>JBBELK010000682.1:0-689222 GCA_037783545.1 Henricia sp. BOLD:AAB3569
GTGGCAACTATACATAAAAGTTTCACTGCATTATAAGTGAGCAAAAAGCAATCTTAACCACTTAATAAATTGTTTTGGTGCTCTTGTTTTGTGCAGTTGTTAATGACTTCCCTGTACCCCAAAGGGTTAATTAGGTCGCCAATTTACAGCTCAAATGTCCGACTTGTTAATTAGGATGATCACCGAAGTTATAGTACAGTCTTAAAATGACAACATACTGTGTTTCAACTTACCCCATACCATGTTTCAACTTAGTACCCTGTAGGTGGGGTAAGTTGGAACAGCTGACATGGTCATGTTCAAGGTGGATTATACGAGAAACCATCAACAAGTCGTGGCATTTTACAGGCTCCATTTGTAGCCCAATTATGTATGCTTAAAGTGGTATAGTTGTTTTTTTCTTTAATAAATTCCGTTAGTGTTTTATAGACGATTTTGTAAAGAAATGTTCCAACTAACCCCACTCTCCCCTACTTCCCACTTGCACTTTTGTCACAAATGTTGCTTTTCTGTAGAAAAATCACATTTTCTCGTTTCCCCCACCCCTCCTCCACCTCTTAGGGCTACCCTACCTCCAAAAACTGAAAGTATCGGCTTTTTTATTGTTTGTATTGAAAATATCATTTATAGAACCATTTTTTCCCCCCATCAATTTTGTTGCTAAAAATGGAATCTTTAAGCAAGTCTTTTTACTTGAAATTGCAATTTTTGGGTAAAATCACAATCTCTACACGTTCCACATACCTCCCTGGCCGTAATACTCTCAAAACTGACGTACATGCACACACCTTCGTTTTTAACAATTTGATGATCAAATTCATTAAGTACAAGTGGAAGCATGCACGTTTTTGGTCCCCGAAATTACCAAATTCGATGGCTGAAACCTAGAGTCCTGCCTGCGCTATGGCGCTCGCGTATAACAGTGTCAAGCACCAGACCAGACCCAGCACGTACCATTTTTGGACGAGGGGGTATTTGTTTTAGTGCACCACTGTGCGGTCAGTCAAGGAAGGATTCACTCCAAATGACTTTTTTACTCGGAAATTTGCCACGCGGGGGTCAAATGCCCCACCCTGGGGCATGAAAAACGTGACCAAATCCCCACCTAGGGGGTGGGGCAGCGCGGGGGAAACGATTGATAGGCGCATTTAATAGTGCACAAGATAACAGGAGGAAATTTACTTAAAATCTTTGTTCAATGTATACGAAAAAAAATACCATATAGGGTAGGTGCGGGTATATTCGATCGGATAAGCAAACACGCATTGTTTCTTTATTTTAAAATACAGGAAAAATGTAGCCATAGTATGTATACATTGACTGTTTCCTAACCTTTCTATATTTGCCTACCTTTTCAGTGGAAGGCTGTTGGGGAAGAATTCGATCGCTTGTGGCAGTATTCGATCGGCCGTGAGGGAGAAATCGACCGGGGCTGCTTTCAAGCGTGGCACCAGGGATCCCTGGTGCTCCACCGAAAGCGTGTGTTCGCATGTGTGTGACATAACGTTCCCAACACCTAGGAGCACCAGGGACGAGCGCTCGAAAGCAGCCCTGCTGTGTGTGTGTGTGTGTTGTAATGGGCTGTTCCATTGCGCTTGTTCTCCCAAACAATCGTGGACGTTTTAGGGAGGTCTAACAAAGAGAACAATATCGTCCGCGATTGGCAAGCGAACGTCCGCGATTCGCTCCTGTACAAAACCAACGAGAGTAAGGAAAAATAGACTATGTCCAAACAAAAGAGGAACAAAGGGACGTCCGCGATTGTATGTGGATTCACACCTGGGTGTGTAGTATGGGTGTAAAGATGTGTGTGTGCAAAAATAAATTTCAAGGGTGTTTATGGAATTTAATTTTAATTATCAATAATTATAACATTGCATTTATAAACAATTATTTTAACATTTAATAACTGGAAGAAAAAGCAACAATTTCCAAACGAAGCTGAATCTTTTCTAGGTTAGTGGGTAACACAAACCCTTAAAAATAAATGTACAATGCCACTTGGCCAGGGCCGTCCGTAAGTACGCGCACGAAATGCTGACTTTTTTTTAGACCTCCCCTCCCCCTGTACGCAAAATGTGTGACATCACCCATATACTTTAATGTTGGATCTACGCATTGGCTCTAACTCCCTCTCCCCTTCCGTGGTACGTATTTTATGGACAGCCCCTAATTCTCCTTTTCAATAACCTCCATAAAAAGGCCACCTGTTTATAGTGGCAAGTTTTTTTAGGTCTCGAGGGTGGCAACTATGGGTACGTTCAGACGGAGGCACAAGTTGGTACTTTTTTAATTTAGATAATAATTCCTTAATCCAAAATACGCTTGCGTTCATACAGAAAAGTTACGCCGGCACTTTGCGATAAAAGTGGCTCAAGTTATTCCTCTGAGGTTATGCAACGCCAAATTTCTAAGGTGACCTTCCGGTCACGCAAGCGCGTGTGCGGGAAAACGGCGCCGCGCCGCATAATGCATACACAATATAATAAATAATGCCCAGTACTTGCACATGTACAAATGCATGTACTGCACACGTACAAATACATGTACTGCACACGTACCATTTTTGGACGAGGGGGGATTTGTTTTAGCGCGCCACTGTGCGGTCAGTCAAGAAAGGATTCACTCCAAATGACTTTTCACTCGTAAAGTTGCCACTCGGGTCGCTTTGACAAAAAGCCATTTGGTGGTAATTTGACGTGAATCCTCCATTAACTGACCGCACAATGGCGCGCTAAAACAAATGCACAGAACATTTTATTTAAAAGGGTCAAATGCCCCACCCTGGGGCATGAAAAACGTGACCAAACCCCCACCTAGGGGGTGGGGCAGCGCGGGGGAAAACAATTGATAGGCGCATTTAATAGTGCACAAGATAACAGGAGGAAATTTACTTAAAATCTTTGTTCAATGTATACGAAAAAAAATACCATATAGGGTAGGTGCGGGTATATTCGATCGGATAAGCAAACACGCATTGTTTCTTTATTTTAAAATACAGGAAAAATGTAGCCATAGTATGTATACATTGACTGTTTCCTAACCTTTCTATATTTGCCTACCTTTTCAGTGGAAGGCTGTTGGGGGAGAATTCGATCGCTTGTGGCAGTATTCGATCGGCCGTGAGGGAGAATTCGACCGGCTGTGTGTGTGTGTTGTAATGCGTGATACCTTGCGTGATGCTTGTTAAAATGCATCAAATAGACGGCAACATCAAAAATTGTGATGTGATGCAAAGCGCACCGTTTGGCACGAAGCTGCACGAATCAAATTATTTTTTCTTTTCTTTTCTCTATAATTTTCTCAAATTATGTTTTCTTCAAGCGTTATATATTTATCTTGTCTTTCAAGAGCCGACTGTAAACAGGGCGCCATCAACTGACATTAAAGGCCGAGGCTCGTCAATGCGCGTGTGAGGCCAAATTCGTGCCACGAAATACGCAGCTCCATGCCTTTGCTATAGAGCTGCGTATTTCGTGGCACGAATTTGGCCTCGCGCGCGCATTGACAAGCCTCTGCCTTTAAACAGTTTTATGTTATGCCAAGCACAGCATGAGGGCGCTATAGCACGTGCCTTGTTATGTCCACGGTTATGTCTTGAATCAAGACTAGGTAGTTGACGGCGCCTGCCGACTGCCGATTTTGGTGATATTTTGGGGGAAATTTAACCACTGCAGAGGTGGATTTGTGTGATATTTGACACAAATATAAAAGTAAACCAGCCCTAATAGACTTGCACCAAAACAAAATCAGCCCGACAGATTAAATGAGAGAAACTAAAAGGCGGCATGATTTACAGTGCAATTTCACGCCGCCGTCCATCAAGCATGCAAACTTCGGTTACGAATTTAACAAATAATAGTGTCACGACTTCATACATCAATGTGACACTGCACAAGCGCAGGCAACCAGTTCACCATCCGACCATGTCATCGTTCGTGAGTACTAGTCCAACGCCAAACAAATCGTTTGGTGCATCTGTTCCTTCCGTGTTTTCTTCAATTCTTTACTTTTAGTTGGCGTTGTTTTAAAATCTAAAGAGTTATGTGTTTGTCATTGTCTGTGGAAATTTGTCTTTTAGATGGAAAATCATTACAAAAGCCATTTCGCCCAAGCGGCATACGTGTACGTACGTCCGCAAGGCAGGCAAACGGTCCTCTGTTTTATTTACGCAAGTAGTCTTTCGTTTTACAAATGTATCTAAAAAAAAAATAACCAAAATTTAACAATTGCCTTTTCCTTTGCTCACGCACGTACGCAAAAGTGCATTCGTAATCCAGCCAAGTGTCGATTTTCATGATTATTGATGTATATGATGCAATGGGCGATGTAGATGAGGGCGCCGAAGTGTCTTTTGGGCGAAATGAATTTTTTTAAAATACAAAAGCGTGATCGCTATAAACTAGGGCCGGGCTTCGCTCATTCTGCGCCATCATTGGAAATTTTTTTATACAACACAAAGTCTTTTTTTGTAAACTGACGTAAAAACAATTTCCATCAGAAATCTGAAAAGGCACATCAGCCCGTACCAGCACCCAGTATGGGCGGTGGGAATGAGCGAAGTGCCGGGCCAGGGCGGCACAGTCAGGACGCCAACTACATGTATTGGTCCAATTTTGAACATGTCAATACCAGTACCAAGCAGAAGACAATGATAGATTTATATTGCATTCGTTTTCCGCCTATGAATTACAAATATTAATATCAATCACCCTATCCCCATGAAGCCCCTTTATGTCAGTTGCAATCTTCTTTTTAATGATTTGCAAGTAATTTTGAATGATGTTTCTGTGAATAGTGAATCGACATAGAAGGATCTATTCAGACATGTCAGATAACCGATTTCGGAAAAAGAACTAGAACAACAAGTTGGATAATTCCGTTGTTCGAACTTGCTCTGAATGGTTTTTAAGTGCTTTGAATCATGTTATCTGCGATGCCCAGGCATATATAACTTCTGACCTATAAATTAATAAACTTAAATTTTCTTATCCCGCCCCTTTCGTTACTTTAAAATAAATAATGTCCACACAACAAACGGGAAGAGAAGGGAAATAACGCAAATGTCGGCATTGTCGCCAGGTCCGTGAAATCGCCACCCAGTTCATGAACAATGGCTAATAAATAGGTTTGGCGACTTCACGTACCTGGCTAACCTGGCGACTATGCTTATATTTGTGTTAGGGCTTTTTTCTTTCTTTCTTTTTTAAAATATCGTTATTGGGACATGGACTATGGCACGAAATCAATCTCTTTTTTGAAAATGTGGTAGCCCTGAAAAGGTCCGTTTGTTTTGAGTAAGTGCCAACTACAACTCAAATCCTTCGAATTCGCTTTCTTCGCTGTCACTGTGGAAGAGAGCAGCCAAGTCGTCGTCCAACAGACTATAGGTACTGAAGAAAATGCGACAGACAATGCTCCAAGAGTTCTTTATAAAATCCATTAACGCCTTTTCCAATAAAGCCCCTTTTTGATTTCAAAAAGGTTTTCTCTTGAGGCGACGTGCCGCGTGCCGACAAAGAGTGCGACTACTGGTACGCGGGCGCCCGCGCGTGGCCTGCGGTCAGGCATTTAGTACGACGGCAGTTCTTTGTGGCCGACAAAATGGTGCGGCTTATACGATGGTGCGGCTTATACGCCGTCGACTATGAATCTTATTTTGAAAATTTCGGAGCGCCGCGGCTAATACACTGAGCGGCTTATATTCCAAAAATTACGGTAGGTGTTTAGGTAAGTCGATCGAATACTCCCACAGATCGAATATACCCGCACCTACCCTATTTGAATATAAACACAAAAGCTGCAAAACACAGATCGCGATTTCACAACTGAAATGGAAACGTTTCGCTTAGCAGTAGTTTCAAGTTTGCATCTGATTTTTCCCTTTTTTTTGCAAATTAATAAAATTTTTGCAAAATGATAATTTTTGGTGCGGGGTCAAAATCACATGCGGGCGCTGACGAGAAACTAGTAATCTAATTTCATTGGCAATCTAGTAATCTAATTTCATAAAGTAATGCACAAAATGACGTGCGAGCTGTCTGTGCGTAAGCGCGACAACAGAGGGCGCTGCGCACGCGCGTGAATGGTTATCTTGTGCACTAACTGAAGGCAATTTTTGAAGAAGAAAACGTGATTTTTCTACAGAAAAGCAACATTTGCGACAAAAGTGCAAGTGGGAAGTATATCTTAAAATTACATTATGTGTTGATTCCAGGAGGTAATTTCCTTAAAATCTTTGTTCAACGTATACGAAAAAAATACCAAAAAAAAAAAAACCTCGCGCCCGCATTACTTTCGCAGGCTTGGTAGGATGATAAGATAATACATTTTTTTTGTATTTTTTTCGTATACATTGAACAGAGATTTAAAGGAAATTACCTCCTGGAATCAACAGATAATGTAATTTTAAGATGTACTTCCCACTTGCAATTTTGTCGCAAATGTTGCTTTTCTGTAGAAAAATCACGTTTTCTTCTTCAAAAATTGCCTTCAGTTTAAGTGCACAAGATAACCATTCACGAGCGCGCGCAGCGCCCTCTGTTGACGCGCTTACGCACAGACCGCTCGCACGTCATTTTGTGCATTACTTTATGCAGCAATTTTATCATTTATTTATCTCAGAAATGCAACATTTGCGACGGAAGTGTCAGTGGGAAGTATATCTTAGAATTGAAAATTTGAATAAGCTATCGATTCCAATATATAAATTCACCGAAATCCGTGTTCAATGTATCGTCAGAACCCCTAAATCCACGCGGTCCTATTTCTACGCACTCACCTTATGTTTGCCAGCCAATGCTCGCGCGTGCATAAGCGTTTAGGTGCGCAGATTATGGAGGATCGAGGATATATGAAAACAAATCCCTTTTTTTATGGGGCCTTAGTCTCAACTGGCGAATGTGTATGGTAGTTTTTTCAAATGTGAAATGATCACCTCCATTGTCCAGAGGACTTCCTTCTCCGAGTCGAGTGGGCTTCGCAGATGCTGGCTCCCGGCTCGACTTGCCGGGATGCTCAGGTGGCTACTAGCGAGTTGCCGTACGACCGACAGCACCACCTCTCGTCCGACGGCATCGGGAAAACTCTGCAGAACGCTGCGGTTGCTGCCATCGTTCTCAACATCTGCCTGCAAGGATGCCCACCACGAAAACATGGTAGCAGCTCGATTCTTAACCTCAAATTTGATCAAAACAGTCAAAAATTCATTAGAAAAGGAAGTTCAGGCGAAAACTTTTTCTACGGACAGGCGCAAATGCTGCACAGGCGACAGACTCGCGCCATCTTGCTAAACGAGCGCCCTCTGTCGGTCTGTTGTGGAAGTAAACAGAGGTGAACAAACTTTTTTAAAGCATTTCCAAGAAATCATTAAATAAAAGTAGCATGTAGTTCGTACAAAATCCATTTTATATTTTCCTTTTTATAATTGTGAAAAACTTTTGATTTGTCATATTAACACATAGCAGATTACAATATTTATATCCTCAATTTCTCAACCATGTCTTTACCGGGCTGCTTTCGAGCGCTCGTCCCTGGTGCTCCCAGGTGGTGGAAACGTTACGTCACACACATGCTTACACACGCTTTCGGGCGAGCACCATGGGACACCATGGAGCACCTGGTGCCGCGCTCGAAAGCAGCCCGGGGCTCGAAGGTTGTTTAAAATGTTCATGAACTGCACGTTAAATTATTACAATAACAGGGCATTTAAATCAACGCGCATGGGTGTGGAATGTGGACGTCGCGTCGGCACAACAATGCAATTACATTTTACACAGTGACAGTGGTATGTTGTTTACTAACAAGACGCGTGCGGTGTTAGTTGCGGTTGGCCACATCAAAAGTCTACTTTGTGCCGTTAGGTTCAGGAATAATTCTCTGATTATTGTAGCTTGGATGGTGAGAAGGATGACGAGGCAATACAGCGTACTTTGATTGGTGTGGAAACGGTATTTTTTTAGTTTAGGCTAATGAAACTCGATTTTATGTTTCCCGTAACATTTTTGTCAAGCCCAAATGAGGCATCCTGAGATATCAGGGAATTTCCACTGTGCAAAGCGACGTAACAATACCCTGAGGAAATACACGCAAATCTGTGGAGCGAGCCGGCTGTTGTCTTGAGCCAACTCACGCCCGAGTCATTTTGATGTAATTTAATCAATTCGGTCATGTTATGCCGAAAAGAAACGATTTCTATACTTTCCAGAAATTGTATTGGGTTCCGTTCCTTATGACTGTCCCATTCCTACCAAACTTTCAAACGACGAACTTTATTTACTCCGCAGTTTTTCAAATTAATAACAGGGATGCATGCTGACGAATGTAATGGAACGGATTCCCCAGTATTCTTTAAATAGCAGCCAATCAGCGACACGGACAACGGCCAGCATTACCGAGTACATGTATCACATGCATGCACGGTGTTTACAAATCTGCGCGCGTTACATTTGAATGCCTGCAATCGTGCTGCATAATGCACTGCAAGCGTCCTGATTGGTCCAGCAGAGGCGACAAGATTTCTGTCGCTAGTCCCACCGCCAAATGGGGCCTTTTTCAACAGGGCCACTGTACGCAGGAGTTAGAGAGTGCTTTAAAGGGGCACTGTTGCAAGAGGATGAAATGAGGCAACTATTTCATTATTCATTATTCATTATTTTGTAGCATTTTATTATTTGCAAAATAACGGCTATTCGATCAAAACTTAGGGCACTCTATACCCTCTGATAGTGTGTTAAAAAAACACAACCCTGATCAACTTATACACAAATTTGTATTTATTAAAATATCTTTCACCATTTCCCAGGTATTTATGACATTTATTTAAAGATCAAGATATATTTAAATAACAAAACACATTTATATCAGTCCACACATTTCAAATGGGAATTGCACCCATGCTACCGGTAATTAATTCATTTGTTCTTTTTTTTTTTTTTTGTAGGAGCCGACTGATTAAATTTAGACAGCATCTTTGGAACTTTTAATCCCTGCATCTTCTTACAAACACTGGCCCGACTGTGTGCAATAACAGCCCAACCATGAACAGTGCGACGCAATCTCGGAAACCAACCAATGCATGTCACTGTCCGCATCTGAACGGACTACATCAACAAACATTAGGTTTACACAGCGATTTGATGCAAAGTCTCCCACCAGAGTTATACCTCAACATACTACTGAGGCTGGACGTACAGAGCCTGCAGAAGGCGTCGCACACATGCAGGCATTGGCAATCTACCATACAAGACACGGACTGGCTGTGGAGAAAACTGTGTTATTTGAAGTGTGATGACTGGACCATGAAGGAGATATTGAGAGATAGGGGGCTGGGATACTCATGGAAGGTACATCAAAAGACCTTTTACAAATAGACCAAATCTCGGGGGTGGCCCCGGGGCATTGCAGGTGAAAATAAGCCCTGGTGGAACCTTTGCACGGGCGACCATGAAAGGGGACAGTCACATTGTCACTGTGCGTCAAGAACAAGTAGGCACATTGGGGATCCATTGTCACACATTTAAATAGAACCTGCTCCCTTTCATGGCCACTGGTGCAAAGGGGATATTCCTACTTGAAATTCTCACCCCTGCACCACCCCCAAGATTCTGCTCAGGACCAGGGTTAAACAATTTGGGCCCAGGGCAAGACTGGGGCCAATTTCATAAAGCTGTTTAGCAGAAAAATGTGCTTAGGCCTAATCCAAAGGGCTGGTAATGCAGGGATGACATATAAAAATACGCTTTCCTACCTTTGAACAGCGAATCGCCCGACATTGAAACCAAAATTCACCCGGTCACTGGCGCATACAACATACAAACTGTATATGGGCAGAAAATCGCGTGATTGTGTGATGATTGCATCACTTTGACCTATGTGGGCGCCGTCTGCTAGCTCTGTTGTGATTGGTCGGAACTATGCATTTACTGGTGTTCTGCTATTCTTGCTAAAAACATAAGTTGACATACAATTTTGACTATTAACCCATTTTTATAAAGCAGACAACTTTTGGGTTAGGCAAATTTTTCTGCTAAACAGCTTTATGAAATTGGCCTCAGGTCTCAAGGCCTTTTCACACTATGAACGTTCGACTCGAAAATCTACACAGGTCCACCCCAGGTAGACTTTTTGAAATTTCAACACGGGTCCAATCGGCTACGTTTTCACACTACTAAACATTTTGTCTACACGTGTAAGGTTTCGACCCGTGTATCGTGCGATCGTTTCACACTACACACGTGCCCAACCGTCAACACGGGTCGAAATCGGAACACCCCCCACATTGCATTGCGGCGAGTCATCTTATTCTCAAAATATTGCTATTTCTTGTTGTTCCATCGATCTGGTTTTGGATAGAATTGTCGGCCCAAATATAGCTACCTCCTCTTCACTCCAGGTCAGCCTTTTGTCTGATTTCGTGCCCGATTTATCATACATATTAGAGAACATAAAAAAAAAATATACACGAACTGCACTGAATAACGCGCAAAAAGCGAAACCCAATCTTGTTTGTTCGTTGCAAAACAGCATTTAGGCTTACAGTTGCGATGCTGCCGTGCTCCAAAATCTACACGGGTCCAAACTTAACCCAGAGGCGTTCAGACTGTGGTTTTCAAAACGTGTCGAAAAAGTCTACACGGGTCGAGAGCTCTCAACCCACCTCCCGAGGTGGGTTACTTTCAACACGGGTCGAGCGCTCCACACGGGTCAGTGCCGTGTTGTAATGTTGTAGTGTGAAAAGTCAACACGGGTCCGTACAACCCAGAGATTTTTCATTGTGTGAAAAGGCCTCAAATGGGCTAACATTTCGGATTAAAGGGGTATGTAATGTGTGATAAGGGCAGGGGCGAGTTGTCACTTGTACAAGTGAGGGACGAGATACCGATCTCTGGGTTGAGTTTCCCTGGGGCGAGTTTAAGAACAGCCAACTTTTATGTGAATCAACAAGGTTGAACTCGGGGGCGAGTCACCCCGGGGCGGTCCCTGGACGAGGGGCGAACTCGCCCCGAGGGTGGTTGTTTAAGTGGAAAAAGGCCTAAAGGGGGCAAGAGGTGTGTCTACTCTTGGTCCCTTTTCATAAGATTCAAGCCCGTTTGTTGTCCCCAAACTTTATTTAATCATTTCACTGGAAACACCTTACTCAAGTGAAAGGCAGAAGTCCAGTGTAATGATTCAGTCTCAGATGATAACTTTTTATAAGAGAACAAAATTTAAAATGAATTTGTAGGTTCAGTACCCGGTCTTAGCACTCTTTCATGAAGAGTAAGGGGATTACCTAATGTCTCTGGCTGTCGGCTGCCAATGGCGCTACCTACCTATGTACCTCGATGTTTAGGTGGAAGACACTTGTAAGCTTCATGCAATTCAGCTTACGAGCTGCAAATTGAAGTTCCATAAGCCCATGTTAAAAATAATTAAGCCCATTTTAAAAAAATTAACCTATTTAAAAAAAGAAAAATAATCCAATCAATTGTGTTTTTTTTATCCCTCTCCAGGAATCCTATATTCGAACCTGTTCCCCACATTCTATCAAGTGTTTATGGTTCAACGGTGCATTCAGTAACCTCAACTCGTATGGCAAACTACCACAGTGTTTTTGTCCCATGGACGTCGAGACTTGGGGATATATACTGGAGTTGGAACTAAGCCGCTAACCAGCAGCTGTAGATTGTTGGTAAACAGCATTTAAACCCAACCTGTGTGGCCTTATGGCAATCAGGATGAATCTATACCGAGCTACAAAAGAAACGCAAATTTGGAAAATTTATTTTGTAATTACTTTGACATCAAAACCCGTTCTTTGTGAAGTTTGTATCTGGTTTTCAGTGGGACATATCTTGCACTTCAGACAAATGTCTTTTATTTCTTGGGTATAATTATTTTTTTTAAATCTCTGAACATTATTTTTTAAAGTTGATTTTTATCAGTCCAATGGTGAGCTTGTGCAGTACAGTAGTGAACAGTATAGACTTTCCAAAGTTCACTGGTACTTTTTAAAAGTAATTTTTCCACTCTTTTTGGGAGCTGCGATTTTATAACTTCCAAATAAATTTTTCATTATTTTAAATTTTCTTTTCGAAATGTATTTGTAATATTTCTCTATATATGCGAATATATACAATTAATATATTCATTCAAGGTTTTATGAAGTGGAATGTATAAAGCTTAGAACTAATAAATCATATTTAAATAATTTTTATGCAATAAAACTAATTTTAAAATTTATTGGATTTTTTCTACATGGATTTTTGCTCAAGGGTGATTTCTGCAAGAAAAAGAAAAAAATATATAAATGCAATTAGAGAACTATTTAGTAAATGTCTAGTAATTTTATTTTATTTTTGTTTGCATTAGCTTTGTCGGTGGTATACTTTTAAATATGTAAGGGAGCATTAGAGATTGTATTTAGCATGAATATTTTCTGGGTATTGCCCATAACTTTTATTGTATTTCTGTATTTTATTGAGTCTGGATCTGCTGCCGTTTTCTAGTTATGGTCCCAAAAACATGCCCCATTTGGCGACTTTCTCTTCAATTAGTCACACTTATAGACCGTATAGAATAGCCGCCATTTCGTGGGGCACTTTTTGTTACTTAAACTGTTCAACAATGGAAGCACAATATGTGCAACCAAGGAACAAAGAAACTGTCCCACAAGATGGCGGCTTTTCAATATGGTCTATTGTGCTTTTCATAATTTGAGGAACCAATTTCTGTTTTCAAAGTTGCTTTGCTTTGTTTTGAAAGCCAGAACCTCATTTTCAAAAAGTACATAACTTAAAATTTTGCAAAACTAAAGATCATATTTGATTTAAAAGTGATTACATCATATTGTTTTAATAACTTGAAGGAATTTACATGTATTTGGCTCGGGCTACGAATAAAAAAAAATTGAGAAATTTATATTTCTGTTAATGTATTAATTATGATGTATTCAGCTTTGCAGGCATTAAACAAAAGGGTAGATTTTCCCCTTATTTTCTACTATTTTGTCATAATCCTCATCTGAGGAACTACACGTGCAAAGTGTGTGTGTAAACCTATCACTCAGGCAGAGGCCACCTAAGAAAATGTTTCACTCATTACGAAAACCAAAAATAGTTCAGGGGTGCGTTCAATAGCACAATACGTACGCCGGTATTGGGTATTTTCCTATACCTTCACCGTTGAAGGTATTGTCGGTATGCATACGTATTGCGCTATTGAACGCGCCCCTGGTATCCATCTTTTGGCATTTTTCAAAACAGAAAGGTGGAAAATGGGAGGAAAATGGTAGCACGGTAGTTTTCATCAATTCTGCTGTGCAATTGTTCCGACGTTGGTATCGATTCTTACTACCGTAATTTTCGGAATATAAGCCGCCCGGGGTATAAGCCGCGACGCCCGAAAATTCTAGAAACAAGATTCACCGTCGGCGTATAAGCCGCCCGGCTACTTAGCCGCACCATTGTGTAGGCTGTGGCGTCCTAAAAACCACCACCAAAGTTTTTTTATGACTTGAGCTCGGCGTATAAGCCGCCCGGTTTGTTAGCCACAGAGACCTTTTTTGGGGGGCAAAATCAACGTATAACCCGCGGCTTATATTCCGAAAATTACGGTACTTTAATTTTTCCCCCATAGTGGCAAAGATTCAGAGTACACACATGAACTAGTAGTAGTTTCAAGCAACTTGTACTGTAGGCCTATAGCACGACACTGAAAGACAGACACCTAAATTCTTTGGTTTTCATGAAAATGAATAGGTTGTCTAGTTGACCTTTTTTCCAGTAGGGTTATGCACAATGTTGGTCTTCAAACCCCATGAGCCTTTGCAAACGCACACAAGATTGTCACCGTGCATTATGGATGTGTCAGCACTTTATGTATCTATTACATTTGAATATCAAACCTACAGTGTAACATGGCTTATAATGCAGAGTTTAATTTTGTAAATTGGGAATGGAAAAGATTCCAAATGGGAAAAGAGTGTTGAGGGGTGGGGGTGGGGGGAAGGGGTGGGGGCGAAGGGGGGAAGGGGAGTCACTTGATCTCGTATCTTGCAGTATCTTGAAGCATCAACATTGCACGTTTCGGTGGATCACAGATTTGTTGCATCACCATGCATGTCTTCAAGGAACAAAGACACTGCTCTACAAGATGTCATCTATTCGATACGGTCTACTGAAAATTTCCATAATGGTGGGAAAGGGTGTATCTCAAACTGTCGGTTCAATAGACTACTAAAGTGTGACGTCAGTTGCCATGGTAATTGGGTCTAAACATTCGCTGGTAATCTGAAACGTCCATTGGTATAGCACAGGGAAACAGTTCACTGGTTTTAGTGTAGACCCAAAAACCATGGCAACACACAAGTAGTCTATTGATCAACATTTTAGATTTGGTCCCATGTGACCAAAAAAATAAATCAAAGATAACAGATATTTTGCATAATATCCAAATTTATTTCAAATTGACGTCATTTCTCTCGGTACATATCACAAACCTTTTACCAAATACAGCACTAAATTAAGTATTTATTACTTTATGAAAGATTACAAAGGTAGAGTTACTCTTCACAAATCTTGAAATAGAAGTACATAAATCAGATGGACGTTAATGGAATGATCACAGCTTTAAGTACAGCATTGCTTGAATGATTGGAAAGCAATCAAAAAATTTAAAATAAAGTAAACACCGGACACCGTGCGTTTCTGTTACCATCAGCACAGAGCCCAGATTCGATGTGCATGCACGCTGGGCGCACCACGAACACACGCGTGTCATGGATCAAAAGAATGGATTGCGTGCATGTGCATTGCGAGTACAGTAACAAAAAATACTGTACAACAGTAACAAAAGCATGTGCATTTGTAAACTGAAGTTTTCAACACCAAACAGACAAAATTCTCGCGAAAATCTTTCAAAAAAAACTTCATTTTATATAACAATAATATTGGATGTCTTTTCGGGTTATATGAGAATATACCGCACTCGTCATGAAAATACCGAACTCGCCTTCGGCTTTTTCAGTATTTTCATGACTCGTGCAGTATATTCTCATATCACCCTCAAAGCCATCCAATATATAATTAATTACATACTGTATAACATTGTATCTATTCCATGCACAGCAAAGAGGGGGAAATCTTAAAAAATTAATCTACTGGGTTGTAGATTCAAGGGTTTCACAGCAGAGGCGCAACCAAAACGTTTAAAGGTGATATTGCCCAGACCCAAAATAAATGTTCAAATAAAATGTTAATGAAAAAGTACCCTAACTTGGAGCTAATGAGAAAGTCATTTATATTTTTAGTATTTTTCTTCAAGGTGAAGACACACAATACATCATTAATAAAAAAATAATTTAAAAAAATGGAATTCACTGGTTGCACAGAGCTGCCATATTAATTGGCTAGATACAACAAGGCTCTACAAGTAAACAATGACTCCCCGCATCGTTATGTTGGTTTCTATGTAGTGATCCATTTTAAATCACATATGCTTTTAAAGACTCATTTTAAATACAACCATGCTAAGAGTTTATTGGCATTAACACTGCCTTGGGAATTCTTCAGTCATCTGATGCTGAAAATGTTTTCCTTACTGCCATGTTACTGACAAAATGTTCTCTAGAGTTTTGTTCAACAAGTTTTTCTTCAACACTTTTGAAGGCTTGAAAGTACATGTAATTTAAATTACTTCATTCTCTTCATTTTCATACAAGTCACAAAAGAAACAATGTCACTTGAAGAGAAGTGAGCAATAAGAAACTACTGGTACTGAGAAAGAGCACCCCACCCATAATTAGTACAGCTACATTGCGGGATTTTTACCTATTCACTGTGCACTTCTGAAACGAGTAGAGCAACACATTGTGGGATCCTTAGTCTAACATTATGGGAATGAACCTTCTGTACATAGTGTGACCAGGCCAGCTTGTCTGGTCACGGTAATCTTTAAAAGCTCTGCTATCTGCATGTTGGGGGTGCCACTGTGTGCAATTGTTCCTTGGAATTTCTTGAATTCTTTTGCGAGGAATGGTTGCATTCACAGTGGGTCCCCTGGCTGCAGGTGGCAGGAGCTAGCCTACATTCTTTTGTTTTTGTATTATGGCATACTTGGGATTCCAGGTGCTCAGTCTGTGTTCCTATATAAGGGTGTGCAGGCCAGGTTTCTGCAGTTCTGGCTGCTGGTGGAACACAGGCTGTGCACTGCGTGTGCATGGGCCGTGGTGGTGCTGCTGCTATAATCTGCGTCATTTATCAAGTAAGTTTATTTCTTTAATTGAAAAGTAGCTTATTGTATATATTATGTTTAAATACTGCTTTTCAATCCTTTTTTTCCCCAAGCTTTCTTGTAGCTAGATCAACATTATGCTACTTGACTGCCGTTTTGTTTGTGTTCCGTTTTAACCCGTTTTGTTTTTGCATACACCAATATCGTGCGATACATGGTGAAAGAATTAATACTGTAAACAATAAAAAAATAATTTTAAATAAATTACCCACTACTTTTGAATTACAGATTTGTTTTGTGCATTATTTTACGCCTCTGTTCGTCATCCCTATTTTCTATATTATTTTACCAACTCAGTTACACAGGCAAACAGACATTTTGTGGGCAAACCCCATTTTGAAGCTATTATTACAGCTGTTCATCAAGAGTATAAAGACTATATAAGGAGGCATAAATGTAGCTTCAACCCCACCCTCACTCCCCCAACAAAGCAAAAGTGGGTGGTACATGTAGCTAGATGTGTGTTAAGTTACCACCATGCCTTTAACAAACCCTAAAATATTTTCTAAATCTGCCATGGGGCCAATTTCATGAAGCTGTTAAGCAGAAAAATTTGCTTAATGCAACATTTATTTGCTTTAATATTTGGTATGGTGCCTAATCGCCATGGAAATAAAATAAACCAAACACGGGATGAGACAAATCATATTGTCCTCATCGGGATTTGAACTCGATACCTCTGGTACAAACGTTTGTGCTCAATGCCAGGAGTGGTCTGTACTTGGTATAAGAATGAGTACTGCCACTGTGGGATTATAATATCCGGCACTAAAGTTACATGCAGGCTAATCTACACATTTGTACATCTGCCATTGTGGGCATTTTACTATTATATTGTATTATGGCCGGAAATGAATATCTTAATGAGACAGGTGACGTGAGCCAATGGCCAAGTGCGAAACTGAGAACAACTCAACTTAGTGGGGGGTACCGTGGCCGAGTGGTTAGGGCCATTGACTCGCAATCATTGGTGAAAACTTGGTGTTGCGGGTTCGAATCCGGCTGCGGTACCTGTGCCCTTGGGCAAGGCACTCAACCACACTTGCTCCATCCTTCGGAAGGGATGTAAAGCCGTTGGTCCAGTGTGTTAGGTAATGGTAACGCACTCTAAAGATCCCAGAGCATTCTTTCGTGAAGAGCAGGGGGATTCCCCGGTGTCTCTGGCCAATTCTAATTCTTCATGGGTTTCCTCAAGCTTACGAGTGACAGTGCAATGAGCACTTTGAGGAATCCTTGGTATGAATACCAGAAAGAAATAATAATAATAATAATAAACCAGTTCTACAAGATCGTGAGTTATCGAGAAAATTTTGTTAAGAAATATCAGGCTCGTTCTGTTCAATTTACGATTAGTTTTCAAAACATGGAAGATTTGCAATTAGAACAAGTACTGCCCTGATTGTATAAAATTTGTATGTTATTGATCGTTTAGTGGAAGGTGTAGAGCCGGACGATAGGGTCCGTTTAGTGTTGAATTCCCTCATTTTGAATTTCCCCGTATCCCTGCCCTTTGTGCATGTTGATGAATTAACGGTTGCTCGCTTACTTGAAAGAATCAACTGTTCTAAACAGTTACCAGTTTATTAAATTTGACGAAACCATCACGATCAATTTTATACACATCAAATAAGGGCGGCAGAACGAATACGCCCGAGCGCCTTTTAACATTGAAGAAACTCCTGGCGATGAAAAAAAGCATCGTTAAAATTAGGATAGCGAAAATACATGTTTAGCTCGGGCAATTGCCGTTAGTTGAGCTTTACAAGAAAAAAAGGGTAACGAACTCAAGTACATACTTAAAAACAGACCTAAGTACGTTGAGCCGTTAATTAACGATCTTCACGAAAGGACAGGGATTCCTAGAGGTACATTAGGTGGTATTGAAGAACTACAGAAATTCCAAAATGTGTTTGATAATTACCAATTGATTGTACTGTCCAGAGAGCATTGTTACAATTTAATTTTCAAAGGCCCCGATAAACCCCACACCATATTTGCATCTTGCCAACGGTCATTACGATGTGATCAGATCCATGCCTGGCTTTCTGAATCGCAGCAACTATTGCGACGTTTGTCAAAAGGGCTATACGGTAATAGCGGTGCTTCATTCCACGTTTGTAAAGTGGCGTGCAAGTTGTGTTATTCGATTGGCTGTAAAACGGGGGAAATAGACACATGGGTACACTGCGATATATGTAACCGTAATTTTAAGGATAAAACCTGTTTTGAGAACTATAACGCTAAAGTAATCGGAAAAAAGACGGTTTGTCAGTCGTTCTATCGCTGCAACGCATACGTTAGTATCGACATGACTGTAAATCACAAAAAGCACAACTGCGTAAAAAAATACTGCCAAACCTGCGAACAAATGGTAGCGTTTGATCACCGGTGTTTCATTAAAGTCGTCAAAATTAAAACGGGAAAAAAAGCGCTCGAAAACAATGCATGGCCGGGTACTGCAGAGGTAATTATAAACCAAACCCTTCGAAGGTCCAATGAAATACATATTTTTTTGACCGAGTGTACGCAGGATGGCGGCATACACGTACCCAATCTCTGCGTGGCAGAAATGAAGTGTGAAGGTTGCGCGGGCGAATCCGACAATGTATCTTGCTTGTACTGTATGGCCCGAAAAATGTTCAAGGGGGAAAAACACTCAGAAATAATTTTGCGAGTGGCTGTTTCAAAGTCCACTTACGGATAACTCAGTTGCAATTGCCCATAATGCAAAGGAATACGACGCGTACTTCCTTTTAGAGTTTCTGTATGCCAATGCGTGTGCTCTGAATGTTGTGTATACCAGAGCAAAAATCATGGCCATTGAAATACCCAAGTACAAGAGAAAATTTTTCGATTCGTTGAATTTTTTACCCATGGGACTAGCAAAATTGCCTTCCACCTTTTTTTTGACGGTATTAAAGAAAGGCTTTTCTCCCATTATTCTAACGGCAAAGACAATCAAAAATATGTAGGCCCGATATTAAATATTATGGTCCAGACTCCACGACAACAGACAGAAGAAAATAATTTTTAGAATGGTACGAGGGGGAGAAACAGAAAAATAAACTGTTTAATTTACAAGACGAACTGTTGACTTACTGTATGAGCGACGTTGACATTCTACGTCGCTGCTGTATGCATTTCAGGGAGTTATTAATGAGTGTGACCTCGACAAAACCGGAGGATGAAGGTGTAGACCCGTTTAAAGATTGTATTACTATGTGGAATATGTGGATGGAAACCAGATGAAAACACATGCACGGTAGCTGTACTTCGCCGCGTTACCGTACCGTGTTAAATTGCATATTTAACGGAAAGCAGTTGCCAGTGTCTGTAAGTTGTATAATATGCGATACTCCAGCAAAAACCATGGTCAAGTGCTCTAAACTCTACAGTGGGTATTACGGATGTGACAAATGCTCCCAAAGGGGAAATTGTTGGAAGAATGACGTATCCTTGCATGAAGAATTTGCCCCTGCGAACAGACGAATCATTTCGTAACAATGACAATGCGGAGCATCATAGGAGTATCACCTGTTCTGGAATTGAATGGTGTCAATATGATTGATGACTTTCCTTTGGACTACCTTCATCAGGTGTCTGGGTGTGATGAAGAAATTATTGCTACTTTGGAAAAGAGGTCCACGTACACTATGCAGGTTGTCAGCTGCTAGTATTTCACGACTAAGTACACGCCTGACTGATATACGGCAGAACATTCCTAGGGAGTTTGCTGGGAAGCCTGGATGAAATAGACAGGTGGAAGGCGACATAATTCCACCAGTTTCTTCTGTACACAGGTCAGTTCGTCTTGAAAGATATTCTGCCTGAAGCCAATTATCACCACTTAATGTCTCTCAGTGTTGCACTATGTATTTTAGTGAACCACGGTCTTGTTGCTCGGCATCACCATTATGCTCATCAGCTACTGGAACACTTCGTCAGCAAAAGTAGTCAACTGTATGGTGCTGAATTTTTAGTGTACAATGTTCACTCTCTGCTGCATTTAGAAAGGGATGCACTAAAGTTTGGGGATCTAAACAAATGTGCTGCTTGGAACTTTGAAAATTACTTGAAGTGTTTGAAGAGAAAGGCGAGGACTGGCAAGAGTCCTGCTGTTCAACTTGTAAAGCGGATATTGTTAAGTACAAATGACGTAGACGAACTTCCAGCTCAACAGCATAACATTTGTTGTACAAAAGGGCTATAATAGCGGTGCTTCATTCCACGTTTGTAAAGCTACGTGCAAGTTTTGTTATTCGATTGGCTGTAAAACGGGGGAAATAGACACATGGGTACGCTGCGATATATGTAACCGTAATTTTAAGATAAAACCTGTTTTGAGAACATGACGCTAAAGTAATCGGCAAAAAGACGGTTTGTCAGTCATTCTATCGCTGCAACGCATACGTGAGTATCGAAATGACTGCAAAACACGGAAAGCACAACTGCGCAAACTAATATTGCCAGACCTGCGAACAAATGATAGCGTTTGATCACCGGTGTTTTATTAAAGTCATCAAAATTAAAACGGGAAAAAAGCGCCTAAAAAACAATGCATCGCCAGGTACTGCAGAGGGAATTATAAACCAAACCGTTCAAAGGTCCAATGAAATACATATTTTTTGACTTTGAGTACGCAGGATGGCGGATGTAAAATGTTGACTGGCTGACTGTAGGGGCGGTGCAGAAAAATACTGCTTTGTCCGACTGACAATGTTGACTATTTTGCATGGCCCCATGTAGCTACATGTATTTAGTAATGGCAGGATCATGCATGTGGATCACGTGTCGTCGGCCCATTTTTATCTACACAGGTGTTATGCTTCTGGCCAAATACCAAACACGGATTGAAGAAAAGGATAATCAAGGAGGAAATTCCAGACAAGGAATCGTGGCTGGAACATAAAGTCCGGATCCTGGCAAATGGAAAAGGTAATGAATCAGTGGGATTGCTTAGAGTTCCAGCCATGGAGGTTCAAGATTGTTTCTGAAGTCTGTTTCATTGCAACATTGAAATTTGCACAACTTTTGTGAAATCAACAATAAATGGGTTATTCTTGAAATTGTCTAAAAGTAACATTTTGGTCTATTATACCTGCCTGTGTAAACATGCGACATGAAAATGTCACTAAAATATACCTCAAACTGTTTTTGTTTGGAATGTAATTCGTAATTTGTATAAGATCTTTTGGAAATTATAACAAAATGTTAAAGTTACTAAATAATATCCCATGTGAATAAGACAAACTGGACCCCAAATTTACAGAAAGATGCATAAAAGCTGTAGGAATTTTTGGCATGTTAAAGACAATCTTAATTTTCTTTAGAATATGTGGACTACACTACTGCCAGCGACTGTGCCAACAGAGCAGAAGACACATCAAACATAGATTCTGATGTTGATGTAACGCGTCGGAGACACATGCCACTCCGCTATCGTAATGAACAAACCAACGAATCCAGTGCCGATGACGAAATTGAGGGTACAGTGACTGAAAAATCATACTATTAAAAGAATCATGATCCTTATATTGCATGTGCTATTCAGAAGTGGCACCAAATATTCCAAACATTTGTTAAACATGGAGAGCCGAAAGAGGAAGCGGGATGAGTTGACGTAAGAAGAAGACCTCGTCCCGGACACTACCTGTAGAGAGCTGAAGATTGCCGAGGAAGAAGATCAAGACCGGAGACAAGACGCCATTAAGGATGGCTCTAAAGAACTTTCTTTTAATATATTTCAATCCATACTTGTACCGACGGTACTTAAGAAAGTAGACGAGATAAGTATGAGACAATGTTACGGGTGCAGTTTACCCATGGTCGATGATGTTACGCAGCGCGATCACGACTGTATAATGGATTCAATGCAAATTAAAATCAAGAAATTCTTTGATCTGGCACTTGATAAAATTATTGAGAGAGGGTTGGTCACGTGTAGAATGGAGTGGAATATCAAAGCGCGTGAGATTGATAGTATAGCAACTGCGTATCCTACGATTTATCACACAAATGGACTTTTCACCGAGTACGTAGACAAACACGTCAACATTCCCGAAAAAGGTACTTTTTGACGTACGTTATGCCAAGAACAGGAGAGCCGAAAGAGGAAGCGACATGAGTTGACGGTAGAAGAAGACCTCGTCCCTGACACTACCTGTAAAGAGCCGAAGATTGCCGAGGAAGATCAAGATCAAGACCGGAGACCAGACGCCATTAAGGATGGCTTTCTTTTAATATATTTCAATCCATACTTGTACCGACGGTACTTAAGAGAGTAGACGAGATAAGTATGAGAAATTTTTACAGGTGCGGTTTACCCGGGGTCGATGTTACGCAGCGCAACCATGAATGCATGATGGACCTGATGCAATATAAAATTGAAAAATACTTTGATCTAGCACTTGATGAAATTATTGAGAGAAGGCTGGGCACGTGTAGAATATTCTACGGGAAGTCACCGCTGATCCCTCAAGAAGGTTCAAGATGACCAACGTACGTCACGTGGTAGTTGAGACCTTCAGAGACAATGTTTACGTGAAGGTCCGCGAGTACTGCCCCATCAGCAATGGCACTTTCTGGGGCGGACCCCGAGGGATAAACCTTCGTATCCACGAATGGAAGAGACTGGTAAAGATGGTTCCCTCCATTAACAAGGCGGTCGACGATGCAGTCCAAGAACAGGAGAGCCGGAAGAGGAAGCGAGATGAGTTGGCGGACGAAGAAGAAGAAGACCTCGTCCCTGACACTACCTGTAAAGAGCTCAAGATTGCCGAGGAAGAAGATCAAGATCAAGACCGGAGACAAGCCGTCCTTAAGAATTACGCTAAAGAACTTTCTTTTAATATAATTAAGGCAATAATTGTACCGACGGTACTTAAGAAAGTAGATAAAATAAGTATGAGACATTGTTACGGGTGCGGTTTACCCATGGTCGATGATGTTACGCAGCGCAATCACGACTGTATAATGGATTCAATGCAAATTAAAATCAAGAAATTCTTATGTTTCCACTGTGTAGAACATGCGTCGAGACAGAGAAGTCTCAACCCTGCCGTCACGGCGTCGAACAGCGTGCCCTGTGCGGTACTTACGTGTCGATAGAACTTCAAAATGCCGTGCAATTGGGGTACGTTGTCATGGAAATTTATAGTGTGTGGCACTTTGAAAAATTGGAACGGTATGATCCAGATACTAGACAGATGGACTATTCACGGATTACATCAATACGTTTTTAAAGTTAAAGCAGGAAAGTTCAGGCATTCCGCAATGGTGTAAGACGGAAGATGACGTTATAAAATACATAAGCGATTATTTCGAAAGGGAGGGAATTAAGTTAGAAAGGGAAAAAATAAAGGAGAACCCGGGATTGAGGGTACTCTCTAAGGGGAACTTAAACTCGATGTGGAGAAAACTAGGTCAAAAATTAAACATGCCGAAGACAGAAGTATGTATGGAAGCGAGTAAGGTTTATGAGTTCCTTTATGCCGACGACAAAATCGTACATAATATCTATTTTTTCAGCAACGACAATCTGCCCGAAGTTAAATACAGCGCGGATGAAGAATCCGTTACCCCGAATCTGCGCACTAACGTCGTCATAGCTGCGTTCACCACTGCGCATGCAAGATTAAAACTGTACACAGTCTTAGAAAAACTGCAAGAACGAGTATTATATTACGATACGGACAGCATAATTTACGTAGAAAGACCCGGCGAATATGTTCCACCTATGGGCGATTATGACCAATGAAATAAGCCCGAAAGATGGCAATTACATACAAACGTTTGTTACCGGAGGACCGAGAAATTATGCATACCGTTTAAATACAGGAAAAACATGTTGTAAAGTACGGGGGTTCTCGCTCAATTTCAAAAACTCACAGAAGATAAACTTTGACACCGTAGTGCACATGATTAAAACGACAAACACCCCCAAAGTAACCATAACGAATAAAAATAACATAACGCGGGATACAAATACCAAGAAAAGTGTCCAAAGTAATGAGAAAGGACTACAGGATAGTACATCCCTCCCCTGGTGACAGCCAAGGTGGACCCGGAACGCCTCCAACGACTGCAACGAAGGATGACCAGCCGAGCCAAGGTTAAGTTGGGCCCCGTCGTTCAACGCCACCCCCTCGGTGAGACGGGAAGTCACCGCTGATCCCTCAAGAAGGTTCAAGATGACCGACGTATGTCACGTGGTAGTTGAGCCCTTTAGAGACAAATTTTACGTAACAGTCCGCGAGTACTGCCCCGTCAACAATGGCACTTTCTGGGGCGGACCCCGAGGGATAAACCTTCGCATCAACAAATGGAAGAGACTGGTGAAGATGGTTCCCTCCATTAACAAGGCGGTCGACGATGCGGTCCAAGAACAGGAGAGCCGGAAGAGGAAGCGAGACGAGTTGGCGGAAGAAGAAGAAGACCTCGTCCCTGACACTACCTGTAAAGAGCTGAAGATTGCCGAGGAAGAAAATCAAGATCAAGATCGGGGACAAGCCGTCCTTAAGAATGACGCTAAAGAACTTTCTTTTAATATAATTCAGGCAATAATTGTACCGACGGTACTTAAGAAAGTAGATGAAATAAGTATAAGACATTGTTACGGGTGCGGTTTACCCAGGGTCGATGTTACGCAGCGCAACCATTAATGCATGATGGACCTGATGCAAATTAACATTAAAAAATACTTTGATCTAGCACTTGATGAAATTATTAAGAGAGCGCTGGGCACGTGTAGAATGGAATGGAATATCAAAGCGCGTGAGATTGATAGTATAGCAACTGCGTATCCTACGATTTATCACACAAATGGACTTTTCACGGATTACATCAATACGTTTTTAAAGTTAAAGCAGGAAAGTTCAGGCATTCCGCAATGGTGTAAGACGGAAGATGACGTTATAAAATACATGAGCGATTATTTCGAAAGGGAGGGAATTAAGTTAGAAAGGGAAAAAATAAGAAACCGGGATTGAGGGCGCTCTCTAAGGGGAACTTAAACTCGATGTGCAGGAAACTAGGTCAAAAATTAAACATGCCGAAGACAGAAGTATGTACGGAAGCGAGTAAGGTTTATGAGTTCCTTTATGCCGACGACAAAATCGTATATAATATCAATTTTTTCATCAATGACAATCTGGCCGAAGTTAAGTACAGTGCGGATGAAGAATCCGTTACCCCGAATCCGCGCACTAACGTCGTCATAGGTGCATTCACCACTGCGCATGCAAGATTAAAACTGTACACTGTCCTAGAAAAACTGCAAGAACGAGTATTATATTACGATACGGACAGCGTAATTTACGTAGAAAGACCAAGCGAATACGTTCCATCTCTGGGGGATTACTTGGGCGAGCTGACCAACGAAATCAGCCCAAAAGATGGCAATTACATACAAACGTTCGTTTTGAAATTATTGAGAGAGGGCTGGGCACGTGTAAAACATTCTACGGGAAGTCACCGCTGATCCCTCAAGAAGGTTCAAGATGACCGACGTACGTCACGTGGTAGTTGAGACCTTCAGAGACAATGTTTACGTGAAGGTCCGCGAGTACTGCCCCATCAGCGATAGCACTTTCTGAGGCGGACCCCGAGAGATAAACCTTCGTATCCACGAATGGAAGAGACTGGTAAAGATGGTTCCCTCCATTAACAAGGCGGTCGACGATGCAGTCCAAGAACAGGAGAGCCGGAAGAGGAAGCGAGACGAGTTGGCGGAATGGGAAGAAGACCTCGTCCCTGACACTACCTGTAAAGAGCTTAAGATTGCCGAGGAAGAAGATCATGACCAGGGACAAGCCGTCCTTAAGAATGACGCTAAAGAACTTTCTTTTAATATATTTCAATCCATACTTGTACCGATGGTGCTTAAGAAAGTAGATGAAATAAGTATGAGACATTGTTACGGGTGCGGTTTACCCATGGCCGATGATGTTATGCAGCGCAATCACGACTGTATAATGGATTCAATGCAAATTAAAATCAAGAAATTCTTTGATCTAGCACTTGATGAAATTATTAAGAGAGGGTTGGTCACGTGTAGAATGGAATGGAATATCAAAGCGCGTGAGATTGATAGTATAGCAACTGCGTATCCTACGATTTATCATACAAATGGACTTTTCACTGAGTACGTAGACAAACACATCAACATTCACGAAAAACGTACTTTTTGACGTACGTTATGCCAAGAACAGGAGAGCCGAAAGAGGAAGCGACATGAGTTGACGGTAGAAGAAGACCTCGTCCCTGACACTACCTGTAAAGAGCTGAAGATTGCCGAGGAAGATCAAGATCAAGACCGGAGACCAGACGCCATTAAGGATGGCTTTCTTTTAATATATTTCAATCCATACTTGTACCGACGGTACTTAAGAGAGTAGACGAGATAAGTATGAGAAATTTTTACAGGTGCGGTTTACCCGGGGTCGATGTTACGCAGCGCAACCATGAATGCATGATGGACCTGATGCAATATAAAATTGAAAAATACTTTGATCTAGCACTTGATGAAATTATTGAGAGAAGGCTGGGCACGTGTAGAATATTCTACGGGAAGTCACCGCTGATCCCTCAAGAAGGTTCAAGATGACCGACGTACGTCACGTGGTAGTTGAGACCTTCAGAGACAATGTTTACGTGAAGGTCCGCGAGTACTGCCCCATCAGCAATGGCACTTTCTGGGGCGGACCCCGAGGGATAAACCTTCGTATCCACGAATGGAAGAGACTGGTAAAGATGGTTCCCTCCATTAACAAGGCGGTCGACGATGCAGTCCAAGAACAGGAGAGCCGGAAGAGGAAGCGAGACGAGTTGGCGGAATGGGAAGAAGACCTCGTCCCTGACACTACCTGTAAAGAGCTTAAGATTGCCGAGGAAGAAGATCATGACCAGGGACAAGCCGTCCTTAAGAATGACGCTAAAGAACTTTCTTTTAATATATTTCAATCCATACTTGTACCGATGGTGCTTAAGAAAGTAGATGAAATAAGTATGAGACATTGTTACGGGTGTGGTTTACCCATGGTCGATGATGTTATGCAGCGCAATCACGACTGTATAATGGATTCAATGCAAATTAAAATCAAGAAATTCTTTGATCTAGCACTTGATGAAATTATTAAGAGAGGGTTGGTCACGTGTAGAATGGAATGGAATATCAAAGCGCGTGAGATTGATAGTATAGCAACTGCGTATCCTACGATTTATCACACAAATGGACTTTTCACTGAGTACGTAGACAAACACATCAACATTCACAAAAAACGTACTTTTTGACGTACGTTATGCCAAGAACAGGAGAGCCGAAAGAGGAAGCGACATGAGTTGACGGTAGAAGAAGACCTCGTCCCTGACACTACCTGTAAAGAGCTGAAGATTGCCGAGGAAGATCAAGATCAAGACCGGAGACCAGACGCCATTAAGGATGGCTTTCTTTTAATATATTTCAATCCATACTTGTACCGACGGTACTTAAGAGAGTAGACGAGATAAGTATGAGAAATTTTTACAGGTGCGGTTTACCCGGGGTCGATGTTACGCAGCGCAACCATGAATGCATGATGGACCTGATGCAATATAAAATTGAAAAATACTTTGATCTAGCACTTGATGAAATTATTGAGAGAAGGCTGGGCACGTGTAGAATATTCTACGGGAAGTCACCGCTGATCCCTCAAGAAGGTTCAAGATGACCGACGTACGTCACGTGGTAGTTGAGACCTTCAGAGACAATGTTTACGTGAAGGTCCGCGAGTACTGCCCCATCAGCAATGGCACTTTCTGGGGCGGACCCCGAGGGATAAACCTTCGTATCCACGAATGGAAGAGACTGGTAAAGATGGTTCCCTCCATTAACAAGGCGGTCGACGATGCAGTCCAAGAACAGGAGAGCCGGAAGAGGAAGCGAGACGAGTTGGCGGAATGGGAAGAAGACCTCGTCCCTGACACTACCTGGAAAGAGCTTAAGATTGCCGAGGAAGAAGATCATGACCAGGGACAAGCCGTCCTTAAGAATGACGCTAAAGAACTTTCTTTTAATATATTTCAATCCATACTTGTACCGATGGTGCTTAAGAAAGTAGATGAAATAAGTATGAGACATTGTTACGGGTGTGGTTTACCCATGGTCGATGATGTTATGCAGCGCAATCACGACTGTATAATGGGATTCAATGCAAATTAAAATCAAGAAATTCTTTGATCTAGCACTTGATGAAATTATTAAGAGAGGGTTGGTCACGTGTAGAATGGAATGGAATATCAAAGCGCGTGAGATTGATAGTATAGCAACTGCGTATCCTACGATTTATCACACAAATGGACTTTTCACTGAGTACGTAGACAAACACATCAACATTCACGAAAAACGTACTTTTTGACGTACGTTATGCCAAGAACAGGAGAGCCGAAAGAGGAAGCGACATGAGTTGACGGTAGAAGAAGACCTCGTCCCTGACACTACCTGTAAAGAGCTGAAGATTGCCGAGGAAGATCAAGATCAAGACCGGAGACCAGACGCCATTAAGGATGGCTTTCTTTTAATATATTTCAATCCATACTTGTACCGACGGTACTTAAGAGAGTAGACGAGATAAGTATGAGAAATTTTTACAGGTGCGGTTTACCCGGGGTCGATGTTACGCAGCGCAACCATGAATGCATGATGGACCTGATGCAATATAAAATTGAAAAATACTTTGATCTAGCACTTGATGAAATTATTGAGAGAAGGCTGGGCACGTGTAGAATATTCTACGGGAAGTCACCGCTGATCCCTCAAGAAGGTTCAAGATGACCGACGTACGTCACGTGGTAGTTGAGACCTTCAGAGACAATGTTTACGTGAAGGTCCGCGAGTACTGCCCCATCAGCAATGGCACTTTCTGGGGCGGACCCCGAGGGATAAACCTTCGTATCCACGAATGGAAGAGACTGGTAAAGATGGTTCCCTCCATTAACAAGGCGGTCGACGATGCAGTCCAAGAACAGGAGAGCCGGAAGAGGAAGCGAGACGAGTTGGCGGAATGGGAAGAAGACCTCGTCCCTGACACTACCTGTAAAGAGCTTAAGATTGCCGAGGAAGAAGATCATGACCAGGGACAAGCCGTCCTTAAGAATGACGCTAAAGAACTTTCTTTTAATATATTTCAATCCATACTTGTACCGATGGTGCTTAAGAAAGTAGATGAAATAAGTATGAGACATTGTTACGGGTGTGGTTTACCCATGGTCGATGATGTTATGCAGCGCAATCACGACTGTATAATGGGATTCAATGCAAATTAAAATCAAGAAATTCTTTGATCTAGCACTTGATGAAATTATTGAGAGAGGGTTGGTCACGTGTAGAATGGAGTGGAATATCAAAGCGCGTGAGATTGATAGTATAGCAACTGCGTATCCTACGATTTATCACACAAATGGACTTTTCACCGAGTACGTGGACAAAAACGTCAACATTCCTCGAAAAACATACTTTTTGACGTATGTTATGCCAAATGCTAAATCTTTTGACATGGTATTTTTTGAAGTTTTTTTTTTTTCATCAAGAGTTCGTATATAATTTGTTTTAAACTTTTTGCTCGAGTACTGTATCAGTGATGTAGATATTCTCAAATGTTGCCGTGTTCAATTTTATGAATTGTTCATGAAGGTAACACCCACGGAGCCTGGTGATTACAGGGTTGACCCGTTCAAGCATTGCATAACAATAACATCGGCGTGTAACTAAAACAAAACTAACAATCCTTTTCAGGACCACCACAACTTTCAAAAAGATATTTATGTACATGTATGCCTAATAACGTCATATTTAAATACCGTATATTTTTTTAAAGTTTATTTTTAGCTGTAATTGTCTCCATACAGTACCTTTGAAAGTCTCACAAGTGACGGTGGATTTTATTTTTGTATTAAAACATGATTACATTTAATTTGATTAATTGCAGTGCTGAATCTCTATAAAAAGGCACCTTGGCCGTGTATCAGGAACCCTTGTTCTAACTCGTGAAGTAGATAAACTCAACACCTATCTTGACGAATTTCTTGAGGAGACTCAACATCCAAGTGGTCAACCAGGTAGAAGTAATTGATTACATTTAATTTGATTATTTGCAGTACCGAATCTCTAAAAAGGCAACTTGACCGTGTATCAGGAACCCTTGTTCCATCTGGTGAAGCACAAACTCAACGGCCATCTTGACGAACTTCTTAAAGAAGCTCGACATATAAGTGGTCCACCAGGTTAGAAGTAATTTTGAAAAGATTGTGAAATTATGAGAATGCAATGATTTTCATGAATTTCATTTAAAGGGCCCTGAAATGCCTTTTTTATTGCTGAAATTTAAAGGTCATTGTTTATTAAGCAATATTTAATGATTTTTGACTTTTATTAACAAGTGGAATAATGTTTAAACAACGTTTGAAATGTTGGGGAGGACGGCTCCGCCCCAGGTGGACTTGGTCATTAACATAAATATTTGCATAATCATGACGTACATTTAGGAAAACAAAGCTCACTGGCTGGTCTGACCCGCGCTGCATGCATGTGTCCATATAACCACGCTACGTTTTTCTTGAAGTTGTCTCGAAGTCGTGATTTTTTTCGATTAAAAATTTAACGTACGTTAAAATGGTTGTTCTGTGTGTTGCTGCTTGCAGCAAAACTTACCAGGATGATGTAAGTTTTCACCGTTTTCCCACGGACCCACACTTTCGGAAGATTTGGACTACGACAGTTAGGCAGACGAGGGCAAAGTGTAGCGGGCCTTCGGCGTACTCAATGCTGTGCAGCGATCACTTTGAACCGTCATGTTTCGACACCGGTTTGTACAGCCAACTTGGCATGAAAACCAAACAATTACTCAAAGCAGATGCGATACCTAGTGTATTTGTAACATCTAAGAAAATCGAGAAGAAACAAGAAGATAGAGGAGCGTATGCGAAGAGGGAGAAAATTCGCACAACATTGTTTAGCACCCATTGCTTTCCTGAAAAACATTTTAAGCCTTCTTGGTGTACTTGGACGTACCCGGTAGTTGTTGCTATTATTTATTAATGCTAGTTTCGAAAACTCCAGGCCCATCAACCTCCAACACACCACCTCGACACTGTTTCCCTAAAGAGAGTTTCAAATTAGTGAGAACCTTGGCGGAAGACGTATCCAATCGAAAATCTGTAAAAAACCACTCCGAAACTTCTCCAAAGGGATATAAGACAAAAGGGCACCACATTACCTAACGATCGAACTACATGTAAAGCCACCGAAACACCCAAAACACCTCAAATTCTCAGAAACCTACACAGAACATTTCGAGAAACTACAGAGGAAAGCCTCATTCCAGTTAGCAGAAATAACGCTCAGCGAATACCAAAAACAACTGGACAAGATCGACGAGCAACTTAACGCACCGAACGGCTCAAGAAACCATAGCCACGTTCCAGAACCCAGACCACAACACCGTGTCACGACAACAACTATACACGTACTTCATCAGTGGACCCACCAGAGGCACCAAGAGGAAACTCTGATCTATAATCACTAAAACAAAACCAACAATCCTTTTCAGGACCACCACAACGTTTAAAAAGATATTTATGTATGCCTAATAACGTCATATTTAAACAGCTCCAACAATATAACGTCACCAAATAAAACACCATGCGAATCCAAAAGGTGTTCGTATGAATGCAAATCCCAACGAATAAATGCCCGAGGGACACACAGACAAACTTAGCAGAAAACTGCGAATGATTCATGCCTTTATCCACGTTTGGTACATGTAATATAACAGTTTGCCAATAATCTATTAAATGAATATATACAACCATCAATTGATAATGTACTTACACTCAATTTTTTGGATATATGGCATTTATTTCGTTTTGCGATGAAACTTTCCATGTACTCTCACTGTGCTGAACATTTCAAATTGAATACATGGCACTAATTGTCACTGTTTAAGAAAAATGGTTTTGTGTACCCAATTAATTTGCTCATCCAATAGCAGATTCATGAAATACATTTGTTTCATATCTAAGCCAGGTTGCCCCTCAGTAGCCTGATGAAGACTCCCATGACCCTGCACCTCGGGCCCAAACTGTGGAAGTCGACCAAAGCAGTGCTACTGAAGGAACCTCTGGGATCTGCAGATCACGTGACCCAGTTGTCTGCAGTGACAAATCGAGCGGCATAATCATCATGCAGACTAGTAATGTGGGTGGCCAAAGGAAATGGGACAAGAAGCACTTTTGTTTTTACTGTGATCAACCTCAGGCAAAGTTACTCCGTCATCTCTAGTTATGCCATAAAGACGAAAGAGAAGTTGTCGAAGTCACATCCACTACCGACCGCAGTGCCTGCAAGAAACTGCCGACGAAAATTCACAATTTGGGTAATCACATGCATAATTATCAGTTCTCTGAGAAGGCCAGGGTATTTTATTAGTTGCGTATAGGCCCACGCATAAGGCCGAACCACATTCATAATGGACCATGCATACATTGTTATGGGTATCATGTGCAAAGAGATTTTTGGTGTCGCCGTTGCTCATTCATGCCTGCCCTTCCTGCATGGAACTTATGGCAGCAGTACCCAAAAATCTTGTGTGCATGGTCGTGTACCTCACAAATGTGATTTGTTGAGGTCACCTCCTGCCGGTGTGTCTTACTGCCTAAACCAGGTTCTTAGTCCAATGAAGAGAGATGCTGTTGCTCTTGTAGCCAAGACTGATTTCTTGATTCTTGAACTAGCCAAACAGGAGTATCTTAAACTCTGTAGTGATCCAGATAAACATTCTAACATCCGAATCAAATTGCATGAAATGGGTCGTCTCAAGAGGCATACCGGAACTTGAGGAACTGGACGACATCTTACAAGATGCTAAAGGATACACAAACCGCATGCTCTAATTGTACATCACGTAAAATTTTCAAAGGAGACAACACACAAGCAGAATTCTGCGAGTGGTTGTTTAAATCACCTCAAACGGACAACTCCATCGCGATAGCGCATAATGCAAAGGGTACGATTTGTACATGTACATTCTTGAGTTTCTCCTTGAAAATGCATGTATTCCATCTGTCATTTACACAGGTTCAAAGGTCCTGTGTATCGACATTCCCCAGTTTTAATGTAGAATAACAGACTCAGTTTTCTTCCAATGGCACAACTACCCGCAACATTCGATCCCACTGAGCTGAAGGAGGGTTTCTTCCCTCATGTCCTCAACACAAAACTCAACTAAAACTACTCATTCTCTGATTCCATGCTTGAAAGACTGAGAAAAGAATTTTATGAATGGTATCAATCAGAAAAGCAAGAAAATCGCTTGTTCGATTTACAGCGAGAATTGCTTGAGAATTGCTCTCAGAAACCTACACAGAACGTTTCGAGAAACTACAGGGGAAAACCTCACTCTGGTTGACAGAAATAACGCTCAGCAAATACCGAAAACAACTGGACAAGATCGACGAGCAACTTACCGCAGCGTACCGAACGGCTCAAGAAACCATAGCCAAGTTCCAGAACCCAGACCACAACACCGTGTCACGACAACAACTATACACGTACTTCATCAGTGGACCCACCAGAGGCACCAAGAGGAAACTCAGTGATCTATAATCACTCAAACAAAACCAACGGTCCTTTCAGGACCACCACAACTTTCCTAATAATGTTGTATTTAAACAGCCCCACCAATATAACGTCAAATAAAACGAAGGTCATGGCCAAAAGGAAAAAAAAATTAACAAAAATCACCAAGCCAATCCAAATGGTGTTCGTATGGATGCAAATCCCAACGAATAAATGCCCGAGGGACACACAGACAAAACGTAGCAGAAAACTGCGATTGATTCATAACCATTCATTGCAAAATGCTATTAGGTGCCTTTATCCATGTTTGGTACATGTAATATAACACAGTTTGCCAATAATCTATTTAATGAATATATACAACCATCAATTGATAATGTACTTACACTCGATTTTTTGGATATATGGCATTTATTTCGTTTTGCGATGAAACTTTCCATGTACTCTCACTGTGCTGAACATTTCAAATCGAATACATGGCACTAATTGTCACTGTTTAAGAAAAATGGTTTGTGTACCCAATGACTTTGCTCATCCAATAGCAGATTCATGAAATACATTTCTGTTTCATATCTAAGCCAGGTTGCCCCTCAGTAGCCTGATGAAGACTCCGATGACCCTGCACCTCGGACCCAAACTGTGGAAGTCGATCAAAGCAGTGCTACTGATGGAACCTCGGGGATCTGCAGATCACGTGACCCAGTTGTCTGCAGTGACAAATCGAGCGGCATAACCATCATGCAGACTAGTAATGTGGGTGGCCAAAGGAAATGGGACAAGAAGCACTTTTGTTTTTACTGTGATCAACCTCAGGCAAAGTTACTCCATCATCTCTAGTCATGCCATAAAGATGAAAGAGAAGTTGTCGAAGTCACATCCACTACCGACCTCAGTGCCTGTAAGAAACTGCCGACGAAAATTCACAATTTGGGTAATCACATGCATAATTATCAGTAAGTCCATACTGGTGAAATATTTTTCCTGAACCAACACCCATCGCTCGCCCCTCCACCTAAACAAATAATAAAATACAACAATTTTTTTAAAAATGACTTAGTTTTATCGTCTGAAGAATGTTTGTGCTGTTTTAAAAGGGCATGTGTATTATACAGTCTATTTGGTCACTGCAGAAGTTCAATATGACCTTATTTTTGACTTATCATACTTGATTTTTTTTGTGTATAATGCCTTAAAAAATAAATTTGTTAAACGGAGGTGCCCGACATGCAAATGATTATGCACATTGCCAGATTTTGCTTACGTGTGTAAAATAAAATATAAAACCTGTAGTACATTAAGATTGGACCGTTTTTCTTTTAAACACCTGCTTACATTATAAAGTTTTTGTTCGTCTTGCTTTAGATCGGCACGAATATACCAGAGTATGTCGACTCTCTGACAACAATGAAGCAGCCCTTCGTGCTCATTCTTGGAGAGCGGTTAAATCCAGAGCAAGCCTTTGTCATTGTAGAGAGACGTGCCATCTCGCAATCTTCTATTCTCAAGGCTGTTGACGTATGTTTTAAACTTTTTTATGTTTTAGACATATCCTTCCCATGGCAGGCGTACAGTACTTGGGAATTTTTCCCAAAGGCTGTGTACTGCCTTGGAAAAGAAAAAGGAAAAGAATCGACCTCGGCATGCGTCAGGTCACAGAGCTTTTTTGAGTAATCAGAAATCTGACAAGTAATAAACACCGTTAATTAATCATACCCATTTGGCTTTCTGTGGAATTTATACTTACATTTATCAGTAAGTAAAGGGGGTTGATGAGATTGTGGATGACCGTCAGTCCGTTCTCAATCCATATGCATGTACGTATGTGTTTTAAGGATGTCTAAAAAAAAAACGTTTTGCTTACATATCCAAATTGAAAATTCTGTTTTCTTCTCATGGATATTTTGGGGAAGTGTTTTGTACGAAAACCATTTTCTGCAAAATTGAAACAAGCTCTTTTAATGCATAACATTCATGCACAAAGAAATTTTGCGTTACTTGTAAAGAACTCGTTCCATTTGATCATTACTGCTTCATAAAGGTTTTTCGATGAAAAAGTCGTTGATGACGAAACGAATATGTCAAATGTTTCGGCCTTGCATGAAGATTTTTTTGTTCTTGATGTTGTGGATGTCGCAGACTCATCCGAACAAAACCCGTCCGAGTAAAAGAAAAACAAATCTAGTCCGATCCGATACACATTCTTTGATTTTGAATGTACTCAGGATGCTGGCACTCATGTTCCTAATCTCTGTGTAGCCAAAATGGTGTGCGAGCTGTGTGCCGAAAGATCCGGCACACAAACCGCATGCACTAATTGTACATCACGTAACATTTTCAAAGGAGACGACACAAGCAGAATTCTGCGAGTGGTTGTTTCAATCACCTCAAACAGACAACTCCATCGGGATAGCGCATAATGCAAAAGCGTATGATTCGTACATTCTTGAGTTTCTCTTTGAAAATGCATGTATTCCATCTGTCATTTACACAGGTTCAAAGGTCCTGTGTATCGACATTCCCCAGTATAAACGTAGAATAACAGACGCCACTAAGCTGAAGAAGGGTTTCTTCCCTCATTTCTTTAACACAAAACTCAACCAAAACTACTCGTTCCCCGATTCCATGTCCGAAGGACGGAGAAAAGAATTTTATGAATGGTATCAATCAGAAAAGCAAGAAAATCGCTTGTTCAATTTACAGCGAGTACTGCATCAGTGATGTAGATATTATTAAATGTTGCCGTGTTCAATTTCATGAATTGTTCATGAAGGTAACACCCACAGAGCCTGGTGATTACGGGGTTGACCCGTTCAAGCATTGCATAACAATATCATCAGCGTGCAACTTAGTGTTTAGGAGTAATTTCCTCACTAGTGACACCATTGCCGTAGTACCTCAATGTTAGGCTAACACCGACAAGCAATCCAAAAGGTTGGATTGGATGAGCCACCTCGAGGGCATACATATCCAGCACTCTTTGTCCTTGCTCAATACAGTACAGAGAGGGTCATACTAAGTCTCTTATGGAAATGATCGATCACAGCCTCAATTACAGCGAAGCTGCGTGCCGTTCACCCCACAACTCCGGCGTCGCCCTCATGTGACGTTGTTAAGACGCACCTGTCCCCCTCCCAAAATTCCGCTCCTTGGAGCTGCCACACTAGCAAAGAAGAAATAAACACTTAGATTGTGCAAACATTGTGAAGAATCCAGGACTTAGAGCACTCTCGAAATTGACCAACAATCTACGGGGCAAGCTACCGTAGGTGAAAGAAACAATAGGGAATGAACAGAAGTAATTAATGATCAATCGAGGCTTTATGAACGTGTGTTCGCAAACGACGTCAACGGGGTTAACTTTTTTAACGACGAGTTAATGTAAAGTTAGAAACATTATTTTATTACACACAATCTTTTCTTACTTCAAGTTAGAAAACAAAGTAGGCAGGTCACATGTGCACACAAAATATTCAGCCGATCGACCGCGACCGAAAATTTTGACACACAAACTATGCGAGGATGAAAAACTGTCTCCGTATAAAAATAGGGATGGCGATAAGTCCCACAGATCTCAATTTCCACCAAGAAAAAGTGAGAAAAAGCGAAGAGGCCCATTTCCTGGTGACAGAATTGTACTTAAGAAAATCCGTCATTCATTTGTGGATTCAGAGGATGGAAAGTTGCTGGAATGTAAAGGCACTGTACTTTGGAAAGCTACCCAACAAGATATCGATGAACTCGTAGAAAAGACAGCGGATAAACATGCCAAAACTGAAGTAATTACTGATCCAGCCAGGCTATACGCAATTCTATTTTCTGAAGAGTTTATTGTTAATAGTATACAAACGAACTTGCAGTAGTGAAGTACTGTGAAGAGTACGAATTCCTCGCCCTTATTCCTTGCACCAATGTGGTCATAGCCGCATTTACCACCGCCCCGCGAGACTGAAGTTGTACTCTTTCCAAGAACAATTACAAGAGAGGGTCCTTTTTTAGGACACAGTGTTATCTATGTGGACAGAGCGGGTCAACACAGTCCACCACTTGGGGATTATCTAGGGGACCCGACGAATGAAATAAGTCCAACAGACGGAAGTCACATCAACTGTTTTGTTTCAGGGGAGCCTAAGAACTACATGTACGCTTATAACTTGATACAGGCAAAACCCTAAATTTCAGAAATTCACAAGATATCAAACCTTTTGTATCCGACTTGGGTGCAATGGATAAACATTGAAAAATATCAGACCGCAATTTTTTATTTTTTTTATATCTTTCCATAATGCTCTTGAGAAATGTGCTAGCTGTCGATATGTACAATCTTGTGTGCATGTCGTGTGCATGTCCATTCCTGGTGACAGAATTGTGCTTAAGAGAATTCGCCATTCATTTGTGGATTTAGAGGATGGAAAGTTGCTGGAATGTAAAGGCACTGTACTTCGGAAAGCTACCCAACAAGATATCGATGAACTCGTAGAAAAGACAGCGGATAAACATGCCAAAACTGAATTACTGATCCAGCCAGGCTATACGCAATTCTATTTTCTGAAGAGTTTATCGTTAATAGTATACAAACGAACTTGCAGTAATGCTCTTGAGAAATGTGCTAGCTGTCGATATGTACGATCTTGTGTGCATGTCGAGGCTAAGCAAGACCAAGAGAACCAATACAAGAACTGCTGTTATCACCGAGCCCATAACATCATCCACATCAAGCATCCCCTGTGGTCAACGAAGCCAGGACTACTAGACGAGGATTCCCTCAGACTGACCTGCAAGTCCGAAAACTCCCCGGGTCATCAACCTCGAACACACCACCACGACACCGTCTCCCAAAAGAGAGTTTCAAATTAGCGAGAACATTGGCAGAAGCGTCTCCGTCAAAGACCACATCACTAAACAAATCCGTAACTTCTCCAAAGGGATATCATTTCAGATGCGACACCAAAGAAGGTGACATTTATGAAAGATGTGGTAAACTTCCTGGAAGGAAAGGCCGAGGCCATGGTAAGTGTGACGTAAATAAAAGTTAAACAAAAATCGTAAGTCCTTTGTCTGGAAACCTCACAACCGAGACAATACGGAATCCCAGAACTTTGTAACACAAATAGAGAGGAAATAAAACTTTAAAATGTAATTAATAGAAAAAATATTTCATTGAGTGCAAGTAAAAACTAAGCTCTCCAAACCTTTTTACTCATCAGCCATCTACGTCACAGGAACGTAAGATGGTGCCCGTACTGGTATCTACACCGCCCGTAAGCACACTCAACACAGCAGACAACTGGCAATGGAGCCGAGAAACTGATGTATGTACATGTAATTGTTTCGCAGTTTTAATGCTCCGTTTACACTTTCTTTCAGGTATGACATTTCTCAGACTTTTAAGAATCTAAGGGTAACCGCACCAACATTTCTCATATTCCTGTGTATTTTTCAGATTTCACAAAGATCCGTTTGTTTTGCTTTTTTTGAATAGAGTTTCGGCAATCAAAAAGTTCAGTTGCATCCGGGACATCGAGTATATTTAACTCGGCAACAACTCGACGCAGTCACATTTTCGCTGTCCCTCAAAGAGACCAGTGGCCTAAAAGTAGTTCTTCGCAACCTGCTCCTCACCCTCTTCTCTAGGGAGGAGCTATCAATGTCCTGTTGTAGGGGACAAGGGGAGGGGGGTGGGGGGGGGGGGGGAGGGAGGATGACACCCAAGAGGCTCTCCCTCAGCTATGTAGCTGTTCAAGCTGCCAAAAGTAAGTACAGTGTCCCTTTGATAACTGGATTGTCCTTACATTATCTTTCTTAAGACAATCGCTATCCTGTGTTTTGTTGTTGGATGCTTCTACCATGGCATTTTATTTTGGATAAAACAAGGATCAATTTTCAACCTTGAAATTAAGTATGTGGCATCTGTTTAATTTTCATAGTTATCGAAACCACTTCATGTAATTCGAATTTGGGGTTGTACATGTATTAACTGTAAAATAATTAATATTTTCAGGTTCAAAAAAATGTTCTGGGGACCAAGGTTGTTGTGTACAGTACTGTGCACACCTGTAAACACTGGTGTACCATTTAAAGTGTCTGTCGAATGGTTAACTCGCTCTATAAAGAAATGGAAACTGTAAATTTATGTTCAAGGTTACTCAAAGTTTCATACACATACTTGTACTATCAAACAGCTAATTTTAAGTGGCAAAGGAAAAGAATGTCATGAAATACCAAGATGGGTAAAGATCTTTTCGCTCTTTTAGAACGTTCCACTATTATGTGAAGAAACCTTACTCAGACTATTCTCATTCTCAATACAGGTTTCATCTATCAACTTGCTGTTGATAACAACATCCCCACCTTTAAAGAAGGCAGATGTGACAAGAATCATCAATAGTGCCTGTTCCAATGCCAGACGGGCAACCAAAGCCGATTAGCCAGTCTGTACAGTAGTACTATTAAACTTAAATTGCATTTAATAGGCCTTTTTTTAAATTCATTGGATTAAGAATTTGGTGGGTTGTTTTTTGCAATGAATACAGAGAGTTAGCCACAATTTTTTTTTTCTGCAATAGGCTCTATCCAACTCAATTTCGAACAACCACCACATCTGCGAGTCCGAAAACTCCCCGGGCTCACCAACCTCGAACACACCACCACGACACCATCTCCTTAAAGAGAACCTTGGCGGAAAACGTACCCAATCTAAAATCCGTCATAAGACCACACTACCCAACGAAACACCCAAAACGCCTCAAATTCTCAGAAACCTACAAAGAACACAGCCCACAGATGATGATAATGCTGAAGAAGATAATAATGAAGAAGTTAAATAGTAAATAATAAAGAAGAAGTTAAATAATTAGACGTACGTCAGCTTCTGAACAGCGACACTTGCACCAACTTTTAATAGCAGAAGAATTGGGCGACCGGAAGACCTTGCAACTTTTACGACGCATGCGTCAGTTGTTGGGCGATCACACTTTGGAAGAAAGTATCTTGAAGCAATTATTTTTGCAATTATTTATACAAAAAAACAAACAATTAACAAAAAAATTAAAACAAGTGGGAGGCCCGCTTCCATCAGTGGACACAACCAACAACCAAACTCCTTTTCAGGTTCATATATCCAGCACAGTAGGGGGATACCCTCTGCCACATATGCGCTGCATATGTAGGTTCAACACATCCACAATTCTGTCCGATTGTGTTTTAGTAAATGGGCGGTTAAATAATGCCAGGTGATGGTTTTGTATTTTGTATTGTTTGTTTCCAAGCCTAGCTAGCAGGAAGAAACTTGTTTAAATGCATTTAACCTATTGTGCATTGGTATGCCAACTATGCCCAGAAGAATTTTTAAGGCCCAGCTTAATTTGAGGCATTTCTGTTTTGAACCTGGCTGGAGGCACATCTTATTAGCAGGTCAGTAGCTTTTTGGTTGAAGTATGTTTTGCTATATTGTGCCCTAATTGTGTTTGTGTTTATAGTCTGGGACCTTATAATTGATACTTACACTTTTGTTCTTGTGTTTTTCACCAGAATCAGTCCGACGACATGCTGGATATGAAAATGCTAGCCAAGAGGCCATTCAAGAAGCTGCAGCTAATCATCTGCGCAACAGATTCGACCTATAGATGGCCGAGGAACAGCAAGAAAGTCAATGTGTAAATCTTCAGGATCTACAGACGGGTACTACTACAGGATCTACAAGTACTACTTCAGGATCTACATGTACAGGAGGCAAGTTGAAAAATTGCCAAAACGCATTTTGAAGAGATGTCCGTGGCGAAGTTTTTGCAAATTGGCCCAAAATGGATGCATATGTACCGAGGGTCAGTGAAAATGCCCATACATGTGTACCTTCGAAAGATTGATGACGTCACCAGGTGTCAAATTACACTCAGTTGAAAATCATGCACTCTTTAAACGGCTATATCTAGAGAACAAAAAGACCAATGGGTCAAATTTTGTGTTTTAGGTTTATTTTGACTTGGTGCAATGTATATTATCAGCTAAATATTGTGACAATGACGTAATCAAATAAGAGTTCTTCAAGTATACATTAACCTAGGTCGTTTACTTCCTCCATTGGTCGTATGACCTTGAAACCTAGCAGGTGCATGGACCTGGTCATTAACATGTAACATACCAAGTTACATTAGTATGATTTGTTGATTTATTATGAATTTTTGAATCTTGTCACTGTGCATGTACGGTATGCATTTACATTGTACAAAGTGTACATTTAGTATTATACAGCATGCAGTTTTACATGCATACAAACATACAACAAAAGAAAAGCGGAAAGCCATATGCTCCGTTATCAACAGACATACCTCTAGTTGTGTTTGTGTTTATAGTCTGGGACCTGGAGTGACAGACGGGCTTTAAATGTTAGTAAGATTCTAACAGAGAAATCTCTACTCGTGCATATTAGGCCGAGTAAAAAATAAAACATGTTTCTCGTCCGGGTTTTTAAAAAAAAGGAGGAAGAGGGGCTTTTTATTTTTTAATTTTTATTTTTCAAGATGACTGCCATTAGAGATTTCTAGGCCGTTGCAGGTAAATAGACTCGTGCGAAGACATATTTAGCGATGATACAGTAGCTACACGATGTAGAAAGTCACCGAGAGAGTCTACATAGAAGACTTCGAACTCGCAAGTATTTATTTTCCGACAGATTTGTTGTAGTTTTAAATATTTTTGTCTCATTTTTTGGAAATAAAAAATAAAAAATAAATCCAGGCGGCCTCAAAAAAGGAAGCGGGAGGGGACGAGAAACATGTATTTTTTTTTATTTTGCCTTACATGTAGATGGCCACTGTCACTGCAGCAATTGTGCAGTGAGTTTAGTTTATCCAAAAAAATAGATAAGTAGACAAATTAATAGTTTAGATGCTAATTATTCTAGTTTTAGATGGCTTTAATTCTCACACTATTCTCGAGTCAAATAGAGCTTCCTCATAATAAACTCCTCAAAAAGTTTGGAAAGTCAAGTTTGACTGACGATTTCTCTCTTGTTCCAAAATAATTTTCCTTGAATTTTATATCATTGGAAAACCCTGTTATTCCTCTTTACGATGATGTGTCATTTGTTACGATTAAGCAATTGGGGGATGTACAGCACAGCTGAATATGGGGGCGGGTGTAAAGTGAAATGTCACAAAATGCATTGCTATTGTCAATGTATTGTCCATCCAGGGTTCTCCCCAGGTTATTTTAAAATGTGTGGGGGCCCAACTGCGAAGCCACGGTGTGGTGTCCGGGGCCCGCTTAAGGGCCCCGGGAAAATTTGTGACTTTACAAGCTTTCTGGTGCATTTTAGAGCTATCCTGGGGTCCTGAACTTGAAGGGCTTGTTATGTATTCTTTAACTCAGTTTAAGATTGTTTTTGTGCAGATGAATTTTTTTGTTTAAAAAAAAAAATCTTTAAAAGACTAGGACTAAATACATGTAATATAATAAAGCATCTGTGAGTGCGGGTTTGTCAGCGCGTCTTTGCTGGCGCCACGAGTCATGAAACTACCGAACGGTTTAGTATTATTTTTGAAACTTTGTTTTGAAAGAACAACTGCATGGGCTTTTTTGTTTGTTACTGCTGTACAGTATTTTTTGTAACTGTATTTAACGTGTGCGTCAAAAAATAATGTGAAAGTTATCAGAAGCAATATTTGCAGCTCCTTGACTTCTAATTAAAGCCCTGTAATTTGTGTTTTTCTAACTTGTATAGCTTGGGAGTCCCATTGGAGAGAGCTCTAGGATCCTAGACACCACTGACTCACTGGATGACATCCCAATTCAACCCGTCCAAGAGGTGCTTGAGGAGTCATTGATTGATCCTGTGGTTACTGATGACAGAGGTGGCCCTGGATGTCAGGAAGTGCAGTACACTATTGTCAATGGATCATCACAACGAAGAATACACAAACTCGTAGACACTAGGGGATACTCCTACACCAAATACAGCGAAAAAAAGGACAGCACCATCACATGGAGGTAAGTGATACTGTTTGTATTTGCATGGAGGCTTTAATTTCCCACCATTCTTTCTACAAATAAACTAGCTGTATGTGCATGTCCATGTAGTATGAGATCGTCAGTTATGAAATATCTGTATTTTCACGCGGTGTGCAGTACCAGTGGCCAATTTCATAAAGCTGTTGAGCAGAAAAAGAGCATAAACAATGATCGGCAAAATGTGCCTCTCAAAAGTGAAGTCCATCAATTGTAATAAATTAAGATCTCTATTTTTCAAAATTGTCTGAACTTTGCTCAACCGCTATTCAACTTGGCAAGGTTTCCTGCGAAGCGTGTGCGTGACATCACCCGGGTCTCGGGTGACAGAACCTGGCCAATCATGGCAAGTGTTAATCCTCCAAGCAAAAGGGGAATGCACTGTATTCCGCTATACTGCACATCCCCCAATTGATTAATCATAACAAATGACATCACTGTAAAGAGGAATAACAGGGCTTTCTAATGATACCAAATTCAAGGGAAATGATTTAGTAACGAGAGAAATCGTCAGTCAAACTTGACTTTCCGAACCTTTTTTGAGGAGTTTATATTCCTTCCCAGAGTATACTTCTCAAATTCTCAGTGTAACCACAACTGCACTGCTGTGGTTTTAGTGCTCATGCACCTTGTTCTAAAAACCTCATGTACAACAACGTCATTGCAGTCTTGCAATCACAGTTCTCAATAGTCTGAAATATTTTGCCAAATCTCGACATTATTTTCCACCTGAAGGTTTCAGAAAGATCCCAATTTGGTAAATAATATTTTCTTCATATTTAAGTGGATTTACTTGAACTAAGAAATTTTGGATAACTTGTAAAAATGGGTTTAAAGAGCAATTTATTTCTTCACTGATTGCATATGTATGTATGTACATGTACTCACAATTCTTTGTGGTATTCTTGTTTTTTTCTTCTTCAGATTGCTATCTCAATGATGCAATGGTATGAACTCAATGATGCGCAATTAACTCAGTTTGAACGTCAACTACTGTACCAATGTCATTGTGAATGTATATCAACAAGTTGGGATTGGAAATAAAGTTGTACTCCTTACTTCTTGAGAGTCCAGAATCACCAAAACTACTCCAGGCACGAGTGTGCCTTGAGGCAGCCACAATAATTGCAATATAAGTTGTCATTTTTTTTCTTCAGAAACTGGCCAACTAGGACTGTTCCTACAGTTTTTCACAGGGAAGACAACACTCCCACCACTTGGGTTCCAGATACTCCTCACTATCCAATTCTGGCACCCAGAGGACATCCCACCGGGTGATCCCACAAGAGATTTACCAAGAGTCATGACATTGCAATATTAGTTGTCATATTTTGTTCTTTCAGAAACTGGCCAACTTGGACTGTTCCTACAGTTTTTCACAGGGAAGACGACCCTCCGACCACTTGGATTCCAGATACCCCTCACTATCCAATTCTGGCACCCAGAGGACATCCCACCGGGTGATCCCACAAGAGATTTACCAAGAGTCATGACATTGCAATATTAGTTGTCATATTTTGTTCTTTCAGAAACTGGCCAACTTGGACTGTTCCTACAGTTTTTCACAGGGAAGACGACCCTCCGACCACTTGGGTTCCAGATACTCCTCACTATTCAATTCCGGCACCCAGAGGACATCCCACCGGGTGATCCCACAAGAGATTTACCAAGAGTCATGACATTGCAATATTAGTTGTCATATTTTGTTCTTTCAGAAACTGGCCAACTTAGACTGTTCCTACAGTTTTTCACAGTGAAGACGACCCTCCGACCCCTTGGATTCCAGATACTCCTCACTATCCAATTCCGGCACCCAGAGGACATCCCACCGGGTGATCCCACAAGAGATTTACCAAGAGTCATGACATGTTTCAATGTGCTTAAACTGCCAACGGGCCATAACCTCACTGGCATTACTCCAAGTGCTCAAACACAATCACCATTTGTTATTAATGGTTTCCTCAGAAATTTGTCACGTACATTGAGAGATAAAACCCGATGTGGCTAGAAATCCGTAAGCAAACCAGATGAACTCTGAATCATTCTTGACTGCATGAACTGAGGCCACATCCATTGACCTCCAGAACAATTTGCAAAGACGAACTGGGAAACCATTCAGAATGCCACAAACTTGAATGTATTAGAATAAGCCAAGTACTGCAGACAATTCATCAGGAAAACCAACTCAAACATGAGGAGTACGTGTTGGACTGTTTCTGGTCATGGAATTCACAGACGAATCAGCAGTAGAAATGGACAAATACCGTACAATGAACGATACAATGTACCAGCAAGCACTAAATCCCAGATCAAACCACCACTACAAAGTCTACGTTTGGGCAGGAATAAGTGCTTAAGGAGCAACGGATTTGTTGTTAGACAAACAATATAACATTCTTCCTGATACATTATGTGAGATTTAAGTTAGTTCTAAAGGTCCCATGCACTCTAGTTCTTTGGAATGGACACCTGACTGAGCCAATAATGTGTTTGACATAACAGAAACAGACTTAGTACATGTATGTTAAGGATCACCTTGGAGCAATCATAGACAAGTTTGCTTTACATGAGCGGCCTAAATTTGAAAACATTCAAAAGATGACCCGTTTCAATTGCAAGAAATTATTTGCGAAAACGCATGCATCAAAAAGCATGCATCTCATCCAGCACTACATCGAAAGATCAGATCTTCCGCCCGTTCCGCGAAAAACCCCTGCGAGGAAATCCCAACTGCAGCGCCGGTATCTGCTTGTGGATTGTTAATGTTTTTAATTCATTTAAGTGATCAACCTTGTTCTTGCTACGAAAGTACATAGAAAGTCTTATCCGTTAAAAATAACCGCAATCAATGTCAAAACAAAAGCAAGACTTTGGAATATGATGTGCCGGTGATAATCAAATAGAGATTGCGATGTGAAGATTCACATTTGCTTCACTGTAATGTCAACATTCTTTTGATAAAAATCAGTGTATGTTTTGTATTGTTAAATTTTTGAAACCAGATGACATTGTGCTTCGAGAGGAACTTGGATACAGCCCTCTCATCATTGATTTTGGGAAATGTTCGTCCACAACCAATGAAATGACAACCTACCGCCTGAGCATCAAGCAGCAACTCCAGTGGAAGAGAAGATTAGTTATCATTTTTGTTCTTTCAGAAACTGGCCAACTTGGACTGTTCCTAGTTTTTCACAGGGAAGACGACCCTCCCACCACTTGGGTTCCAGATACTCCTCACTATTCAATTCCGGCACCCAGAGGACATCCCACCGGGTGATCCCACAAGAGATTTACAAAGGTCATGACATTGCAATATTAGTTATCATATTTTGTTCTTTCAGAAACTTGCCAACTTGGACTGTTCCTACAGTTTTTCACAGGGAAGACGACCCTCCGACCACTTGGATTCCAGATACCCCTCACTATCCAATTCTGGCACCCAGAGGACATCCCACCGGGTGATCCCACAAGAGATTTACCAAGAGTCATGACATTGCAATATTAGTTGTCATATTTTGTTCTTTCAGAAACTGGCCAACTTGGACTGTTCCTACAGTTTTTCACAGGGAAGACGACCCTCCGACCACTTGGATTCCAGATACCCCTCACTATCCAATTCTGGCACCCAGAGGACATCCCACCGGGTGATCCCACAAGAGATTTACCACAAGTCATGGCATGTTTCAATGTGCTTAAACTGCCAACGGGTCATATTGTAATTCTGTGCTATTGTAATTCTGTGCGCTGATCTTGATCTGCAGCACATTACACATCTTGTGTATTTTTATCCTGCGTTTGTGTTATTTAATCTTTTTTATCTATGTACATGTATATTTATGTTATCGCTTTGGTTTATACTGTAAAGTGCCTAGAGGCCCTGGCATTTGGCGCTATATAAGATTACTATTATTATTATTATAAAACATCACTAGCACTACTACAAGTGCTCACAAACACAATCGTCACTTGTCATGACAACCAGTTTCCTCACAAAAGGCTACCCACAGTGGGGATCTACTCTAGCTTCATTTGAGGGGTAAGTGATATTTTTTTCATTTTTTCCCACAGTGAGGAGGATTCCCCGAGCTTCATCTTGGGTCGAGGAGTAAGGCAACTGCCTTCATGTAATTTCAGCCCTGCAGTCCAGACAGATTTACTCCAAGATTTTAAAGTTGTTCATGGATGTAAAACTTCCCTCCCCTTCATCTTTTTATTCTAGAGCAACAATTAGGGAGAAAGCCATGCAGCATTTCAAGATTACAAAGGGCCGGAAAAACTAGAATATGGGACATTTGTGTCAAAGGCAAAAGGCCAACTCCCCTTCATTCAAGAGCCACTTACATGTAATACATGCAAGTGGCTCTTGAGGTACTTCCCACATGACAAGTGTAGCTGTATCAACAAACAAATAATACTTCTGCAAATGGATTCCTGACGGCAACCTATTGTACTAACTGTTCCGCGACAGGATCATCGGCGAACTAAAATGAGATACCTGTTGACATCAACTATCATCAAGATCCATAACTGTACCAAGTTTCAAGTTCATACCTTGTTCCATTTGAGCTAGAATTTTGTCCAAAAATAGACTTTTATAAGACATTCTTTAAATTATTATAATTAGGTCACGACTTTAGGCACAATATAAATGTTACTATAGATGGCGCAAATATCTATTAAAGTTCTAACCACTCCTGAAGGAAGAAGTTATGGGAATTTTGTCATGTACACTGACCTCCAAAGATAATGTCCCATGTACATTATAGAAGAGCCGACACACAAGTTCATTGTTGGCAATTTTTACTTGTAGGTACCGATGCCTTGCGCTTCAAACGTGTCTGAAAGGACTTTGAGGGGCAAAGTGTTCATGAAATAAAGACATTATTTTGTGTATGTCTATCTTTTGTTACCCGTAGTATGCATTTATAGGATGACAGGTGATGTCATCATAACGTCATCGATTATATAATTATAATAATGTGAAAATTGCAAAAAAGGGGATTTTTGGACAAAAACAATGTAACTCGAAAATGAAACGAGGTATGAACTCGAAGCAGACGACCTCGGACAATTCAGTCTGTACTTGTCTACATGAGACATTCCGAGGTGTCCCCTATACATGTACGTGGCAACCATGTCACGCAACAGATTCACAACAATCCTCTGCTACCTGCATCTTGCCGACAACTGCAGAGCACAAGCAGGAAACAACGTTTGTGAACAGAAACTGTCCAAACTCCAGCCACTACTCGACATCTTCCTGCCAAGTTGTCTGCGTGTGTACAGGCCCGGACGGAACCTATCCCCCGACGAGAGCATGGTACGGTTCAAAGGACGACAGCTTCAAGCAGTACATGCCACGGAAACCGATTAAATGAGTTAAATGTTACGCATTGAATGAATCAGATGGGATATATGTGTGCTTGGGTCATGTACACAGGACGTAGTCCAAGCCAGGCTGATACCAGCCATCAGATATGCCAACATTGCAATTTGATAAAGAGTAGTTTGCCACAGGGCACCTACTTTGGACACAATTTTATAAATTACACCCAAGCTTCATTTAAAACCCACATTTGAAGCTATACATTCTATAATTATGTCACAATACTAATCGTCATTGGCTAAACAATTGTACAAACTACGCGTAAATGTTGGCATCAGAGTAGGCCTGCTGGAGTCGATGCTGCAACTAGCCATCCAACCCACATTTCGATACCAGGACAGGCCGTCCTGAAACTGGTGAAGAGTTGCACACAGAGGGCATACTCTATTCAAGGATAATTGGTATTCTGATCCAGCTCTGTTCTCCAAGTTGACCCAGCTGGGCGTTGGATACTGTGGGACTGTCCGCCACAATGCACACTGACTGCCACTCGGTGCAGACCCAAAGAAGTTTCCGATGAAGATTAGACGCGGGTAAAACTGACTTGTACGCGTATTACTAAGCAACTTCTTTAAGCACTAATTACAAAATATCTTAAACAGCTGTTTTATTGTCCGCGACTTACTTAATCAGGGCTGCGTTCAAGTACGCGAACATTTGAGTAAATGACATGGACAGTATAGGCTGAGCCAACGATGAATGTGTTTGATATGACAGAGAAACTAACTCAGTATGTCAAGGATCACCTCAGAGCAAATCATCGACATGTTTGCCTTTCATGAGAAGCCTAAATTATAAAACTCATAGAAATAGCATGTCCCAATTGCAAGAAATCCTACAGCACATTGCAGGGTTTGCGAAAACACATTCGCAAAAAGCATGCATCTCATCCATGCAGCTCTACATTGGAAGACGGTATATTCAACTACAGCTGTGCTGCACTGAGCTTATGCCTTCTGTTCAAAGACTTTGAAGACGCACGTCGGAATGGTGACGGAGTACAAATTCCTCCTGTTATATTTCAAATTATCAGGAAAGACCAAGTACAGTTTATACCACTGTGTGCGTCTTCTGGCACAAGTAAATATCCTCCTCTCTCCAAGGTTGCCCATCAGCTAATATGGAACAGATGTGTGAACAACGCTGGCAAGATGGAGACATATGTAGAGACGGACCGTGAAATTGAACATCACAATAAGGTATTTAAAGAGGAATGCAGAAAGTTCCATGGGAAAGTCAATGCCAATTCTGCCACATTTCCTCGATTGGGTCCTCTTTTAAACAAGGCTTATTTCATGCATTTTCAAAACAAAAATAAATAAATTAGTTGCGTCTGAAACAAGTTACAGACGCAAGGTGGTTGAAGTACGTAAGCTCAGCACCAAATCTTTCAAAAGAAAAAACAAGATCAAGTCCTCAAGCCTCTAGATCCAACGCACCAGATGTCTCACCACCATCTCCCGACGAACTACCCTGCGGCCAAGTTCCCTTATCAACCGCCTAGAGCATTGCCTGACCACGACGATAGAAGTATGAGAAGAGTTCAATGTGGAATAACAACGAAGCCACACATGCCTATCAGACACTAACTTCACCCTAATTAAAACTCTAGCAGCACAAGTATCCACACTCACTTTCAATCTTCATATGCAATTAAGTTTGAATTTAAACCAAAGAGCAAAGAAAATTTAAAGAAATTGATTTAGTAACCAACATGGTGAACGCATTCACATCTAAAGAAATCAAAGTGACATTTTCGTCCCTTTCATCTGTTAAATTACAATGAGGCGCATTTTGGGAATAGCAAAGAGGCTCTACAAAACAACATGCAAATTTTACGATGGATAACTGTCCTAAAAGCCAACATACGTGCAACAGCAACCAACATTTTAACGACACGAGGGAGTCATTGTTATAAACCGTATTAAATAACTGCCATCTTGTGTCCGTGTCTTGAATGCATGCATAGTTGTGCATTTTGTGCTATATTGTTAACTAATTTAAATGACAAGAGTTGCCCAGTCCTACAAAAAGGCAGCTATTCGATACGGTCTTTATTATTGCATGTTCAGGATCACTTTTGAGTCAATATGTCAGTTCTGTTTAACCCTTACCCCTTGGTCCTATGGAAAATTGTGTACAAATTGGAGTATTTGGTACCGTTAGGATTAAGGATCAAATTGTATGTGTGACTAGCACATGTAAGATGTTCGCCAGTCCGAGTATGCATGTGGATGGAGCTATAATTTGGGCATTTCACAGAACACAGCGCCGCCAAGAGTTTGTCAGAAAGGTAATTTGTCACCGGTGCGGTCGACAGTGTATTCATTAATTGTAGACAATTCAGATTTGCCTTGAAAAGAAGCAGCTGATTAAGGAAGGCTAATTATTTAAACAGTTAACGTTTGATAAGGCATTCCCTACTCCCCACCCCATCGTGTCATTTAACCAAGTCAGAAAAAATCCAGTGTGAACTGCAAATCTTGGTATAACTTCCCAAGTGTACAGCTTGCATTTGGTCATGGGCACTGATGCGTCTCCTTTCATCAGGGCAGGCCGTAGTCACAGAGAACACTGATAAGCTTAGCAAAAATGTACTACGGATAGCATGGAATATTAGCTGGTGACCACTTTTTGCTTAGTGGATTTTTTCAGTGTCAAGCAGTATGTACTAAACAGGACCTTGGAATCGGGGCAAGATGGGGAACCTAAATATACTACTTGAAGAGTTGATTTGCAAAAAAGGGCCATTTAATTTGTTTATGTACATGTACATCATGATGTTTTGTTGCACATCTCCGAAAATATCCAGCAAAATGTACATATGTAAAAGAAAGGTATTAAATTGGTAAAACCAAGTCACTTCTACTAATTGAATGCCTCGGAGCTGCATTTTTCTGGGTATTTTCTGAAAGGCACAACAGAAAATCTTGAGGTACATGAGATCTTGAACGGCACTTTTGCAAATGAACTCTTCACTTGTGCATGGAATAGATACATGTACACTGAGAATAATATATTTACTAGTGCATATAATTATTAATGATGGATAGGCCCCAATGTATCACTTGCAAGATGAAACCTTTTACGGTTTCCTGGAATAAGGGAAGAAAAAAACGGAGGAATGTTGGTAAGCTAGGCTGCAGAAATTTGGGAAATTAGTTGATTATGACTTTAGACCTTGTGTACAAAACGTGAGACAGGTTGAAACATTTCTAAGCGTTTCCTCACAAAATCTTAAATTTCTCACTCCTAAATGTAGGCTTTTTCATCAAATCTGCGCTTGACGAGTCATTTAAAAAAAAAAATTCTGATCAATTTTTCAACTCTTACAAAAATTTCAGCTACATTGAGCACCATGTAGTGTTTCCTACCATTGCTACCAACAGGTTTTTGTCAGTACAATTTTGGGTCATTGCAAATGATACATTGGGCCTTTTTTACCTACATGTAGCAGTTTTGAATTTCCCCATTAAAGTAAACGGGAGAAATGCCAAGTTCACTACAATAGAGGAACAAAACACCTCTGGTGAAATGGGGTGGTTCGACCTAACACCCCACACCCACACCCCTCCCCCCCATACCTCCCATTTCCCACCCTATGCCCCACCCCAAAATTTTGCTTTTTAACTCTTTCACTACGAAATTGTTTCAAGGTCTGTGACATAATTAATTGAAGGCCACCATTTGTTTATGTGTAAAGGCGAGGAGTAGACATTTCTCAAGCCGTGGTGAAAGAGTTAAGGTGCACTGTAACTTGAGGGGCAGTGTACATACTATATTATAAATATAAAACACCCGAATAAATCCCTGTCATCTGATTGGTGTGTTTTCGGTCAGGTGTTGAATTCAGTATTTCAGTATAACCCAGTGTGTGCATGACATGGGCTGCACATGCTGTGGGTTATCCAATCTAACTACACAACGCACAAAAGGTAGAACTGTTGAAACTGATGTGTGGTTGGCTGTTATGGGGTTTTTATCTCTAACTACATGTTGCACGATAAAGCGGGCATGTTCATCGCGAGCTAGCTAGCTAGCTGCTCACCAGACAATGGCTGGCAATTCAACGCTAATTTGTAAGTTCAGATGACGGGAATTTATTCTGGTGTTTTATAAAACAAATAATGAATGCTTCAAATTTGTGCAAAAGAACAAATAATTTCATTAGGAGTCCGATTTAAATCGGTCACCTCATGAAATTATTTGTATACATTCATTTTTATACCATGCTGGACAATTATATTCTAAATACCCTTGGAAGCACATCATTGCATAAGAATCAACCATTATTTCAAATACCTCTACCCTGCTTCTTGAAAACACTCCTGAAGACCATCCTAATGTTCCCAGCGTAGGCAGCTCAGTGGACGCTCTTTTTGTGGTACAAGTTGATGATCATGTATCGTGAGAAGATGATGTAGAGACGTCTGAACCACACATACTGGCTGGCATGGGCTTTCATTGCTTGCTGGAACAGAGAAATTACATAATCCATTTTGTGTCACGCATTTCATCTTTTGAGGCATTATGATATAATAAATGTACATCACACATGCGTTTGCGTTTTGCCGGTCTTGGTGGGGTGCTTCAAATATTCGTTCTCAGTCGGTTGCGTACTCTGTGACCTGCGTCATGCACTGTGTGATGTGCGTCATACTGCGTGTGGGCGCGACCCATAGTTTAAAAATGCATTGCGTTAGAACAGCACACGCGCCCATTTGGGACCGTCAAAACGAGAACCAACTAAGTAAATCATTTGCAAACGATCTAAATAATTTCATCTTCATGGATTATTTTCTGGTAACATATCATCTCGGGCAGAAACATTTCATTGGATAGTTGCTACCAGTTCAATCTCTACTTTGAGTAAGGTTGTCCCTCAACTCGTTAATTAACATTTGGGGTCATTGCAAATGATACAGTGGGCCTTTAAGGGTTAGAGACAACCAAACAAGGGGTAGGTAAGAGGGTTTTTTTAATGGCAGAGATAACCAAAACGAAATAGATGCATAATACCAGTGATGATTTTTAAAGGTTTTACATGTAACAGGCTTGGTTGAAGCATATAATAATTATGTAGGTGCGCACTTGTGTTAAGTACAACTGTATTTTGAAAAAGTGAAATTTGCCATTAAGGCCACATTGATAAACAGAAAACCTGTTTACAGTGGCCACCCATCTTTGGTCCCAAATGTCATGTGTATAATGCTTAAGCAATCTCTATCATGTCTATAAAGAGGCTACCTGTTTGACTTTTTTTTTTTTAACAATCACGAGGGTGGCCACTATACAAGCTTCACTGCACTTACATACAAGTAAGCAAATCTTCATGCTATACTTAATGCAAAACTTCACTATAGAATAAAACATTTTATCAAATGGGGCTTTGGACATGGTCTTGAAAGACAACATGTATACAGGTGTATACACCAAAAAAGTATAATTTGACTATCTGTTTAACTCACCCGTGCCTTCCAGTAGTTGCGAGGTCCAGCAAAGAACATGTGTCTGCTCATCAGTATACTGAAGGGAACGTCAAGGACAAACAAGTATTTCCTCAATGTAGACACAGTCTGAAGGAAGTACAGCTTGATACCTGCAAATTAACAGAATACATGGTCAAGGTTCGTTGGTCAATGATTTGCTTGAATGTCAAGTCTTCCAGGTGGCCTACAGAATTGTTGAGCCGAATCAGCTGATTTGTGCTCAGCTGAAAATGCAATTTTGAATTTCCCCAATACCGGTAGGCTCAGTACCAATGCAAGAAAGCTACTAGTAATGGTTAGCCATGCCTACATTGAACTCGTTTGTGATACTAATTACGGCACCGTTGACAAATCAAGTCCAATGGGTACAGCCAGAAAACACAAACTGAAATGTAACTGTAAAGTCCTGCGAGGACAGGCATTGGGAAACGATTAAGCAGTTGATCATTTATTTATTTATTTATTTATTTATTTACCACATCCAACAGCGGAAGGACCGCCAATTACAGGAATAGGAACAATTAATATATATTTGAATAACTATCAACTTCTAAGATGAATTAGAAATGGCCAGAGACACCGGGGAATCCCTCCCCTTGCTCTTCACGAAAGAATGCTCTGGTATCTTTAAAGTGCGTTACCGAAACCTAACACACTGGACCAACGGCTTTACATCCCTTCCGAAGCACGGAACAAGTGTGATTAAGTGCCTTGCTCAAGAGCACAAGTACCACAACCCGTCACGGCCCGGAATCGAACCCACATTCTAGTACTGGCACAGGAACTTGAGTTCGACGCACTAGACCGCTCGGCCATAACACCCCATACATGTAGCCTCAGACCTTGTGTTCAAAACACATGATACAGACCGAGAAATTTGTAAGTGTTTCCTCACAAAATCATTTTCTCATTACTAATTTTGGGTCAACTTCTCTACTCTTGACAAATCACAAACAGGTTATTCAACTTTCATGTGGACCCAAGGTTTGACATACCCAAGGACATTCTACAGGCTGAAAATAAACCTTACATATGGAAGAATTATGAAAATGTTAATGGCTTGAGGTAACTTTTCACAAAAATAAGTCGAATGTGAAGACGACTTTAGATTCAATTTGATAGCAGGTGGAGGTAGAGGGGTGCTGGAAAAATTGGGGGTTATTATTGTTTCGCTTACCTTTGGGGATTTTGTGCGATTCCAGTAGTGCTCTGTAAGGGGAAAAAAAAGGTTAAATCTAATCATTCCACAAAAACGACATGGCAAATAGGAAGAAAACGGAACATTTTCAGGATTGTCAGAAGCAATTTAACTGAATTAAATACATTTATTACGTTTTTACTGCCAATTCAGCTGACTTGTATGACTTTTCCCAAGTCATGTCTATTTCCAGGTAAATCTGTTAGCATTGCTAACTTAGCAAAAACCTGAAGTTGGAGTTAGCAAGTCGACAACCATCCGTAGCTCACTCTGCAAGTTTGTAGTCGCACTGTAAATTTAGTGGCCTCACGCTCAGACCCTAGAAGTCTTTAAGGGCAAAAATAGCAAAATATGATGCTGGGACGAACACAAAGAGAAGCAGTCAGGCAGAAAGATGGGTTGGAGTGGAAAACCAATTAGGGGAACAAAGGGCAGGTCTGGGGCTGGAGGGGGAACAAAACAGGGATTAGGAGTACTAGGAAAGAGGGGAGTGGGAGAAAAGGACTGTGGAAGGAGATTAGAAAAGGACTGACAATGAGTGGAGCAGGGGTGGAAGAAAAACTGGTGTGGGGTAATTTGCATTTAGTGACATTTTGTAAAAGGAAAACCTGATGTGTCACCACACCACAAGGCTTTAATCCTTGGTTTCTTTAAATTAGCATGAACCTGCATTGTAGTTAATCAAAATTTAAGACGTACCTTGCACCCTTGTAGCAGGAAATGTGATTCTTGTGGCCACTTACGCCAGAAGCATCAAATGTGAAGATCTGAGGATGACAACAGTTTCAAAAATTAGTTGAACAAAAATTGTCAATAATAAGATTAAAGATGGCTTAAAGGCACAGGCTCTGCGCGCGTGAAGCCAAATTCGTGCCACTAAATATGCAGCAAAGGCATAGAGCTATAATTTAATAAGTTGAACAAAAATTAGCATGATTTGGAATCATTTTAAAAAGCAGCAAAACTGTCACACGGACAGTGATTTTTAAGGTGGGAAAGTAATGAAAACTTATTTTCTTCCACGAGTCTCACCATGTTGATGTCCAGATCTTCGGTGTATTTCAGGATTTGCTCACTCACAACATCAGTGTCCCAGAAAATGTCAGGATTGTCAGGCAGCTTCCTGGAAGAAAAAACACGAACACAAATCACAAATAATGCAATGTGAATTTCAAAAAAACAATTATCAAAAATGAAAGACCTATTAGCATGAAGTCATTGCCTCAGTGCAAAATCGTTTTGTACATGTAGGACCTGGTGTTATTAAATTTGCTGTAAGAACTGAAAAAGTGGAAGAAATTTTCATAGACGAAGGTTGTCAAAAGCTGTCAATTCACAATTTATAAGCAAGCAATGGTTTGCATGTTTCTGCATGTCAAACTGGAACAGAGTTATTGAGCGATCTGGTGTACTGCACTTTAAAGGCAGTATACATGATTGGTATCTCGAAAATCAGAAATGTTCACAGATTTACGCCTAACTTACACAATATAAACATGATGACCGTAGAAAACTTCGCCTGAAATGGTTGTCTAAGGTACTATAGTCTTTGAGAAATGAGTAAAAGATTTATTTTTCGTCTCATGAGACGAAAATTCAATTCGCCCCAAAACCATTTCGCCCGAGTGCCATTTCGCCCCAAATCACTTTGTCTAAACACTACATCGCCCAAATGCTACTTCGCCCCAAAACCACTTCGTGCACAGGCCGTGGTTCAGGGCGAAGTTAGTGCAAACCCTGTTTTGACGGTTTTCTAAAAAGTTAGACAGAGTACGGAGGTGGTTTTTGCTCAGGTTGGTTTTAATCATGCATATCTTAAATCACACTTGGGAATAAAACCATTTGTAACAGTTTACCAATCGTGTATACTAACTTCGAGACCTGTTCAATTCCAGGCGAGTTCAAATCCAGGCCTGCCATGATGCGCGTGCACTTGGGCAAGGCACTTAAAGTACTTAATGGAATGATATTGAGCCAAGTGAGCAGCAGCCGATTTCACGAAAAATTGCGTAGCTTGCGCAACCTTTGAAAATGGCATAAGACCCATAGGCTTGCGTGTAATTATCACAGGAATGTTGCGCAGCTTACGCAATAAAAGGTTGCGCAAGCGGGCTTACGTAGTGCGTGAGGATTCATGAAATCAGCTGCAGGGGTAATGTGAGCACCTTGCTTAGTGCGAGATATAAAAATGTATCATTGTGATATAAACTCCTCAAAAATTCGGAAAGTCAAGTTTGACTGACGATTTCTCTCTTGTTATTGAATCATTTCCCTTGAATTTAGTATCATTGGAAAGCCCTGTTATTCCTCTTTACACTGATGTGTCATTTGTTATGATTAATCAATTTGGGGATGTGCAGTATAGCGGAATACAGGGGTGGGTGGAAAGTGAAATGTCACAAAATTCACTGCTATTGTCATGCAGTGCATTCGCCTTTTGCTTCGAGGATGGGAATGTGTCATCAATGCACTTTTTGACAATAGCAATGCATTTTGTGACATTTCACTTTACACCTGCCCCCGTATTCAGCTGTGCTGCACATCCCCCAATTGCTTAATCATAACAAATGACACATCGTAAAGAGGAATAACAGGGCTTTCCAATGATATAAAATTCAAGGAAAATTATTTTGCAACAAGAGAGAAATCGTCAGTCAAACTTGACTTTCCGAACTTTTTTTGAGGAGTTTATATATTGGGATTACCTGCTGAATAGACTTATCTGACAAAGGAAAACTGCAGTGTATCTCCAATGCATTTACATGAAGTCACAATAGACAAGTTTAAAGTAGTGAAAACTGTTCCCTCTGGTATTCAACCAATACAACTGGCTGCTTATTGTTACTTGCAAATTCATACAATTAACATCTCAGTACCAAGATAGGCCTATATGCTCAAGGTCTAACTCAATATTTTGTACATTTACATGGGGGTTAACAGTTAATCAGTTTGTTGTTTTTTTGCTTACTCGTTATTTAGCACAATGACGCTGAGTGGGTCCGTTAAACCGAGGATCTTGCAGCTAGCTGTCAGTTCCTTCTCTCTCACAGGCCCATTTTTGTTATCTCCTAAAAAATAGATTTAAATTTCTTTTTAAAAATCAAGTCAATACACGTCTCCAAGTTTTGAGCAGAAAACTGTATGCCAATTATGGCAAGCCTTAGTATGATGAAATATTGATTTTGCTGAAAGAGGATGGATTAAGGCCATGCCAATATATTGACCAAAGAGTTAATAGCCAACAGTTGCCTTGACCATAAGTAATATGCTTCAACTACATGTATTTTAAGCGGCTTTTTAATAAGACCAATTTCTTAATTTTTACTGCAGTTGCCGTCGATGTGCGCACACGTAATACGGTATTCAGACACACGTGCAACTAACAGCAACTACGCATGCAACTACGTATACATCGACGCAACTGACTGCAACTGGGTACAACTAGTTGCCAGAAAGTAGAACATGAGCAACTCGCGGCAACTGGGATTTTTCCAGTTGCCAGTAGTTGCAAGTATGCACACATCGACCTTTTTGAGCAACTGATCAGTTGCTCCCAGTTGCCACTAGTTGCAATGTCGATGTACGCTAGGCTTAAAACCAATGTTCTGTAAATTTTTCTGTGCTTTAGGCCAAACAAAAAAATAGTTCTGCTTCCGATTACATGGCATTTCAAAATAGGGTAGGTAGGTAGGGAATTATTTTTTTTTTGCCAATTTTTTGTGTGCACAATCATATGGAGGCATCTGCGTGTAGTCAAGGCTTAAGGGTAACAGTAAAACAATGGAAACAAGACTACCAAATAACTTCTACAATACATGAAGCACGTCGTTAGAAATTTATTTATTCGTTTATATATATATAATAATAAATATATATGTTTTTTTTTTTTCATTATTTTTTTTTTCATTTTTTTTTCCGATAAAAAAAATAGGGTCACAGCCTAAAAATAGGGTCGGTCGGGAAACCGGAAGCAGAACTATTATTTTTTTTGGCCTTAGCAATGATGGATGTTTCAAATTACCACCAAATGTTTACACTCAGCTACCCTGGCACATTATGTCATACTTCAGTAGTCTATTCACGAGGCACAACATTTCTGGCGGCATACAGACTTGCCCATTGCATATCATCCAATCAAAATGTAACCTTTATGCCAGTAATGGATTTTATATGGAAGCCGCTCTTAAAATGGTGAAATTATCATCAGGGTCAGTTTAAATGAGCAAGTCGATATCAAATTAACCTTGGAAGAAAACTGGGGGATTTTGCCAGGTATAAAAACTAGAAAAGCGGACTTACAAAAGCCATAGACATGTACACTGCCAATGCATGAATAGAAAAACAGTACATTAATCTGCACAACGTCAAGTATTGGATTCTGAAGTTACACGATTTGGAGAAAGTTAGCACTAACACTTCTCAATCCTCAAATCAATGTGATCTTTCACACCTTACGGAACTAGGGTTGTTGAAGTGCGAAACCACAACCATTTCAGAGGAACAATTCAAGCTTTACAGTGCAATGGAAACAGCAACTATCGTTTGTTTTATTCTGGCATTGAGTGTGCACTGCAGTAGTGTTCCACAAGGCAATGTGCTTGACTATCGCTGTGTGATTCTGAAACCCACTGCATGCCCCGAAGGATGGAAGTTATGGGGTGACCACTGCTTCAAACCCCTGGATGGCGTTCACAGCTGGCAAGCGGCCACCACCACAGCATGCCAAAACGTGGGCGGATGGTTGGCCACGCCTCACTCACACGAGGAAAATGCATTTATACTGAGCATGGCAATTGAGGATGCCGAAGGAGTGTGGCTGGGCTGCGACGACTGGAAACAAGAAGGGTACTGGGAGTGTTTGGAGAACGGTCGGGAGGTCGGTTTTTACAACTGGGGAATAGGAGAGCCCGACAATGCGGCTGGTAAGGAGAATTGTGCAGTGATTGAGAAAGCTGACGCGATGTGGCACGATGTGTACTGCGATTATAAGCACTACTCGGTAGTGTGCAAGAGTTCAGTGCCTGGCGTCTTGATCGCATCTTAAATGCAGCAGACTTTTGTTGGAACATTTTCTTTGAGCAGTACACACGATATGCAGAGTTGGTTATATTGGAAAATGCCTCAAATAAATAACAGTTGCCTTAATTTTCTGAACACAATGTGCACAACTAGACGGTTAAAGGAATTTTCAGACATTCAAGGAACGTCATTAAGTACTAGTACAGTCCGGCAGACTTGTGTTTTTTTTCCATAAATTGATTTATAAATGGATATCTGAGTTATCAGTCATTGTTTACTGTATAAAGCAGAAAAAAGATTAAGACAAAAAAAGTTGAGTATTAGTTTTTTCGCGAACAAGTGTATAGATAGATAGATAATGTGACATGTGTTTACATTTGGGGCGCCCTCTGTTGATTTAAGACAAAAGTCGACAGGCAAAAAGACCAATAGTTTCAGTTACTAGGGCGAAACTTAGGGGGCACCAGGGGGTGCACACATTTCTCCATGGGAGCACTAACCCTCTAAAATGTTGTAAAATTGTGAAAAAATACCCATTTCAATTTCAACTGACCCCCATGCCCCCACCAGGCAAGTCCATGTTTTTCTACGTAGCTTTGGTTTTAAAGCAAATATTTCTAAAATTCTCATTAAACTAATACATGTACCTACAGGTGTCATTTTTTATAAGCTACATGTACATGATTTAGCCAAATAAAGACTATTTGTTTTCCAAGTCGACACGATTTATATATTTTATGAAGTTTCATAGACCAAGCTGTGTTTCTTTGCCTGCCGTTAAACAACAGAGGGTGTGCTAAATGTAAACAAATGACGTAGCCGGTCATCCCTTCTATAAGTGCATGCATTGTATATATAGGTCTGTAAAATCATAAACTCTTAACTCGCATCGTAATGGTTTACCGGTAAACAATAAATAAGATTAAAGTCATGTATACCAGTGTCTAACAAACGTTTCTCCTAAAGGCCCTTTCACACCGGATCTGCGTAGAGTGGCGTACCGACTATGCCGAAATTAGGCTGCGTATTAATGGAAAAAATGTTGCTTCAGCGTAAAATAAAATCTAGCACTGCAGGAATAGTGATAAAAAGTCCAGCAGGGATCAAGCAGTCACTGTGTGGCTAGGCTGCGCGCAGGTAGGATCTAGGACGCCTTTATACGCTTTTACTGCTTCGTCGGACTGGCGTAGGGTAGCGTACTATTGCATAGGCATGGCGTACAGTAGCGTAGTGTTGCGTAGACTTGCGTACGCTCGGCGTAGTCGTTACGCAACACTACACAACTCTACGTATGGCCCGGTGTGAAAGGGGCTTAAGGTTCAAGTGCAAAGATTTTTGTATATATGTACATACCGGTATATGTGAATAGTAATAGATGTAATTGTGAAATTTCATTGAACCAATAGGTGAAACTTGCTTTTATATTGGAAGCCGTGCCTCAGTATTGTATCGTGTACACTGTACACATACAGAATTCTAAATAAAATTGTATGTTATGAATGATTAAAAATCAGCCATGTATTAAGGGGCCTATTACTAGGCATGTGTGCTTAAACGTTTTGTTTATCTAAGCATTTCAGAACACATGTAGGCCTGTACCCCAGGCATTGGGGTTTTATGGCATTTTCTCCTAAAATTTTCAATATTTTTGGTATCATATTCACTGGTGCATGACTGCAGTCACTGAAGATGATTTGTGCACTGTATCAATGTTACAAAAATCTTCACAATGAACGGAAAAAATTGAGAAGTTGATCATGGCTTTAATCCTTAGTGTGCAAAACATGAGACAGACTTATGACTCAACCACCAAAACGTGTTAGTATTTTGAAGGGAACTGATTTTTGGAGTGAAAAACATGAAACAATTTCCTTGAAAATACTTGGAAGTGGACAACTCGACTGTTTGGCAACTCGACTCGAACCAACTCGACCGTTGTGTGTACTGCTCTTTCTGATCATGTACATGTAGCACGCGATTTTGTGCCAAGCGAAAAATCATGCTGGTATAAAACACTAAACCTTCCTAATATGACCAGGGGCGTAGGGGGGTAATCCCCCCCCCCCCCCCTCCCCCACTTTGTTCACACTTTTTCTGCTTAAAGTGGTTAAATATTGCCCCAGATCGCACCACAGAGCATCTATAATCCATCTAGAAGCCATTAGGGCTTCGCGCTATGCGCATGCTATTTCATTGTCATCAGCATTTCATGCTTAACAATTTCACGCCCTCCCCCTTTTCAAAGTCCTGGATCTGCCCCTGATGACATAATGACCCACAAAGTGTAAATTTTGATAGGAAACATGATCTTAGCATTTCTTTGAAAACATGCTCCATAGACTTAGTGCATCGAGTCTCAACGCTGCGTTGTATCAGTCAAAAAAGAAACAAAAAGGAAACACTTCCTGTGCCGTGACAAAAGCTTCTACTTCACGCGAATTCCTGGTGCAAATTTCACAAAAGCAAAATTTTCGTTCCACAAATTTGCAGAAAGTTCTTCCTTCATGATTTAACTAGTTTCAGCTTGCGCAAAGATTCGCAGTGAGATGTTTAATAGACGTCATCAGTTTTGCCGATGATTTGCCCTTGCTCCGCTTTTGCAAACCAGCACCACTTTTGACTCAACTGACGAGTTGACTTTTCCCATTGAACGCACAATAGTCGTGTTGGTACAACGGTCAAGTTGGCTTGAGTCAAGTTGGCAAATGGTCGAGTTGACCTACACCCTTAGATTGTACGGTCGATCCTTTCGAATTTTCCTTAGTAAATTCATGACACGTTTTCCTCCTAATTTTGTGTTTTTATCATTAACCTTTTTACTTTAATACGTACGTGTAGTTTATATGTTTTAAGGCAAATCCTGGGTGTCCATGCATGGTAATGTACCCATTAAATAATTTTAACGAATAATAGTCATCATCAACTCCTTAATTACCAGGCAAGGACACCCTCAAAGACCCTAGCTAAGATAATCTCAGCTCTTTTTATCATTTTTCATTGGGATGTGGTCTTTTAGCAGTAGAGCTGAGAGAAGGTCAAGTCTGGTAACCATTGCGCATTGGTATTCCTTTGTACACAGACTATAGACACTTGGTTGTTTTTGAACAAGACAAAAACGGCTAGGCTGTGAGCATACCGGTTTGTTTCGCCAGAATTGTTTGCAAAATAATCATCGTGGCTGGTTATTTCCCTCAAGGACCTGCGTAGTGGTTATGCCTGGCAAGGTTTGGGTGAGTTTTAGGGGGAATTAGTGTGTCACGGTGAGAAAATGACAGTTGACTTTTTTTTTTTTTTGCGATGGCGGGTTCATGTTCATAACTTCTCTCAGCTCTACTGCTAAAAGACCACATCCCAATGAAAAATGATAAAAAAAGAGCTGAGATTATCTTAGCTACAAAGACCCCATGTGCTAAACCTACTACTAGTACTACTCACTCGGAGGCTGCTTCACCTATGGCACTAGGGACAACTAAAAACATTCCACGTTTTAAGCCTAGCAATGCTTAGTAAATTCATGACACTTTTCCCTCCTAATTTGGAATTTTTATCGTAAAATCCTGGGTGTCCGAGCATGGTAATGAACCACTTATCACATAGCCCTATCTGGCCAAAAGTTAGGCAAAAACGTGTTCCTACCTGTGGACAAACACAACAGGTGCACTTTCGTGTTGAGATCCTGCACGAGCTGCAAAATGGTCGGCCCAAAGAACATGCATTCGTCGTCTGGGTGCGCAGTCACGACCAAAACATTTTTTGTCTTTTGATCGTTCTTTTTCTCCGGCGTTCTTCGCCCCAATACCAGGTAGTAGATGACCAGAGAAATAGCCGTGTATGGCAGAAGAAATAACTCTAAACCAAACCACGAACACAAACCAGCGATGTCAGCCATTTTCCGAAATCGAAGTTCCTGCCAAATAGCAAGACAAATGAGGGCGCTGTTACTAAAAACAGGTGTAATCTCTGATGGTATGGGGAATGCGTTCAATTAGGCGTGTCATTGATCCGAACTTTTTGCACGTTTTGAGCGTCTGAACTGAACAAGATGCCGGGGCCATTTTCTTCATTCATGGTTGTGGTCGCAAAAACGGGCTCCTGCCCGAACTGAGATAGTGGTGGCACATTATCCAAATTCAATCATATCTTACCAATATCATAGAGCAGACAACTTTTGTTAAATTTGGTGGGGGAGGGGCTGGGGCGACTTTTGAAAGAGAGGTTCCGTTGTTTCCTTCCTCCACGGTACAAATGAGGAGAGAGGAGACTTGTCCGTTCTAGAGACTTATCCGTTTGCTGCGTACCAAAATCTAAACCCAACACCAAAACTTTAGTACCAAGTGTACTGTGCATCCTTGTACTTTCAATTCTAATTCTTCATGGGTTTCCTCACGCTTGCGAGTGACAGTGCAATGAGCACTATTGAGGAATCCTTGGTATGAATACCAGAAAGAAATAATAATAATAATAATAGTTAATTTTAAAACATATACGCACCTAAAACTGTTTCTTAATCTTTCTTCTTTTTACAACGACGGCTTCAGTTGATCCGAAATACTCCTGTATCGTGGTATACTCATCGACTGTTTTCCCGTAAATGATGCATAGCCTGTACGTACGTGTACATGCCCGCGCTATGCAAAAGATGTCTGGCTTTTTCTCTTCAACGAACAAGCAAAAGAATGATTCTAAGGAGCATTTGAATTGTGCAGTCATGCATACTAGCCCACGCAAAAATCCATTTTGTCCTGGTATAGCACACAAAGCGAATTCACTGAACATCACCATAGACATGATCTTTTGTGTGTTGCCAATTACTGGGTACCTGGGGCCAATTTCATAGAGGTGTTTAAGCACAAAAAATTGCAAAAAACTCTTGCTCAGTAGAGTATGTTACCAGTGAAATCCTCATGTGATAGAAATATTATATGACCAGTTTTAGAGGACTGTTTCATTACCATGACAATCACATGAAATTTTTGCTGGTAACCTCATTTAATCAAGTAAGGTTTTTCATGCTTAAGCAATTTTTCATGCTTAAGCAGCTCTATGAAATTGGCCCCAGTATGTGTTGTGCGTTGCTGAGGTTACGAGGTCTTCAATAAAACTAGTCAACCGTTGATGGTATTTTAGACATCAGTGCACGACATGTGGCAGAGGGTATTTTCGTTCCATCATTCCCCATTGTGTCTCAAATTTTCAAAGAATTTTCAAGGAATTCCTTTTAGGTTTTAGGGGCATAACGCCCCTATACCTCAACACCTGCGCCTGCACGTTACATCCCATTGTGTGGAGATTATGCAGTAGCTCACCAGGGGCCTTATTCACAAAGCCCCCGCAACGATTTGCGGGCACGCAACTACCCCGTAACCCCAACTTAAAGGCTGGCTCACACTATGACGAATAGGTGGGTACCGCAAGCTACGTTAAGCTGCGAATTGCAATTTTGAATTTCCCGCCAATCATCGTGTGTTGCCTTCAATTGTCGCTGACGAATCCGCTAGCGACCGCAGACGGCCGAAATTATCAGTCGCGTCCGTCGGCAAATTTTCAGCATGAAAATTTTGTGGCGGCAAAAAATTCGTTGTGATTCCGTTCAGATTTCGTTGGAGACCGCAACCCTCATTTCCTTGACGTTTCCATGCCGTGCGAGGCCGTCTCTAGTCGTTTGGAGGTCGTCACAATTTCGTTGGTAGTCGTTGTCAACGACCATTGACGACAAAACAACGGCAAGTGACGTCACATCTCGAACCATGACGACACATTGCGTAACGAAATTGTAACGACCTTGGTGCGACAATGGCTTGCGAATTTTGTCCGGAGGGTGACGGGTGATGACTGTTGATGGCGGGTCGTTTGCGAGTAGCTGCGGCATTGCAACGGTGGTCTGCGATGGGTTACGATTTTGAAACGATGGTCCACGATTTTAAACTTTTTGTGCGATTTTTGACGTTTTTTGACGTCAGTTCGATTTCAATAGACTGTGAAGAGTGGGAACGCCAAAGTCGAGTATTTATACGTACGACCCGCACACACACAGGCTTTGATGTCGGCCGCTGAGCACGTCATCGTCGCTGCAACCCACCGTCAGCCGCCGTTCCTTGCCGCCAGCCAATCCGCTGCCAGCCGTCTGACCTCGTTCCTTGTTGCCGGGCTCCGTCGAGACATCGTCACTCGCCGCCCAGACAACGTTCGATTTTGGTCGCTAGACTCTGTTCCCTGCCGCAGCCATTCGTCCCTTGCCGTCGTGTTGTCGCTGAAGGTCGTTCCCACCCGTCAGCGAATCTTGCTTTTCCCCTTTTGCCGTCGTTTTGCCGCCAAAATTGTGTGATTTTCACGTCCGTCGCCTTTTGCGGGTTATCTGCCGCTACTATATGTGAGCCAGCCTTAAGCTTTTGCGGGTTATTCACAAAACCCACTTAAATCTGCGTGCACCCGTAAACTGCCCGTAAATTTGCGGGAACTCCAGACTTCCCGCAACAGGCCCACAACTTGAGTGAGTCGTATTAAGCGTCAGAATGGCGGCACTCATGGCAGTATATCTGATTCAAGAAGAACTGAATCGACAGTAAGGGTACTGTAAACATTACAATATTTGTTGCATGTACCCTTGTTTGTGATTTTACAGTAATGTACTGCAAAACATATGTACAGTAAATTACTGTGAGAGATTACAGTATATATACTGTACAAATTACAGCTATTTTTTTACAGTGTAGTATGGACACAGTAATGGCGGATAGCAACCGTTGTCAAGCCAAGTGAAACCCAAGAATACCGTTAACCGGGTCACATTACATATCAACCACACATGATTTAATCTGGTCATCTAAGTGTGCAAAGGCTTATTTTATAACGACACAATCCGCTGATGATAGATGGATTTGTCATTGTGTGATTCTATTAAGCCCCATTAGTGTCATAGGTGTATTTATTTCACGAAGTGGTGCATGCCTTTTAAAGGGTGGGTTTCTTACTATAACTTGCGGCACTAAAATGGGGCTTCATAATGATTCGGATTTGCCACAGAGAACAGACTTAACTTGAAGGGATATCTTTCTAATATACATGTAGTTTTGTTTTATTTTATCCAAACCGTAATTTTTAACAGATCGTGGGTAACCATTCCAGTGACTCGGTGTATTTGTACAGAATAATTTATTACGGTTGCTGCATGTTGTCATATTAATAACTAAGTCAAAGTGTTCGCTGACGTCGCAATCGAGTCAGGTCTATCTGAAATATTTTATGGTGTCGATTAATAAAGTGAATCGAAATACGTAAGTGTGAAACTGCCGTTTTTGTTTGTCCTTCTTCTGGTGTCATGTATCCTCTAATCATACTTGTCTCATTGAACAAATGTTTGAACGGTGAAGTGACTGGTGCAAAATGACACTCATTTCGACAATTATGTTTCAAACTGATATTCGAGATATTTTTGCATTAAACTAAACTCCTCAAAAAAAGTTCGGAAAGTCAAGTTTGACTGACGATTTCTCTCTTGTTACTAAATCATTTCCCGTGAATTTGGTATCATTGATGGAAAGCCCTGTTATTCCTCTTTACAGTGATGTGTCATTTGTTATGATTAATCAATTGCGGGATGTGCAGTATAGCGGAATACAGGGGTGGGTGGAAAGTGAAATGTCACAAAATTCACTGTTATTGTCATGCAGTGCATTCCCCTTTTGCTTGGAGGATGAGGAATGTGTCAATGCACTGCACAGCAGTGAATTTTGTGACATTTCACTTTCCACCCACCCCCTGTATTCCGCTATACTGCACATCCCGCAATTGATTAATCATAACAAATGACACATCACTGGAAAGAGGAATAATAGGGCTTTCCAATGATACCAAATTCAAGGGAAATAATTTAGTAACGAGAGAGAAATCGTCAGTCAAACTTGACTTTCCGAACTTTTGTTGAGGAGTTCACGTTTGTAAATACCTAATAAGACAGTTTACGCATCCTCATTGGCTGAGAACACGTGGACGTGGCCGGATTTAAACGAACGATAATAACCAGTGATTAAAACTGAATTGCTCTTTGTGTTAAGTTGCGAGTGCCCGCAGTTTGCGGGTCTTCAAATGAAACTCTCAGGGTGCTTCGTGAATAACACTTAGCGCAAGTCTTACGTGCCCCTAACATCCACTTATACGGGCCCCGCAAAACGCAAAATTTGCGGGTGCTTTGTATAAGGCCCCAGAACCAGAACCAGAACACACTCTGCCTGTTAACGCACCAACACCCCTACAAACTGAAAGGAATTCCTTGAAAATTCCTTGGATGTTTGAGACACAATGGGGGAACAATGGTAGGGGGCATGCCCTTTGCCACATATCGTGTAGTCTTGGTGCAAGACGATACTGCGTGATATTTGTCACTGTACCGCCAACATTCACCGACATTCGCATCGTGCTGCATATGTACGATTGTGTATAGAATCTATAGATAGTCTCAGGTAATCTCACCAATTCGTTGGAAATTCGTGGTAAAAATCGCACAGTGGGAGGCCCGCTTTATATGCGCAGTTGCGGGAGTCCCTCTGTGACATCGTGATGGAAATAGTTTTATCCGACCAATATAGAGAGGAAATTCAAATACTAGTATCTCAAAAGCGGATCTCGGTGCTTTCTTTTGTGATAAATTTTGCAAATAAAAAGACGCGTGACGTAATGGGTCAGTATCTGAAACGAGGCTGCCGTACGCGTATAGTAAGTGTACTTCCTCCATGGTCAGTGTCAGTGCTAGATTCATACGATGGCAACGAACGCTTCGCCATCCTTGCATGGGACTTTCAAACGGGGAAAGGAAAGGTCCAAAATACAGCAGAAAACGAAAACAAAGATGAATTCGTATAAATTTGTGCGTGTGAACACACATTTATTTAAATATGTATTGTCGTGCGTTTTGGGTGTGGCACCTCGAACTATTTTTTTCTCTAGAAACATAACAGTTATTCGCTTTGAAATGAGACATCAACAAAAAAATTGAAATCCACCAACGTTTAGTTATCGAACAATTACTGTAAATATTTCGAATTATTGGCGGTCCGCCAATAATTCAATTCAGGGCAAGGCGTATATAGACTAGTCCAGATTTTGGACGATATTATTTCGATATTGAATCAAATATCGAAAGAATATCGTCCAGAATCTGAACTAGATGTAGACTTGCTCAAGTCTGACGTCCCGTGTTTGGTCTGTAATGCGCAGCGTACAGCGCGCCCTTTCTTCTGTTTCTTCTGTCTGAAGTCTTCCGAGACAGACGAAAAGAGATTTAACTGGGCTGCGTTCCAAACACGCGAACAATGCAAACGTTTGCAACGTTTGCCAACAACTGGTACCCGGCTTTCCATAGCCGAGTGCACAAAAGCACTGTAATCAGTGGCGAACGTTGGCAACGTTCGCGTAATGTGGAACGCAGCCTAGGCCAGAGGGCGCGCTGTACGCTGCGCATTACAGACCAAACACAGGAAGTCAGACTTAGGAAAGTCAAATAAATGTTGTTTTTTTCTTCAGTAAAATAAAATAAATGCTGTCAAAATTCGTTCGGAGGAAAACAAAATCGAATTTGATGAGAACTACGGACAAAATACGTACTTTAAAGGACCCCCTGATATGTGAATGAAACTAGGCCCTTGACCACCGAGGTGTTTTGGCTACGTTTTTCGTGCAGTATAACCAGGGAACCAACCTGAATAGGACGATGGCGTTGCACAATTTCATAAGTATGGGCATAGTTTTTCACGTTTTGTCGCAACACAATTGACACCAGTAGGCCTACATGTAATCACATTATGAAAATATCGCCGTTTGTAACAGTTCTTCAGTCCTCTCTATCCTTTATACGGCAGCCTTTTAAACGAACTTGTTCAGATTTTTCCAGAAAATGGGTTTTATTCTTACCCAACAATCGTATAACACCCATGCAGTACGTATGTTGTCCGTGGTTCTCATCAAATTCAAAAGTATTAAAAATGGATTTCAGGGGGTCAGACCCCCTGAATTCTATATTCCTGTATTTTAATGAGGCTGGATCCGCCTCAGACCCATGCGAAAATGGGGGTGCTGAAAATGTGATATGGACACGCTCCTTTGATGGCTGCGTTCGCATGGTGCATGCAATCGCGTCAAAAAAATATATACCTCAGTTTGGGGGATACTTTGAAACTGAATTTCCCCGATTATTAAAATCAAAAGGAAACTAACATGCTGTATTATTCCACAATTTTCTAACAATTTGCTTTGTTTCAGATCTGGGATCAAGAAAAGTATTGAAAAGTACTCCTCGCCTCCTTAACAATTTTGTGTGATGTAGGCCTAGGCTATACCTCTGTTATTTCGGGGTACCTTGTTTAAAATGTTGAGGTACCCTGCTGTAAATTTGAAATCAATAGAAGTTCTCAATACACTTTGTATAGACTATTAAAGTTCACATATCTCATGTACACGTATATTCCTGTATATTTCTATCTCTGTAGAAATACAGGGTGCCCCCCCCCCATCTCTCCCCGCCCCATATCCCCACCCCCCATATCCCCCCCCCACCCCCCCCCCCCCATATCCCCCACCCCCCTCGCCCCTAAAATGACCAGGGGCCAATTTCATAAAGCATGTTAGCAGAAAAATTTGCTTAATCAAAAATTTGTGTGCTTTATAAAAATGGGTTAATAAACAAAATTGTACTTCAACTTGTGTTTTTAGCAAGAATAGCAGATATTCTTGTGAAAAACACAAGTTGACATGCAATTTCGATTATTGACCCATTTTTATAAAGCAAACAAATTTTTGATTAAGCAAAAATTTCTGCTAACATGCTTTATGAAATTGGCCCCAGGTAAAACCCGATAATCTTTTTACATAAAAAATAGTCTTTGTTTCGCCAAAAACATCCAAGCGAATCAAAATTATGTCATAGATATCCCAGAAATGATTTATAATCAGTTTTGATTCAGGGCACTTTTTATCGCCCGAAATTGCCCAATCACAAGACAAAATAGGCCTACCTTTAAAATAAAACATCCATACCCTGGCTCCCCCTTTAAAACAAATCAGAGCAGACGACAAAGTTTACCGGATGTTTTGGCTCTTTGCACCTAACGACCAATTATAATACAGTAGAGCGCGCGCGCGCGCTTAATTCTCGCATGAGACAATCTCATTGGTCAATAGTTGGCGCGTGCACTAAATAACGCACACGCGCTGTCAGCGTGTCCAATCAATTAACAGCTGAATGCTGTGCATGTTGTTGTCATAGATGCCATCCGCCTGCTAGTTTTTCTGCCGGCAGTTTTGTCAAATTTTGGAATTCCCTGCACTGACGTGACAGACACAGTGTCAGATTTCGAATTGATGTTTCGCAAACAAGGGAGTTGCAGCACTTGATCAATGCAATCGAAGTAAGTATAAGGCACGACTATTTCTGAAATTATTTGAGTGAATTAAGGCATGCATGGTTCCAACTTGGGGAGCACGATCGAAAGACAGTGACAACACAACATTTTGCATGATGGTTGAGAGTTAGCCCTAAAATTAGGGCTGTAAATTGCTCGCTTTTCAAATCTACTTTCCTGACTTGCTTGTGCGTGATAATTTTCAAGGTGTTTTGCCTAGGCTATAAAAATACACCACCGATCACAGGAATGGTTTAGGCCTAGCTACGCCTAGGTCCTAATTAAAAATCTATTTTAATTTATGATATGACATGTATGAACCTCATCTAAAAAGCCTAGGCTAAACCAACGTAGGCCTAAAGGAATTAAACAGAAACTGAAAAGAGGAAACTGTTGATCATTTTCAAATAGGCCTCATGTTTCCATTTTGAAGAACTTTGGCCTACTGTAAAACAGTTCAAAACTTCAATGTAGCCCAGGCCTACTCCCAAAATCGGAGGCTGACTCTGTCAGCCTTCCATTTTAGGAGTAAATTTATCCTAGGTAAATTTAGTCCAGATTTGGTTGGGTCTGTTTGTGTGAAAGCCCAATGCGAACCTAATTTAACTCATTATGAACTACACAAAATTTGCTAGAATACCCTGATTCCATGATACTCATAATCATATAACCAATTTTTTTAAAAGAATGATTTTAGCATCTTTTGGGCAAATAAATTATGTTTATAAAATACTAGATCCATTATGTAAGAAAATGGATTAGGCCTATAAAGAAAACATTTGCCATGTATTTTCAGCATTCAGAAAAAGAAGTCATATCAAAATTAGTGGGTGATCCAATATAGAGAATTTTGAGTAGGTTTTTTTTTTCAACATTTGTGTATATTAGTTATTACACTGCTGTATTTGCTCAATTTTGGAAAGAATTTAGTAGGTTGACAAATGTTAAAATAATTTTAAACCTTGTGCACAAAACCTCTATTAAGACTGGCTTAAGAATTTTTTTGGGGGGGAAGAATTTTTTTTTTTTTTCACTCTTAAATTTTGGATTTTCTATCAAATCTGCACTCACTGATGCATGCACAACCTTTCAATTCTTGCCATTTTGTTAAGCCTAATATAATAAGATTTTACTATTTTTTTGCAAGCAAATGAGCATGAGCACACTCCATCAAAAAAGGCAAAACTTTGCGTCCGTCCTTGAGATGGCTTGCAAGCAGTCATCATCATCATCATCCCAGCCCAGCCCTGCCAGTCCAGTTTCGCCAGACCTACCCAGCTCTGTACAATCCTGTTACCATGGTTACTGGGATTCCGCCAGCCAATGGTATGGAAGCACCCCCACCACGCCCCAGCTGGAGCATTCTTCCCTTCATCAAGTGGGTTGGTCTGCTGTGCTCCTGGGTGCGGAGGCTTCTTACAGCTCACAGCTTAACAGTCCCTGGTAGGTAGTTTGTTATTTATCACCCCAAAAATCTGTTGCCATCATTTCCCCCATTTTCAACAAACCTTTTGTCTTTTCTCGACTTCCTGCTTATACTTATGCATGGCCATGCCAATCATTTTTACAACTACAGTTTTGATAATGATTAATATGATAATGATAACATTTATATAGTGCCAATTCAAATATGAATAGGCCCCTGGACCAATGGCAAACTGGACCAACAGTGGGTGTCAAAATGGCAACACCAAGTTTTCACCGGAGTGCTGTGAGTCAACTGCTCAAGTCAACAAACCAAAGCACTCGGCCATGGCACCCTACTTTGGGCATTTTGCTACCTGTTCTGTTAAGCTTCCCCATTGCTAATTCTTCTCAAATTTGAGTATTTGTGCCTGGAACTTTTCTCAGCTAATCAAGAATGACATTTCTTGCAATACTGAGGGTACAACACCTGATTGAATTTGTTGAACTTTATGTAATACAAGTTGTTGATGTTCTTACCCCACAATTTCCCTCCAAAATCTTAGCCCATGCCCCTTTCCACAAATTTATCCTCCTAGTTTATTAAGAAGGAAGTTGGCAGCAAATTTATTGGTAAGTGAATCAAAAGAAACACAAGTTATATTCTCTAATATGAAATGTTGTCCTGAAAATGACTATTGCCAGCTTTTGGAATTCAAAGTTGACAAAAAGACACACATGCATGCTTTCCTATGTGAGCTTGGTAGCTGTTGTCCCTGGCTCCAACAGGAATGTGTACATAATAGACCAAAAAAACACCTAGCAAACATGTAAACAAGTCTATAGTGGACAAGTAAGCCAAATGCTTTTATTTATTTATTTTCCCCAGCATTGATTGTGACAGCTGGCCATCTGATTCCACCAGTCCATGGGCCCTTGCTAAGGATGTGGATTTCTTAGAAGCAAAGACGGCAGACCATCTGCTGAAAGATGTCCTATCCAACAGTCAGGACATGACACAAACTAGCATGGATCTACTGGAATTCCTAGGTAAGGTACCATGGTCCAGTGGTGTGGGTCCGCGTTGATCGCAACACTGGTGAAAACTTAGTTTTGTGGTTTTGACATCCGGTTGTGGTACTTGTGCCCTTGAGCAAGGCATTTAACTACAACTGCTCCCTCAATTTTGGGATTATTTAGTTCAGCGCAACTCTGGTGCGCCAGTATGAAACGTGTGTTAGAGATGTAATATCTTATCAGTCAGTAACATGTATGAGCATGTCTTGTGGCAAGACTGTCTGCACCAACCTCTGTAAGAGCCACTGAGACAGGGTGTACGTGCCATTCTGACTGAAGTACCTCCTGAGCTCCTGCACTTATTTAGCTGTTTGAGAGTACTTGAGTCCAGGTTCAATCAGGTTAAAAAAACCAACAAAACACTAATAATAGCAGGATACTCCCAGAAACAGTTAATGTTACATTTCTTTGCTGTGGCAGGGGCGGATCCAGGAATTTTTCCAGGAGGGGGTTTTGCCACCAGGGAGGGGTTTTGCCCGTCAGATTTTTATGTCAGCTTGTTTCGGACAGGCGGACACGCAAAAAATGCATTACATTATATTTTTTGGTGTCGGAGCAGGGAGGGGGTTTTGACACCCAAAACCCCCACTCTGGATCCGCGCCTGTGTGGGAATCACTTATTTGCTTAAACAGGTCCACTAAGACCTGGAGGATATCACTAAAGTAGAACAGTCCTGAAAGTGATTCCGAAAGGATAAGAAAGGATCAGTGCTGTTGTTATCAACAGGTTCACTGTATTATATTTTTAGAAAATTGCGTTTCTTTTTTGGGCAAGTATGTCTCGATAAACTTAATTGGTTAAAAATCAAGGCCCACAGTTATGTTACTTGATGCAACATTAATTGTTTTTCTCAAATTTATGTCAAAACAACTATGCATAAAGCTCATGCAGTGCTCGACAAATTGGTTGCCCGGGACAACCCCCAAAAATACTGGGCTATCAGAAATACTGGGCAAAGCTACTGTACTAATTTTAATCTGGGCTACAAAGTTGACATCATGGGCATCCATTTTGCAAGGATGCAACTGCTTTTTTAGGGGATTTGTCGAGCACAGTAGCTACTCCATTAAGTTTCCTTTTAAAAAACATAACCCGTATCGATATCACCTGTATCCTTTCAATTTTCAGACGATCAGAGTCACACAGTAAGCCAGCTTGGGGCCTGCATGAACATGGACGACCCTCTCTTCACCAGATCCAACAAATCACCCAAACTCCCCGCAATCCCCAACTTCCAACTCGACCCCAAGCAAGAAGACTGCCTCAAGAGCGATGCGTGGCTAAACGACCCCGTGACCTCCGACAGCGACCTCGATGAACTCTTGTTGCGGTCCGCCTCCACCCACATACCGGCCAGTTGCAAAGCTAGGTCGTCTTCTGCTAGTTCTCCAAGGGAGTATTTGGAGGACCTAACAAAGGGCCTGTCTACGATAGACTATTTGCAGAGTGTGTCTGATAAACTCAGAAAGGTTGGTCCACACATTAGTAAAGAAGCTTGTATACAGATTTTTCCAGAAAATGGATTTCGTTCTAACCGAACAATCATATAAAATACCTCCCCAAAATACTGTCCATGGGAAGAAAACAGAAAATTTGCAATCTGAAATTGATTTGGATATAGAAGCAAAGGGGTTGGTGTAATCACTGCACTGCTTTATGGAACCAAATTAGTTTACAAAAAATCAGTGTTTTTTTTACAATATCCTTGTGGTTTTAGAGTGCAAAATTTTCGAATGGTAAAGAGAAAAATATGACAAATTATAAATTGTATCAAAATCTCAAAATGGTGGACTCAAATGTGATCTGGACACGCTCCTTTAAAATATAAATATTTCCGATTCTATCCTGACCTATTTGTATATAATTATATAATAAGAGACTCCCATAGGAGGACCAGTGGTCTTGAGGATAGCCAGAAATCCATGGCTTTAGGCCTGGTCACTGCAATCACATTGTGTCCTTTAGACAAGACACTTTACTCCACATTGCCTCTCTCCAACTAGGGGCCAATTTCATGGCGCTGCTAAGCAACAAAATTTGCTTAGCACAGGATTTGTTTGCTTTATTTTGCAAAAATGGCTTGCCAGCCAAAATCGTGAGTGATGTGTATTGAAAGGTATTCTCCTACTCTTGCGGAGAACACAAGTTGGCATGTAGTTGCACAGGAACAGTTGGTTCAAAATTGAGTCTTTCCACGGTAAAGGGGGGCATTTTTGCAACACAAACCATATTTTCCAGAAAATACCTTTGTCTGGTCTCAGGATGGCCTATAATGTGACAGTGTCCGTCCCGGTTACGAGTGTCTATTGGAAATTTGTACACAGGGTTTTTAGAAAGGCATGTTGTCACACTATTTGTAACCCTTTTTGGGCCTAAGTTATCTCTTCAAAACAACTTAAACTTTAATTGTTTTATTTTGAGACTAAACAAAAGTATTTCCTCGAAAATATGGTCTGTGTTGCCAAAATGCCCCCTTTACTGTGGAAAGACCCAATTGTATTATTTTGTCTTCTCTAATTTTTATTTATTTGTTTGCTTAGAAAAACCCTAAATTAAGCAAGAACATGTCAGAGGCAGATCTTCTATTCCGCAAGGAGAAAAATCGCCTGCGCAGCAAGGCTTATCGACTTCGCAGGAAGATGCAGTTTGAATCTATGAAGAAGGAAGTCACACAGGCAAGGCAGAAAATAGAAGAAGTCCATCAGAAGCAGTTGGGTGAATCCTAATAATGCATGGTGCACCACAATAAATAAAGTTAAGACGTCTTAACTTTTAAGACGTATTATCCAAGGCCGGGGTCACACGGGAATTTTTTTTGTAATTAGGCCTGACGACCGGGGTCACACGACTGACTTATTATTATCGGAATGTAATCATATTATAATAAAGTGGGGTCACACAAACACACTATCTTGTCATCGTATTGTAATCCATCCCATAGTCCCTTGCATGCAGTGGCCTTCCCAGTGTTGCGTGTACGTGCTTGCTGCTTGTGAAGCAGCAAGCCCCGTGAATGGAAAAGTCACAACGTGCACTGAAAGCCAGGCGCACACGCGTGGGGAATGGGATGGATCGTAATAGATGACGAGATGGGGTCACACATTTTTCAAACGATAAGAATTCTCTTTGTTGACCGATTATAATACAAAATTACATTACGGTACAATATAAATTTTGGGTAACACACAAAATCTCGTTATAATGTACTTTAGTAATACAACAATAAATCGGGATGTCATAATTCGTGTGACCCCGGCTTAAGACATCACAGATTAATTGTCTTGGAATAAATTTTAAAATGTCTCTTTAAAGGCACAGGCTCGTCAGTAATGCGCGCGCGCCAAATTCGTGCCACGAAATACGCAGCTCCATGCCTTTGCTATGGAGCTGCGTATTTCATGGCACGAATTTGGCGCGTGCGCATTGCTGACGAGCCTGTGCCTTTAAACTTTTATCTTGGGGCACAAATTCTAGGACACCTAAAATCAGTTATGATATATCTTACACTTATATTGCAATCAATATAATCAGAGTTTTATTGCAATCCACCCCAGGATTTTAACGGTTACAAACGGCGTTATCTCTGTCACATGTGTGATTGAAGATATGTATGATAAAAACCAACCCGCGTTTAAGTCAGTTCAGTACCTCATCAAAACTGCATGTGTCTAGGTATTTAAGAAATTGTGACTCGAGACTCGGACTCGATATTGGTGACTCAACTGCAATTTAGGTTGGATTCCTAGCTATAACTGCACAGAAAACATTGCCATAATAACTTGGTGGTCATGAGCCTAGTTTTGGTCGCATGAGGGTACCCTGGTTAATGTGTGGACACACCCTATATTGACTATCCAGACAAAACTGAGATATACCATTTTCAGTGGATCCAGAGTTAGACCGCTTTCAGTACTATGTCTAAACATACCTATAGTGCAGGGACAGGTATTTGGTGTGTATAATACTTTAGAGTGAAGGGTAATGTGGCAGACAAAACTGACACATTTCAAAACCAAATACCTGCTTTTTGTAACCAAAGTTATGGAGACATTCGAACAAGATATGCAATATGGAAAATGTTTGAGAGAAGATGGTTTGTAAATATGTGTGTTTTATCTCAGTCTTTACATGTTGGGCTACATACAGCTCGGTTCTTTTTATCTTTGGATGGAATGAGAGAGAAATCATAAGGGCCTTATTGAGATTCAAACTCGAGACCTCTGACTCACTAGGCAGATGCTCTACCAGCTATAAGGCACAGTTGGTATACTCGCTCAGGTTTTCCCTATGGACCAAATTTTTCTCTCGGTGTTGCATGGTAATGCAACTGGGCAAAGTAACAAACACAACATCTGGTATGGTGCCTAATCACCATTGAAATGAAACAACTCTTCACATAGCGATATCTTTTGTACTTTTCCACAACTTATATTTGATACAAAAAAGCCATATGTTTCACTGTATTTATATCATAAACCATACATACTTTTCAAAACCTCATCTTTGATGTGATATTTATCTTTGATGTGATATTTATCGACAAGATATATGGATGCAACTCTGCGCTGTACTTTAACTGTTAGTATATTTTGAATGTATACAAACTGATATGTATACCGTAGATAGTTTTGGAATTAAGCTAAAGTTTTTTAGTAGAAGAAAAAAAATGATATAAATTTTTAACAGCTGGTACATGTATGTTGATACACTCCTTTCGCAGTGGTTTGAACACCCGGTTGTCCGCTCCAACCACTGCTCAATTTACTGTGACATGTAAACATGTCACCTGATTGTCAGGTGACATGTTTACTGCGTCAGGTGACAGGATCTGGCCAATCATGTCAAGTGTTATCCAGCCTTGGTCTTGAGTGATGTCAGCACGCGCTTCGTGAGATACGTTGAGCAGTGGTTGGAGCGGATGACACCGGGCGCACAAACCACTGCGAAAGGAGTGTAGTACATGTTGATGACATGCAATTTTTCCTCTAATATCCATGTTTATTTCAGTATTTCTGAGAAAAATTATCAAGTTGATTTTCCAAAGTCTGTTAAAAACCTCGTAGGCGAAATGTTTGAGCACCTTGCTTTATAAAATTGGCAAGGTGGATAAACTGCTTACATAAAGCAACAAAAGAAACACAAATAAAGGCACAGGCTCGTCAGCAATGCGCGTGCACCACATTTGTTGCGCGAAATACGCAGCTCCGTGCCTTTGCTATGGAGCTGCGTATTTCGTGGCACGGATTTGGCGCGCGCATTGCTGACGAGCCTGCGCCTTTAAAGACGCAGGCTCGTGGCACGAACAAATTCGTGCCACGAAATTCACAGCGCTCCATACCCTAGTAGGGCAGCCAGCTCTTACAATCTCGGAGGGTGTGGGCTCGACAGCTATCAAACAGTAAAATTACCACACTTTGTAAATGTGTTGCTATGCTAGGCTAGTCGAATTTCTTGCATTTCTTTTGTCGCTCGGTATGTAATCATAACCAATCAGAAAACTCTGCACTTGTAACAATAGACCGATCCAGTAAGCTCCGCCCATTTTAAAATTGACCAATCACAGCCTAAGGTTGAGGTAACCAAAAAGTGGATCTTCATTTTGGTTACCCGAGTCCTCAAAATTTTGTGCACAGAGCTCGGCGAAGTGCAGCACGAGTGACGCAAAAACACCATAAACATCATTTTTATCAGCGCAGAGGACCCTAGCCGGTTTAAAACGGATTGTATAAGATTATTCTAACCTTCATAAATGTACTTTTGTGTAAATGGGAAAAACTCACCAAACTTAGCTTGTCGTTTTGCTTTGTTGTGCATTCACTGCATTCTATATGTGTGTCAAGATGTTTTTGTGACCAGGGCGCGGACGCTGACGCACGGCGCGGCCACGCAACTCTACTGCACACGTGCCTCACATGTGTGGCATGTTGCTAGGCTTTTTTTAATACTGGATCGGTCTATTGAACATCATTTCAAACTAATAATGCATTTTATTTTATACTCGTTCAGAATTGTTTTGTTAAAGCAATAATTATTAAATATACAGTCAACTATTGTTTTAATATTTTAGTGTCATTTGCAACAAAGACAGTGATGCAAATTTTGCTTTATTTGGCCAAAAATTACACATTTAAAAAAAAAAAAGGTATTATACTGTTGTGTGCAATTTTTATTTGGAAATAAAGTTTTGACTTTAAATAACGTAGGAAATTGTTTAGTACTGTGTCACTCATTCCAAGATGGGTTTCAAATCAACTCGGGCAATCTTGGGATTGGTACTAATAAAATCCAAAAAAAATGGCCTTTAAGCGCGAAAAGGCTCAGTGTCAATCCACCCCAAGCACAAATAATATTTCTTTGATCTCATAATAGTTATAACCTGTGTGTCTTTCTATCTTACAATCAACTCTTTACATCACGTCACGTCATGACTGCATTGAACATTGTCACCTCATTCGATTTGGTGTTGACCTTTTGAATTCTGTAATAAACTGCTCCAGAAACACTCTGAAAAAAAAACAAAAAAACAGATATTCAATAAATGAATGAATTACACATCGATCTGAATGAAATAACTTTGTTGTGTGTGTTGGTGATTGGGTGTATGCCAGATAGTATACTGCTTTTTTATGTAATGCGACAGTGATGAATAACTTCAGAACAAATGTGTCATTTTGTCATCAAGTTTAAAATGCATGTTTAAAAAGCATGCACAATTCTATTGAGGCAAGCCAGGCAGGGGTTTATACCATATCTTAAGTGATCTCTGGGAGGGGTGGTTATCTCATTGAAGGGTTTATCCCTCTGTAGGGCTTGCTAAGCTCACGTGATAACCAATCCCAATCAGTGAGGAGCAACTGCACTACTGTGATTCGAGACCACCAGTTGGCTTCATAGCTCAATTGGTAGGGCGTCTGCACGTAAAGCAGAAGGTCCACGGTTCGAATCCTGGTGGAGCTAAGTTGCTTTTCATTACATCCAGATTTCCCCAAATCATGGAAATTTTTCCACATTTGTATCAAATTTATTCACCCCGGCAATCCCTATGCCTAAAAATTCATACTTCATAAATGGGGCAAGCCGGGCAGGGGTTTTCGGCGTATCTTAAGTGATCTTTTGGGGAGGGGGTGGTTATCTCATAGAAGGGTTTATCCCTCTGTAGGGCTTGCTAAGCTCACAAGATAGCCAATCCCAATCAGTGAGAAATGACTGCAATAGACCATATCAAATACCTGCCATCTTGTAGATGGTTTCTTTGTTCCGTCAGAACATGCATGGTTGCACAATTTGTGCTTACATTGTTGACCAATTTAAATGTCAAAAGTTTCCCTACAAGATGGCAGCTATTCGACACGGTCTATACCGTGTTTCAAGACCACCAGTTGGCATCATTACTCAATTGGTAAGGCATATGCACATTAAAGGCACAGGCTCGTCAGCAATGCGCGCCCGCCAAATGTGTGCCACGCAATACGCAGCTCCATAGCAAAGGCATGTAGCTGCGTGTTTCGAGCACGAATTTGGCGGGCGCGCATTGCTGACGAGCCTGTGCCTTTAAGTAAAGGGTCTGTGGTTCGAATCCCTAAGAACATGAATATACACATACCAGCTTCAGCTTTATATTTTCTTAATGAGGTATCAGTAATACATGTAACAGGGAGGTTTCGCACTCATGGATACCAATACGGATACGTCATAACTTTATGCGCTTCTTGTGACGCGTAACCGTAGTACACATGTTTTCATACGCGTGAATAACAGGTATCGGCCTCCATACGCGTAGCATAAAAACGGATACCGGTTATGCGGATTTTTCACTTTCTCCGTAATGGATTAATAAGTTGTATGATTTTTTTTTATTAGAACTAGAAAATTTGATGTGGCTGTAGCGAACTATGTTTTCCTTTATTCTATTCTCTTTTTAGAACTCACGAGGCACGAAAGGAACAGAAAAGAGCACAGAAGATGTCTAAAGCAGACAAACACAACAAACCCTCGTTGATAATGTTCATGCACCTTTTCCCCTCTTTTGTTTTGACCCTCCTTCCACACAGCATGTCCGATGGTAATGGCCTCAGGTTCTCTTATCCCTCAGGTTTTTTTATTCTTTCACATTCCTTTAATTTGCCAATTCCTTTTTCTTTTTTTAGTTTACTTTTTTTCACACCCTCAGTCGTGTTGCGCATTATGCATCCAACACGCCCGCTTGAATTTGATTCACTCCTCGGAGATGTTCCGCGTAATACACGCAACACGCGCAGTTATTTTTAGACCTTCAATTTTCGACCGTCGGACATAGAGCGCATAATGCGTTCAATACGCCCGCGTTGAAAGAACATACGCTCGAATTTAATGCTACTTGTTTTTGAATTTGAATTTGAACGTCCGTCACACGTCGCGTCACATCATTTTGGAGCCGAGTCAAGTAAACAGCTCAACACTCCTTTGACGTTGTTTTTCTTTGAGATGTATCTTCCATGAATACGGATCAAATTTAATGAGTCATGCCCACGTAAAAGTGAGGAAAATTAGCTGAAAACAAAGCCAAGCGCAGAGCAGATTTAGCAGATCGTACATTCACACAGTGCGAAACCCAGTTCAGCGTGGACATCAACATAAACAGTTATCCGTATTCGTCAACTTGCAAAACCACCCTATTATTATGACCTGTACTTACCTGGCTCTTTCTGCCATTTCATTTCCACTCCATCGCGGACTGTATGGATAGTCCTTCTTAACAGCTGTGACGGGCTTGCCGTAGTTGGTCAGAGAGTACACGGACTGCAGATCAAAGCAGGGCTGGTCCCGTGGGAAAAACATCGGTATGTTGACTGAAAAGTACCAAAAATAATATTTCCAAGTTTGTACTCCCTGACGTAATCAAACTAAAGATGAAGAACGACTGAGAAAAAAAGAATGGACGCAATATTTTGTATGGTGCCTAATCACCATTGAAATAAAAATTAGGATGAGAAAAAAATTATACAGTCCTAATCAGGATTCGAACCCGAGAACTGTGACACTCTTGGCAGAAGCTCCACCAGCTGAGCTATGAGGCACAGTGGTATACTCCCTCAGATTCCCCCAAGACCTCCGACACACCGGGCAGATTCTCTACCAGCTGAGTTATGAGGAACAGTGCTATACTCCCTCATATTTCCCCAAGACCTCTGACACACCGGGCAGATTCTCTACCAGCTGGCACAGTGCCAGTGGTATACTCCCTTGCTGTGACCAAGATTCGAGCCGAATTCTAAGATCTTATTATCGGTGATGAAAGAATTGTGTTCATGTTTGGGTGAACCTTATGAATTATTTTCTAAACATTTGCTATACTCACTGTGCAAAACACAGAAGAAATCATTATACTCTAACAGTAGGGATATCTTGTTAAATTTCTCAGCATCATACTCGAGCACAGCTCTGCACAAAACAAACAGAATGTACATTCATGTGGTAAGGTTTTGAAGTTGGACAATTATTGAAATGTAACGTTAAAGGGACAAACCGGCTTTGTTGGGCTATTTTGGGCTCGAAATAGACCCATACATTATTCTGAATCCCTTTCCAGAGTAAATTAGATATATCTTGAAAAGACGCAGTCAAATTTGGCCGTTTTTACGCATTTTTCAAAAATTCAAGGTCACGTGACTTTTTGGAACCAGATTCTGGTTCCGAAAAGTCACGTGGTCTTGTGAGTTTGTTGTATTTCCAGCCGTAGAAACCAGCGCAAAGAGCAAGTTGCTTTTGTCATTCTCGGTTGGTTTCTCTTCTTGTTGGAAAATAATGTCCTACGATCACTATTTACATATTGTATTGTGCAATTTGTAGACAAATCTGCCAGCAGGTTTCATTAGAAGGGTTTCTGGGTCTTGATATGGACGAGAGAATCTCTCAGATTTTCACGGATTTGCGGCGATACAAATAATATCCGAAAAAAAAGCCGTACCATGTATTGTGGCATGCAAGAAACCACTGCATTCAAGTACCTTCCGCGAGTCAGCGCTGACCTTGGAGGATCATGCAAGGTGTGATTAGTCAGGGAAAACGAGGTTTAAACACGCGTCGGCCCGTCCGTATCGAACGCCACCTTTATTTACAAACACATGGTATTATACAGCGATGGACGGCTGGTAAAGCGTATAGCCTAATACGGGCCTCTTTTGTTATTTTGAAACATTTTGATAATTTATTTTTACAACGACCCTCGAAAAATTATTATCAAGGATGCTAGATTGCTACATTATGTAAACAGTAAGCCGGTGTGTCCCTTTAATGCTAACTTCCTCGAGTGGGTATTACAAGCATTAACAATGGACCAACTGTATAGTACATTTGGAATTAAAAGCAAATACGTGTTTACAATTGGTAACATTTATGAAACATGGACGATTCACAACTTTACCTACATATTGTCTGTTTTAACTTAAAGGGCCCATGACATTCTAAACAACTTTATGCCTAGTCTTTGCTGCATATGATGGATTACTTGTTCATCAAGACATTACTATTGTTCGTTTTGATGTAAACTCAATAAAAGGTAGCCTTTTTCAACTTTGAAGATTTCATTGCAGTAAATCACAGAAATAGGGCGCTGTTTGGAGTGCATCACTTCAGGAAACACAAGGGAAAGTATAGAAAAAAACATAAGACTTCAAGCTCAAATTGTGGCAAATTACTGCAGTTTTCACCCCCAGTTTAGTCATGGCTTACAACAGGAAACATGTAAAACAAACTTAAACAGCCATGGATTGAAAAAGCTTCAGCATGTTTGAGAAAAAAAGTAGAATCTTGTGTGCATAGTTGAATGTGATTTTCCTGAGTTTGCCTCTTGTGACATCACAACCTTGCTCATGAATATGCATTTGGTGATTCCATAAATTCGGGCCCCAATGGCATGAATGGGTAGATTGTACTTTTATGTTGAATTGTATTTTTTTAGTTTTGCTTGTGTCACCAACATCAATTTGTACTAAACAAAACCTTCAAAATTGGTATCATGAATATGCGTTGTCCTAATTCTGACAAAAAACTATCACTTTTTAGGCAAAAATTTGTGACATTTTAAACACATCATTTTAAAACTAAGATTTTCCTTGTTTTCGATGGGTTAGCTTGGTTATTTGTAAACTGGAATGATTGATAACGCATTGCTTTTGACAATAAAACCCACATTTGATGAGCAATTTTATATTTTCGTAATACAAAAGGTTTGGCAAAAAATGTGTTTCACACGTAAGATTTGGAGTCCCCTTTTACGTGTGAAACATGTGTACGTAACTTTTAAGTGTTCTGGCCACACCAACTGCCACAACTTTTCAATTTCCATGCATAATGCAAGCCTGTACTTAGTTTCAAATCACTTAAATGTTTGGATATGGAAATTTAGGCAAACAATAAAAAATATGGTAATTCTGATTTTCGTCGGGCCACTTTGGTGTCCCCCTAATATTTACTTCGTGAAACTTTACAGTTACTATAACAATATTTGCCGAGCTTAACATACGGACTTTTCTAGTAGAAATTGATTTTCGTGGAGCCTTTTAAACAAACGGCACAAAACATTTTGTAAACTTGTTTCAGAATTTGAAAATTTAGGCAAAACAACTTTGGTGTCCCCAAAAACTGCCATAAAAGTGTAATGAAAACACTGACAGACTAATCAATTGAGTTTTTAGCTTGGGATCTTCAAAAATAAACACATAAATGGTATGAAACAAATATTACACTGGTTCTAATGAGAAAAAGGCATTTTGGTGTCCCACTTACGCGAGAAACCAATCATTTTTCGATGAATTGCATGTCACAAGTTGGTACCCTAATTTATGGAATCACCTATATTCATATTAGCATAAAAGCTAAAAGCCTTTCAGTACAACCTTCCAATCGGTACATTCCCAAAACAACCCCCATTGACCCCTGAAAATATGTCATATGGGAGTCAAATAATGCCGCGTCATTGTTGAAGCAATGTGTGCGCCACTCGCGGGCGTAACACATTTTATTTTACCAATGAGAACCTTAGTACAGCGCGTTACACGTGTTATTCTTACCTGCCAAAGTGACTGAGGAATGCTGAGATGTATTCTTTCCTCTTCTGAAATCCTTTTACAATCTGCTCCACCTGGGATCAAACATCAGTACAGATCTTGCATCAGTACTCTGGTACTTGGGGTTATGTGGCTAACGACTTATTGATCGGGTATTGTTGCGCTCATTTCAAATATTTGTTCTCAGTCAGTCGCGTACTCTGTGGCTCGCGTCATGCACTCTGTGGGGCGCGTCATACTGCGTGTGTGCGCGGCCATGCGACACATTAAAAAATGCATCGCGTTGGAACAGCATACAAACAGCACACAGTGGATCCATGGCAACAGCAGTGTGACATTGCACTATGTACTCCTCCCGCTTTTTATGTCGCACTCAGCGTGCTGCGTCCTGGTATTCAAAACGCAATGCATCCCCTACACGGAATAATTCAGAGATGCTTACTACATGATTGCGAAATCAAATACGACACATGTGCATCCGATGTGGCTTAATATGCACGTGATTCTCTGCATGCGCTTCTCACCCTCATACGCCATTTGTATGTCAAGTTTGCTTGAAGATAAATTCGTTATCCCACTCGCGCTCGTGGAATACGGCATGATGTAGTGCATTTGCGTCCCATATACCGTATTTGACTCGCACTCGTGGGATAACTACTAATGAAACTAATATGGTATTAGAAAAAAAGCATAAAAGTTCACATTCTGGTGAGTGCATTCTCACCATGTTTTCCAAGAGTTGGCAGACATTGGGCACATAATCCATCAGGCATCCTCCATTTGGGAACACTGGAATGCGTAGTGAATTGGCCCCACCAAGAACACTGCAGGGTAAAACACAGTATGTAAACTTAAAGAAAAAGTACACCCACGAAACAAAAGATGCTTTGCTAAATAAGTGCAATTAACTCGCATTATGGTTATAACAAGAACAAGAAATTTGACCCACTGAAAAGCAGATACTAACTTCACAAAGAATGGCAATGGCGGCGATGCCTTGTAGCATGGGTGCCGCCATTTTGTCTGCATACTCTACGAAGAATGACGTTTCTGCATACAGCTTCTTTTGTGTATTCCCATTCCAGTTTTTGCGTCAACTGAAGAGTGCATAACACCAAATTTGCTGATTTGTCACTTTTATATCTATTTACTGAAACAATAGACCGATCCAGTAAGCTCCGCCCATTTAGAAATTGCCTAGCAACATGCCACACGTGTGAGGCACGTGTGCAGTAGAGTCGCCTGGCCGCGCCGTGCGTCAGCGTCCGCGCACTGGGTATTGAAACACGCAAACAGAAACTGCACGCTCGAAAGCAAAATGTGCACTTAAGTATCCGGTCGTGTGCGTGCACGTACAACACGCCTGCATTACGCGTAACGCGCGCGATCGAACAAAAATATCTCGGCACACATCTAGAACGCAGTGAGTGCACAACATAGCAAAACGACAAGCTAATTTTGGTGAGTTTTTCCCGTTTACACAAAAAAACATTTTAATATGAAGGGATAAAAGTAGGTAAGGATAGTCTTATACAATCCGTTTTAAACCAGCTAGGGTCCTCTGCGCTGATAAAAATGATGTTTGTGGTGTTTTTGCGTCACTCGTGCTGCATTTCGACGTAGCTCTGTGCACAAAATTTTGAGGGCTCAGGTAGCCAAAATGGCAATCTACTTTTTGGCTACCTGAACCTGAGGCTGTGATTGGTCAATTCCAAAATGGGCGGAGCTTACTGGATCGGTCTATTAATGACCCTGCTGAAAAGTACTTTATAACATTGACATTTCTCCAAAGGTATGGTGTACACTGGTTCAAAATCTGAAGAGATATGGTCATTACAGATCACAATATTTTGACTCTCTGGTTGACAGATATTTTACGCTATTTTTAAACACCCCACCTGTATAGACCGTATCGAATAGCTGCCATCTTGTAGGGCAACTGTTAGTATTTAAATTGATCTACAACGTAAGCACAAAACGTGCCAAACTGCATGTCTTCAAGGAACAAAGAAACTGCCCTACAAGATGGCAACAGCCAACTTACTGTTCTACTCTGGGAGACAAGTACAGCTGGGGAGACACTTTAACAGCTTCTGGGTTTTGGAAACTAACCAACAGAACTGCAGTATCTTCACCTGGATTGTCCTGTATAATAGCAAATGGAAACATTGGATATCCAAGATGGAAATAGCATTTTTTTATAGTAATTTTATAACTTTAAGATTTCCCATTTTTGTAATGAACATGTTTGAGCTGCTGGGCTGGCATAACTTAATTTTCAAGCTGATGAAATTTATATCCCAATTCCAATCAGTAAGGAACAACTGCAATACAGTGTTTCGAAACCACCAGTTGGCTTAAAAGCCCAATGCATAGTTCCGAGATTGCCCAGTTAGCCCCGCCCCTTAGATATTGTTGCTATGCGCTCACAAGCAATCGCAAAAAAATGGCGACACAACGTACAAAGCAACGGGACTCGGCATGGAAAGCACAGATTCATTGGAGAAAACTCAAAGGTATTTATGTTTTAGGGTCGACAGTTACCGTAGCACATACTGAGCGAAGGGCTGGTAATGCAGGGATGACATATATTCATAAAAATGCGCTTTCCTACCTTTGAACAGCGAATCGCCCGACATTGAAACCAAAATTCACCCGGTCACTGGCGCATACAACATACAAACTGTATGGGCAGAAAATCACGTGATTGTGTGATGATTGCATCACTTTGACCTTTGTGGGCGCCGTCTGCTAGCTCTGTTCTGATTGGTCGGCGGGTTCGGCTTGATTGACAGGTCGGAACTATGCATTGGTAGGACATCTGCACATTAAGCAGAAGGTCTGGGGTTCAAATCCCGGTGGAGCCAAGTTGTTTTTCACTGCATCCAGATTTCCCAAACTCATGGACGTTTGTCCACATTTGTATTGAAATTTATACTCCATCAGGTTTTTTCCTACGAACCTAATTTTTTTTTTCCCAGTGTTGCATGGGTGCGCATTCTGTACAAATGGGCAAAGTAACAAACACAATATTTGGTATGGTGTCCATTGAAATAAAACATCAAAACATGAGATGAGAGAAAAATAATATGGGCCTCGTACCACTGCCCCTTACATGCCATAGCTCAGCTGGTAGAGCATCTTCTCTTAGAGTCAAAGGTCTCGGGTTCAAATCCCGTTGAGATCCATATGATTTTTCTCTCATCCCATGTCTGGATACTTCATGAGCTAATTTCAGGTGTGACACCAGTGCACAATCTCTTTCGATTCCCACCAAAATAGTACACATGCACATGTAATTAATATAAGTACATATTTTACTTCCATCTTAACCACCATTTCATTTTAAACTTACCATTTAAACTTTGAGATAATAGTATGAGAATCCAGAGGCACATTTGTAAAACACTAATCTTAAACCAGAAAATTGACCATACCTTGACAAGAAACTCTGGAATATTTGTAAAGTCCACCGGTAGCCGGATGAGAAAGTTGACAGTCAACGGACCCTGAGAATGTGAAAAATCATTTTTAGGAGTTACAAATTCCTACAAAGAACGTACACTACATGTATAAAGTGCTGCCGTGTCAATATTTCAGATACCATAATCAGTAATGCATTCATTATGGGACGATTGTCACTACATGTACCACAGAAAACCAATCTGTGGTCAATAAGTGCCATGGCAGTTGCATGCATTTTGCACAGTTGCACTGATTCGCCGCATAAGGGCGCTGCTCAGCGCGCCTGGACAAAATGTATAGCAGTGGAGAACACTGTCATGGTGAAGCACATACTGAACTTCGGTGGAACTTATGTGGTCTTAGTTCTGTAACCAATCACATGGTATTAAACACAGTGACTTTTGTTTGTAATCTACCTTTTGAAAAATAATTATAAAAAGTCTGATCCTTCAATTCTGTTGAGTAGTGTGCATCTCAAAGTGTGGTGATAAAAAAAAGATGGTGACACGTTAGCACAAAAATGATAGGTTAGCATGTGAATTGGTTTAATGAAGCCCCTTTCACACATTCACTGATGAGACGCCGGATGGCTGGTCAGGCACCATCCAGGATGATCCCTGATGATCCCTGAGCATCCCTGATCCCTGCATCCTTGGCCATCAGGCCTTGTCAAGCCAGACGGGCAAAAAATTTGGCATGTTCAATTTTTCTCCACGGATCTCTCTGAAGAATACAATCCGCATTAATGCCGGGAGCTGCCAGGAGCCCTCGTAAAGTGACCAAAATGTGCACCGTGTAGAGACCGGGAAGGCACTGGGGCCACCCGGGAGTCGAAATTCCATCCCAGAGAGCTCAGAGAATGACGGTGCCTGCACGGATCGAGGAAGGGCCTCTAAGGCCTCTTTTTATATGCATCGTGAGGCCACACCGGCTACAGTCCGGCAACAATCAGGAAAGACTGCCTGGAGACCGTCTCAAAGGTCCTTGTAGGCACCGAGTGAGTCTTCCTCCGCCTTTGGTCCGGCGCCATCCATGTGTGATGAAGAAGAAAATGTAGTCTTTTAATATGTATAATTTTGCCCTTTTTCCAATAGGAGTTCTTCCCCCTTGTGTACTTTGTTTATAGACCCTCTGTTTTCTCTTGTTTGTGTCCCATCTTTTTGTGTGTAACTTGTCCTTTACTTAGTGTGTCCCCTTTTATGTAAATTAGTTTGTGGTTTTGAGAAGGTCACTGGCCTGTGACTGTTGGTCAGTGTACAGACTGGCAGCACAGAGAAAATACCTGTTCTCTCCTCGATCTGTGTGTTTTAACTATTTAAGCATTTCTTCCCTGCCAGAGAATACTTCTTTCTGTACCCCTGCAGGTTTCCCTGATAGTGCCTCCAATACTTTTTACTTTACACTGTGTTGGTTTTATAGTATGTTTCTAGTGTTTGGTTTTTATATAGTTGCTTTTAGTTGGTGCATTTCAAGTTTAAGATTTTAGTTTAGTTTAATTTTAGTTGATTATTTGGTCCGTTTCATTTTGGTGTCGTTATTCATTAAACCTTTCTTTAAAAACAGTTCGCGACTTAGTCCTTAGGTCCCCGGTGTCATTTTATTCAGTTTTATTGAGTTGTGCCATTTTTCACGGTTACACATGCATAGACCAAGAATGTCTCTGTCAAGGACTGGCTAGCCAGGAAGAGACCCTAGTTATCCATCTGCCTGCCATACTCTTTGATGATGTCACAGCGTCTTGACATGCCGGATCACCCCGGATGGCCGAAATTTATTGTCTGGTATCATCTGGCATCTCATCCGTGAATGTATGAAAGGGGCTTAAAATGGCCACAAATAACCTTAATCAAGGTTTAAAGGTCATTGTTGTGTTTTTCATGAGTTAACAAGAAAAACCTTACCTAAAGTGTTGATAGCAATGGTAACAAACACCACATGAATTTATTTCCATCAAAAATGGTATTTCATACTGGAAATTGACAACCGAAGGTGGTTTTTAAAAATACCATTTACTTGTACACAAAATCCATATAGATTTTCAAGGTTTTTTAATGCATTGATGCATCTACATGTAAGTAGCTAAAATTTCTTCAGGCTAGTTTACTAAAATTCTTTCTCAGATATGTTACACTTTTATTCCACAAATCTGTTAAAAGTTTTATCTTGCAAATGATACATAGGGCCTTTAATAGTTTAAGCAGAAAAATAGGTTTCTATATGAAATGGAAAGGAGGCTGCTTGATGAGAAAACGAGTGCTTACAAGCTTTATGAAATTGGCCACAGGTTACAATCACCCTTTACTCACCCTAGCTGTTTTCCTGCTGTGGTGTACCTCAATGTCTGTAAACTTGCCAGTCTCAAGCAATGAGCTGTACTCAAAGCGCAGTAGATCTCCTAGCAGGTCCACCTGGTGCTTCTTGTAGGAACACAGAAGCTCTCTGACCACTAGACTCAGGGAGCTTGCATCCTCTGCATCCCAATTCACTAGACTCTGAGAGAAATTAAGGCAAAAGACCCTTTGCATCGGCAGCCATGACAGGGGGCAGGTTTTAATATTTAAATTAGGGATAGGACATTAAACCGGTTAACAGTTTTTAAAAAAATTAATAAAAAAAAAGAAACCTAATTTTAAAGAATTTACAATAGTTTTCAGAAGGTTATTTGTAATGACTTCATGAAATTGAAATAAATTTATATGACTAGATAAAGGTAAAATTTTGACCAGATAAATGTTTAATGATTATTTTGGAGGCCTAGGGTTATTGTGTGCATTGCAAATGCATATAACACCAGCAACAATCTTTGGTGTCAGCCGAACGGTTAACCAGTTAACCGACACTTGAAAGAATTGCAAACCGGTTTCTGAATTAACCGTAAATTCCCATCCCTAATTTTATCACGTACCTTTTACAACGGGTCCACAAAGTGCCTGCTCGTGCACAGTGCACAGGGACAATGTGATTGCCCCATACCAATAGGCCGTATTTCTGAATGCATGAGGGCGCTATCAAGTGGCCCGCACCCATCACGCGCTATGTTCGAACACAAAACGTGCTATCCATGCACGCCTTCTAAATGTTTACTTTTAGTGGGAATCTGTGCCTGCGCGCTTCACGGGCCCGCGCTCCACGTACGCGACTTTTTCTCATGTACGGATGTATCCCCCACTTTTCCAATGTCAGCTATGGCCATTTTCCCCAAAATCACCTAGTTTGAGCGCCCTCGCGCATTCAGGAATGTGGGCCATTGGAACTGTAAACTTCATATGGTTAATTCCCTACATTTACATACAGTTGAAGTCAGAAGTTCACATGTACACCACTACCATCATCACCCAAAACAGTAAACATGACTACCCGAACCATTGCAAGGTGTGCAAGCTATGTTTTAAGTACTGCAAGCACCTGAGGAATTAAAGTAAAGACTGTTACAAAAATGGTGACAACGCAAGTTTAAGCACACCAGTTTTAAACTGGTGTAAACTTCTGACTTCAGCTGCAACTTTGTCAAGAATCATGGGCATGTATAAAAAAAAAATTATGGGGAGACACGGATCAATGATAATGTGAAGCCTTTCCAACAATTCACCTGGTAAAAAAAGGAGAGATACACATCTACTTTGAGCGCACTACTGGATTAAAAGTATTGTTGTTGTTAAGTATTTATTAATTTTTTTAAATTTATTATTATTATTATTATTATTATATATTTTTTTCATTTCAAAACTTTGTTGTTGGTCTGAAAGTTCAATTATGTCATTTGCTCAAAAAAATGGAAACTGATTTTGAATTAAGTGTTTACACAAGAAATACGCATACCTTTATTTCTTCAATTTCTGGCATGAATCTCAAGTCCAACTCAGCAAAGATAAAATCTGGTGGCTCAGATGGATGCATGCTGTCAAATATGACCTCCCCTGGAGTCAGAAGGTACATATATTAATGATGTTAATCATTGGGTACACATGTTTAGACGCAGGGTCGTCAATGCGCACATGAGCCATGAGGAACTAATTTGTGCCACGAAATTCACCACTCCATGCCTTTCTATGGAGCTGTCAATTTCGTGGCACGAATTTGCCTGCATCTTTAATGATTATGACACGTTTCTGTGTGCGTGTGTGTTCCATAAGCGCTGAATAGTGCGCTGGCGCGTGCCAGGCTAAAAAGTGTTTAATGCCTAGCGTACATCGACATTGCAAATGGAAGCAACTGTTGCTTGCAGTTGCTGTCGATGTGCGCGCACGTATTCAGACACACACGTGCAACTGACAGCAACTAGTTGCAAGCACGCGTACATCGACGCAACTGACTGCAACTGGGTACAACTACGGTAGTTGCCAGAAAGTAGAACATGAGCAACTCGCAGCAACTGGGATTTTTTAAGTTGCCAGTAGTTGCAAGTGCGCGTACATCGACAGTTTTGGGCAATTGATCTGTTGCTCCCAGTTGCCACTAGTTGCTTCCAGTAGTTGCTTCCTGTCTATGGTATTTATAAATGATCTTTAATTACATAAAATCACCCCAGATGCCACTTAATTGTTTTGGAAATAAGTCAGTGATGTGTGTTGCTGCTGTCTGACTGCATGTCTTGTAATTTGTTGTGAAAATTGTTTCCATCTTCGAACGTCTTATCATGGCGGTACGTGCGTGCATGGTTCATAAGATCACATGCCCACTATGCAAATCGGTGCAATATTTCTTAAAATTCTAAAAATTTAGTTTTGTCCTCTAAATTTTCAGTACTGACTTTGTCTCTTTATGTTATGAAAATGAAAATACTGAACTCGCCTTTGGCTCGTTCAGTATTTTCATGACTCATGCGGTATATTCTCATATCACCCTCGAAGCCATCCAATTGAGTTCTTACATGACAGCGAGTTTCCTGCATATGGTATTTGGAGTCTGAACCGATCACAGCAATGCCTTTGTGCAACTGTATGCCTCCTGAAAGAAAAAGTATGTTTTGAGGGTGAAGCACATCTGTTATTTTTGCTGGGTGGTGAACGAAAGTTATTGTGAACTTTCTTCAAGGTACATGTACACAAGAAACCATGCTTAATATTGGCAGTTTACATGTTTTTTTAAATTGCATGCTACTGCGCACGCGTAAAGTGCCGACGTGGCAAGCTGTCTTCAATCTTCCGACGATACCATTCCTAGGCATTCCAGGAAGGAGAGGTCAACTCGAGCTAGACTGGTTCCCTGTCCTCATATTTGCTTCCCCTTCGTCGTATTAGGCATTCCAGGAAGGACGATTTGTTGCGGCTATAGATTAAGCACGTAGGGGAAGTAAATATGAGGACAGGAAACCAGTCTAGCTCGTGTTGACCTCTCTGCTCTTGCGCATATTTGATTTTAGGGCAAACAGTCTGTATTTTATCTCACGGAGGCCGAGGGTCTAAATTTTGCCCCACGATTTCACCAAAACTAGACATCGGATCGATGCGTACTCTTTGGAATATTTGAACATTGGGAGGCGCGAGTGCACTATTGAGCAAATATCAGAGCCAAGGGACAAATTTTATTTGCGTGAGTTTGCCACAGATTTGGGGTTGGAAACGGCGCCAGGGCGGAGGATACGACGCCCTGTTTAACGTTTAACGTCAGCACGGTCAGGGCAGCGCTGCCGCTCAGGGCAGCGCTGCCGCTAGACAGCTAGACCCGTGAACATTTAATAAATGTTACGCACCCTGTTTTTGGATCTGAAACTTGTAATGGGCCGCCCAAAACACCAACGTTGTTTTCTCGGATTAGTACATCCACGTATTTCCCTATTTGAGGATCCAAAAAATCCAGTATCCTTGCCATTTCGAAAACAGTTTACGATGTTTCACCACACGGAAAAAAATGGTTCATGGAGGCTGCCATTTTTGTTAGGCTCTCTCGAGTTTAAGAGAAATTGTAAATAAAATAAAACGGTATTTAAAAAATAATAACATATTTATTTTGTTCAATGAAATAATTTTGAAAAAGATTTGTTTTTTTTATAATTAAAAATGAAAGATTTGGTATTAAATATAAAGTGTCAAATTGTTGCTATTTTTTTTAGAATAGCTGACAGAGCTTTATTTACTGCAGCATGTGCAGTGTGCTAGCTGCTTGTGTTGGTCCAGACAAAAGTTGTGTTTTCCAGATCTGTCTTTTGAAATGCAATGGTTTAGGAGACCATCTGCAGCGTTTTGGCTGTTTGGTTTTTACATTTTGATATTGGACTTGTGTACTACCAAAGATAGTGTAAAAGCAACTGGAAGGTGAAAATGTCTCGAAAAATCAAAAATCCCATACTAGGCCTACCATATTTAATTTTTGATACCCAAAAATTAAAAAAACATGATAAACCTTATCATATCAACGTTCTCAATGCATCATGGGATTGGATGACAATATTACCCAGTTAAGTGTGCGTAAACCTTTAAAGGCCCTGTAGATGATCTGTTTTTGAGCGATTCTGCGAATAAAACCATTATAAATCATAAGATTAAGAGAGACATCAACAAACTCATCCGAAGAAATTCCAGCTTTGTCAAATGTACCACGTTTAAAAAAAACATGCAAATCCATATGCATTTTCCTGGCCTTGGCGGGGCGTTTCAAATATTCGTTCTCAGTTGATCGGGTACTATGTGGCTTGCGTCATGCACTCTGTGGCGCACATGTACTGCGTGTGCGCGCGATCCATAAAAATGCATCGCGTTGGAACACGCACACAGAGTACACAGCGCCCATGCATTTTGGACCGCGTAGATGCGAACCAAAAATAAGTAAATCGTTTGCAAACGATATAAATAATTTCATCTTTACGGATTATTTTCTGGTAATATTATATCATTTTTAGCGAAAACCTTTCATTGGTGAGTTGCTATTAATTCAATCTTTACTTTCAGAACTTTTCCCCTGTAAACTCGTCGATTACCTTTTGGGGTCATTGCAAATGGTCCACTGGCCTTTAAGGCGGGTGCCAACTCGAAAACTGTTTTACTTATTTTCACGAAAACCAAAAAAAGTTCAACTAAAGAATAAACCTCTGATGCATATCATTATCAAACATACTGACAAACATGTCCCGAAACAAATGTTGCAAATGCGAGAAATCATCGGGGATTCCCTTCGTGGCGGGGGAGTCCGCGTACACAGACTTGCAGTGCAGCACACTTAATCCATCCAGCACTGTGCCGATACGGCACGTGTTGCATTGTGCATAATAATAATAATAATAATGAATATTTGTAATGCGCCGGTATCCATCAAAAAGATGCTCAGGGCGCATACCGAGCTGCGAGCGCAGTACTCGGACTCTCCCACTTCGAAGGGAATCCCCAATGATTTCTCGCATTTGCAGCATTTCTATTTCAGGACATGTTTGTCAGTATGTTTGATATCAAAGAAAAAATGGTGAGAGGTTGATTCTTGAACTCTTTTTGGTTTTCGTAAAAATGAGTAAAAAGGTTGCCGAGTTGGCATCCACCCCACAGGTTTACGCACATTTGGCTGGGCAATTTTGTCATCCAATCCCATGATGCATTGAGAACGTCGATAAGGTTTATTACTCGTCCTCATCAATCACAGTTAATACTTTCATACTAGAGCATGCGCATATTTCTACTGCATCAGCATTAATGCTTTTTGGCAATGCGTTGGGTATTGCCTAGTCCGAGTAACTTGGACCATATATATCTCTTTTTTTTATCATGGGGACGTGACTTGCGATATGGTCCAATCGACTTTCCATACTTTTAGTACCGACCTTCCATACTTTTAGATTTAAAGGCTAAAAGTGAATTTTTGACGTTTACATAAGTGGACGGAATGATTCACTTTTAGCTGATTTAAACATTTTCCCAATCGCCATTTTGTAAATCTCTTCTTGTGAAAAAGCACATGTCTGAAATCTCACCTTACAGTCCAAATCAAACATTGAAAAAACACCATAGAGGTCCTTGGAATCTCCAGAATTCTGCGCAGTGTTCGCTTTTTCCCAATGATTCTTTTAAACAGCAAAAAACTTTATCGGTTATCGACGACATCTTGTTCCTAGGGCACTTCGAACATGCGTTGCCGTGTGCGTGCGCGACTCGTAGCAAATGCACAGTGACCTAACAATGCATTCGAATACGATCCGCGCATGCACACAGCAACGCGTGTTCGAACTGCCCCGTGAACAACATGGCGTCGATAACCGTGAAAGGGTTTATTGTTTTTATCCGTACTCGTGGCTGCTTAACCAATGTTCCGTCGAGGCGCATACCCGGTACGTCATTCCGCAAACAATGCAATACCACAAGAGGGCGGGCTGTGGGGTCACCGGGTTTACAGCCGGCCACAGTTCACAGCCAATCAGCGCATAGCAATCCTGCCCTCTTGTGGTATTGTATTGTTTGCGGAATTATGACGTATGCGCCTCGACGGAACTTATCATGTAAACTGTCTTTAAAATTTTAAAGTTGACATTATTATTATTATTATTAACACAGCTGTCATTACAATCTTGACGTGATCTGGACATCTGAAATCACCAATGGTCTCCTAACAGCAGCTCCCCTCGTTGCTGATATCAACGCTGATAATAATCTAGATATCATCTCACCAACATTCAATGAAGAAGTGGCTGTACTGCAAGGAGTTAGTGGCAACAATCTCCAGGGGTCTAACTGGCCATTCAGCTTCCAAGAGAGTTCATTTCATGCTTCACCATTGTTGGTATTGACCCCCTTCGAACACGTGCGAATACGCCATTTTGGGAGTCAAATAATGCTGAGTCATTGTGGAAGCGATGTGCGTACGCGTTGTGTGTGTCTCTGATGGGCGTAACGCGGTTTAATTCACCAATGGGACCCTTAGCATTACACACAACGTGCACGCACATTGCTTCCACAACGACGCGGCATTCTTTGACTCCCAAAATGACTTCATTGGCATGAGCTCAATAGTAGAGATTGTATTACGCCGAAATATATCCTAGTCACTTTATTTGATTGGAGGATTGTGGGTCACATGAAATTTAATATTTCATTCCATTGCATGTTCGTTTCGTACTATTGCACACTGTGCGTCTGCACACGCACAGTTTAGTGTAGTGTGCGAATTTCTATTGAACATCTTTGTACTACCATTTTACGCAGACAGATGCATTCCCGTAAAAATGCGCATGTGGTAAAATAGATTTAGTCATTGTCGTAATGCGTAAGTATCCTCGACCCTCCATATTCTGCGCACCTAACGCTTATGCACGCGCGCGCATTGGCCGGCAACATTAACGCGAGTGCGTAGAAATAGGACCGCGTGGATTTAGGAGGTCTGACGATACTTATTCTCAGATGTCCTTCGATCATTTTGGCAAAAAATACTACCAACTTTTTAAAAGGCAAAAGTGATTGGCCAAAAGTTATGACCAGGTCAAGCACCACAAATACTGTCTCTTGAGAGTCATTTCTACATTCATTGTGTGAATCTTCTCATCAAAAGATACTTTGCAACACTCTGAATTAACCACCCCTGTGACTATAATGCTAGAACATGTTTACACGTCCTCGGCCATCAAGTGGTTAAAACAAATAATGAATGTTTTTCATTCGTTCAGTGGTTGGTGTAGCAGTACTTGCCGTCCACCTCTGTGGCCATGGTTTGAATCCTGTCCTGGTCAATATGTGGATTGGGATTTCAGTTCCTGCTTGATCCTATGGGCTTTTTTTTTGACATCTTTGTGTGTGATTTTTTCCTCTAATCTTCTCTCAAATGCCAATCTCTAACTGCACTTCATGATGCTGTTGTTTTCAGAAATTGAACCTTTTTTTTTTTGAATGTTTTCTCTCTGCAGTATGATATCAACAGTGATGGTCAGGAGGACATCGTCCTGTGTACTTCACAGGGTGAAATTCTCTTTGTGGATGCCCATGGTAACTTGATGAAGGAACACACATTACACGTTCCTAGCCTGGACATCAAGAGAGATTGGTGGCACGGAACGGCTGGTGTCAGGGAGGGTCCGATAGACGACTTTATTAGGACATCTACATCAGGAACGGTAAAACAGTTGAATTTGGGTTTTGTACAAATAAAATGAGAAGTGCTGAAAACTAGTGGTTATGAGGTGTTGAATGATTGGGACTACCTCCCGAGGTGCAGCTGAGGGATGTTATCCTAATCATCTAACACCGAAGGATGATTGGGACCAAGTCATCTTGTTTGATTACCAAAGTCAAGTCAATTTAGGAAAAATTGAGATGTGAGTCAACACGAGTTGAATACAATTAATTTGGCACTGATGACTTTAGAATCGCTTTCAAGACTGTTCTGCTTCAGTGATTTCCTCCAGGTCCAAGAAGACCTATTTGAACATTTTCTGTTTCTGGGAGAATCTTGTAGTTAAGCGCTCTCAGAAAACCAATTTTGTTGGGTTTTCAACCTGTTTGAATCTGCGTAGGATGAGCATCTCCCAAACAGCCCTGGAAATGCAGGAGCTCGTGGAGGTACAGTACCGGCCAAAAGTTTGAGTACACTTGTTGAAAACTATGTATTTGCAATTTGTCTAAGATTGACCCTCATTTCGCAGAGTAATCACAGCTTGCTCTTTTCTTTACTCAACTGGGGTCCTTTTTGCCATTTTACAACAGTTGTGTATGCAAGAAAGGCAAATATAGACTAGATAGCTATCTGATAGTGGTCAAGAACTGACTGGTGCCAATACTGTGCATTCAGCTAGTACAAAGTGATTTTGGACATGCTCAAGGGACCTCAGAAAATCAGAGAACAGCCATAACACATGCAAAAGAACCTATTACACAATCTGTTACATAATACAATATTATATTCATTGTATACTTCTTAAAACTTGTGTGACCTTCAGTGGCTCCTTTTTTTAATATGAAGCCAGAGGTGGCTATTTTGAGGAATGAAAGATAAAGAGATATTTCTGAAGTTTCAAGGACATTTCTATGACATGCATTGAATATATTGGTTGCATAATGTGTTTTTTGTAAAATGCTGTAAAATGTTACTAAACATAGATTTTAACAGGTGTACTCAAAACTTTTGGCCGGTACTGTACTTCAGGCAGAGTGGCACACCCTGCCTCAGTGGCTCTTACAGGGGCTAGTGTAGTCAGCCTTGCAACTAAAGATGTTCTTACAAGTCACTGACTGATAAAATGTTACATCTCTCAGCCTCCTAAATTTTGTCAGTCGGGCATATTTCTAATTCAATTTAAAGAAAAATCCAAATGAATGCATAGTTCCGAGTTTGCCTAGTTAGCCCCGCCCCCTTGGATATTGTTGCTATGGCTGACACGCTATCGTCAAAATGGCGACACACAACGCACAAAGCAATGGGACTTTCAACGGAAAGCACAGATTCATTGGAGAAAACTCAAAGGTATTCATGTTTCAGGGTCGACAGTTATCTTAGAACACACCGAGTAAAGGGCCAGTAATACAGGGATGTTATATCATGACATACGTGCTTTTGTACCTTTGAACAACGAAACGACCGGTCTTGAAACCAACAATTCACCTGGAACATCGCATACAACACTGTACAAATTGTATGGGGCAGAACATCGCGTGATGTTGTTGCAAACATTGCATTTTGACCTATGTGGGTGATCTCTGCTAGCTCTGTTGTGATTGGTCGGAGGGTTCGGTTGATTGACAGGTCGGAACTATGCATTGCTGATTTTACAAACGTCCAAGTGTTTTGATTTTTCCCAGACATCTAATGATCGCAACTCTGGTCTGACATCGGACGGACAGTACGTCAGTGTCGATGCTCATGTATTAGCCACACCGACCATTGCTGATCTGAACCAGGATGGAATCACAGAGGAACTGGTCGTACCAGTCAGTTATTACTTTGACACAGAAACTTACAGGTGATTATTTCAATTCTGGACCAGTTCCTGTTGCAACTGGGTTTGTATACAATATAGACTGCATCGAATAGCTGCCATTTTGTAGGGCAACATTTGACATTTAAATTGATTGACAATGTAAACACAAAATTTGTGTAATCACGCATGTCCTCTCGGAACAAAGAAACTACCCTACAAGATGGCAGCTATTCGATACGGTCTATAGGAGCACAAAAGAATATTTAAGTAAAAACGTCTCCGTTTGTGTGTTTCCAAGGTTAATGGGTCTGCACTGAAACCAGTAAACTGTTTCCAATATAAAAGTTATTCGCTTTCAAATGAGACATCAACAAAAACAAATCAAGCGACGTTTAGTTGTCAAAAAATTACTGTCAATATTTCGAATTATCGGCGTTCCGCCAATAAATCAACTCTTTTTCTTCTGTCTCTGAAAGTCTTCTGAGACAGAAGAAAAGAGATTTGACAGGCCACTAGTCCGGAGGGCGCGCTGTACGCTACGCATTACAGACCAAACACGGGAAGTCAGACCTAGGCAAGTCTAGGTAAGGCGTAAAAACGGCTGTATAAAAATGGCGGTTTTTGTCTAATACAAATTATTTTTTATTTTGTTAAAATAAAGAAAATTCTTTAAAAATTCGTTCGGAGAAAAAAAATTAAATTTGCTGAGAACCATGGACAATATAACTTTAAACACATATTCTTCATATACCTTTGATGGAAGTGTAATTCCTGAAAAATTGATAATAATGCCCATCTCAATAAGTGTGGTCTGTACAAAAACATCAATTTTGGACATACTCAATTAATTTTTAATAAGGCCAAACAAAATAAATGGTGTGTTTACGGTAACGGCCTAAAAAAAATCCAGGTAGGTAGGTAGGAAAATAATTTTATTTTGTTTTACATTTCAGCTCATGCATTTGCGTGTTGTTTTGCAATGTTTGAAACTCACTATTAACCTTGTTCATGTACAAGTAGGCCTACATGTATAGAAAATGTGATGTTCCTTGGAAAATATTGCAAATAGTGCTCATTTAAAATTATCAACTTGAAAATCGGCAAAAAAAGTTTGAGGTCGGTAATTTGGCCTCAAAAATTCCAGGTAGGTCGGGTCACTGTAAACACACCATTTATTTTGTTTGGCCTAAGTAAAGATTGCTGAATGCAAACAAATTTCAGTGCATTTTGATTGGTTGCTGGTTTCTTGACCTCCATTATTTTTTGCAAATTTCAAATTTCAATATTTTAATATTTTGTTTCATCGTTCAAAATAGTGCCCATTGAAGTTCGCTTTGTGCATTAGCCCTAACAGAATCCTACATGCTCATACTGTAGTTAATACATGAGGTGAAAGTATGATTTTTTGTCTTTCATATTGAAAGCTTCTCATCTTATGCTTGTTTGTAATAGGTCAAAGGAAAGCCTTGCTAGACTTGGCATACCAGCGGAGGATTTGGAGCAGTATCTGGCAGGTGGCATTGTCATATTCAATCTGACCACAGGAGAATTGTCCAGGGAGTTGATACTGGAGCTCAGTGGGGTATGTCCAAAAACACTAATAACTGACTATGAGCAGTGAGGCCACATAATATACTAAAAGTCAAAAGAAACTTATCAAGATATGTTTTTTCTTCTGGTTTCAGCAGAAAGGTCAAAAGGCCTTTTCACACTTGAAAAATATTGGGGTTGGCGCGGGGTTGAAAAAAGCGACGTTTTACAATTGAGAAATTTCAACCCTGCGCCAACCCCGCTTCAACCCCGAGATTGGTTTCAACCCGGGTTGAACTCAACCCTGCTCGAGACCAGGGTTGAAATTGTTCGCCCCGGGTTGACACACTCGCCCCTGGTTGAAAACGGTAGTGTGAAATGAGCAGGGTTGAGTTTGCCCCGGGTTGAGATTCTTGCCGCCTGTGATGTTTGTAGCTGGGTCATTCTATAAATTTGGGGTCCACTTTTTCTGTCCCCGTTACATCTGACATCTTGTAAACATTTTTATTTTGTAAATTCAGGACATATTCTTTAAATGCCTTCTATTTCAAAGAGTGATTACATAAAATACAATTCATAAAAATATGGTTTGAAGGCATTTTTAATGATACTTGTATGGGAAATAGCAGTATGTCAGGTGTAACAATGACAGAAAAATGTCACACGTTGGACCCCAAATTTATAGAATGACCCAGCTACGAACATCATGCCAAAGCGCGCTAATTTTACAGTTTTTAAATAATTTGCATGAATACTATTAATGCCGGTGTTGCATTTAGTAGTGTGAAAACGTAGCAGATTGGACCTAAGTTTAAATTTCAAAAAGTCTAAGTTATATAGCCTAAGTTATTTTTCTGATATTCAGGTGAAGCAAGAGTTTCCCGCTTACGTTCTCTTCACACCAACTATCATTGACCTAGACAGCGAAGGAGGACCTCTAGAGATCATCATTGGTACATCAGCTGGTAACCTTCATGTATTAGATCACATCGGTACTCCACGCACTGGTTTCCCTTTACTGCTTAGTACGCTTCATGGACAAGTAGGTTTGCTAGTTTATTAAAAGCCAAAAGCAAAAAAACAGACATTACAGGCTCCTAAATTTTCCATTTTATTTTTTGTTAGATTCTGTGTTTTAAATCAGAATTTCCATGTTTTGTCAGTTATTTTTAGTAAATTTCCGTGAAAAAAACAATGTTAAATACTACGTGTCAAAAAAACCCTGTCCTGTTGACTATTTGAACTGAGACGTGATGATGTAACCCTTGACCACCTTTTTTCTTTTCATGACAGATCACAGTGGAAGACCTGAATGGCAACGGCCATCTTGAAATAGTGGTTCTAGACACCAGCTCCAACGTCATGTGTCTGGATACCAACGGCAGGGAATTATGGGATAGCCAGATATCGGGTTCCTCTGCCGCAGGGTCCAGAGTGGCTGATATCAACCAAGATGGCAGTCTTGATATCGTCATAGCAACCAATGATGGGTAAATTTCTTTGAATACACAGATTTAAGTACTCCACTTAGATTGAGTTTTGTGCATTATTCACAAAACGACTTAAATTCTAGACTTTAGTCAAACCTAAAAGTTAAGTGCTATTCACAACGCATTTATATTTAGTGCCCCGTTTAATTTCAAGACTCAAGTTTAAGTGTGGTCTGACCTGTCTCAAGTCGATTTAATGGTGGGCCACACGTCTGCCATTGCAGTGTTTTTACGTCCAGTGTGCGTGCGTTATCAAGAAATGAATGTATTTTTAATCAGAGAACCCCTAAACAATTTAGGTATTAGAAGATTACAGAGTCCGATCTTTATTCAATCTCTGGCCTTAGAAAGCCTTCGTTTTTTGTCTTTGTTTTCGCTACTGACCATTGTGGCTATCGCATCTGACACAACCAGGGATACGTGCACGCAAACGTAATGTGTGTACGATATGCATATAAAATTTTTGCGTACGATAAACATAAATAGTAATCAAATGTTTTAGAAACATCCGCGTGTGGTAGCAGAAGTGATGTGATGTAGCAGTGTTAAGAATGCACTAACTTAAGTGGCTCATTTATTAAGTGGACCACTAAAATAGGCGGGGCGCTCAAATCTTTTGTGAATATGAAGTTAAGTGCTCCACTTATCTAAGTGAGGTGCTTAGATTTAAAACGGATTTAAGTACCCCGCTTAGCTTGAGTTTTGTAAAAAAATTGTTGTAAAATTGGTTGAGTTATAGGGCCTATATTTCCCCTGTCTACCTTTCAATCACTACAGGCACGTGTGGGCATTGCGAGGAGACACCGGCAAACTGATTGACGGCTGGCCCGTTGATCTAGGAGGGAGATTCTTGGCCAATCCTCTCATTGCAAGACTTAAACCACAGCCTCGGTCACTAGATGTTGTAAGTATGAGTTGTATGTCATTCACTCTTAAAAGACCCATTAATAAATATAACGTATCGAATAGCTGCCATCTTGTAGGGCTGTTTCTTTGTTCCTTGAGGACATTCATGTTTGCACATTTTGTGCTTACATCGTTTAAATATTTAAATATTTAAAGTTGCCCAACAAGATGGCAGCTTTTCGATATGGTCTATACCTCAGACAGTTTAGGCATTCCTATTGGTTGAGAGCACGTCATGTGGGTGGTCTTAAACGGGCGATCTTAAACTGCAAGGGAAACGGCCGGCCTTGCGGGACCATTTAGACACGGTACCGTGTGTCTGGGGGATCCTCTATAACCGGCCTCCTGGGGATTCCCTTGGAAAACTGCCCAGAATCCATGTAGTACTTATATACAATGTTTCTTCAATCTTATTGAAATATATCACTTGATATCTATACAACTGATTCCAAGATCATATATTTTCCACAACTTACATGATTTAATTATCTTTAATTAAAACCAAGCATTTTATATATTAACATAATTCCGCCATGAATATGGCCACTGATGCCGGCATGGCGTTAAACTCCAAACTCACTCACTCACTCACTTAAACGGGCGATAAAGGCCTGACTGGTTTTGAACACTTTCTAATCCAGCACTAGTCAATTTCAGCAAGTATGCAAAATGTGCATGAACTTGTCCAAAAGGAAATTTAATGCAGTGTGACCAAAAAAATCATGTAAGCTTCCCCATTTTTGGTGCATACAATGCACTTACAAATGTGCGTAACATGTGTGATCGAACTAACACAGCTGGATGCACAGTAATTAAGGGGCCATCCATAAGGTATGTAAGAAATGCTGACTTTTTAGACTGCCCTCCTCCATACGCAAAATTTGTGACGTTATCCATTAGAACTATTCACCACTGAACTGAAACAACCAAACTTAGGATGAACAAAATCATATGGGCCTCTGACTCACCGGGCAGTATGCTCTAAAATCTGAGCATATGGAAAACTTGCTCACGGAATATACCACTGTGCCTCATAGCTCAGCTGGTAGAGCATCTGCCCGGTGAGTCAGAGGTCTTTGGGAAAACCTGAGGGATTATACCACTGTGCCTTATAGCTCAGCTGGTAGAGCATCTGCCTAGTGTGTCAGAGGTCTCGGGTTCAAATCCTGATAATTATGATTTTTCTCTCATCCCAACATTTAATATCTCATTGCATTTCGTTTCAATCTTCAGATAGTCGCAGACTACGAGGGCAGTCTTTACATCATATCAGGCGACGGCAAATGCGTCGAGGTCATCAGTCTCCAGGAGAACACGCTGACCCCAGTACTAGCCGCTGACCTTATACCCACGACCTTTGACCTGGAGCTGCTGATAGCTACGAGTGATGGCACACTGATGTGTCTCGGGATGGTAAATGAATCGAGGAATGAGTGGGAGGAGCTTAGAGTGCCTTTGGAGGCGTGGCATGCTGAAACGCCAACATACAATACGTTTACCAACTGGGACAATAAGGTAGTTCAATCATTTTTGATGCGCTTTGCGAAAATAAGTCGCTCCTAGCACAGCCTGGGTCGAGTTTTTGCAAATACAACTAGAAGTCAGTGGCAGATTTCCGCTGATTTCTAGTTATGTTCACAGAAACATCATGTCATTTATTATTATTATTTATTTATTTTATTATTTTTTCATTCTGGTATTCATACCAAGGATTCCTCAATAGTGCTCATTGCACTGTCACTCGCAAGCGTGAGGAAACCCATGAAGAATTCGAATTAGAAATGACCAGAGACACCGGGGAATATCTGGGATCTTTAGAGTGCGTTACCATTACCTAACACACTGGACAACGGCTTTTCCGAAGGATGGAGCAAGTGTGGTTGAGTGCCTTTCCCAAGGGCACAGGTATCGCAGCCGGATTCGAACCCGCAACCCCAAGTTTTCACCCATGATTGCGAGTCAATGGCCATAACCACTCGGCCATGGTACCCCATGAGTGTGTTACTCAAATTTGTTCATACTGTGGTAAATCTGTTGTTTGAACCACAACAAAAATTGATAATTTGTGTCATATTAAAATGGAGTTAGTCACACAAAAAAAGTGCAAAGATTTTCTGGGGGGAAAAGGCCTCCAGTGTCTATGTAAGTAAAATATTTGCAGGTTATTACTGGCATTCTTACAATCTGCAAGGGATGTATAAAATGAGATTATTATGAGACCTTCCTTCATACCCTTTCTAAAAGGCTGTCTGATATCCACATTTTGTTTTCTAAAGGGCTGTCTGCATTGGACTTTTTTTTGGGAAAACTTACCGAGACGATTTTCCCATTTTAAGTCCAATGCGGACAGCCTAGGACGTTTTCCTCTCAGTAACTTTTCCTGTGTCCAGCGGTTACTTTTCCTGGCCAACTTCTGCCCAGGAAAATTGACCAGGGAACTTTTCCCGAGACGAAAGTCCAATGCGGACACAGCAAGTCGGTAAAAGCGCTCTGGAAGCATACGTCCGGGCCGTGAAGGTCAAACTGCGAAGGGACACTGCGCATGCTCTCCCACGGTTTCGGTAAAATGTCACTGTGTCAAAAAGTCCAAATGCGGACAGCAGTAAAATTTAGCTGTTTTTCATTTTACCATCGTCTCGGTAAAACCTCCCAAAAAACAAGTTCAATGCGGACACGACTTTAGTAGTGATACGCACATTAATAATTTTATAGTTTGAGCACTTCCACATTCAGATATAGGCAATTTTATGTCAAAGGTCTCAGTAAGGTCTTGCCAAGACCTTTTGAGACCTTTCCCCCAAAATTGTTGTCGTGCATAATACTTCATGATACAGTACTTATGAAGTGTCCTGGGGCCAATTTCATAAAGCTGTTTAGCAGAAAAATTTGCTTAATCCAAAAATTTGCTTAATCCAAATTTCTTTGCTTTATAAAAATGGGTTTTCAGTCAAAATTTTATATGCATAGTTCCGACCTGTCAATCAAGCCAAACCCGCCGACCAATCACAACAGAGATGGCAGACGGTGCCCACATAGGTCAAAGTGATGCAATCATTACACAATCACGCGATTTTCTGCCCATACAGTTTGTATGTTGTATGCGCCAGTGACCGGGTGAATTTTGGTTTCAATGTCGGGCGATTCGCTGTAGGAAAGCGCATTTTTATGAATATATGTCATCCCTGCATTACTAGCCCTTCGCTCAGTGTGTGCTACGGTAACTGTCGACCCTAAAGCATAAATACCTTTGAGTTTTCTCCAATGAATCTGTGCTTTCCATGCCGAGTCCCATTGCTTTGTATGTTGTGTCGCCATTTTTTTGCGATGGCTTGTGAGCACATAGCAACAATATCTAAGGGGCGGGGTTCACTGGGCAATCTCGGAACTATGCATTTTTACCATTTACCCATTTTTATAGAGCAAACAAATTTTGGATTAATGAAGTTGGCCCCTGACGACTTCATTTGTTCATCATCACTTCATTTCTTCTGATTTATTTGGAAATGATCAGGCAAAAAATAAAATTTAAATTTCTGGTGTTTCCATTAGTTGAGATTTTGTAAATATTCCTCATCTGTTTACAGTTTGGTGTGAGAATTTCCACTGAAACCAAGGAGCTAAACTACATTGCTGGGAAGGACTTTCTCATCAGCTTTGAGATTTTTGACTACAGGCCAAATCACAAGCAGGCTGGGAGCTATAAATTGAAGGTATGTTTTAGCATGTATTTTAAGGCTAATTTGTATGAACACAACATGCAATGCATAGTTCCGATTTTGCCCAGTTAACTCCGCCCCCTTGGATATTGTTGCTATGCCTCACACGCTATCGTCAAAATGTCCACACACACTGCACAAACCAATGGGACTTTCAACAGAAAGCACAGATTCATTGGAGAAAACTCAAAGGTATTCATGTTTCAGGGTCGACAGTTATCTTAGAACACACTGAGTAAAGGGCCAGTATACAGGGATGTCATATATCATTAAATACGTGCTTTTTTACCTTTAAACAGCGAAACGCCCGGCTTGAAACCAAAAATTCACCCGGATCACCGCATACAACACTGTACAAACTGTGTGTTGTTGTGTTGTTGTGTTGTTGTTAGGCAATGCACTTTGACCTATGTGGGCGCTGTCTGCTAGCTCTGTTGTGATTGGTTGGCGGGTTCGGCTTGATTGACAGTTTTCATGAAAACTACAATAAAAGGATGTAACCAAAAACGATAAACCTTGTGTGTCTTTAATCCAGTTGTCTTTAATAACTGAAATAAAAACATTTAACCATATCCCTTGCCATCAATCCTTTAAAATCAAACTTGGGATGAGAGCAAAATATAAGGGCCTTATCGGGATTTGAACCCGAGACCTCTGACTCACCGGGCTATAAGGCACAGTTGATAGACTCCCTCAGGTTTTCTCTATGGACCCAATTTTTCTCTCGGTGTTGCATGGTAGCGCAACTGGGCAAAGTAACAAACGTAGTATCTGGTATGGTGCCTTATCACCATTGAAATGAAACATCCAAACTTGGGATGAGAGAAAAATCAATTTTTCTCTCATCCCAAGTTTGGATGTTTCATTTCAATGGTGATAAGGCACCATACCAGATATTGCGTTTGTTACTTTAAAATCAATCAAAAATCCAAAAAAAGGATATATAATGCACTAGTCCTTAAAAATCAACCAAAATTAATTCACTTTTTGTTGTTGGTGGGTGCTTAATGCTTCAAGATATGACTGAGTTAGACTGAAAACGGTTTATCTCGGGTCACGAAGCTGCATCTTCACTTCTGCTATTTACATAATTAGTGCATAAGGTATGTACCGTAATAACGACGACAACAAACTATGTGCATCATTATTTGCGTGCACGATCGCATGAGCCCTTAAAGTACTCGGGTTACGCTGGTGACTTTGGCTCAGATGTGAGTGTCCAAACATCACACTACAGGGTACTTGAGTTCAACCCAAAATGGTCAACATAGAATTCCCCTTCCAGGCAGTTTACATAGACAAGAATCAGACAGTTTTTGTGTGTGTGTGCTATAAATGTTCTACGTAGACCTTCTAGACACAATTGAGATAGACCGTTTCAGATAGCATTTAATAGTGTTTGAATGCTCCTAAAGAAGACATGTTGATAATTCTGCATTAAAGGTACACACCGGCCTACTGTAGTGTCAATACAGCATCCTTGATAATAATGTTTGGATGGTCCTTAAAAAAAAAAATTAACCACACAGGTTTTAAAAGTTTTAAATTAATAAAGTCGAGTTATACGCTTTACCAGCCGTTCACTAACGCGCGAGACTCACGACTTTGTCGGAAACAATTTGCTCTTCACTTGGCAGATTTTTGCTTTGGATATCTCTCATTTTCTGCTGAAATTGTCACTGGACAGCCTGGACGACCGAATGTGTTTTTCCATTTTCCATAGAGGAGCTGACATTCATGAACGTACAATTCTAGTTCCATGGCACTGTACCGGTTTTGGGTGGGCAACTTGTGGTGGGCAACTTGTGTGTGTCGTGGGGCTAAATGTCACATTGTCCGGTAGACTGTCCACTCGCTTCGGTTTCTCGACTTGTAAAAATGTTATGTTTAACTTTGTTTCATAACCTGAATAAATAGTCTCTTTTGTAAAATACTCATAAATATTTTGAAAAAAAATCAGAGCTGAATTTGGTGCAGTACTGCAGTAATAAACTTCAGGAATGAACTGTGTATCACACGGCCATATGGCTGGAAATGAAACTAACTCCAAGGACACGTGATTCACGTGACCTCGATTTTTTAAAAAATGCTCAAAAACAGCCAAATTTGGCGGTTTCTTTTCAAGTTCTCTTTAGTCTATTTCAGAAAGACTTTCAGAATCATGTATGGGTCTATTTCGAGCCCAAAATAGCCCAACAAAGCCAGTTTGTCCCTTTAAAACATCAGGTTCTCTTGTATTAGATCAAATTGACGAGATACAAGTAAAGAAAGGAAGAATGCGAGGCCAAAGCCTGAAACTAAATCTAGTTTAACAAGCAACCATTTGCAAATAACGTCACTTAAAACCATCAAGCTTCTAAAGTTACCCATATGGAGGGAATTTATATGGGTCTACAGGTAGTGTTTATGCCTACCAGACACCAGTGCTAATCAGACAGTCAATTTAATGTGCATTTTTGTGTTTCTAAAAGATGGTTACACATGGACTTATTGCAGATTACGTGTGGGAATATCATCCTGCTGCCTAAGACCACCGGAGTCGAGAAAGGAAAACACGAGATGAGAATAGGGACTCCCAACCGACCAATCAAAGCAGTAGTTACAATCCGTGTGACCAATCAGCACGGCCAATTGTTTCAGGACTCGTTTGCAGTAAGGTAGGTGCAAATTTTAAATGATGTACAGTAAATTCCTCTTGAAATCAATTAGGGCTGGTTCAGTTTTATGTATTTTGGGTCTTTTTGTAAAAATAGAAACCAAAGTGGGACATTTAAATACATATGTAAACATGGCTTTTCCAAGTTACCAACTTTAAAAAAAAAAAATCACTGTACAGTCATCCTCTTGCAACAGTGCCCCTTTAACGCACTCCCCTACTCGTGCATACCGAGGACCTGTTGAAACCGGCCCCATTTCGCTGGGAAAAAGTGACAGAGATCTTGTCACCTCTCTGGACCAATCAGGACCCTTGGCAGTGCATTGCGGGCATTCAAATGTAACGCGCGCAGATTGTAAACACTGTGCATGCAGTGTGATACATGTACTTGGTAATGCTGGCCATGTTTCGCATTGGCGATTGGCTGCTATTTAAAGCATACAGGGGAAACCGTTCCATCCACGTTGGTCAGCATTCATCACTGTAATTGAAAGACTGTGGAGTAAATAAGATCGTCGCAGGCAATTTTGGTAGGAATGGGACAGTCATAAGGAACATAATTCAATACAATTTCTGGAAAGTATAGAAATCGTTACTTTTCGGCATAACATGACCAAATGGATTAAATTACATCAAAATGGCTCTGGCGTGTGTTTGCTGAATGCAACATCCGCCTTACAGATTTGCGTGGATTTCTTCAGGGCATTGTAACGTAGCTTAGCAGAGTGGAAATTCCCTGAGATTTTAGGATTCCGTACAGTTTACTCCAATTTGTACATGACTTTCCATAGGACGAAGAGGTTAGGGTTAAAAGCAGATTACATGATTACAAGTCTGTTAAAAACAGGTGTATTTCCCTGTGTCATTAAGGATGTGTGTGATAACAACCATGTGTACATGTACCTCATCTATGTTCAAAGTAAATAATGAAGAAAACAAATTGTGCAAAGCTGCCATTCTATTTAGGCTGGTTCGGTGGTTATACAAAGCCAAAATACCACAGTAGTCAGGAGTCTATATACTTTCTTTCACATAAGGGCAACCTTGTAAAAAACGTGCACACACATTTATATCAATTCATCTTCAGTTATTGTTTTCTTGTAAAAAGATACCATCTTGGGTGGAATCATTGCACTGGACAGTTGGAACCACTTTTATCTTCTATTTGAGTAAGGTTTTTGGCGTCAAATGGTAAAAGGAACACACCGGCTTACTGTTTACATAGTGTAGCGATGTAGCATCATTGACAATAATTTTTCAATGGTTGTTGTGAACAAAAAATCATTAACTAAAAATGTTTAAAATTAACAAAGGAGGCCAAATGTTGGACTACATTGTATATACGCTTTACCATCTGCTCGGCGCTGTATTATGTGTATTATTTGTAAGTAAATGTGGCGTTCGATAAGCTTACAAGGGTCGACACGTGTTTAACCTTGCATGATCCTCCTCAGGTCAGCGCTGACTTGAGGAAGCAACTCGAATGCAACTAGTTAGTTTCTTCAACGTCCGCAATATAGTGTTGTTTTTTCTTCGAATATTATTTGTTATCGCCGCAAAGACGCGAACATCTAAGAGATTCCCTTGTCCATATCAACACCCAGAAACCCTTGTTATAAAACCTGTTGGCAGATTTGTCTAAAAATTGGAAAATAGTCTAAATGTAGGTCTACATAGTTTTTGTAGGACATTATTTTCCAACAAGAACTGAAACCAATCGCAATTATGCATGGAAACATACCTTTTCTACGGCTGGACATAAAACTAACTCACAAGACCACGTAATTTATCTTAAACAGCTAGAATCCCCCCTTCCACATTTTTTGAGTTTTTCTGTTTATCATTGAGGTGTATGTGTCTACAACACCATCACAACTTGTTTTTCACAAAAAATCGACAGGCTTTTGCTTAAAACGTAAAGCCGTTCCGACCCTCTTCACCCGAAATTCTGAAACGCTCGAGGTCACTTGATCTGTTTATCAACAGGGTTTTGACGTCATCCTGAGAAACATACAAAACGGCCTGTGCAGTATTGAATGGAAAATACACGAATGTGAATGTTTATGCATTGCGACGGGTGGTTTTGTCACAGAACGAACGGCATTCACAGCGGTCTGTCTGCAGCATTGAACGGTTCCCTGCGGGCCGTATAGTTCCCACGTGATACATCGGCCGGTACAAGTTAGAATGAGCGACTCATTTTTCTCTCTCTTGGTAATAGAAAAGAAAATCTTTCTGCTCTTTTTGTTTTCATAGTGTCTGGTAAAACATACAACCGCGCAGCTACTGGGCATATATCTGGCTTTTTGGACCAACAAAATTCTTCAAAAAACACCATCTAACAGAGACGGTTTTCCAAGTTTTTTACGTGTAAACGTATGGAGCTAACAATCGTGTTGACTTCTCTTTCTCAGGATTGCGTCACGGGGTCACGCGCATATCATGAATACCTAATAAGCATTTCAGAAATCGCGAAAATCTCATTTTCGAAAAGCGCACTTTTGCTTGCAATTTATCCACTTAAAACCGACAATTAACAAATAAGAAAAATCCACGTCGGCAAGAGGGATGTTTGGACTATCAAAAAAAGCCTAAATGCTGGATTTTCGTCAAGGGGGATTCTTCCTCTTTAACCAGAAGTCTGGCTCAGACTTCATGTCACCTTGATTTTTTTAAAATGCTCAAAAACAGCTAAATTTGATAGTTTCATTTCAGGATCTATTTAGTTTATTTCGGAAAGACTTTCAGAATCATGTATAGGTCTATTTTAAGCCCAAAATAGCCTAACGAAGCCGGTGTGTTCCTTTAAATGAAAGTTCAGAACATTGCAAATCTCATATACAGGTTTTAACCCTTTTTTTAAAAATGACCGTCAATTTTTTTTTGCTAATGCATACATTGTAGCATTAAGGTACAAATTTGTACGATTGACAATTAAAAGGTTACTGTTACTGACAAATCTGAAAGCTAACTTCTGCCTATCAGAGCCTTTTCATCTTAAATTTAAACAGTGATTTGCTACTTTACTTGGTATTAGCTTTCAAAATCTGACATTCTGAAGTAATTAATCAATCAAACTAAATCGTAGGAATAACTGTGCATCCAAAATTCTGCACTCGATCTTTGACGTCCCACTTTTTATTCCCATATTCATTTTAATAGATTACTTCCTGATGTCTCTCGGGTTTTGATGTGTTATATGGCTCATATGAAAGCTAACTTCAGATGATTGAGAACCATAGCCATTTATTTAAAAGGGCGATGCACACAAAAATTCGATTTCAGATAGGTGCAAAGGTTTTATTTTTTTAATGGATTTTTTAAATAAAAAGATATAATGGGTTCTGCATGACTTTTTAGGTTCTGCAGCATTTTTTTCTTGACCAGTAGATAATTCCCAAAATTAGGGGTCCAAAAGTGTGACATGCTTTTTAAGATTTCCAAGTGTTTTTAATGATTGAAAGTGGTTTCCCAGTAGAAAATAATTATTTTTTTATTTGTACAAATGCCACTCAAATTTAATGTTTGTGTGTAGATATGGCACCAAGGTTAATGCAAACTCATTCAGCAAATTTTCATTAGCGTAGGTAACCCGGGACACCAAACTCCTATTTAATACTATGGAAATAATTATAAGCCTTTATGGTCTTTTGTTTTGAATATTTTTCAGGAATCAGAAATCATTTGTACAAATGCCACTCAAATTTAATTTTTGTGTGTAGATATGGCACCAAGGTTAATGCAAACTCATTCTACAGCCAATTTTCATTGGCGTAGGTAACCCGGGACACCAAACTCCTATTCAATACCATGGAACAAATTATAAGCCTTTATGGTCTTTTGTTTTGAATATTTTTCAGGAATCAGAAAACAAAATATTGAAGAAAATGATGCTGCCCCCTATAATCACAGCCCACAGTCCATTACTGAGAATTTGTGGTCATAAGTGGTGATTTTTAAAGCAGAGAGTGTCGTACGTAACTGGGACACCAAACATTTTGGGAATTACTCATATACATGTATAAGAAAGTGCAATAAGTAGACCATCCTGCCACAACATGTATGCTATTTTCTTGAGAGCCTCCTCTTCCATCTTTTCATGGACACTTTCCTTACTGGAAAACGGATACCATCATTAATTATATTTTTTTCATGACGGTATATGATTTATTCAGAACCTCACACAGTACAAAACCTGAACTCAACCGGAACAATTATATGAAGGTCTTCGAAGGCCATTAATACAATGAATAATAACTACCTCTCCATGATATTATTCAGTATTGACGTTTTAATTATTGTCGTTTGCTCAACTTAACCTTCGGGCAATGCCAACAGAGATGGGGGAAACAAATAGTATGGGGGAAATATAAGCCTGTGAGGAGATTCATTGTGCAGCCTTGGTTGTGTTATTATTGGCAATTTTTAGAATTGTAATTAGCAAGCTGGTAGCTCACAGTAGTTTTGCAGAAATGGGCAACATTGTGGGGGTGGGAAGAAGAGTGGGGCACTTTCCTTTCCTGGAAATTGGGGGGGGCTGGGGAACAGAAAAGAGGAAATAAAAGAAAAAGAAAGAGCGATACGAGATAAAATTGGATATAAGTGAGTAGAACTGAATGTTGTGATACCACAAGTTACCACTTGTGACAAAGGGCAACTTCATGAATGCATAGTTCCGATTTTGCCCAGTTAACTCTGCCCCCTTGGATATTGTTGCTATGCCTCACACGCTATCGTCAAAATGTCCACACACACTGCACAAACCAATGGGACTTTCAACGGAAAGCACAGATTCATTGGGGAAAACTCGAAGGTATTCATGTTTCAGGGCCGACAGTTATCTTAGAACACACTGAGTAAAAGGCCAGTAATACAGGGATGTCATATATCATGAAATACGTGTTTTTTCTTACCTTTGAGCAGCGAAATGCCCGGCCTTGAAACCAAAAAATCACCCGGATCATTGCATACAACACTGTACAAACTGTATGGGCAGAAAATCGCGTGATGATGTTGTGAGGCAATGCACTTTGGCCTATTTGGGTGCTGTCTGCTAGCTCTGTTGTGATTGGTCGGCAGGTTGGGCTTGATTGACAGGTCGGAACTATGTATTTGGAATTATATATTTCATTGGATTTACATTGTATATTTGTGTAAAAAATGGTTAATGATAGCATATGCAACAAGCTTCTGTAAAAACACGTTTGGTGTCCCATCTTTGGGTAAAATGTACACCCAACTTTTCCTATGACTAAAACAAAGTCATGAGCGCAATATTTAGTAATTTGGTGCCTGTTTAGCATAGAAATGAAATAATCAAATATGGGATGAGATGAAAATCACATGGTCCTCTGATAGGGTTGTGTGCCATGGCCATGCAGCCACCTAGTTGAAGCAAAATGGCTCTGGTAATTCCATGATGGCAGTGATAATAATAATGGCCACAGTGCCTTTGAATAACAGTCACGTAGCAGCGTGTTTACACTTGATCCCGAGTTCGGGGTCGAACACCGAGCTCGGGATCAGCTCCTGATCACACACTGATTGTAAATGCTCTCGGGACCAAATTGGCGCCCCCCCGGATCAGACCCTGAGATTTTGGTCTCGCGTCAGTGGAGGGTCGAACCCCGAGTGCGTGATCAGTTTGTGGTTAGGTAAGCAATTAATCTTACCGCATCTGCTCCACAGTCGTCGTGGGGGAAAAGCCCGCGAAATTCAAGCGGCCTTGTACACTGTACATAACCACATTGTTCTGTACATTGCACACACAGAGCATGACCTTTGACTGCAACTTCTGACGCTGCGCTCGAGATCAACTACAGAATATAAACGCGGCACTCCGAATCGTTGCGGTTAACACTGACGCATTCTTATGGACCAGTGTAAACACAGCGATAGACCATTTGTGACAAAAATCTGCAGCCTAGCTGCATTGAAATTTGTTTTTTAACAGCTCCAAACTTGAATTTGTATTCTTCGCCCTTTTAATTTGTCGTTATTTACTGTTTTAGCAGTGATTTTATTACACGTGTAAAATATATGTGGCCGGAATTTATCTCAAATGACCCAACCCAATTACTTTGTAATTAAGTAGTTTGTAATAGACCGTATTCCTGAACGCGTGAGGGCGCTCGAACAAGGTGATTTGGGGGAAAATGTCCATAGACGACAGTAGAAAAGTGGGGGTACGTGCATACGTACGTGGGGAAAAGTCGCGTACGCGGAGCGCGCAGACCTGTGTCGCGCGCACAGATTTCCATTCAAAATAAACGTTTAAAAGGCGTGTGCGCGTAGCGCGTTTTGTGTTCGAACATAACGCACGATGGGCGCGGACCACTTGACAGCGCCCTCCACGTTCAGGAATACGGCCTATTGAAAAAGTGTTGTACCCAAGAAAGAAAAAACATTGTTTTAAACAAGTGCAATTTACTGTTATACAAAGAACAAAAAATATGAGCCACTGAAAAGCAGTTATGATCCTCACAAAGAATTGCAATTGCAGACTTTGCAGTGATGCCTTGTAGTATGGACACTCCTAGGAAACAGGGCAAAAAATGATGTTTTTGCATACAAGTCTTTCGTGCATTCCTATGACAATACGCAAAGGGTCTACATAAAAACATCATTCTTTGTCCAGTTACGCACTATCATGAATACCGATACGGATAACGATACGTCGTGACTTTATGCGGTTCATGTGACGCATAACGGTAGTACGCATGTTTTCATACGCATTGTCAACAGTTATCGGCCTCCATACGCGTGGCATACAAATGGATACCGGTTATGCAGATTCTTCTCTTTATCTGTAATAGATTAATAAGTTGTATGCATTTTGTTTCTTTTTGATGTATATTCCGTGAATACAGATCAAATTTAATGAGTCATGCCCATGTGAAAGCGAAAAGAATCTGCTGAAAACAGAGCTAAGTGCAGGGCAGATTTAGCAGATAAATGTACATATACAAGTACAAGTCATGTAGTGCGAAACCCAATTCAATGCATATGTGCACATCCACGTGAACAGTTACCGTTATCATATCCGTATTCGTAACCTTGTAAAACCCCTCTGATATCAACTTGTGTTTTCTTTTTCATCCATTTGTCACTTTGTTCTGTGCAGTTTCAACACCAAGTTTCCCGATGAGCTCCAGTGGATGCTGTTTGTGCCCTTTGCCGCCACGCTGATCCTACTACTGCTAGTGTATGGCTACCCTGAAGTAGATCTTCTACCAATGACGCAGAGTTTCAAGTATAGGTGATCCCAAGATACATTTTTTGTTTGGTTGGAACTACAATGTATTTTTTAATATAAATTTTCCACAAATGAAAACTAATTTTTTGAAATGGGACAGTGCTTCGTGCTGGACTCTTTAAGGGTATTGCTACTTGCACGGAACCGTGTCGTTACCATCATTGGTTGCTGTGACATTGACTTTTGTCCATTGTAATGATGTATACATGCATGGAAAGCCTCGTTATTAACTCAATCATGCAAGTGACAGATAAAGGATGCTTCTACTTTTTATAATAGACAAAAACTTTATCCAATTAAAATGATAAAAGAGAGATACATTACAGTCAAACCTTGATGATAAGATAACTGTTAAAGGCACAAGCTCGTCAGCAATGCGCGCGCGCCAAATTCGTGCCATGAAATACGCAGCTCCACGCCTTTGCTATGGAGCTGCGTTTTTCGTGGCACGAATTTGGTGCGCGCACATTGCTGACGAGTCTGTGCCTTTAATACAACATTCCGCTTTAAACAAGGATATCTTCAGGTTCCAATTCCTGATAATACAAGATTCCTGTTATAACAAGGTAATATGCAATAGTTGGAAGCCTTGAGTGACATTCACTAATTGGCCTAATACTACCCAAGTTGATTCTATGGTTTTATGCATAAAGAGGCTCAATTTGAATCCAGCCTTACGGAGACATTTGATCCCTAAAAGTCTGATACAAGTACCTTTTAGAATTATGTTGAACAATTTTTCAAGGAAATATTTTTAGAATGGTAGGGAAGTCAAGTTGACAATCTAAATTTGAGAGAAAACTGTCATTTTTTTTTCATATAAAATTAGAACTATTCAATATTTTGTACACAAACCTATTGAAATATTTCTTTGAGGGGTAGGCTAAGCGTAGTTACAACAGAATGTTCACGAATGTGATGTGTGTTGTTGCAACTGTCCACTTTATTTTGTAAAGGATTGAGCTAAATACACCCTGTTGATGTGTTAAAGCCTGTATACAGGATTTGCAGTGTCCCAAAAAAATGTAATCAGCCATTTGCCCGGATCAAACTGTCCAATGCCATGATTCTGCCTGAGATTTTTGTTTATGAGAAAATGATAATGGAAGATTAACTTTTATAAATAAGTGTGCACACCTAGGTCCGTTTTCCGTTCAGTATAATAACAGAGCCAGGAAACCCGCCTGAATAGGACAGTGGCTTTGCACAATTTCTTGAAAGCATGTTTTCCATTGTTTTCTCAGTACGTAAATAAGGTACCGAGTTAATTTCTACACAGGTTGGTTTTTATCATACACATCCTCAATCACACATGGAGATAACGTCACTTCCAATCCTGTAATCTATCTTTAATGCATAACCGAGGTGGCAAGATTACAGCCCCAAACTCCCAAAATGCCCTGCATAGATTGTTCAGTAAATTATTAACAGCCTAGAAATAATGTCCAAGTGAAACCGCCTAAAACACACCCAATATAGCTGCACCTTAATAGTGCATAGGCGCTGATTTATTGATGGGTTCTGCACGCTTGGTTTACCAAGATGCTTTGTAATGCATACTGTAACATTTTGTTGACAGTGATTGGTGATTGCGGCCCTTCGGAGAGAAACCAGTGCGATTAAAGTTGTTAGGCGTTAAAGGCTTCTGAAATGGGATTTTTATCACTTAAACCCACGGTATTATCAAATTTTTTCTTCAGTTAAGGACTGTGAGTTCGGATCATCTAAACTTAAGTAAAACTGATGCTTATCTTAAAGGCTGCTTTAAGTAGGGTAACGTGGGGTACTGTGGCCGAGTGGTTTGGGTCATTGACTCGCAATCATAGGTGAAAACTTGGGGTTGCGGGTTCGAACCCCCCCCCCGGCTGTGGTACCTGTGCCCTTGAGCAAGGCACTCAACCACGCTTGCTCTATCCTTTGGAAGGGATGTAAAGCTGTTGGTCTAGTGTGTTAGGTAACGGTAACGCACTTTAAAGATCCCAGAGCATTCTTTTGTGAAGAGCAAGCGGATTCCCCGGTGTCTCTGGCCATTTCTAATTCTTCATGGGTTTCCTAACGCTTGCGAGTGACAGTGCAATGGGCACTTTTGAGGAATCCTTGGTATAAAGAATAATAATAATAATAATAGCTGTTCCTCTTATAAATCTCAGTTATACAGTAATCAAAGCTAACTTTGAAACCTGTTTTAAAGGTGTAATTACAAAATTTTGGTTTTTATGCTAAAGTGAATTTCCATATTCGTAAGAAAAGATGCGATGTCACAAAAACATGTATGGATTTTTAAAGGAGCGTACCAGATTTTAAAAAAAGAAAATTCGTTCTAACCTAACTATCAAAATACGTTCCCAAAATACTACCATTGGAAGAAATAGAATACAGAACTTTGCATTCCCCAATTTGGATGTGGAAGCAAAAAGGTTGGTGTAATCACTGCATTGCTTTATAAAATCGGATAAATTAGTTTAAACTACATTGGTGGATTTTTTACGATATCACTATAAATATATGGATTGAGGGCGGGAAATTTCAGAATGGAGATGAGAAAAATATGACACATGACATGGTATCAAAATGTAAAAACTCATGGAAAAAAATTGGGGCTCAAAAATGTGATCTGGTTATGCTCCTTTAAATGTTTGGAAAACATTGTTGCATCTGTGCAGCTGAAATTTCTGCAGGCTAGTTTACCAACATTCTCCTTATTGTAATTCCACGAATTGATATAAAGTTGATAAAAAGATACAATGGGCCTTTAAATTATGTGACAATAGAAGCACAAATAGAGTGGTATATCACAAACTGAGCGATCAGGCCTTTAATATATTGTTGTTTAAAGATACATCACAGGATGGATTTAAAAACTGTTATAAACGGCGTTATCTTTTAATGTATAATTGAGGATGTGTATAATAAAAACCAATTACCTGTCAGCTCATTACCTTTTCTACACCCCCGCTCCCCCCTCCCCCCACACCCCCACCCCAAAAATAAAATGAAAAGCTGTGCCATGCTTTCAAGAAATTGTGCAAACCCACCGTCCTATTTAGGCTGGTACCTTGGCTGTCCTGCACAGAGAACGGATTCATAATAGTCGGGGCCTAGTTTAGTTCACATGAAAGTGTCCTTGTAAAAGTGCGTGTGTGCACACACAAATTCTTCAGTTATAGTTTTCGTTTAAAAAAATACCTCTACACCTCGGGAGGAATCATTGCATCTGATAGTTTGAACCACTTTTATCTTCCATTTGTAAGAAAGGTTTTCCCTGTAAAATGTTGATATTTTGGAACATTGCGAATCTTGTTTACAGGCTTTAAATTCCTTTTTTCCTTGGTACCTTTCACTTGTGGTTCACAGACCTTTCTTCCATGACTGAACCGACTTTGCGCATGGAGGATAAACCTTAGAATGTCGCCATCATTAGTCTATGATTATTCCTGATGCGATGACTAATGACCCGCTAAATTTGTCCCCTTGTATGGTCATTACTGCAGTCGTGACAGGATTCGCAAAAGATAAGAATTAACATCTTGATCATCTGAACTGCGGAACTGGCCATGGTGTACTTTTCTGGCAATAAAGAAGATAATTGATTAACGTTTTTTAAAAGTATATGTACGGTGTAGGCTGTTTTTATGTTGCTCACTTTGTTTGTACACATTTGGAAACCCAGAGTGCTAAAAGTACACTAGTGGTGTTAATGTGGACAAATTAACACTGCTTTATGTGCAATGAGGTTAGTGTTCCAGAACAAAATCCCAGCGATTTTAGAACAATTGTCTTTCTACTATTATTTTTTTGATTGAGTCAAAGTCTCAAACATGGGATGAGATAACAATTATATGGGCCTCATGTAACACCGAGAGAAAAATCGGGTTCGTAGTGGAAATTTGAGGGAGTATACCACTTTGCCTCATAGCTCAGTTGGTAGAGCATCTGCCCAGTTTGTCGAGTTTTTTTAGGGAACCTGAGGGAGAATACTACTGTGCCTCATAGCTCAGCTGGTAGAGCATCTGCCCGCTGTATCAGAGGTCTTGGGAAAACCTGAGTGATTATACCAATGTGCCTCATAGCTCAGATGGTAGAGCATAAGCCCAGTGTATCAGAGGTCTTAGGGAAAACTTGAGGGAGTATAGCACTCTACCTGATAGTTAGAGGTCTTGGGGAAAATCTGAGGGAGTAAACCACTACGCCTCATAGCTCAGCTGGTAGAGCATCTACCTGGAGAGTCAAGGGTCTTGGGTTCAAATCTTGATGAGGCCCATATGATTTTTCTTTCATCCCATGTTTGATTGCTTCATCATAGCTATATTGGATTTACAAATCCCAAACCATAGATTCGAAACGGGGAATAAATAACAACTAAACTAAGTGGACGAGCAACTTTAATTTTCTCCCCGTTTTCTCCGCGTCGCTATTTCTCAAGCGAAATTCAATTAGATCGCTCCGAACTTGAGGGAGTATAGCATAATGGAGAAAGGAACAAACACCCTCGGTACATTTGTATTTGATCTAGACGTTTTGCCTGAGACCTATGGATTGTATTCTCCCCCTCACGAAATATCTGTTCTATTAATAAGCATTGTTTGCCGAAACAATCACCGCTGCCCTTTACTGCCTCGCTCACTGCACGCGGCCATAATTAGTGAGTTCCGCTTGGAACCCCATTATCGGGTAGATGGTGTGCCATTCAATAACACTCGATGGTTATCTGGCTTATGTGATAAATCTATGGTCGCAACATTAAAGGTAAACACCGGCCTACTGTTTACGTAATTTAGTGATACAGCATCTTTGACAATAATTTGTTGATGGTCCTTGTAAAAAAAGATCATCGAAATGTCCCGTAATTCACCACAAAAGCTTACAATTAATTTTAAAAAAGGTAAATAGTCGAGTTATACGCTTTACCAGCCGTTCACTATCACGCGAGACTCACGACATTGTCGGAAACGATTCGCTCTTCACTTGGCAGCTTTTTGCTTTGGATATCTCTCATTTTCTGCTGAAGATTCTGATTTCACTGGACAGCCTGGACCACCGAATGAGTTTTTCCGTTTTCTGTAGAGGAGCTGACATTTTATGGTTTGTCTTCATATTGTAGTTCCACGGCACTGTATAGCGCGTAGCGGTCGCAATGTGTGTGTGCCGTGGGGCTAAATGACACATTGTCCGGTAGACTGTCCACAGTGGAACTCGCTTCGGTTCCTCGGACTTTGTGTCAACATTTTATGTTCGATTTTTCAGAGTTATGTTTAACTTTGTTTCATAACCTGAATAAATAGTCTCTTTTGTCAATTACTCAGAGCTGAATTTTATGCAGTACGTACTGCAATAATAAACTCCAGGAATATTATCACACGGCCATGTAGCTGGATAAATCAGGTGACCTTGATCTTTTTAAAAATGCTGAAAAACGGCCACATTTTGTGGTTTCTTTTCAGGTTCTCGATCTTCACTCTATTTCGGAAAGACTTTCGCGATGCAAAGTCGTGAAATGTTAAACAACCTTGCAATGGGTTCAGGTTTACCATGATGGAGCTATCCTTTTTATAGCTCTATAGGCCTATGGGTTTACTAAGAATTGTCTTGAAATGAACCTCTCCGCACAGCGATTGAGTCGAGGCGAATCTCAAGTATAGTCGTGGCGGTCTTTCCCTGGCTTTAAGCCAGCCTTACACTGCGTAAGATTTTGTTGAGAGTATCCTCAAGACTGTCTGGAGACTCCATACACAGTATCAGTTAATCTCACACAATTTTACCGAAACGTGGGAAATTCGTAGCAAAAATGGCACAGCGGGGGTTCGGCTTAAGTCGCCTGATCTTAGCAGCTCTATTCTAACGAATTTGAATGAAACAATAATTACCAAACTTGGGATGTTTCATTTCAATGGTGATTCTAGGCACCATACCAGATATTGCGTGTGTTACTTTGCCCAGTTGCGCTCCCGTGCAGCACCGAGAGGAAAAATGGGTTCGTAGGACAAATTTGAAATAGTATGCCACTGTGCCTCATAGCTCAGCTTGAACATCAGACCAGTGAGTCAGAGGCCTTGGGGGGAAAAACCGAGAAAGTATGCCACTGTGCCTTATACCCCAGTTGGCGCTATTGGTAGAGCATCTGCCCAGTGAGTCAGAGGTCTCGGGTTCGAATCTGATCCCAAGTTCAGCTTTATTCTATTAAGATCATACGAAATCAGCTTCAGACCGAACATGTCCAGTTTAGGCATGGAGGCACTGCAAACGTGCTACAATCCATGACGTACTCGCACGCTTTCTCACCTCCGTGTTTGCGACATCGATAATCGCATTTGGGGATCGAACTCTCTTAAAATCCCGCTGCATGTAAGCCACATAATGCCACGGCCGTGCCCATTACGCTAATTGATTGCACCTTTTATGGCTGGGGTCGCGGTACTAGAGCCTATACAATTTCAGCCCATGCTGGCCATTATATCAACGCGAGCCGCACGTCTGTGTTATGAAGATAGAAAACGCTGGAAAACTCAGTGCCGCTATGCTTTTCCACACTAAGAATGATTAAAGGGCCCCTTATTTAGGATTTTTATCAATGAAATATATGCTTTAAAACCACTCTACTCAGTTAAAGTCATAAAAATCCTATTTGGAGCTTGCTTTGGGGGTTAAAACAAAGGTTTTTAGTTTTTATGCTAATACAAATATGCATATTCATGACCAAGGTCACTATGTCACAAGAGGCAAACACAGAAAAATCACATTCAACTGTGCACAAAAGATTCCACTTTTTTCTCAATTTTCCTGAAACTTTTGTAATCCATGGCTGTTTGAGTTTGTTTTACATGTTGTCTGCTGTAAGCCATGACAAAACTGGGGGTAGAAACTGCAGCAATTTGCCACAAGTCCAACTTGAAGTCTTATGTTTTTTCTTAACTTTTCCCTTCTGTCTTCCTTATGTGATGCACTCAAAACAGCGCCCTCTGTCTGTGATTTATTGCAATGAAATCTTCAAAATTGAAAAAGGCCACCTTTTATTGATTTTACATCCAAACGAACAATAGTATGTCTTGCTGAACAAGTAATCTGTCATTATGAAGCAAAGCTTAGGCACAAAGTTGGTAGTGCAATGCCTAAAAACAACAACATCCCGGAAAGCTTTCAAATGAGCCCTTACGCGTTTCAGACGAATGGCGTCTAATGTACTGACGTACTCCCTTTTTGCACACTGAGGATCCAGATAACCACACTAACGTATTGTTGCTATTAGGCATTGTTTCAATATACCTGAGGTGGATTGCAATATAAGCCTAATCTTCCTTAGTAGACACATCGTGTGTCATAACTGGATTTAGGTCTCTTCAATTTCGCATGTCTCAAGATTGCGAGAAAAAATATCATGATGATGTCTTAGTTAAGACATAATGATATTTTGATGATAAGACCCCGCCATAGTTTGTTTTACATGCGCACAATTCCATTTGGAAGTCTCAGGTATACTGCCCAAAATTGTTCATATTACCTATTTTGAATCATGTTAATAAATAAGTGAGTTTTGTCTGACTTACTTATGATAAGTATGTGACAAACAACTGAAAGAATAACAACAAGTGACATTTTCTGTAATATATTATTTTAGGGGTATTTTATTGACATATTTCCAAAAAAAGGTCATGTCCATAATTATTCATACCCTTAATAAAGTCACTCTTAATAATCAATAGAAAAGCCTTTGTTTTTTTTATCACTGCCTCCAAACGGTTCCAAGACTTTGGCATGTTTCCACCAGGGTTTTCGCCCACTCCTCCTTCGCAAAAGTCTCGAGGTCATTGAGGTTGGAAGGCTTCCTTGCCATCACCGAGTCTTGAGTTCCCTCTGATGCAGTTGTATGTATATACACTGTCCATAAAAATTTGTTGAAAATTGCCATTGGCGTATAATATTGTATGTTCATTTTCCTTAGTTGATAAAATTATTATGTACGATCATTTCCGATCCGTGCATGCAATACAATTTAACACGCAAGGTATACTCTAATAAGATAACCGCCCCTTCCTTTGGCCTCATGCACCCTACCAGCTGAAACCCCGGGAATCAGACTTGCAGATGAGACGGACAACCCTTGAGGATGAAATCTAGTATCGCTGTGGCCTTCTGCAAACTGGTTTAGCGTCGCTAACGCGCTTTGATTTTTCTCGTTTTCTTCTTTTGGGGGCACCGACGTCACATCATGTAATACGTCACCGAGTGGCTGGAGGCAGGCTATCGTGTCACTGTGACGTGGATGTTCTGCAGTGACTCCCGGTCGTGGATGTCTTAAAGCGTACATCATTTGCAGTTACCCAAAATTTCCGACTAAAAGTGTTGATAGCAATGATAGGGCCTACCACATGATTTTATTTTTTCCGTATAAAATGGTACCTTTGTGGGAGAAATTGCCAATTGAAGGTGTGTTTTTTTCTTCTTTTCTGCAGACATTTGTTTATTCGGAAAAGTTCCAGTTTTCAAAGTTGAAATTGATTTCAAGTAAAACAATACGTTCTAACTCGTTATTTTGGCGAAATGTTTCAACATATTCAATCAACATGTAATTTTGGATGGTCCAGCTTACATAAAGTAATGTGCTAGGTATTCCAGGTACCGTACAGACTTCCGCGCCGGCTAACATGTTCCAGCGTGCACCACCCATGCCACTTAGCAACCGTTGCCAACGGCCTGGTGCATGACTCTCTTATACGCGAGCGCCATAGCGTGAAGGCAGGACTATATGATTTATGCAAATCTATCGCGCAATTGGTCTATTGGACGGTAGCGTCACGCAATTTCTTGAAATGCATGTACACAGTTTTTCATTGTTTTCTCAGAACGTACTGGCGAACTTCCTTTCACGTGCGCATTTGGTATCCACTTAAACAGACTAAATTTTTGTTGCTATGTGGTGCACGCGGTAGGTGTGTGAAGTACAGAATCAATATTGTGTTCACCGTAGAACAGAATTACACATAAGCAACCAGACTGTTGATTGCTAGGCAATGGCGTGCACCACGTAGCAACAATAGCATAGTATGTGCACCAGCATTTGAAAGTAAAGGAAATTATACAAAATAATGTTACATACACGCAAAAGGCCAATTGAACAAATCTCCCAAGATGATGATGACCGTTCGATCCACTCCCTGCAGCTTCCCCGCTGAATATTCCCACTTCACACGCAAAACCATTTCCGCATAAACCAATCAACCTTCAAGGCGAGGAATGATCTAAGACATTACAAGTTTCCCGCCGGTTAATGGACTGGAAACGTGCAGTACCCAAACGATAAATTCTATTGCAAATGTAATTGTGCTCATTTTGATTCAACATTTCCTCTGACCTTTTCCTGCTTACGTTTACTGTATTTATTTATTTTCTGTATAGCCACTTAAACTGTAACCACTTGACTGTAGTTTGTGAGGCCTATATAATTATACGCCATAATTTTTTACATAGGAAAACAATGTGGAATGCGTCACATTGCTCGTGCTCCTGCATTGTCGTATTTTGATTTGGGGTTTGGGGGTTTTAAGGATTGTAATAATAATGTAATGGTGCATGGACACGTAATCGCACATGTCTACCCTAGGGTACTCCTGCAGGCGCTGTTTCCATCATTATCGCTGCCATCAGGAAATCACCAGAACCATTGTGGCCAACACAATCCTATCAGCAGTTAGATTGTGGCGTTTGCCTGCATGACAGCTCCCCAAATATCGCTTGGTTTGACGAGGCAATTGAGATTAGTGTCTTGCCCACGGACACAAATACGTTGGCATAAGTGAGGCTCGAACCCATAATTTTCGATCACGAGCTCGATCACGGCTGTATACCCACTATAGACCATACGTGCTCTCTGGATTAGAAGGTCTGCAATATTTAATTCTTAGATTTAGCGTTATTAATGTACATGTATATGGGATTGTTTTTATTGAGCAATACATGGGCACCAATGATATGGTATCAAAATCTCAACACCCATGGGGGGACTCAAAAATGTGATCTGGTCACGCTCCTTTAACACTGTCCAGACATTTTACTGCATGAGCTATAGTACTTTTACTATGGGATATGCTTTTTTGTTATCACTTTTTCATATTATATTAAATTCGTGTGTAACATCAAGCCCTACATATAGGCCTATACAGCCACGTTATTCAGACGCATGTTTACAACACTCATTCCGTGGGTGGATGGCATATGAACGACCTTCTCATTAAAGGTATATAATGTATGTGAACGTGATCTCGAAAGCCAAAGCAAACATCGTGATCTGACAAACATTGACGCATCCCGCGGGCTGGTATTTATTAATTATTTACAAAAGCATTAAATGTAAGAATTTTTCAAAAGGAAATTCGCTGCTTTGAAAAGAAGAGACACGGGGCATACTTAATATACGGTAGATATTGATACAAGAAATCAATGCATAATTGAGACAAAAATAGAAGCGAAATATGAGCAATATAGAAGTATATAGACTGCCGAAGTGAATACGTAATATTTTGTTAGTTGCCTATAGGCAATTGGCTCTACACTAAAAATAACAACCGTTTCCCTGTGCCTTTGCAATGGTATTTTTTTCCGACGGCCATTATGTTTAGAGCCAATTACCATGGCAACCGCACCACACTTCGGCTGTCTATTGTCAGGAGTACGGCACAAAACGAAATGTAACACATGCGCAACACAAATTTCACAAAAATAAGATAACTATTGCGTCGGATAAAATGGATGTAATTTGCTCATTATACACAAACTGAAAGCGTTACATGTATATGCACAAAAGATCAGTAGATGCATGGGCAATTCGCAAATTAGGCCTACATTAATTTAAAATCAATTTCATATTGGGGGAGGCAAACCCAAATCACCCCAAATGACAACTTAAATTTAAAACAAAGTACAGATCAATACACAAGAAAACAATAGGGGTCTGTATACTTTTTCATTCGTTGAGAAGAAAATCGTTTTTTTCGACCTGAGTTGTCAAGTTTGTCAAACTTATGCAGTTACGATTTGTGTAAATTTTCTGAGAACATCTATGTTTAAATATAAGGATCCAGTTTGGTAATTACCCTCCACAGAAATGACTGAATCATTATCTTACTTGTTATCAATGGCAATGGTATACTAATCAATAATCATCCCGTGAAATTATTTCGTCTGAAGTGCCCCTATTGATGAGAAAAATGTCAAACTATGGGATCTCCAAAGATCACCTGTAGCTGCCTGTAGGCGTTTTTTCCCCGCCATTCATTCATGCACAAAAACCATGCTTGGATTTGTCGGGTTTTCTGAAGTAGGCCTATTATACTGCAGCATATAGGCCTATGGCTGACATTTCTACAAGGCAGTTTTCTTGACATATAGGCTGCAATTACCAGTGGAAATCACGCCGTTCTTAAAAGTTTATCAATCATGTACTCTATACCTTTAAATCGCTTAGTCGGAACAGCTAGACGGCAGATGGCAGCGGGACGTATAGTTTACATATGACCATGTGACTCGCGTGACGCAGTTTTTTCCCTATCCTTTTTATAGTCTCAATATAAAATATAAATAAGTGATTATTTTAAGGGATTATGACCCAGGGACCGCCGAGGTGAATAAATTCAATACAAATGTCCATGAGTTTGGGAAATCTGCATGGATGCAGTGAAAAGCAACTTGGCTCCACCGAGATTCGAACCGCGGACCTTCTGCTTAACGTAGGGCACCAATTGAACTATGAAGTATGAACTGGTGGTCTCGAATCACGGTAGTGCAGGGGTTTGGGGCGTATCTTAAATGATCTCTAAAAGGGGTGGTTGTCCAAGGGTTTAGGCCTATCCCTCTGTTGGGCTTGCTAAGCTCACGTGATAGCCAATCCAAATCAGTGAGGAACCGAACTGCACTACCGTGATTCGAGACCATGCACTAGTTGGATTCATAGCTCAATGCATAGTTCCGATTTTGCCCAGTTAACTCATCCTGAGATCTCAGGGAATTTTTACTCTGCAAAGCGACGTGACAATACCCTGAGGAAATACACGCAAATCTGTGGAGCGAGCCGGATGTTGTCTTGAGCCAACTCACGCCCGAGTAATTTTGATGTAATTTAATCAATTCGGTCATGTTATGCCGAAAAGAAACAATTTCTATACTTTCCAGAAATTGTATTGGGTTCGTTCCTTATGACTGTCCCATTCCTACCAAACTTTCAAACGACGAACCTTATTTACTCCGCAGTTTTTCAAATTAATAACAGGGATGCATGCTGACGAATGTAATGGAACGGATTCCCCAATATGCTTTAAATAGCAGCCAATCGCCGACGCGGACAACGGCCAGCATTACCGAGTACATGTGTATCACATGCATGCACGGTGTTTACAATCTGCGCGCGTTACATTTGAATGCCTGCAATCGTGCTGCACAATGCACTGCAAGCGTCCTGATTGGTCCAGCAGAGGCGACAAGATTTCTGTCGCTAGTCCCACCGCGAAATGGGGCCTTTTTCAACAGGGCCACTGTACGCAGGAGTTAGGGAGTGCGTTAAAGGGGCACTGTTGCAAGAGGATGAGTTAACTGCCCCCTTGGATATTGTTGCTATGCCTCACGCGCTATCATCAAAATGTCCACACACACTGCACAAACCAATGGGACTTTCAACGGAGAGCACAGATTAATTGGAGAAAACTCAAAGGTATTAATGTTTCAGGGTCGACAGTTACCGTAGCACGCACTTAGTAAAAGGCCAGTGATACAGAGATGTCATATATTCATAACAATTCGCTTTCTTACCTTTGAACAGCGAATTGCCCGGCCTTGAAACAAAAATTTCACCCGGAACACCACATACATGTACGTATCGGCAGAAAATCGCGTGATGTTGGTTTGTGAGGCAATGCACTTTGACCTAGGCCTATGTGTGCGCTGTCTGCTAGCTCTGTTGTGATTGGTCGGCGGGTTCGGTTGATTGACAGGTCGGAACTATGCATTGGTAGGGCGTCTATACGTTATAAGCAGAAGGTCCGCGGTTCGAAACCCGGTGGAGCCAAGTTGCTTAATACTGCATCCAGATTTTCCCAAACTCATGGACATTTGTCCACATTTGTATCAATATAAAGTAGCTATAGTTACGTACAACCTTTGTTATCCTTTGTTGTGGATGAAATAACCCAAAAACCTCTACCCGGTAGTACCAAAAACTGAGAGAGTTACCTCGTGCACCACTGCTACAATCAAATCTCCCGCGAAAACTTTAGCTTTCATGCATCGCCGGCGCGCCAATGTCAGTAAGGCTAGTCTATTAATATTTGAGGGTGAATTCATAGTGTTTAAAATTTAAAAATAAATTAATTATGTGAATAACAATAATGAAACAAAACCCACACAAGTCAAATGTGGTTATTTGTGTTTAAAACCACTGGTTGAGGTATGTTTGAACTCACAAACTGAAGGCAAATAGATTTGATTATTTTGTATTAAAATTGGAACACCCCATCGATATATAGACTGTACTAGCGCGATCAATTTTGACAGGCCGTGCGTGGCGAACTCGTACTGCACGCATAATGCATGTGGCATGATTTGTGTACAGTGCAGTGCATTGTACACGTAAAGCCGTCTTCGTGGTCGACATCTAAAATCTTTGATTATGCAGCCAGGATCGCCCCTTTTGAGGTCTTTCATCCATGCGACAGATATCTAAGGTAGGAAAACAACCTTGCCAATTTGTAATCTTCATTATATTTAAGGTTTTCACAGGTGTTTTGTTGTGATGGATAAAGAAATGGTGTGATGTGTGATGGCGTTTTGCACTAGTGTATTCATATCAATATTGCTATGCATCTGTACTGTGCATAGGCTATAGCGTGCGTGCTTTCTGACATGTCTGAGGTTTATTCATTGTCATCAGCTCTGCTCTGGTCGTGCCAGCTGGTCATGTCTGACAATTTTAGGGTGAAATCGGTTGTTTTTGTGGTATTTTTTTCGTATACATTAAACAAAGATTTTAAGGAAATTACCTCCTGGAAGGGATGTAAAGCCGTTGGTCCAGTGTGTTAGGTAATGGAAACGCACTCTAAAGATCCCAGAGCATTCTTTCGTGAAGAGCAAGGGGGATCATCCCCGGTGTCTCTGGCCATTTCTAATTCTAATTCTTCATGGGTTTCCTCACGCTTGCGAGTGACACTGCAATGAGCACTATTGAGGAATCCTTGGTATGAATACCAAAAAGAAATAATAATAATAATAATAATGTAAATTTAAATAACGCTGAATGACGCAATGGGGCGACACTTCGGCAAGACTCTCGCCGGAGACCACCGAAATTTCGGCAAGAGTCACTCAAAATGACACCTTATTTTTTTACCCGAAGCTTCCAGAGATGGTCACAGACCTAAGAGAGACAGTTCCAGACCCGATAAAAATGGTTCTCGATTTTAAAAAAATGGTTTTTGACCTAAAAAAATTAATTTTAAACTCAAAAATATTAGGGCGACACCAAAATGTCGCCCTATTGAGCAGGTCGCCCTAATATACCTTTTTTACACACGATTTGTCGCCCTAACCTACAATTCATAGTTTTTTAAGATATACTTCCCACTTGCACTTTTGTCGCAAATGTTGCTTTTCTGTAGAAAAATCACATTTGCTTCTTCAAAAATTGCCTTCAGTTAGTGCATGCACAAGATAACCATTTATGCGCATGCGCAGCGCCCCCTGTTGTCGCGCTTACGCACAGACCGCTCGCCACGTCATTTTGTGCATTACTTTATGCAGTAATTTTATCATTTATTTATCTCAGAAATGCAACATTTGCGACGGAAGTGTCAGTGGGAAGTATATCTTAGAATTGAATAAGCTATCGATTCCAATATATAAATTCACCCAAATCCGTGTTCAATGTATATGAACACGTTTTTGTTGAGTGGTTAATTAAGTTAGGGATTTGAAAATGTTTAATGTCATCACTAGTCTGGTGGTATTTTTTCCGTACAACATTGAACAAAGATTTGAAGGAAATTACCTCCTGGAATCAACAGATAGGCCTAATCTAATTTTAAGATATAGGCCTACTTCCTACTTGCACTTTTTCGCAAATGTTGCTTTTCTGTAGAAAAATCACATTTTCTCCTTCAAAAGTTACATTCTTATTAGTGCACAAGATACAATGTAACCGTTCCCGCGCGCGCACAGCGCCCCCTGTTGTCGCACTTACGCAACCTTTTCTTTTTTTTTCTTTACATTTTCTCCGTACTTGTGATTGCTTAACCTATGTTCCGTCGAGGCGCATATGTCATTCTGCAAACAATGCAATACCACAAGAGGGCAGGCTATGGGGTCACCGGGTTCACAGCCGGCCACAGCTCACAGCCAATCAGCGCATTGAATTGGAAAGTCAATGGAAGAATGCCGTCCTTTGTATTTGGCAAAAGACACGTAGGTGTGCTGTACATGTATCCCGGTGTTTTGTTGCACTGCTGTTCGAATACAATATGAAAGTCTTGTCCAGACGTTATGTGGAAACGGTTTCATTTTTATGTGAGTGGGTGTGATGCCTTTTATGCTTGTGAAATCAAATACATGTACATTGTAGCTCATCAAGATTTTGTTTGGCACAAAGTACACACACTACAACTACAAGTGCGTCAAGTGCTGCTTTTCAAAAGATTGGCTTTTATCCTCTGAGAGTAGAATTGTATGATGGCTAGACTACTTACAAAAGGTGCTGCCAGTTTAAAAAGAAAACCACTTTTTTTTCATAATTCTTGTTGACATTATTAGGGTGTCAACAAATTTTCTTCATGAGCGGGCTCTCAGGATCATGTGGTTTGTAATACCGGTAGGTACAAAGATGCATGAAGATATGAAAAACAAGACTAATCTTTCCAAAAAAATTATACAAATGTGGACAAATGTCCATGAGTTTGGGAAATCACCATGGTGGTCCCTGGGTCATAATCCCTAAAAATTTATAATCACTTATTCATACTTAAAATTTTAATTTTTTTTCTAGTATTCTGTCCGTCGGTGCCACGTCACATTTAGTAGGGCCAGAGTGAAAACAATGGTGTTCCCATGGTGACAAGCGAAGGAACAAAGCCGTTGTCTATGCAACATGTATCTAAGCATGAACGAATTTGTTTTCAATTCAGTCACGGTGCTATGCCCGTATACAAAGACATGACACCGGGTCACACAAGTGCCAGGATGTGCAACTGAGAGAATCTTTGAATATTTTTTAATTGAACAGTCTTTGTTATTTACTCCTAAGACGGGATGATCCTGTTGATTGACTAACTAAGCGACAGGATTATCTCCCAATAGAAATCGGAGAATGAATGCCTATTTTTTTCTTAAAATGCATGTTACAAGTTCTATAGAGTGGGTAAAAACTAACAACTGTCTTTTCTGGAAAGGAACTGGTATAGAAAAAAAGAAGGAAATTTCAAGAGTTGAAAAAAAAATGTGGTGTCTCCACTTTAGTTACATTGTTAAACAATTTCCTTGAATATTATCAAAACTACATGTGTGATACCATGGAGGAAAGAGGTCTGTTAGTAAATTATTTTTAAAATATTGCACAATATTCAGAAATTGCACAGGAATATCTTTGAAGAATTTTGGCAAATTGGAAAAGTCATTTATAAAAAAATGCATCAAATTGTCGCACTTTGCCTTTTTTTTTTTTGTGGTGTGTTTACATTCGAAACAAAGGTGGATACAGACTTGGCATTTTTATTGCGATTGCAAATCTGAAAATTTGCTGTGTTTACACTACATGTACATCTCAATTCGACTTTAACCTGCCTTTCTAACCGCAAGAATCACCGCCAATTGTAACCACAGCACATGCATTGGTTGTGCAGAACTGACGTGTATTCCGATCCGATATCCTGAAGTTAGGTCTGCTACACTGCACGTACTGCAGAATGTCCACCCAATTTTTGTGTTTACACCTAGTGCCTATACCCGGCTTACCTTTATGGGAAAATGCAGGGTTCGATTCGGCCACGAATTGAGCATACATACATGTAAATAGGCCATTTGTGAATGCTGCGCTATAATTCACATTACACATGCCTGGGTCCGGGTATGCAGTCAGCAGGCATGTACTGATATACAGTGTGCTAGGCTCATCACAAATTATATGAGCATTCGCCTGAGCAGGACAGCTGCATGCATTCTGCAGAATGTCAGAATAATCACCAGTCAGTGCAAACATGCGGACAAACCATTTGAGGAGCCTCAGAGATTTTGAGTTTTAAATTTACATGCACAGAGACCATTACATGTAGACAGCAGAAGCTATAATTTGTATACATTGTAGACAACTTGGTCCTGAAGCCATTGATGCATCAACTCATTCAGTATGTGTACAGTATACCATATACATGTATATATGCATAAAATCTTCATCAGACAACATTATGTCTGGACTTCAACGTTATGAAAATGGGGTAAGGCATTCGTGTTTCTTTTAAGTACAAACAATTCATTGAACACTGGGGCCAATTGGAGGCGCACCATGGCCAACTTTGTTCCAAATGTGTACTGGTTATTAGTGTATTACATGTAAGCCGGCTAGCGTTCCGATTCCGTTGCGATTGCACCGACTCAAAATTTCGAGCATACTCGAAATTCTGCAATTGCGTTGAGACGGACACGTACACAAAATCATGACCACATCGCCATCGGAACGCATCACAAAACAGGTACACCTTGTGATGCGACTGCACAACATGCACTATCGTGATCGGATCATGGACGAATCGTAAGGTGTACGGCCGGCTTAAAGGGAACACCGGCTTACTGTTTACATAATGTAGCGATCAACATGTAGCATCCTTGACAATAATTTTTAAAATTAACAAAAGAGACAAACAAAAGTTATGTTGGGCTATACGCTTTACCAGCCATCGCGATGTATTGTGTATCATGTGTTTGTAAATAAAGGTGGCGTTCGATATGGGTCGACACGTGTATAACCTTGTTTCCTTGTTTTCCCTGACTCATCACACCTTGCATGATCCCTCAGGTCAGTGCTGACTTGAGGAAGCAAGTCGAACGCAACATTTTGGTGTTTTGGCACCCTCAATAGTTTTTTTTCTTCTTTTTTCTTCGGATATTATTTATCGCCGCAAAGCGAAGACGCGAAAATCTGAGATTCTCTCGTCCGTATCAACACCCAGAAACCCTTCTTATGAAATCGGTTGGCAGATTAGTGTACAAATTGGAAAATAGGACATTATTTTCCAACAAAAGCAACTTGCACCTCGCGCTGGTTTCCACAGCTGGAAATAATACTAACTCCAAGACCACGTGATTTATCGGAACCAGAATCTGGTTCCAATAAATCACGTGACCTTGATTTTTTTTTCGAAAAATGCTCAAAAACTGCCAAATTTGGTGGTTTCTTTTCACGTTCTCTTCAGTCTATTTCAGAAGGACTTTCAGAATCATGAATGGGTCTATTTCGAGCCCAAAAAAGCTGGTGTGTCCCTTTAACATACAAGTCTAATGAAATTTAAGAGGATAGGGCATGCTGGCCAAGTTGGCCTCAGAAAGAGTATCATATCTTAAAGGGACATCAGGACCAACTCAGCTGGGCATGGGGCCATTGGCCTTGGCGGCCTTGGTTATGAGATGTGGAGTACATGTATATCCCTAATCCCATAGAGTGAGTGTAAATTACGGTAACCTTTTGCATGTTTCACATGAACGTCTTGTGCACTGACGTAATTCATTTTTACATGCACATTTACATGTAGTATATCCACTTGACTAGACTAAATTTGTGTTGCTATGTGGTGCACTCGGCAGGTGTGAAGTTCGAGAGAATGACAAAGCAACCAGACTATTGATTGCTATAGGCATTGGCGTGCAGCACGTAGCAACAATAGAATAACATGTGACTTTCTAAACTGCACCTCCAATTGAATGTAAAGAATTTGGGGCACCACCCATTATGCAAAATATGTTACACGCGAAAGGCTTATAATTATATTGAAATTACAGGATTTAGGACTGTTTTTAAAGCAAGTTTATTCCGGGTCCTGTTGGTTGGTATATAGCAGTTTGCAACAGTTTCTGTATTTATTACATTATCTTTAATTTTTAATGAAAACCACGCTGTAAAATTGCTTTCTGTACACCGAAGTTGATTGAACTGCCGTTATTTGATTGAACTAACGTTAACCCGGTGATATATTGATTCACGGCGCATACATTAAAAATTGATTTGACCCCACATTACTACCGGTTGACGTGCTAATATTTACACCAGTGGCTGTTTGTGTATTCAGGTGACATGTGGAAAATGAGCACTGCTGGGTGTATTATTTCTCTATTTTATCCAATGGGGCGACACTTTTTGTGTAGAGAGTCCTATTAGGGCGACGCGGTGGGTTAGGGCGACAATTTGGTGTACCCCCAATATTTTGGAAGTAAAAAATCATTTTTTTTAGGTCAAAAACCATCTTTTTCAAATCGAGAACCATTTTTATTAGGTCTAGAAGCATTTTTATTAGGTGTGGAAACATTTTTGGAACCTCTGGTTTACAGAAATTTGGTGTCCAATCGATGTCTTTTAGCCGAAATTTCGGTGGTAGTTTGGCAAAGTCTTACCGGTGGGTCGCCCCTTTATAGCATTAAGAGATATTATATTTATTATTATTATTATTATTGAATCTTTCTGGTATTCATACCAAGGATTCCTCTAAAGTGGCCATTGCACTGTCGCTCGCAAACGTGAGGAAACCCATGAAGAATTATAAATTAGAAATAGCCAGAGACACCGGGGAATCCCCTTGCTCTTCACAAAAGAATACTCTGGAATTTTTAGTGCGTTACCGTTATCTAACAGACTGGACCAACGGCTTTACATCCCTCCCGAAGGGAAGGTAATAAAAGATTTCTAAAATACACATGATCTGAACATACCATGTAAGCAGAGTAGAGGGGGATACCCACAAATAAGGGTTTCAGACTATGCTGTTATCTCGGTGTTAACGGAAAATTTAACCCGAGATTACCCGATTAATTCGGAGCGTTCACACTACACTTCTCAGGGTTAGTAATTCTCCGGGTTAACTGCCCCAAAACCCCACTTAACCCGGGTAATTTCTAGTTCTTTTTACTTAATTGTTAGACTTGTGAAAACGTTTATAAATCTGAGTATTTGGCTCACTGAAAAACTGATTTTAAAAAGTTAAAAGACAATAAAAAAAATTCAGAGCAATACTTGTACAGTTATTTTGTATGCAAAAAAAACCCACATTTCTTAGCCATCATTTTTCAGACATGGTGTTGTCACAGAAAGTGATTAGATAATTTATGCATCGATCAATGGGGCAGATTTCTTGGCTTACACAATGTATGAAATACACAAAATTGTTTTCTTCAAAACTCAGTACCAGTATTGTTTTGTTTCTTGTTATTCATGTACCATACATGTACTTCTTTAAGTCCTCACTCGTACACGCACACATCTATAAATTTATTAAATACTATAATGCATCTAGAGAATATGTATTGAAAAATACACATTGCGTGATAATACTCTCCATCCGTTTTCACGTCAGTTTGCCCTGTAATGGCCCGTAATGGCACTTGAGGCAGGATGCCATTACCCTCACAGTAACCATTAAAACGGGAATTGGTGCTGACTGTACATGTACTGTGAGGGACAAAAGGGTGGCTATTTACTTGATGGATTTTAAATGAAAAAAGGCCATTTTATTTGTTACTTATTGTTTACATTAATTTGTTAGCTTCAGCAAATTTTTGTGTTGTACATGGTAATATGCTTTTGCATGTGATTTGAATCTGATGCATTTTTATCATTCAAGTTCGATTGACGACTGAAGTTAACGTCATCCTGGCAGCACACATGCGCACTATTGTTCAAGTGGCGACCAGCTTTGGTTAGTCATTCGGTTACATGCAAAATGCTACATCAGTTCCACACCTTAATCAACAGCATTTTTTATTTGAAGAGTACACCTTGTTTACACTGGTCCCGAGCTCGGGATCAGGATTGATTCCCTGATAAGAATGTGTCAGTGTTAACCGCAATGATCCTGGGTGCCGCGTTTACATTCTGTAGTTGATTTCGAGCGCGGTGCCAGAAGTTGCAGTCAAAGGTAATGCTCCATGTGTGTATGTACTGATCAGTGTGTGCATGTACAATGTACAAGGCCACTTGAATTTTCCCCCAGCTACTGTACAGCTGTGGAGCAGATGCGGCAGGGTGCGGTAACTTGCTTATCTAACTGCAAACTGATGCCGAGCTCGGGATAGAACCCTCCGCCAATGCGAGACCAAAATCTCGCGGTCTGATCCGAGGCCAATTTGGTCCCAAGAGCGTTTACACTCAGTTTGTGATCCCGAGCTGATCCCGTGTTCGACCCTGAGCTTGGGATCAAGTGTAAACAGGGTGTAATATTTGTTAATCAGTTCCCAAAATGACTGTTGCAATAAACTATATACCAATTGACTGCTTTTTGATTGAAAAAAGCTGTAGATCCGAGTGTGAATTTGCAGCACATATTTAGCTTTATGCATGCATAATGAAGCTGTTATGTGAATATTTCGATGCCAACTTACACATTAATTACAAAATAAATTTTAATTAAACTAAAAATTTGCATTTCTTTTGTTGCTCCTACTGCATGCAAAGATGCAGTGGGATGGTTTGAAAACAAAAAATTCATGTGGTTTTGCATTGCACTCTTGTGCTGTCCACGTAGGCCTATACGTACATAAACGTATTGCAGTAAACTCTCATGAGATCATCCCCTGAGCTGGGATTACTTTACGGGAAAAAGTCAATGGGCGGGATCCATTATGCAAATTAAAATGTGAGGTCTATGGTTGGGGCAGTATACACTTTTTGGCTTTTTGCATAAATTAACGTTAGTTCCGCCCTGTACAAACCATAAGTCCCATGTCGTACAATGTAACTTGTATACTGGACTGTGGTTGGACACATAATGTGACAAGAAAGCGGCCGTTTCTGCAACGAAAAGTGCTGCATTATTCAATAAAAACATCCTGTAATTCACCCACATGATATTCATTCTAAAACACTTCCGACTGGATGATATGTTTGGTCTGTGCCGGTTTGCACACGTATGAATAAAAAAGGTCATACCGAATATTTGATTCGGTAAAATGTTATTCGAACATTCGATGGAAGATCGAATATTCAATTCGTTTGGCACACTGCTAAAATAAATGTTACTTATCAGATAAAACAACCAGTGATTAAACAGATGTGATTGCTTGAGAGAACAAAGTGAACTGTGATCTTTTGCAAATATTTTTTATTCACCAAAGACTAAATTTGCCTGCAAGATGCGCGGACTGATATAACGATAGCGTCTATCGTAAACTTCACTCTGAACATGCCCAATAGCCACAGAGCACTTTATATATGCAGCCAGCCATCTCTGTGCATCTATCAACAGTGTTTGCATCAAGCCTGCGGCCAAAAAGAGCCCACATGAGACACACAAATCACTGTCATGTAATTAATTTGCACAGTGTTTTATTTGGACATCTCGCTCAGTGTTCAGTGTTGGCCTGTGTATGATGGATTGTAGTTGGTAATTCTTTTTGAAAGAAGACTGTACAATGTGTGAATGAATGGCCTGGATTGATTTTTTTTCTCTTATTTCAAAGTTGGACAGAAAAATCGTAAGGACCTTATTGCGATTCGAACCCGAGACCTATGACTCACCGGGCAGATGCTCTACCAGCTGAGCTATAAGGCACAGTTGGTATACTCCGTCGGGTTTTCCCTATGGACCAAATTGTTCTCTCGGTGTTGCATGGTAGCGCAAGTGGGCAAAGTAACGAATGTGACATTTGGTATGGTGCTTAATCACCATTGAAATGAAACAACCAAAGTTGGGATGAGAGAAAAATCGTAAGGGCCATATATCGGGATTCGAACCCGAGACCTCCGACTCACCGGGCAGAAGCTCTACCCGCTGAGCTTATAAAGCACAAAAACAGTGTAATCTCAAATTAGTCAAACTTACTCAAAATCGTTTCAACACGTTGACTGCCAAGCATAGTTTCAGGGGGCATTCCCACAGGGCGTTTCCATTTTCTACGAGTATACTCGTAGTAGGCAGTCAACGTGTTAAAGGTCGACTATAAAGAAACACTTGGTTGGCACGAGCAGCGAAAGTTCGCCTGTATGAAACAATTTTATTTGTGCCGACCTAAAGTCACTCTAAATACAATTTAGTTTGGCGCGACTCTGGAGCACCTGTATGAAACGGGTGTTAATACACATCATCAATCACACAGTTTTCTAATCTTGAAATCTATTTTTAACTAAACTAAAAATCAATTTCCATCAAAGTGGAACAATAGATTTAAATGTTTTGCTCAAAAACTCTGCTTAAAGGGACACACCGGCTTACTGTTTACATAATGTAGCAATCTAGCATCCTTGACAATAATATTTCGATGGTCGTTGTGAAAATAAATGATCAAAATTTCACGTAATTAACTAGAAATGTTTAAAATTAACAAAAGAGACAAATCTTGGGCTATACGCTTTACCAGCCGTCGCGATGTATTATGTATCATGCATTTGTAAATAAAGGTGGCGTTCGATATGGGTCGACACGTGTTTAACCTCGATTCCTCGTTTTTCCTGACTCATCACACCTTGCATGTCCCCTCAGGTCAGCGCTGACTTGAGGAAGCATATCGAACGCAACGTTTTGGTGTCTTTAGCGCCCTCAATAGGCCTATCCTGTTTTTTCTTCGGATATTATTTATCGCCGCGAATGAGAAGCGAAGACACGAAAATCTGAGAGATTCTCTCGTCCATATCAACGCCCAGAAACCCTTCTTATGAAATCTGTTGGCAGATTTGTGTACATATTGGAAAATACGGTATGTATACATACATGTAGTGTTCGCAGGACATTATTTTCCAACAAGAAAAGAAACCAACCGCGAATGAAGCAACTCGCAGAATCTGGTTCGGAAAAGTCACGTGACCTTGCATTTTTGAAAAATGCTCAAACGGCCAAATTTGACAGCGTCTTTTTAGGATATATATCTAATTTACTCTGGAAAGCGCTTCAGAATAATGTATGGGTCTATTTCGAGCCCAAAATATCCCAACAAAGCCGGTGTGTCCCTTTAACTCAAAATGTGAGCTTATTCCCTATAGGCTTGTCTTTGAATTGGTTCAAAAAACTGCTTTGGATTTACACTCATATAGACTCAGTTCCTAACACTCCATATAATTGAACTGTGGAAATGATAAATGTACAGTGTGTAATTGAAAATCTGAGACTAAGAGTAATTTTGCTGGTTATTGGAATGACAGATGACGGCAAATGAGCCATGTTAAATGAGCTATGTCGCCGTTGAGGCATCGACTGCAGATTCAACAAAATCAACGGGCAAATTGTATGACAAATATTTGTAGTCACACACTAGTAATGTAGGAATCCACTGGCTGATCTACAGTAAACTCTTATTATATAGCTCTCATCAAGGGACCAAAATAATGCAAGCTTTATATCCTACATAAGAACAAATGTAGTAACAAAAAGTAATCGACGCGTTTACAGGGGAAAAGTTCTAAAAGTAAAGATTGAATTAATAGTAATTATCCAATAAAAGGTTTTCGCTCAAAATTATATAATTTTACCAGAAAATAATCCGTACAGATGAAATAATTTAGATCGTTTGCAAACGATTTACTTATTTTTGGTTCGCATCTACGCAGTCCGAAATGCAGGGGCGCTGTGTACTGCGTGTGCGTGTTCCAACGCGATGCATTTTTATGGATCGCGTGCACACACAGTATATGATGTGCGCCACAGAGTGCATGACGCAAGCCACATAGTACCCGATCAACTGAGAACAAATATTTGAAACCCCGTCAAGACCAGGAAAACGCATATGGATTTTTATGTTTGTTTTTTTAAACGTGGTACATTTGACAAAGCTGAAATTTCTTCGGATAAGTTTGCTGATGTCCTTCTTTTGATTTATATTGGTTTTATTCTCATGGTTTTATTTTATTCGCTCAAAAACAGATCATCTACAGGGCCTTTAAGGCAACATGCGTAAACTGTCTAAGGTAATTATGAATGGTAAATAATACGTTTTAATTAAATTGTCAGTATAACAAAAATTAAGTTACAGTGGCAGCTTGCTTGATTGGTGTGCACATTCCCACCTGTTGAATGAAAGTCACTCAACTCCTCCAGAGAAATTAAACTAATCCCGTTATACCAGTATTATGCCAATCAGTCTTTTTCGCAGTGGCGTTTTGTACTAGTATGTTGGGGAATTTCTTAAAAGGGGATTTTTTTTTACAGGACTTAATGATAGCCTACATGTAGGCTTTAAGTTTAATGCATGATTTCCAAAAGGCAGTCAATATCAGTATATTAGCCTGAATGCAAAATTTCAAATACCCAAAAATTGTAATCAACTATCCGTTTTGACTGGGAAAAAACCTTACTCAACTGTCCAATACAATGATTCCGCTTGAGATCATTTTTTAATGAGAATTTACAATGATTGAAAATGAATTTGTATAAATGTGTGTTACAATTGCTTCCTAATTTGGATGTAACTAGACCCCTGACTACTGTGGTATCATGGCTCTGTTTCTCGACTGTCCCCTTCAGTATATCCAGGGAACCATTTTAAATAGGACAGTGGCCTTGTCCAATTTCTTGAAATCATGGACAGTTTTTTATTTTCTCGGAATGTAGATGAGGTACTGTGCTGACTTACACACAGGTTGGTTTTTATGATACACATCCTCAATCACACATGAAAATTTAACATCTATTTTCAAAAAAAACAAAATGGAGAATGGTGATTAGTGTATTGAAAGCTTAAAGGCAGTATACACCATTGGTAATCTCGAAAATCAGAAATGTTCACATATTTACGCCAAACCTACACAATATAAACATGATGACCGTAGAAAACTTCCCCTGAAATGGTTTTGTCTGAAGTGCTAAAGTCTTTGAGAAATGAGTAAAACTATTAGTTTTCGTCTCATGAGACGAAAATTCATGTCGCCCCAAAACCATTTCGCCCAGGTGCCATTTCGCCCCAAACCACTTCGCCCGAGTGCCATTTCGCCCCAAATTACTTCGTCCAAACACTACATCGCCCAAATGCCACTTCGCCCCAAAACCACCTCGTGCACAGGCCGTGGTTCAGGGCGAAATGATTCAGGGCGAAGTGGTTTTGGGGCGAAATGACTGCAAACCCTTTTTTGACTGTTTTCTCAAAAGTTAGACGAAGTACGGAGCTGGTTTTTGCTCAGGTTGGTTTTAATCATGCATATCTTCAATCACATAGGGGGATACAACTATTTGTAACAGTTTACCAATCATGTATACTATCTTTAACCACAAAATTGTTATTTTCTTGTAGTGTCATGATATTTAAATCTTGTTCATTGACATTAACTGTTTCAATTTGCTCAGGAATTTACAATTAGGTTATTTTTGGTAATTGGAAGAGACAAGCAGTGTATAACACCCCGTTTACACTCGATTCGGCAAAGGCGAATCGAACTCCGCAATTTCCAAAAAGGGGAGTTGAAGCCGGGTATGCACTAAGTGTAAACGCAAAAGGCGAATTGAAAAAGGCGGATCAGACCCGGGTCTGATTCGCCTTTTTCAAGTCACCTTTGGGGTAGGGTTGAACCCCGCAATCGTCAAGGTCGCTTGTAGTGTAAACGCTACCCGAATACAGATTCGGCAATTTCCTTTGGCGACATCCGGGAGGCCATCGTTTGGCGCGCTTTATTTTGTTTACACGTTCGTAATGCCGTCTTCGTCGCCTGCGAAGTTCGACCAAAGCACTTCTTTTCTGCATACATCTACGCCGTAAAATAGCCAAAAGTGGCAACATCATGGCGACAAAAACAAAGGAATTCTCCATGATATTGAACTGTTGAAATTCACTCCATAATTTTCGTCAACAGGAACAGTTTTGCATGCCGCGTCGATTTTCACGACACCCACCACGTGTGACGTGCATGCAGCGCGCTTTCTTGACCTCTCTTTTTGACCTTTCACACCCCGGGGTCACACTCATCGGTATTTCCGGCACAAAAGGTGGGTTGAGCTGTTGTCTAAACGCGGCAAATTGCCGAGTTTGCGGTTTGCTCTGCGGTTGCAATAAAAATGCCGAATCTGTATCCCCCGTTCGAGTGTAAACGCGGTGTAAGGCATACGGTAATTTGATACGGTGCAGCACAGAGCCCCAATCTGATGCGCGTGCACGCACGGCGCACCCAAGCACACGCGTACGCGCGCGTCGTGCATCGACTGATTGGATTGCGCGTGTGTGCTACGCGCGTAACAAAAAATATTGTACAACAATAACAAAAGCACATGCGGTTGTAAATTAAAGATTTCAACACCAAACAGACAAAAATCTTGAGAATCTTTCAAAACAAGGTTAATTTTATATAACAATAATAATATTGGATGCCTTTTCGGGTGAGAATATACCGCACTCGTCATGAAAATACCAAACTCGCCTAGGCTTGTTCAGTTTTTTCATGACTTGTGCGGTATATTCTCATATCACCCTCAAAGCCATCCAATATTATATAAAATACACATAGCAAGCAACACATCATGCTTATTAGTCTTATGAGTTAAATTAAATTAGCAATTCAAAAAATCTGAAATTCAAACTTCAAACTCGAAGGTGACCCCCGTAAGCATGTGCATAATCACAGCCCATAACGGAACGCGAGGAGCCGCGGAGTCTCACAGTACTTGCACCGGCGTGAATAATTTCAATATTACCTGGGCAGATGTCCCCGCGGAATTAACTCAGGCCCGCGTCTAGGCCTGTGAGACTTTATAGCAGGAATCTAGAAAGCACAGACTGTGGCTGATTGGGACCTGAGCCTATGCAATGATACAAGGATTTTCTGGGTGTTGCTTATGAGACTCCGAATTACAGTGGATCAGCTTTCAGATGCGGTTGGTTAAGTTTGACCTTCATGCTTCAGTGAGTTTCTCAGCTTGTATAAAATAGTCATGATGTTTTCAAGAATTTCTCCCATTTGATGAGATGAAAACTGGTTTAAAGGCTTACACTATCATTTGGAATATGAAGCTTAAAGGGCCTGTTACATGCTAAACAACTTTGTGCCTAAGCTTTTCTTCATAATGACGGATTACTTGTTCAGCAAGACATACTATTGTTCGTTTGGATGTAAAATCAATAAAAGGTGGCCTTTTTCAACTTTGAAGATTTCATTGCAATAAATCACAGACAGAGGGCGCTGTTTTGAGTGCATCACATAAGGAAGACAGAAGGGAAAAGTTAAGAAAAAACATAAGACTTTAAGTTGGACTTGTGGCAAATTGCTGCAGTTTCTACCCCAAGTTTTGTCATGGCTTACAGCAGGCAACATGTAAAACAAACTCAAACAGCCATGGATTACAAAAGTTTCAGGAAAATTGAGAAAAAAATGGAATCTTTTGTGCACAGTTGGATGTGATTTTCTTGTGTTTGCCTCTTGTGACATCGTGACCTTGGTCATGAATATGCATATTTGCATTAGCATAAAAACTAAAAACCTTTGTTTTAACCCCCAAAGCAAGCTCCAAATCGGATTTTTATGATTTTAACTGAGTAGAGTGGCTTTAAAGCATATATTTCATTGATAAAAATCCTAAATAAGGGGCCCTTTAAAGGTAGAACACATGATTGGTAAACCGTTACAAATAGTTTCATCTCCCTGTGTGATTGAAGATATTCATGATGAAAACCAACCTGAGTAAAAGTGGTCCAGGGCGAAGTGGTATTGGGGCGAAGTGAATTTTCGTCTCATGAGACAAATAAATTGTTTTACTCATTTCTCAAAGACTATAGCACTTCAGACAAAACCATTTCAGGGGAAGTTTTCTACAGTCATCATGTTTATATTGTGTAAGTTATATGTAAATCTGTGAACATTTCTGATTTTCGAGATACCAATCATGTGTTCTACCTTAATAAAAGCACATATTTCTGGAACAAGGGCTTAACATTCAACTTAGACGAATGCTGGTAAACTGACCTTTATTTGTTAATTTCTTTCAGAAATAAATTCATGTCATGTCTGTTACCATTGCTATCAACACTTTGAAAATGTTTTTTTGCTGTCAAATTATGAAGTTATGGTTGGGTTTGCGGTGGCACCATGTATCACATAATTGTTGATTTCCACCATGCATAGCCTCAAGTCTTACTGAACTTGAGAAGTAAAATTTGGGGTCATTGCACATGATACATGTACATTTGGGTCTTTATAAAGGAGTACAAGAAACAAAAGATATTGTACTAAACAAGTGCAACTCACACAATATTTTTTATACATTGTGCAAAGAACAAGAAATATGGCCCACTGAAAAGCAGATGCATGCGGACTTCACAAAGAACGGCCACACAGTGATACCCTTGTTGTATGGACACTGCTGTTTATTCAGCCCTACAAATAGGGCTGTAAATAGCTCGCTTTTAAAATCTGACTTATTACTGTCGCAATTCACAGCCCTACGACGAGGCCGTACGAAAATGCCAAGTATGAAACTGCTGAAATCCGAGAAAGTTTCACTACAAATATCGTCCGAAGCACATCAGACCAGACCACTTTCACATACACCATTGTAATCCTGAGAGTCTAGTGTTTCATAAAATAATGGTAAAGCTTACGGAATCGTCAATTTGGCCATCTACGGTGTCTTGAAAAATTCATTCAGCGTTATGCCCTGGGCGCTGCCATCTTTGACTTTTATGAAGGAGTTGTAGGTGTATATATATATATGCAAAGATGTGGTTCTCTGGCCAGTTTTCAGACAAAATGGGGGTACCCATAAAATGTTTTCTGATATAAAATGAAGCCTTTGCAAGTACCATGCATTTCTGATACTGTGCAGCACAGAGCCCCGATTCGATGTGCGTGCACGCTGGGCGTATGCGCATGCGCGCGTCATGCATCGAGGGAATAGATTGTGCCAGACTGTACAACAGTAACAAAAGCGCATGCAGTTGTAAACTGTGAATAGAGACAAAACAGACAAAAATCTTGCAACAATCTTACAAAACAAAGAAAGTATATAAGCTTCATTTTATATAACAATAATAATATTGGATGTCTTTTCGGGTGATATGAGAATATACCGCACTCGTCATGAAAATACCGAACTCTCCTACGGCTCGTTCGGTATTTTCATGACTTGTGCGGTATATTCTCATATCACCCTCAAAGCCATCCAATATTATATAATTACTGCATTGCCAATCTTTGTGAAGTTCATATCTGCTTTTCACTGGGTCATATTTCTTGTTCTTTGTATAACAATAATTTATGAGTTGTATACTTGTTCAGCAAAATTTTTTTCTTGGATATAATTCTCCTTCTAGAATACACATGTACCATGTATGATGTGTATGTCAACTAGTGGCAGACATGTTAACGATAATTGCTTGCATCTGGTAGTGCCTGTTAAGATTTATGTTGCTTGGATGCATAGTTGGTTCAAGACATCTTTTGAATTTTTGAAATGATTTAAGCTCTGCATCCAGTGTGGTACGTAAATTATGTACCAGTATGTGAACTTATTCTAAGAGGTGGGGATTGTCACTTTTTGCGTGACAAAATCCCCACCCCTGGGGCAACATTTAGGTGACAAAAATCCCCACCCTCGGGTGCAAAACATGCACAAAAATGCACAGATAATGGGCCAAATGCCCCACCTTGGGGCATGAAAAATGTGACCAAACCCCCACCTATGTGGTGGGGTAGCGCGGGGGGGGGGGGGGGGGGGGGGGGTTGGATGGAGAGAACAATAGATAGGTGCATAACTGCATCAGTAAAAACAAAAAAAACAAATACGTATATCCGAACTGAACAACAGCTTTTTTAATACGTCAAGTCTGTTTATTGTACAAATGGTATTTCAAAGTGGGAATCACTGTGTATTCTTTATGAAAAACAACATAAAATGACATTAACAAATTTAATGTTTACAAGCAGTGTTCAGTGAAATTTAGATGTACATACACAGTTACATGTTATTTACATGGTATTTACATGTTCTTTATATGTTACCCAATGTTAAAATTATCATAACTCAAAAACTGTAAGAGTGCCCATCCCAAATCTTTCTGGAAATGTTCCTTACATCTTATAAAACAAATAACAAGAAATTACGCATTTTGAAAAATACTCATTTTTGCAAATCAAGGTCAAAAGTTATAAATTGACATAACTTTTTTGTGGTACGAGATACAATTTTGATTTCTCCTTTTAAAATAAAGGCCATTTCAAGAGCTTTAAAATGATCTAAAATATTTCTCTGCAGGTGCTTAACTTTTTGAGATACGGCTGTCCAAACATTGCAGGTCATGCTAATTAGTCATATGTTCGTTGACCCGTACCGGTATCTCAAAAATTAATTGACCAAATGACATAAAATGTTTGTTCTCGGGGTTTCTCAAGGAGTCCAATCAGCACACCAAATTTCATTTCAATCTGTTAGGGTCAGGTCCAAAAGCTCGTTGAATTGACATGAATGGCCCCATAACAGAATTTGGGATTTAGCAGATATTGATAAAAATTATTGAAATGTTAGTTAAACTGTATTCGTGGCATTAGGCCAAACAAAATAAATGGTGTGTTTACGGTAACCCGACCTACCTGGAATTTGAGGCCAAATTGCCGACCTCAAACTTTTTATTGCTAATTTTCAAGTTGATAATTTTAAATGAGCACTATTTGCAATAATTTCCAACGAATATAACATTTTCTGCACTTGTACATGAACATGGTTAATAGTGTTAATAGTGAGTTTCATACATTGCAAAACAACACGCAAATGCATGAACTGAAATGTAAAACAAAAATGACAAAATAAAATTATTTTCCTACCTACCTACCTGGATATTTTTTATTTAGGCCATTACTGAAACGCACCATTTATTTTGTTTGGCCTTATCTGTTTCAGGAACATTTTCTTCCATTGATTTTCCTTTAATTTCCCTAGTGATTTCCCTTTGGAATTTGAAGCGGTGATATAAATCAAAGTATATGTGTCCGTTTTCTATACTGGAGAGACCTAATTTTCCTCCAAAAAGAAATATCTTAAGATGGATCTAAAGCCCGCCGCACACGTGAGGTCGTTTGCTGAGCAAACGGTCATTCGTGGCCGTTTGCTCAGCACTTGGCTCACGTGTGCGGTGGCTATTTTGCTGCATTTTCTGTCTCGCGAGGCCATGAGACAAAAATCTAACGTGTTTGATATTTTTTGCCTCGCGTGGCCAAAATCTCACGTGTGCGGGGGTGATGAGCCAAGTGCTGAGCTAAAATAAATGTAGCTGGCCAATGAAAACCACGCGCGCACGCCAACCCCGCCAAGGTCACCACACTTTAGCAAAAGTTTGGTGACCTTTGCGGTGCCCGCGCGCACTGTATTCATATCACGTGAATATGGGGATGGTTTTTAATTGGCCAGCTACATTCATTTTAGCTCAGCACTTGGCTCATCACCCCCGCACACGGTGAGATTTTGGCCACGCGAGGCAAAAAATATCAAACACGTTAGATTTTTGGCTCACGGCCTCGCGAGGCAAGAAATGCAGCAAAATAGCTACCGCACACGTGAGCCAAGTGCTGAGCAAACGGCCACGAATGACCGTTTGCTCAGCAAACGACCTCACGTGTGCGGCGGGCTTTAGGAGATAACTTCAGCTAAAGAACTGCAACGAATAGTGTCACAACATACCTTCCTGAAAGCCCTGTGCAAATTTCCAATATACTGTATGTATTTGCACTTGTCAATTGTAATCCCGGCCCCGGGGGACCCGGGACTTTGGAGAAAGTAGCGGGGACATAGCCGGGGATGTCCAAAAAAACGTGCCCCGCTAGCCGGGACAATAGCGGGGACTTGGCCGGGGTTGTACAATTTGTTGCCCCGCTATACCGGGACAATAGCGGGGACATAGCCGGGGTTGTACAATTGTGTTGCCCCGCTATACCGGGACAATAGCGGGGACATAGCCGGGGTTGTACAATTGTGTTGCCCCGCTCTACCGGGACAATAGTGGGGACATAGCAGTACAAATTTTTTAACAAATCTTAGGAACGAAATGTACTTTTTGGACACTCTTGCCGGACGCGAATTTCATAAAGCAGTTGAGTCGGGGCCGAGATCGGGCGGGAGTTGTACTGTTATGCCTAGCATGTTGGGGCTGGGACAGCGCGGGGGTTGTCCAAAATGCCCCGCATGTCGGGGCCGGGATTGTGCGGGGGATGTACTAAATGCCCCGCATGTCGGGGCCGGGATCGTGCGGGGGTTGTACAATAATGCCCCGCATACCGGGGCCGGGGTATAGCCGGAGAAGTACAAAATCAAGTGCCCCGCAGGGCCGGGCACGTAGCGGGGACGTAGCGGGAGTATCACGCTGGGCCACTTGGACATCCCCGGCCCAGTCCCCGCTAGTCCCGGGTCCCCCGGGGCCGGGATTACAATTGACAGGTGCATAACAAGGACACCTAAAAATGTAAAGTATGTGTTCTATGTTACATACGTTAAATAGGTAATTTGTACACAAGGTTTTCAGAAACGTATGTTGTCGTACTATTTGCTGCCTAAGTTATCTTCTTAGATCTGTCTTAAGATATTTCTTTTGTTTTGAGAGAAGATAACTGGCATTGCACAGAGTTATGATCCTGGTGAAAAAGTCTCTCCAGTATTGAAAACAGACTTATATGGGAAGTAAATTAAAGGCGATGTCCAGAATCACATTTTTGACCCACCCATTTTCCCATCGGTGTTGAGATATCATTTGTCATATTTTTCTCATCATTCTGAAATTTTGCGTTCTCAATCAATACATTTTCAAGGATATCATCGAAAAAACCAATGTTTTGTAAACTAATTTATCTGGTTCCATAATCAGTGCAGTATAATTACACCAACCTTTTTGTTTCAACATTCATATTGGAGATTGCAAATTGCCTGTTTTCTAACCATGGATATTATTCTGGGGAGGTATTTTGTATGATTGTTAGGTTAGAGCAAAATTCATTTTCTAAAAAATCTTAACACGCTCCTTTAAAGGCCCAGTGGATCATTTGCAATGACCCAAAAAGTAATCGACGAGTTTACAGGGGAAAAGTTCTGAAAGTAAAGATTGAATTAATAGCAACTATCCAATGAAAGGTTTTCGCTCAAAATGATATAATTTTACCAGAAAATAATCCGTAAAGATGAAATTATTTAGATCGTTTGCAAACGATTTACTTATTTTTGGTTCGCATCTACGCGGTCCAAAATGCATGGGCGCTGTGTACTCCGTGTGCGGGTTCCAACGCGATGCATTTTTATGGATCGCGCGCACACGCAGTATGTGCACCACAGAGTGCATGACGCAAGCCACATAGTACCCGATCAACTGAGAACGAATATTTGAAACACCCCGCCAAGACCAGGAAAATGCATATGGATTTTCATGTTTTTTTAAACGAGGTACATTTGACAAAGCTGAAATTTCTTCGGATGAGTTTGTTGATGTCTTTCTTTTGATTTATAATGGTTTTATTCACAGAATCGCTCAAAAACAGATCATCTACAGGGCCTGCGATCAGTGATGAACTTGGGTTATAACTAAAGGCTTTAGATTTTAGTTTTGTGTTGTGCTTTGGGGAGGTATTTTAAATGATTGTTACATGTACATGTAGATTAAAACGAAATCCATTTTCTAAACACCTTCCTTTAAAGTGAAGTAAACAAAATACTGAAATTTGCTGTTTTATAGTCAACATGACCTGAGGCAAAACATTGCATAAACATACCAGGTATCTCCTTTGAGATTTCAAATCAATGTTTGCCATTTTCAAGCTATGAGAATGCCTGCAAATTTAGCCACAGAGTGCATTCCTTGATTAAATTTACTTGTCTTCAAAAAGGTATTTATCTCTTGTAAAGTGTGGGGGGAGGGGGAGGGGGAGCGGTGCAGATGAGAACGTGAATTTTCGATCGTAGATAGATTCAGCGTGTGAGGGCTTCCTTCGCTTGAACTGTCCATGATAAATATCACCCTCCCTTGCATTTCCTTGCCTTGACATTTATAATCCCGGGCCGTCCTGACAGTCGCTCTTCATCAGTTATATTTGGCATGATAATCCTCTTGGAGTGCGAGTTGCAATTATGTTTTGGTCCGTTTATCATAGGAGTAGGTTGACATTACATGTTATTGCGTATATTCAACTTAATAAAGGAGTGATGTGTACAGTAGAGTACCGAGGAGGCGGGGGCATGTTCGTCATGTTCGTCTCCCCCCTCTCAGATTTTTCAATTTTTCCAATTTTTTTTTATCATACCTGTAAGTGACGGATGTCTGCTGTCATCAAACACGATTCCCTGATATGGACATGTAGTATGACAAATTAAAAAAACAAAATATTGCCTGCTGGGATGACACCTCGTTTGCATAATTTCTTTGGCATCTCAATATAGACCATGCAGTTGCGTGTTACATGTTTTGTAAACTAGAATGAAATCCATATTTTCTGGAAAAATCTGGTCAGTCGCTCCTCCAATGATTATCTGGTATTACAATGGGAATCTGTGACAAAAATGTTGTGCGCATCTGTGTGAGACCAACAAAATTTGTCTTGGGGCGGCAGCGTAGTCATGTCTTCGAGATCACCTTGTGCATATAATCTTAACCATGACCCTCATTACAGTCAATATTTGTATACTATTGCGGTCATCTGCATTCATTTTTTTGTACCATTATATATTCCAAGGTGAATTCTACACCTTGTGCACATAGCACAGTGTACAGTGTGCTACCTTTAATTTATTTTCACATGCATGCAAATGTCCATGGGGATATGGATACAAGCTGCATAGTCAAGATTTTTGTGAGTTGCTTTATATTAAAATATTCACGAAAAGAAATATTTAAAAAAGGTACTTGACATGTAATTCTGCATACCATACGTACGGTACCTATAATGTACCCTAATTTTCCCATTAAACAGGGCAGCGTACATGTATGCATTTTATTCAAATATCTTATGGCAAGGTTAGCGTGATCAAAATCAAGGGCAATATTTTTCAGATTGTCAGTCATCTTGAGATTATAAAATTAAATTATTTAATTAAATTAATCCTGGTTCCAGCTCTTGACTCTTTCAAAACTGAACAAATTGTGAGTATCGCTGAATAAGCGGCAACTCACGATGGCGAGATTTTTCCGCATGCTGATTGGCTAAAGAAATTGGAATGCGCGTGCTGTGCATGCGTGATGCGTGCATCTTGTTTTTCCATAGAACTTGGCTGTGACAATCGGCATCACGTCGCAAAAGTTGAACATGTTCAACTCTTGCGATTGTTGATTTTTTTTTAGCGCTGCCTGCAATTGCCGGTTGTCATAATGCCGTAGGAACTACACTCAGGTTGCAAAACAATCGCTGAATGATTGGTCATAAAAAATGCAGTCGCCGCCTGTTCTGCGTTGTCGCAAGGTCGACCCGAGGGCAGTATAAAGCTGTTATGGTCACACAGAAATTTACTCAGTTGACATGTATTACGATTGTAATATCCAAACAACAACCATGGTCGCACGACATACTTCTTGTAATTGTATTGTAATAAAGTCCATGCAGTCACATGCAAGTTGAATTAAGAAATTGATGTGTCATAAACATTTCACGTTGTGACGCCATAGCTAGGGCTGATGGGATGTAATACGACAAGGAGATGCATACAAGTTTGCTGCCAGTTTATTACAACAGGGATGTGATTGTTCTGGTTATTCCTTCTTTTGTCTCAATGGTTTGTGACAAAGCTTATTCCGGGAAAAACTAGAACAAATCACATCCCTGCTACAATCGTATTACAATTGAAAACAACTCCACGATGATAATTCTCGTTATTCATTGATTATGATAAGATGAAAATTTGCGGTTACCATAATTTTGTAATACTGCAATACATAAATGTAGCCGAATGTCGCAATTCGGGAATCAGGATGGCGTAGTGGTTCTTTCCTCACCTTCGACCTCTGTGGCCCTGGTTCAAATCCTGTTCGGGTCGGTATGTGGATTGGATTCTCAGTCCCTTCTTGATTCCGTGAGTTTTCCATACAGAATGGGGTTTTCCCTCCCACCTCTAAAACTGAGCATTTCTTCGTTTCTCTTTACAGGTTTCCTCAGGTTTACGAGCTACGTGTCTCAAGCACTTTTGAGGAATCTTTGCTTTCGATATCGGAAAGAATTAATAATTGGTGTGACTCCAGCATGTCTCTTTATTTGAACTATAGAGTGAGTTACACCGTGTTTACACTCGAACCGGCAAATGTGTATACAGACCCAGCATTTTTATTGCGACCACAAAACTGAACATTTGCCGCGTTTACACTACACCTCGATCCGACTTCAACTCGCCTTCAGAAACCGCAAAAGTCACCACTAATTGTAACTGCAGCGCATGCGTGAGTTGTTAGGTGTTGCAGAACTGGTGCCAGATTGGTAAATTAAAACTACCACACGGCGGGCACCACCCCAATGACACTCAAATTGCCGAATCTGTATTCGGGTAGCGTTTACACTACAAGCGACCTTGACAATTGCGGGGTTCAACCCTACCCCAAAGGTGACTTGAAAAAGGCGAATCAGACCCGGGTCTGATCCGCCTTTTTCAATTCACCTTTTGCGTTTACACTTAGTGCCTACCCGGCTTCAACTCACCTTTTTAGAAATTGCGGAGTTCGATTCGGCAAAGGCGAATCGAGTGTAAACGGGCCTATAGTTAAATAAAAATCATGACCATACATATACTTCCAAACACAAGGTTTTGTAAACAGAAGAGGCTGTGCAAAAATACATTGTAAATCTACATTCCGACACTGAATACATATATACACAGTAGTTAGCCATTGATTTATACGTAAATAATTGTTCCTTTTAAACCTACACACAACCACACAGCACGTACTGCTTTATACATCTGCTCGTTCCGAAACGAGAACAGAGCCACACACTTAAAGGTTGTCGTCGTCCACTGGTTGTCACGGCAGCGCTGCAGCATGGTCCACATTAATGGCCCATGATTACCGCTCAGCGACACTGCATGCAGTATTGATAGCAGCTAGAGATGTGTGTGTGTGTGGAATATTACACCTCAAACAGGGATCCCTGGGAGGATGTTACTGTAGAATTGGCTGGGGGATTTCCTTGAGTGTTGGTATAGCATTGCTAATAAACCTCTCGGCAAACGGTGATAAATACATGTATGTGAGATCATGTAGTTTTCATGCGGTGTTTGATGTATGGGGCCCAAGTGTAGGACGGCAATTCTCTCTTGTGGATGTCTGTTATTGTGGTTTGGTCTGCACGTTCATGTTTCATAAAAATATGCTTTCAGTGTTTTATATCATATGTATTTGGGTAATTCCCAAAATTAGTTGTCCAAAAGTGTGACATGCTTTTTAAGATTTTCAAGTGTTTTTAATGATTGAAAGTGGTTTCTCAGTAGAAACTAATTATATTTATTTGAACAAATGCCACTCAAATTTAACAAAACTCCTATTCAATACCATGGAACAAATTATAAGCCTTTATGGTCTTTTGTTTTGAATATCTTTCAGGAATCAGAAAACAAAATATTGAAGAAAATGATGCTGCCCCCTATAATCACAGGCCACAGTCCATTACTGAGAATTTGTGGTCATAATTGGTGATTTTTGAAGCAGAGAATGTCGTATATAACTGGGACACCAAACATTTTGGACCCCTAATTTTGGGAATTACTCCTTTCCATAAAACCAGGAGCAAAAGTGTGACATTTTTATGCATAAATTTTGTAAAAATGTTCTTTTTCAAGTTAACAAAATTGTTTAAAGACATTTCTGTGCAATTTCTAAATAATGTAGAATATTTAAAAGAATTTACAAACGGTTAAACATGTCTTGGTATCATATGAAAATATTCATGAGGGGGGACTTCAAGGCATTTTTTAAAAACTCTTGCGATTACATTTCAAGTATTTTTGACTAGTTTCTTTCTAGAAAAGGTAGTTGTGATATTACCCAGCTGTAGAACCTGGACTTTATCGATTCAACTTACATTATGAGCGAAATTTGTTACATTTTGAGCGAAAGTTTCAAAATGAATTATCGCACTAGTTTATTGAATCGTTCTTGTTATGTTTTGGGTAGTATCAACATATATAGGTTGTGTTTGATTCATGAGGTCATATATTCTTTATATGCGGAGGGTGATCGTTCTTTGAGGACCAGTAAAAACTAAGTGTCAAGACGTAAAGCAGGCCTCCTACTGTGCGATTTTTGCCTCGAATTTCCAACGATTAGGCACGATTTGGTGAGATTACCAGAGACTGTCTATAGACTATACACAATCGTACCTAATTGTTGGAAATTCGTGGCAAAAATCGGACAGGGAGGCCCACTTAAAAGGGGGACACTGTGTCCTATTTTCATGGAATGACCCATTTCTATTTAAAGGACCTTGCTGAGATTTTTACCACAAAATGGATTTCATTCTAACCTACATGTAACAATCGTATAAAATACCACTCGCTCCCCCAAAAAACCATTATCCATGGGAAGAAAACAGGAAATTTGCAATCAATTTCGATAAGTGGAAGCAAAAAGGTTGGTGTAATCACTGCACTGCTTTATGGAACCGGATAAATTAGTTTAATGCAAACCATTAGCGTTTTCAGAATGGTAATGAGGAAAATATGACAAATGATAAGGTATCAGAATCTTAATAACCATAGAAAAAATGGGGTGCTGGGGGATTTCAGAAAATGTGATCTGGAATTGTACATTTGTGTAAAATGTGTACGTCATTGAATACACATGTACATGTTTAAAGATAAATGAAATTATTGCTTCCTTTTATCATGAAGAGATTCCATCTGGGATGCAATCATTGCATTGGACAGTAGGAACCACTTATCTATCTTCCATTTGAATCAGTTTTTTCCGGTCAAACGCTTGATTAACATTTTGGGACATTGCAAAAATTTAACTTGTGATGTAATGGAACTGTACCCGATACCGGTACATGCAGCTCAGTATCCTGGGGAGGGATTAATCAAGACCCAGACCAATTCCAGAGAGGAATCGGATTACCAGAGTTGGTGGATACAGGAGGCAAGGTTTAACCCATCTCATGATGGAACATGCATGAGGGATTGTACATGTACGATATATCATTTGGAATTAACCAAAATTTTAAAAATGTAAAACCATGATAGCAAACCGTCGTGGTCCTGTGTAATTAATTCCGTCTGGACCTAGATGATCAGGTGACCTATTGTACGTTTTACCAAGGTTTTACGTGCCAAAGGACATTCTCCAGGCCGAAAATAAATCCAAGTCCACACACATGGAGAAATAACCACGAACAGTGGCTCGGATAATTTTTCTTTTTTTTACAAAAATTAGTCCAGTCGCTTTTTGTGTCTCACTCCCAGACCTATCAGTTGTTACCCTTAGTGCGGACAGACCAATTTCTTTCTAAACAAAACACAGTGATCATAATGGAACCTGAGAAACCTGAATATGGCTGATGGGTATCAAGTTGCCTCATGGTTTTGATTAGCATGAGTAGAGTTGGACCAAGAGGCAAGGTTTAACCCATCTTCCTGAAACATGCATGGGGCAAGCTGTGGGCACTGGAACTGGACCTCATAGGCAGGATTTGTATTGATGCAGCATACGGTAGCCTACATTGTGTAGCTAAAGGCCCGTTGTATCATGCAATGAGTTCACAAGAAAAAAACTAATGGCACTCAGTGTGTTGATAGCAATGGTAACAATTACACCATGCATGCAGGGGCGTATCTGGCTTTTAGTTAAGGGTGGAGTTATGGCTCCTACTCGGAACTGTGTGCCGAAAACACGCCCTGCTATGGGGTTTGGAAAATTTTGAAATTTATATCGTGCTTTCTCCTACAATCTAAGGCACTTTAAAAGCTTTTTAAAGGTTTCAGGGGAGGGATTTTTAATGCAATATTTTATTTAGGCTACTTCATTAAACATTAGTTCGCCGCTCAATTGACCCCTCCCCCTCCTCCCCACCCCTCACAATCTGCCACTGCCATATTGCTTTTTTTTCAGTCCAATATGGTACCTTTCTGTACTAAAATATTATTTTAATTTTGACTAATTTTATAATTATCTGAAGGCTGTTTTACAAAAATGATTTTTTTCTACACTGTATAGGCCTACACAAAACCCCTGCATGAATTTTGAAGGTTTTTCTAAAACATTGTTGTGTGGAGCTGACATTTTTCAAGCTAGTTTTAATACCAACATTCTTCAGTACATGCATGTAATCAGTGGCAGATCTGGAGTGGGGGTTAAGGTGGTTGCAACGCTCCCCCTCTTTGAGCGGTGAACTAATGAAGAAATAAATAAAATATTGCATTCAAAATCCCTCTCCTGAAACTTTTTTAAAAGTATAGTGCCTTAAATTCAGGGTCTCGGACTCGACTCGAGTCACATTGGAAAAGGACTCGGACTCGACCATGATGGTGACTTGGACTCGAACATGGTGACTCGTGACTCACAAGTCACATATTTCAAAAAAGAATAATATATAGTCGAGCGCTTAATGCAGGATTCTTGGGAAAAACACACTACGATGCGTGATTATGTACACTGCCGGAAGCGCACGAGCACCTCAACATTTCACATACCGGGGGTATTGTGTGAACAAAACTATAGTACATGTAGATCCAGTTTCATTAATTTGGCGAACGAGTGACTCGTGACTCGAGGCTAATGACTCGAGACTGACTCAAACTCGAGGTTAGTAACTTGGGACTCGGACTCAATTTTGGTGACTCGACTATACAACACTGCTTAAATTTCAAAATGTCCCGTTCCCCTAGCAGGTCGTGTTTCTCGACACGTAGGAGCCACAACTCCACCCTTAACCAAAAGCCAAATACTCCCCTATGCCATTGTTCTGGGAAGTCATAAAAGGTTACGCCTATTAGTTATAACACCTACATGTAGGGTGTTAAAAAATAATGCATTTATTGCAAGTGTGAAAACACCTATGGTGTTAAATTTTAACACCAGGCTCGGTATCTATAAGACAACACCACTGGTGTTAATTTAACACCACAGTTTTTGCAGTTTATAGAAATGATACAATTGACCTTTGCAATTCGGTGTATTTTCTAGGCTCACAGCTGATTGGACCAAGAAAAATAAGTTTTAATAAATCAAATAATTTCCAGTATTTCCCCAATCTGAAATTCATTCCAATTCTTCACAACTACCCAAAACGTGACTGTATGCGTACTTGTCATTTTTTGAGAATATCAACAGTTAAAGTGTCAGGACATACATGTGGAAACACCGTCTTGTTTTCATAGAAAAAGTAACCCATGTTAGGCTCCATAAAAAATATTGCTTGATTCTCATCAGCGGCCGGGTCAAATTTGCGGCGCCGGATCGATTTTTTTAATATTTTGTATACAAATTATAAAACCTCCGGATGCCATATATGCCTGCAGAAATGTCAAATTTATATTTTATAATGTTATCCCAACTTTGAAAAACAGTGAGAACTATATTCTCCGAATGATGATGGTGATGTTGGTGGATTCTTTTTCAAACATCATCTGCTATTCCGTAATTCCCCGGTGGCCATGCATGGCCCGAGGTACGCAGCAGTTCCGAGGTACATAGGCCTATGTAGGATTTGCCAGCGGGATCGTGGTTCCGTTTCAGTCGCGCTGGGCCGGCCGAATTGCGAATCACCCGTGACAAGTAATTTTCTCTTTCGGGGAAGTAAAACTTCAGAACTGCCCGAGGTAACTTTACAGGTATATTTTCCCTTTTAAAAAGTGCTGTTTTTCACGGCCTACAATAGCAGTCGGAAAATTTACCTGAGATTTTTGTGCCTTTTCAAACGATAATGTTTTATTTCGTCGCACATTTTCACCGGCGCGGTGCATGCAGTCTGCAGACCCAGTACCTCTAGCGCCAAGGCGCCGCACAGTGCATGTCATGAACAACGTGTATGTCATGTCGAGCATACATGTAAATAAAAATCACACAGAGCACTGCGTTTGCCATATGTGCCAACCTAGCATGTAACAACAACATGTGAATAGCATAACGCCAACTACACGTTGCACACACAATGATATGTTTATCGTATGACGTAGTAAGAATTTATAAGGGAGTTTACGAAAAGGGGCTAGAGGCTCAGGCTATGTATGCTCCTTGCTCTATGGTTTGGCTACGACAGGATTTTATCAAAAAGTTATTTGTCACTGCTAAATTTGACTTTTTAGGATGCGTTATTGCTTTCTGAAGGCCAATAAAGGCCCTGCTGGGGAAAATTAGCGACATTCGTGTATGGAACTCTTACCCATAATTACATGTTCATCTCTGAATGTATTGGGTCCACATGACTCTCAAAATATAAAATATAAAATGGCCTGGTCATCGGAATTGATCGGATTGTGCTGCGAGAATCCGCTTTAATACCCAAAAAATATATATAAATTATAAAATATAAATTGCCCTGGTCGTACAAATTTTTACACATGTTCTGATGAGAATCAAGCAATATTTTTTATGGAGCCTTATTGAAGATTTAATACTTGAAGTTGAATCGGGACTTGACAGAAAGGAAGACTTAGGGAAGACACACAAATCTAACTGCCGGTACCGACAGTTATAGCGGTACCGCCTGCATGAAAGGAGAAACCACCTTCGTGTAGGCGGTTAACAAAAAACTGCCTACACCATTGTCGGTACCGGCTGTTAAATTTGTGTGTCTTCCCCTAATAATCAGCTACATAATTTTTGGCTTCCCAAAAAAAGAAACTGTGGTGACACGGCTTTTTAAAAAATTTGTTTTTATTAATGGATTCCAAGCAATAAAGTCAAGTTGACATGAAGCAAACAGGCATGAAGCCAACAGGCATGTTTTTAATCGAAACACTAAAAAAACCAAGAACAAAAACCATTTGACGCGCAGGGTTGAAAGTGATGCTAAGCATACATACAGTTCTTTTTTTTTGGCCTTAATGGAGCACCGTGGAATTGGTTCCCTGCAAAAGGCAATTTCCAGTGCGAAGTACATGCATGGACTAATTGTTCTTATGTCCTTGTCAATGTAGAAAATATGGCCGGTCTCCAAAAGATAATTATAAGGATATTTATTGTAATATTACGACTTGTATAGCCTTGTTCCTGTAGCTCATAAAAAGTACATTTCACGGGTCATATAATCATATCACAGGCGTATGGAAATTGTTAGCTCTGTATATCCCTGGGTTTATTGATTTTAATCCCATTGCCTCTTACTGCAACCAATGGTATGACCAGTCGTGTGTGAAATTCATTCAAGGAACACATAAAAATTAATATCCACACACAATTTGAAATGCCAACTGCTGTGAACGTACTACTGCACGTACTATGCTGCTACACGAGTATTATTCTAGCAACGTGTATGCAAGTAAATAAAATTGTTTGCCTAGGTGAAATTTTATCAATTATTTAGTTTCAGTTTAAATAACGAATTTAAAAGTCTATGAAATAAATTGAATTAAAATTGATAATTTATTTGATTTACAACATTAATAAGTTTCCAAATTAGAGATTATAATCAAAAACTACACCATTGGGATATTATGGTTGAAAAAGGTACCACTTCAGATTAACATTAAAAGCACAGGCTCGTCAGCAATGCGTGCCGCCAAATTCGTGCCACGAAATACGCAGCTCCATAGCAAAGGCATGGAGCTGTGTATTTCGTGGCATGAATTTGGCGCGCGCGCTTTGCTGACAAGCCTGTGCCTTTAACTCACGTAGCCTTATTCACATTTTTAAAGGTAGTATACATCATTGGTAATCTCGAAAATCAGAGATGTTCACAGATTTACGCCTAACTAACACAATATAAACATGATCACCATAGAAAACTTCCCCTGAAATGGTTTTGTCTGAAGTGCTATAGTCTTTGAGAAATGAGTAAAACAATTAGTTTTCGTCTCATGAGACAAAAATTCAATTCGCCCAAAACCATTTCGCTCAAGTGCCATTTTGCCCCAAACCACTTCGCCCGAGTGCCACTTCGCCCCTAATTATTTCGTCCAAACACTACATGTACATCACCCAAATGCCACTTCGCCCCAAAACCACTTCGTGGACAGGCCGTGGTTCAGGGCGAAATGGTTCAGGGTGAAATGGTTTTGGGGCGAAATGACTGCAAAGCCTTTTTTTACCGTTTTCTCAAAAGTTAGACAAAGTACGGAGCTGGTTTTTGCTCAGGTTGGTTTTAATCATGCATATCTGCAATCACACAGGGAGATAAAACACTTTACCAATCAGTTTACCAATCATGTACATACTATCTTTAAATTAAGTATGAACAGGTGATTTTTATTTTTTTTAGGGATAAAGACCGCCGGGATGAATTTGGACAAATGTCCACGAGTTTTTGGAATCTGCAGGCAGTAAAAAGCAACTTGACATTTGTCCACATTTGTAATGTTTTAAAATTGTAAAAAGAAAGTCGTAATGACACTGTCTTTATCCACTGTCATTAGAATGACTAGACTACGACCTCTGTTAGTGCATATCTAGTGCCTAACTGCCAAATTGACAACTGACAAATTCCTTGAATATTGTAATGTCTGCATCATTAACAGTCGGAATCGGTACTTCCTGGAATTGCTACAATAAAGGGAATATGCCGTATTCCTGAACGCGTGAGGGCGCTGTCAAGTGGCCCGCGTCCATCGCGTGTTATGTTCGAACACAAAATGTGCTACGCACGCACGCCTTCCAAATGTTTACTTTTAATGGAAATAATTATCAACATGCCCGATCTCCGCATACGTGACTTTTCCCCAATGTACAGACGTAATGATTCCCCTCATTTTCCACTGTCTGCTATGGCCATTTCCCCCCAAATCACCTAGTTTGAGCACCCTCACATGTTCAGGAATACAGGCCATTGATTCTTCCGAAAAATGAAATCGTGATTCCGAATCCTAACTTAAACTCATTTCTAATTGACTCCACAGAGTACCGGTACATTGTACATGTATTTGCCCATGTCTACGCCTTCATGTACATGTAGGCTACATAAATACGCTAAAACAAGGCACAGTTGTCTTTATTACTCAGTCATGTAAAAAGTGATCAACTTGCATATTGATGATACCAAAAGGAAGTTTAGACTCTAGCACATATTATGATGCCAAATTTATGTGCCTGAAATTGGCAATTTTTGTACCGGTAACCGTTGCATTTTGGTGGGACAGTGAATGGTAGTTTATTGCCTCTCTCCACCCAGGAGGAAATGGGTACCTAGTGAGGGTAGAAAAAGCTAATGTGTTTGATTAGTCCCTGTGCGCATAAGCTGCACAGGACTGTATACTCCCCAGGGAGGAGGAATGATATTACTGAGCCCAATGACCAGGGGTAATAATGCAGAAAGCGCATAATTGAGAGATCCGTCGGATCTGTAATGCGCTATATAAGATACATGTAAGGCAAAAAATTTTTTGAAATCTGTTTAGCGTTAGCGCGTGCGTCACTTTCAACCCTTCGCGTCAGAGCTTTTTTTTAGTGTTTCAATTAAAAACATGCCTGTTGGCTTCATGTCAATTTTACTTTTTTGCTTGGAATGCACTTACCAAAAAAAACGAAAAAAGAAGCGGAAAAAAAAGCTGCGTCACCGCGTCATTTTGGGAGACTTCAACTTAGGCTAATGTAGCTTTAACAACTTATTTTGTACTCACAATTTGATTGACTCCAATACTGATACAAGTATTAAGTCACAATAATTAATTGGATCCTGTTAGAAGAATAAGCCAGAAAAACAGTATGTAATAACGAAAGAAAAAGCCCTCAATTTCCCCGAAATAAAATCAAAATTGTCTGCACCCTTTAGTCCGTCCGTCAGCACGCGGTGCACTCAATTAAGTTTCCAGTCCGTAGCCATCTTGCACGAGGGTTAGGTTACGTGGATTGTCGGGGAATAAACGAACGCAATCAGGCCGGCAGCGTTGGCGGTACTCATTTGGCAGAATCCCTCGGTAATCTGAGCCCAATATTAGCTGTCCGATGGTGCACGTTGGGTATATAGGGAATGCCTTGTAGTAGTATGCATACACGGTCAACACAAAATCAATTTTCTTTTATTCTTAAAGGATTGTTTGTGTGCCGTATGGATGTAATCAATACTAATGCCTTTTCTGTGTACATTTTTGGGCAAGATTTACACCTAAATTAAAGAAATCAGTATACTAAAAAAGTACATATCTATCAATTTATTAAAGTTATGTTTATTTATACACCTGGATTAGACAGTTACGTACTTTAATTTTATTGTGGATATACATTTTGTGGGTATGTGCACTTTTTCGTCTAGTAACTACTGGTAAAAGAAGAAAGAAAATTGGAACTACTAGGCCTACATGGTGAATAAAAATAATTTTGAATTTTTTTTTAAAAATACATCCATACATAAGTATATAATGTCAAAGAAACAATCAAAATACATAAAGAATTTGTTTTGCTCAGGACAGGCATTGCCTTGAAAAAGAAAGAAATTATTTTCCTTTGCTGAAGTAAATGACTTGATTAAATGTACATGTGTGTATTTTCAATATTTGTTTTATTAAAAACCCCTTCATGTCCGTGTGTCCGTATTGCTAATGATGTACATATGTATGAAAATGCTATAATTATAAATAACAACAAAATGAAGTTGAGACTACAGTACAGGTACAATGTATGTTAAAAACACCAATCTTCCATACATGATGACAGTATTTTCATTTGTTTTGTGTATTATACAAATATGCGTGCCATTTGGTAATTAGAAGTGGTGCCATTATTTTCATGAAATATTTGTAAATCTAAGACAAATTGACAGAATTTGACAGAATGGTTCGTTGTCGTTGAGCCATGTACATGTAGCAGTATATTAAATTCCATAAAATTATTTCTGTGAATGTTTAAAATTCAACACCAATTTCCTGTTTTAAATATATTCTATTATAATTTGTGCATGCATGTATGGAGGTTTTGAAAAATAACACTAATATATGCCTTTCCTTTTCCCCTCCCTCCCCCTCTCTGCAGGATCAATCAGTTGTCTGCGGCTGACCCGCTACGAGATTATAGTCTATGTGCACGGCAGTCCGTGGCAAAAGCAAGCCTCAGTTTCCAACGCACGCCCTGCACGCAGAAGATTATTGGCACACGGTTATATATTCAGCCCACTCCTCAGTCGAGCTCTGCACAGCACACACGTAGGCGAGCAGAGGTCTTCATTGCAGGGCTGGATGTTGATGCATAGCGAATTCATCTTGGTGTCCTTGTGCGTTAAATGCGGGGAGGACAGGACGGTCTGTAACTGTGTTTGCATTCATCAGTGTCAAGGCTGTGGAAAGGATGGTCGAGGCACGGTAAACTGGGCTGTGATTTAACAGACGTACATACCACGGTTTGTCTCTCGAGGGGTTTGTGTCAATTTTGGACTGTACGAAGAGCATGATTTCGGGAGTTCAAATAAAAACTGCTTTGTGTATTTGCTGAAGGTTAGAAATATGCAGTGTATGCAGTGTACAGCAGGCCATGTTTTTGAGTTTCATAATCATCGGCAATTTGAGTGAGTAGTCAGATTTACTGTTGGAGTGGAATTGTTCTGACAGAAACGAACCTTATACGTGCATGGTTGTGTTCGGATGTTTACGTCATAGTTTGACATCATGATGAGGTTGGTAATTAGTGAAGAAACCAGCTTTACATAGGAAGCTGTTAGCAGGAAACCCTACATGTATTGAATGCACATATCGCAGTATGCCCGCTGTCTGAGTAAACAGGGTATAGCCTCGAGGTGCGTGCATCTTGGTATCGATGGGATAATGCGCTGTGGGAAAATTTACAGAGAGAAGCCGGTTCCAAAATAACGTGGCAGATCGGTGTTTATATCAACTAACATTGGATTGACGTTTTCTTGATTGGACTGAAACTGTGGGGAAAAAAACATGGCAGGTTACTTCAAAAACAGCAGACTTTTTCTTGGATGTTTGTGTTTGTTTGCGCTTGTTGCGATTACGGGTGCTTTGCGCTACGAGGGCACGGTCGACACGTACACGCAATACGAGAGGTGGAACACGTCGGTAAACGGAACTCTCCGATTCCAGTTCAAGACCACGCAAGCCGACGCTCTCTTAGCATATGCCGATGACATGAAACAAGTCGATTACATGGAAATTTCGATGGAAGATGGGAGTCTACTTCTCAGTATGCGAATCAATAATAAGGCTAGGACTCTGACCGTGGGCGAAAACTTGGACGACGGTGATTGGCATACAGTAGAGGTCATTCGCAACAATCCGAGACGGTTTACATTTAAGGTGGATGGCGACGAAAGATCGGGAACCGTGGATGGCGAAATCATTGAGCTACCAACCCAGACGGATTTTTTCTTCGGGGGTATTCCGCAGCAGGTTCGACGCTCGCACCTTGCACAGCCCGAAGCTCTGGGTCGGACGCACATGAGGGGCCACATACGCAACATTGCGTACTTGGTGCAAGCGCGGCCTAATCGCTGGCGCCGACCGGAGCAACTGGCATCAGATAACGTCCATGAGGATCCGTCGGATCTCTGCAGTAGCAATGACCCATGCAGGAACGGTGGGTTGTGTGTTAGCGAGGAGAAGAGCTCCCAGTGTCAATGCGACGGGACGGGCTTTGTTGGGGAACTGTGCGAGGAAGGTAAGTTGGATTAAAAATGCTTATTTGTGAACAAACCCTTGTGCATTGAGATTTGTTCTCTCCAAGTACAGCCACTGTTTCATTAAGAAAATAAAAAAGATCAATGTTCCCCCAACCCCTACGCATAAAGGGATCGTAAGTGCTAATGGGTTGCAGTCTATAAAGCATTTGTTTTTGGTCGCATATTCTTTCTGGTACTGAATGATTCCGCAATAGTGCCCATGGCAAACCTGAAGAAACTTGTGAAGAAAAGATGAAGAAATGCTCAGTTTTAGATGTGGGAAAAAAACCCCTGCACATGTGTATGGGGGAAGCCCACGGAATCAAGTAGGGAACCGAGAACCTGATCCACATAATGACCCGGATGGGATTCGAACCAGGGCGATAGAGGTGGAAGGTGGGGAAAGTACCACTGCGCCAACATCACCTGTGTTCCCAGAATTCAAAGCAAAACCCTGTGTCGTTCGTTTTGCATCTTCTGGATGCTTCCCCCCAGTACGGTGTAAACCCTGTGTTACACGGTGTCAGCATCTCGAACGTCCCTTTTGTGTTGTCTGACAAGTCCCACACCATTAGACTGGTCAATACTTGTATGCATATGTGCAGGTTTTCCTTCTCCACAATTTTGGCACAGCTTGGTTCAAAAATTGCTAAAGGAACCTCCAAATTTTGGCATTAGAAAGGCTGTACTTGGGGGGAAAATACTGTATCTCTTTTTAGAGTGACATGCTGTATATTATAACCATGAGTTTCTTTATTTAGTACAGATGCAGAATAATTCACAATTGCATGTTGTGCACTGCGCATGGATGCGATATGCATTGTGCTTTCATCAGAGCATTAGGAAGCATTTTTAGTTGGTTTTGTTTGCTTCACTTTTATGGCTGGTGTTGTACAGTGTACATGTATGTATGTATGTACATACTGTACATGTAGTACTGTAGATCAGTGTCTCTGTTTGCATGCAGTTGGTTTGATGTTGCAACTTAAATTTTTTATTTGAGAATAAAAGTGATGCATAGCAGAGAGAGGAGGTGGTGTGAAGAGTGTACATTTGCCTGTGAGAATGATGTGAGTATGGAATTGGGTTTGTCCATGAAGTTGGGGCACGGTCCACGTAGCATCGGTATAGTCTGTATTAATTATATACTGAATATGTATTTACAACTTCAAATTGTTGTTGCAACGGATATGGTATAGTGCCCGGCTATACTCATTCATGTTTTCTTTGGGCAATCTCTCACTGAATATGAGATTCTTGTTTTACCTACGCTACGTGGACACCACATATGTTTAACACTGTCAAGACATTTGACTGAGTCTGTGGTTTCGTACACCATAATGCAAGTACTTTTACTGTAGTGGGATATGCTTTTCTTTCCGAAATGAAATATTGACTGAAGTAGCTGGGCTAGAATGAGACACAGTTTTTGAGATATGATATGTCACAAAACGTGACCCAACTTCATGGACAAACCCAATTACAAATTGATACATGTACATGTAGGTGCAACAAATGCAGTCAATTTGAGTGGGAATTATTAGCAGACAAAAGTTTGATGTAATCATGTGCAATGAAGCTGCTATGTTCATTTTTAGGCTAGATGTCAACTTAATTAGAGAAGAAATTTGATTGAAATTCGAACTGATATTTCTGAGGAAAGTTTTTCTTTTGTTGTGCTGTATATTTGTAAAAGTCACCATCATGTATTATAAGATGTACCGTACTCTTTATATCATGAGAGTTGTCTGAAGTCGCTGAGCATTATAAGGTTGTGTGTCAAGTGTATTTGAATATTTAATGATACTTGAATATTCAGGGTATAGATTTGAGGATATGAATATTCACAATATGTTTAATGAACAAATCCACAGAGAAAATTAGTCTTCTTTACATCAGAGTTCTAGAATAATTGATAACTCTCTAAATGTAAAAGGAGCTGTCACGGTTTGCGCATGCGCCAAATCCTTTCATATTTTGACATACGTGCGGGCTCAGATAAATGTAGTGCAATTTCGTTACACAACGCCATTGGTGCGTGTGCTATAGTTGTGTACTGTACATCGTGTACTTAGCACGTGCTACATGGGCAGTGTGTATGTTTACAATACGCAGAATTCAACTACATTGTACATCGTGTGCGCGCATTTGTTCGATTTGGCATCGCGTGTGTGCGATTGCGCGATCAATGTCTGGAAAAACAAAATCGTACAGCGGTGGCGGCCACTGTGTCTTTTCAAGGACAAAAGGTATGCTGTAAAATTGCTGTCGGGACCAAATAAGCATGTCAGTTATGATGGAAAACAAGGTTAAACAAATTCCTGTATCCAACCATGTCATTCATATCATTCGATGCAGTTTCTGTCATGTTTTGTCGAGTTTTTTGATGGAATGAAAAAACTCTCTTTTTAACGACGGCCGCACACCCGGTGATGTCGATGTTTGGCGGCTTAAAAATACGGCAAACAGTGCGATTCCAAGTAAAAAGTAATGCCTCAGGACATCCTGGACGTTGACAAGTACACCACTGCCAAAATTACTAAAGGAATTATAACGGATGGCAAAGATTGAATAGGATATGCAAAACCCAGCGACAACTTGAAAAAGTTAGCCCAACTTTTTCAAGTTTGGCTGCGCATGCGCAAACCGTGACATAGCCCCCTTTAAGAGCCGTATAAGGGACAGCTAATTTTGGAGTGAATGTTTTGCTCTTTGGGGTGCTTTTTCAGTGAAATTACCACGAGCTACGTCCCTTTTGTGTCTCTTGAAAGGACCGATTTGCATTTAGAGAGTACAGAAACTGACAACCGTTGCAAGCTGCAAGTTTGCAAGATAGTTTTCTAATTTTAATTCGAACTTTTGACAATGGAATCGAATTTGAATGGAATTTTGATTCCTAATTGGAATCGAAATTGATTTTAAAAATGTCGGAATAGGCCAAGCCTGTACATTAACACATTGTTATCGTGCACAATGCTACATGTATGTCTCCCATGTGTGCCAAGGCTAGCATTGAAAAGCGTCTTTCGTCAGAGGCGGGTGTCACATAGTCCCAACACCCAAACTAATTATGTTATGATATTTGATATCCTTCCAATTAACTTTGAGATTGGAAGTAGAAATCGGCTGGCCCCGAAAAGGTGCCATGGATGTGGCATTAGCTGAATGATGCCAGACCATCTGGGATAGAAGTTAGCGCAAATCAGGCATGACAAGAATAAGGGACAGAGATAGGAATCGGCTTTAAGAATGTTGTATCAGTACTGTATGTGGACGAATGGAATTTGGATATAGTGCCAAATCACCATTGAAATGAAACAACCAAACTTGGCATGAGAGAAAAATCATAAGGGTATCATTGGGATTTTAACCCAAGACCTCCAACTCACAGAGCAGATGCTCTACCAGCTGAGCTATGAGGTACAGTGATAGTCCCTCAGGTGGTAGAGCATCTACCCGGTGAGTCAGAGGTCTCGGGTTTGAATCCTGATAAGGCCCATATGATTGTTCTCTCATCTCAAGTACTGTACATGGGTCTTTCTTGGGCGTAAACAGTCATTTTTTTTAAGGTATCATTTTCCTACAAAAGGAAGAAACGGCTTTAACTTGTTCCAAGATCTGACAAACGTGCCTTTCTTAAAACTTCACTGTACAAATTTCCCATGTTATTTAATTTTTGCGTAACAGGACAGACCTGTAGATGTCAAACACATGTATATAGGTAAGGGGTTCATTCCAGAATTGTCCTTGTTATGACATATAAACCATGTAAAAATGTTAGTTTTATAATAAAAACGCAAAATTAGGAGGGAATTTACAGTACTAAGAAAACATTTTTTAGAGTTGTCCCATAGGTTTACATGTAGCGCATGGGGACGGTCTCAGAGAGTGCCTATGCATGGTAATATTGTACATACTGACTTGACAAGAGTTTATTCTCGAGCACTGTTAAGAGCAGTTTCAGCAAATAAGAGCGCTGTTAACACTCAGCCTTATATTATCATTTCTGATAATACAAGGTTCCTGTTACAACCAGCGGCGTAGCTACAGTGGGCGCCTGGGGGAAGGGGAAGGGGGGGGGGGGGGGGGGGCACGTGCTCCCCCACAATTTCCAGTGCCTCCCCCAGGTGCCTCCCCACGAAAAAATCCCGATACATGTATTGCCCTGAAAAAGACAATAAAAAGTGGGGGAAAAGAGTTTTGAAAACGATATACCTGGCTGTAAGTGACTATCATGTCTACTGATAGTGCTGTATTCAAATTGTTTAGTAGGCCACTGGAACCCTCCCCCCTACTAAAAATCAATGGTGCCCCCCCAGTAAAAAATACAGGCTATGCCGCTGGTTATAATAAGGTAATCTGCAAAGTCTCAAGGACCTGTTACTAACGAGGACCTGTTACTAACCAGGACCTGTTACTAATTTTCCTACAATTAGGTATTTCACCCAATACATAAATTCACTTTTGAAATACGTGAACTGTACAAGGACAACAAATGTCAGACACTAAAAACTCATCAAAACTCGGAGTCATTACTGTCAAATATTGATAAGGCTGATGATTGGAAAGAAGGAATCCTAATTTAGCACAGCGTCAGGAAAACCATTACACCGTAACAAAAGTCATCAGTGAAGATTGACATCGCCAGTTTCACAGCAATTACCAATTTGGCCAACACGGGCAACAAAATTGTCTTTTTGCACACTGTTACGTGTATAGTTTACAACGTCGGTCGCATCACGAAGTGGCGTATCCGCGAACGCAGTAGTAAAACTTTGTTTTGAGAAAATCGCTTTTGAAGTTGGTCACTTTTTAAAACTCCAACTTCGCTGGTTATTCTATGAAAAGTCGTCAGTCTTTTTAGGTGATACTTTTTAGTGTGAGTTAAATGACGTAAAAATATACTTTTTTTATTGTATTGACTGTCTAATTAAAGAACACTTTAGCTTAAAACTTATTCGTCACTTCGTGAAAAAGCAACATAATTCGCCCCCTGTCTGTATTTCACTGCGCGCGTAATATTTACAACGTCGCCCTGGCGCGTGGCATTTTCACGAAGTGGCATATCGCGATACGCCACTTCATGAAAAAGCAATTCATGCACATACCATCTTTTTCAATGAGCGTGAAAAAGAAAATTTGCATACCCATTAGTAACATGGTTTTAGGCAACTTCTGTAATTAAAAAAATAAAAGTTGTCAAGTCTCGTAACTTTGCATAAATGTTAAGGACACCAAATAAAGTCAAATTATACCAAAAACAGAAATTGCTAAAAAAAATGGTTTTGTTTACGGATACGTCACTTCGTGGTGCACCCGACGACATGTAGGTGCAGTAGACTGGAGATTGAATGCAAAATATTAAAGATAGTATACATGATTGGTAAACTGTTACAGGAATAGTTTTATCCTCCCGTGTGTTTGAAGATATGCATGATTAAAACCAACCTGAGCAAAAACCAGCTCCGTACTTCGTCTAACTTTTGAGAAAACGGTCAAAAAAGGGTTTGCAGTCATTTCGCCCCAAAACCACTTTGTCCCGAACCATTTCGCCCTGAACCACGACCTGTGCACGAAGTGGTTTTGGGGCGAAGTGGCATTTGGGCGATGTAGTGTTTGGACGAAGTAATTTGGGGCGAAATGGCACTCAGGCGAAGTGGTTTGGGGCGAAATGGCACTTGGGCGAAATAGTTTTGGGGCGAATTGAATTTTCGTCTCATGAGACGAAAACTAATTGTTTTACTCATTTCTCAAAGACTATAGCACTTCAGACAAAACCATTTCTTGGGAAGTTTTCTACGGTCATCATGCTTATATTGTGTAAGTTAGGCGTAAATCTGTGAACATTTCTGATTTTCGGGATTACCTTTTGTTGGAAGTTTAATGTTAAGGGGTTGTCCAAATTGGAGATGCATCATGAAGGCAGTATGTGGCTCTTAAAAAATTCACATATTTTTTCTTTCTTGTCAAAGCAGACCGCAATACTGCATTTTACCTTTAAGATGGAACAACCAGAGGCCAGGAGCGCATGTTTGTTCCGTGTAATTACACGGGCAGTATGCGGGGGGAAAAAAATCAATCCTCTGAGTCGTGCCCTCACTCCAGCCTTTCAATTTGTTGCGATTCATCACGGGAGACAGATTGAACGTTTTTTCCTTAGTTGGTGTCCTGCACATTCTCCATGCCTATGATTATCAATTGGAGAGGAAACCAGCTGATTTCATTTAATTCAGGCTCATTTTCAAAACACTTTTTTTTTTGCCCGGGTACTTTCTTTCATTTTCCTGATTACAGACGAGATCAATCGTTCATCTCACGGACTGATTACTTTCTTTTTCTGAATGTTGGCGACATCTAACATGGCAATGAGAGACTCGGGGACAAAGTATTCCAATGAAAATGGACCCAACCGATAGAGAAATAAAAATGTTTTAAAATAACATGAAATATTTTTTTCAATATTTCACCCCCACTTTTTTGCCTCTCATATATGCTGCAATTCATATTTTGTTGGCAAAATCATGTTGTGGTCTAGTGGGTATGAAGCGGGACTCTCAATCAGAGGTTGCGGGTTCGAGCCCCACTTCGACCACTTCTGTGTCCCTGGGCAAGGCACTTAATCCCAGTTGCCTCGTCAACCTAAGCGATATTTGGGAAGCTGTTAAGGGGAATGCCACAATCTAACTGCTGATAGGGTTGAGCGCCTGACCAGCAGCCACCCAGTTAAAAGCGAAATGGTTCTGGTGATTCCCTGACAGCAGCGGTAATAATGGCAACAGCGCCAGGAGCACCCCGCAGGGTGGACATGTGCGCTATAAAGGAATCCACTATTATTATTATTATTATGTTACTGTCGGTAAAAATAAAAAAGTTAATAAAACTAATATACATGTACCGCTGATAGAACACCACAGCAGTGGCAATATTACATGTATGTCCAAAGAAGCCGTTGCATTATATCTAGAACAAAAAACTGTTTTACTTATATTGGAATTTGCCATTGACTGCAGTACTTGGTTATAGGCTAAGTACATGTAATACAAAATGGCATATCTTTAAAGGTAGAGTACATGTACATAACTAGTAAACTGTTACCTAGGGCGTGTTTTCCACTCGTGATTAAAATTCCGTGTGAATAAAAATGCCGTGTAGAAATTTCAGCCACAGAGAGGCATAATACTTCAGAAAACTTGAGAAATCCATGCATGTTTTTTTTGTTGTTGAGTTGAATGGTAAAAAGTCTATTGCAAAATACTTTTTTAGAAAACCACCTTCACTTGTTAATTTCGCAAACAAAATACTATTTTGGACAGAAATAAATTAATGTGGTGTTCGGTACCATTGTTATTAAAGGCAGAGGCGCGTCAGTAATGCACGCACGCCAAATTCGTGCCACGAAATACGCAGCTCCATAGCAAAGGCATGGAGCTGCGTATTTCGTGGCACGAATTTGGCACGCGTGCATTGCTGATGAGCCTGTGCCTTTTAACTCTTTTAGTAAGGTTTTTCCTGTCAACTCATTGGGGTCACTGCAAATGATGTACTCTACCTTTAAGCATTTTGGGTGCTATTTGTTCAGTGCACAGGTGGTCCACCTGTCCACAGCTGGACCGGATGCCACAACTCCAGGTTTTTCTATCAGGAGCTTGCCAAACCATTCGCCCTCAGTACTCCATCATGCGTAACTTCTTTCATTATTTTTTCAAAGTGCAGTAACACCCAGCCATCAAATCGGACGTGCACTTACGTCTCGGAGGAGGAACAGTAAGAATTGAGAATGGACTTGGCTCACTTATTCAGTGAGAGGCACAAGGGAGCACAGTCTTGAAGTGAGGATGCATTCGACAGAAATGTGAAAAGCAATTAAACAAAGAAATGAAACAAAAAATGGGGTGTGGGGGCGAAGGGTGGAGAGAATTAGTGACTGTTGCTTTTTTAGGTATAAAAATTCCAGAAACTCAAACATGTACAATTCACAGACTGTGAGGGTTTGTAATGCTTCACAAATTCGTTAAACACATGTTCTTCAAGCATCCTTGATGAAAGTGTAATTCCTGATAAACTGACTGACTGATTAATACAGCATGGTAGTCGGTGTAGGCTACTCGTACTAGGGTCATTTTCTAGAAATCTGTTGCAACATTCATCACTACATTTTCCTATGACACCCGAGATTACCAAAGTTAAGCGCTTGTTTTCCGTGCAGCAAATCTCAGGGTTACAAATTGAAATTAATCGTCTTAACTGGCCAAAAATGCCACTTATAACCCGGTTAACTTCTAGCCCTGGTCGGGAGGTGGGTTAACCCACCAATCTTGGGGTTAATGGCGGCCTTGAGACAATTCTCTGGGTTAGCGTTTGCCATGGGAACCCCAACCCGGGTTAGCAAAATGGGATAAATGCTCATGCGCGTGCTTGGCTTGCAGTTGGGAAATGTATGGGGCCACACCTTTTCAGCCAATGCTTATAAGCAGTGCTTTGAAATTAGGCCCAGGTGAACATCAAATATTTGGATGTTTTTTTCAATGGCCTTCGACCAAGGGCTTAAGCCCGCCGCACATGGGAAGGCGAGAAACACGAAACAAGTTCGTTTACCCCCCGTTTCGCGTTTCAGTGTATCCATTCTGCAAACGGAAAACAGAAATGCCACACAACAAAACAAAAATGCCATCGAAACGGATACAGCGCCACCAGCGGCGACAATAAAGCAGTACAGTCACATAATACATGTATCTGGATACCACGTGATCCTGAATACGATCGATGATTGGTCATAACTAAGTCGTCGTTTCTCCAGTATTGAAACAAGTACCGCAAACGGTAGACCGAAACGTCTGTTTCGATGAAAACATGTTTTGCGAAACGGTGTTTTTTTGTTTTGGGGTAACGCAGACGAATGTCAAAGTAACAAGAAAAACGTTTTTGTTCCGAGTTTCGTGTTTTTTGCCTCCTGTATGCGTTGGGCTTTATAATAAGGATACTTAGCATAGCATCCTGGATCGAGCATTCAGTGTACATCATGCATTTCGATGCAGCCCTATAAACATGCCATTCTCAGTGGTACTTAACGCCTGAGCCAAATTGAACAGGAAGGTTTGTCACAAGTAGAGCTCTGTCAGTTCAGACTGCTCACTGCTGGATTGACAAATCCAATTTAAATCAATTTACCTCCAAACGTGATCCATTTCTTTCATTGCGGGGTGCTGGATGTTTCTAGTTCCTGAACGGCTGTGCTGGTATCGGCATTTTAAAGATATCAGTAATTTTCCACTTTGCTTTGTCAAAAGTCACTTGATATGAAAATCCAAGGAAATTCCTTCAGTTTAAAATGCTGCCTGCACACAGATAACTAAAAGTGGCACCGCCCCCCACCCCCACCCGCCCCCAAAAATGAAGAAATTATAAAATAAACCTTTTTTTTTACTGTCTCTGAACTCAAAATTCATGTAAATTTAAATAGAGCTGTGCCAAATATTTGATTGATAATAAAATATTATAATATTCAAGGTGTGACGAATATTCGCAAAAGACAGTTGATGAACAAATTCAGCGAACAGTCTTTGCACCTATACATCACACTTCCAAATTCCCGTTTTCCATCACCTTGAGAAAAAAATTCCGACTTGGATTTCGATGGCCCATGCCGATATACTAGCCAGAAATAGCCCATAATCTGATTGACACGTACACTGTACGTAGGTATTGGTGTTGGATCAATAAATGCCGGAAAATACTTGAACAGGATGGGCTTGGAGTCTTAAGTGCATTCCATCAATTCGAGGCACCGTTGCAAGGGCACATCACTTGAGCTACATGAGAAGCTGGGGTTAGTCATGAGCATGTTCAATTGCCCTCATATTTGGCATATGATAAATTGTTCACCCTAATGTGAGCTGATCTTTGTCACATGTTGTGTGCCCAATCAGTCATATGGCATTTACATTTTTACTCATTAACCGTATACTTCCTGGGGTGTATGTAAAATTGTATTACTTTTGGAAGATTCCCCAAAACAGTTTTTGCTCAGATCGAAAGATTAAAGAGGCTGAGAGATGTTACTTATTTTATCGGTCAGTTCTACCTTTTGTGGCAAGGCTGACCACACCTGCCTCTCTGTAACAGAGCTGCTGAGGCAGGGTGCGCCACCCTGGTTCAAATGCTACTCTGAGCTTCTGCACTGCATCAGCTCATCCCATTCAAGTTCAATCAGGTTGGGTATTCTGAGAGCCCTTAACTGAGCAATCGCCTAGAATTAGGAAATTATTTTCATAACTCTGAGAATCACTGTTCAAACGGGTCTTCTTGGACCTGGAATAATTCACTGAAGTGGAACAGTCTTGAAAGCGATTGTAAAGTACATGTAAATTGTTGATCAGTGCCTAGTTATCCATAAGTTCACTGTATTCAGCAAAATTCTGTTCTTTTCCAGAATTGATACCGTACAATTGATACCGTACAATGCAATGCAGAAAATGGGTTCAAAACCCAATTGAGACAAATGTATTTCTCATTTTAAATGAAATAGAATTGCTTTTTTGAATGTCAATTAAAGACGGATTACATAATTGGAAAACTTTTAAAAACAGGAACAGCATGATATAACTAAAGAATAATGTTGATAAACTGCCTTGTAGAAATGTCAGCCACATAGATACAGTAATACTTCCGAAAACCTGAAAAATCCATGGGTTTTTTTTGTGTTGAATGAATGGTAAAAAAAGCACCTTCAGTTGGCAATTTCTCCCACAAAGGTACCAATTTACACGGGGTTTTCTTTTCAACCCGTGAAGTAAAATTTTTGAAATCTTGCTTGGTTTATTCCAAGTGTCTGCCCTTTTAATTGCCTTTTGCCATTTCAAAATTATTTAATACCATTCCCCAAAACCGGACATCCATATGCAGAATGGCGCCAGCCAAACAACTGCCCCAAACAGACGCACGTATAAAACACAAGACCGCGAGATAGTGTCCCCCAAGCATGGAATGTTTATCGTCCATTTTGGCAATGAACAAGTGTTTATTCTTGTGTTTTCGTTCTGTCGGCCACCAAGGGACAGATATAGATCTGTTTTGCCCCTAGTACTACCCCTAGACCCATGGCATCTATATTAACTCAAGATATCCCACGAGTCTCATTATCGTTTGCCTGTGTCTGTCTGCTGGCTGTAACTGCCAGTTCTAAACATTCGGAAAGGGGAAACTGGGGAAATAATTGACATCTTTTTTTCTTTCTGGAATGAGCTGTGCCATATCTGAAAGCCTTGTTTGTGCATTTGGGGGGGGTGGGAGGGAATTGTGTACTGTTATTGAAGGTTTCTTGAAGATTGGCAATTACAGATACATGTACCAGTTCACACTATGTTTATGTAGGGATTAAAAGTAGGTTTGGCCAGTCTTAAACATACGTTTAAAGCCAGCTAGGGTCCTGGGCGCTGATAATGGCCCGAGCTGTCAGGTTCGTGTAAATCGGTAAAACTCACCAAAATTAGCTCGCCGTTTTGCATTCAATTTCCTACACCGCGCCGCATTCGTACAACTACTAGCTGTACTTTTGTGCGTCACGTTGTTTTTGTGCGTCAAGTTGTAAATTTGTGTGAAGCATTTAGCCAACCACACATTTTACAACCATGCATTTTAGCTTCTATTCTGCAAGCGATCATCTCAAGTCCTGCATATAACGGGGGTTTCGGAAACCAGTAACGAATGCTGAAACTTGATCATCAATGTAAAATAAATTCAGGAGTGGATATACCGTATTCAATCGGACAAACCAGTAAATCCGCAGAAGGCAAATGAAGCATTGCATCCCCATCCTCACTCTGCAGCTGATCATCTGTTCACCTGTGGTCCTGCGAGACTTCCCAAACAGTCACAGAAAACAAGGGCTTAACGGCTTATTGATTAGGACAGGTGCAATGCGTAGCTTGACGGAAGCCTAACTACAGTATGTATGCAAAGCGACAGGCTGTTCATTTAAGTATGCCAAATCAGCAGCGGTCTGGATTTTCCAAGGAAGGGTTTATAGCAGGAACAGTTTCGGGGTGTTTTTGACGGAAGTTGGGCTTCTGGTATTAATGTACCGAAGTCCTGTACCATAGATGTTTATTTTGACACATTTGTACGTGAATTGTTGTTCGTATGGAAATTGTTTCTCTTTCCTGACTTACATTATCGGCACTGTGTGCTCAGTGGTTTTTCTGAGATACTTGTTAACAAATTCATAGTGTGCTTGGGTGGGATTCGAACCCATGACCTACTGTATTCTGGAGCAGGTGTCTTAACCACTTGTCCACTGAGGGAGTGATTGGTGAATTAAGTCCAGAAACTACATACAACATCAACCATTAATTCTTGATAAAATTTGCCTTTCTTTCTCTCATTTTAACCAAAACTTTACAACAGCAGGCTGATTATGAACGTTTTCTCCCAGTTTTTATAAAGTGGTTTACATCATGTACCGTGCCTACGGCAATAACTCTTGTTTAATGTGCGACTGTGTGTCAACATCTTAAATACGAATAAAATGTCATTAAAAACAGTATAGACATTTATAAACCTTCATGTTATCAAACCTTCATGTTGTGGATATTGCAAGAATTTTTTTCAAAGTGTTATAGACTCGGGACATACATATCTCATATAGTTATATTGCAATCCACCCCTGGTTTACAGGCCTCCATTTGACTACATTTCATTACAACATCTACAAACTTTATGACGTCCATGGATGTTAATCCTCATCAATTGCACTGTCAAAGAATCCATCAAGATTTGAAAACTTGATTAATTCCTGGAAGTGGGCTATAGCCGCCCCTTAATGAAGTCTTGTGTGTTGAAATCGGCATGTTCCTTCGAAGAGTTGGAAAGCTCAATATGTATCTGATGGCCCAGAAAGTGAACAGTCTGACAAATGTACGAAGGGAGAGGGGGAGGCTGGAATGGTGAAACGCGGCAGGTGATAAAAGCAGGAAATATAAAACGGGAACTCCATCATGACGCCCCTGGCTGAAATGATAATAAGACTTGGCACTGACTTGGCAAATTCAACATAATATACACCATATGTACATGTAGTTACACTAATGTTTTGATGTACTACACTGAATTTAAAAGTATAGATAGAAATTTGTGTTCAATATAGTGAATATACTGAGCAACAAAAATGCAAATTTTCATGCTGATTTACATTAAAAAGAAATAAAATGTACGCTGTTTATTGATCCATTACAGATGAAGCAAAAAATTAGCAAAACGGGTATCTGTTTTTATACTACATGCATGTACAGTGTGTATGGGTATAGAGGCCGATAACCAATTTCAACTTGTATGAACGAACAATATCTGGTATGGTTCCTAATCACCATTGAAATGAAATAACCAAACTTGGGATGAGAGAAAAATTGTAAGGCCTTATCAGGATTCGAACCCCAGACCCTCTGACTCACCGGGCAGATGCTCCATAGGGGAAACCTGAGGGAGTATACCAACTGTGCCTTAAAGCTCAGCTGGTAGAGCGTCGGCCTAGTGAGTCGTCAGAGGTCTTGGGTTCGAATCCCGATACAGCCCTTTCAATTTTTCTCTCTTCCCAAGTTAACTTGTATGAAAACGTGTGTATAATGGATGGTTACACATCACAAGATGTGCAAAAAGTGATGACGAATCTGTATCTTTAGTGGTATCTGTTGGATATTAAAAAACAAATTTGCCGTTTTAAATCAGATTTATTTTTTAATGTTAAGTCTGTCTTTGTGAATGTGTCAGTTGGATAAAAGGAGGTAATTGGATGAATGTGTGCAAGTATGTGTACTTGGAGGCAGATTAAAAGCAAAATACATGTGAAATATGCTTGGTGAAAACGTCAACATACACACAATGTATCCTACAAATGTGTGCCGATTTGAAAGTCAAATTCTGTGCATATGCTCTAAATTATTTGAAGAACACAACAGCTAGCCCCTGTGCATGTTTGCTAAGACCAAGCATTCCCAAAAAGTTTACTATTAATAATTGATGAAGGAAAAATTGTTCGGAGAGTGAGAAGTGCCTGAAACTTAACTTTTTGTTTATAACGTGTACGTGTAAATGTAGTTGTGCATAGAGTTTATTTTCACTGTCTTATGCATTTTGTTGTTGTAAATAGCATGCATGATTGCACATTTAAACAATATGTAAAATGCATCAAGGATTTGATTTAATTTTGTAGTTTTAATTTTGTATTTTTGTGAAATAGCATGTTGTTGATTTGCACAAGAAGTATCAGAAAAGTAGCATTTATACTAACTGTTAAATGCACTTTAACAGCATGTATACAATTTGGCCAATGTTTATGTTTTTACTGTTCAGGATATGATAGCGCTGGTGTTGATATTTTAAGATTTGTACGGTAAACAACGCTGAAATTGTCAGATTATCCGATGTTGCATGTAAATGGAAAGTATACAGTTGTTTCACGTTCACAGCACACATTAATTCTGCACGATTTGAATGCGGAATTGCAAATTGCATGTGAATTGCCAAACGAATTGCAACGTGCAAGTAACACGTGCATGTGACGCTGATGATATTGTTATTGCTTGAAATGCACTTCTTGTCGTTTGCATGCGCACGTACGTTTGTGTAAAGCTGCCATGCAGATTTATGCACGTATAGCCTATTGTAAAGCAGAATGTTTAATAAAGTTATTTTTGAATTGAAATGGCTTTTCAAAATCCCCCTTATCATGTACATACTAATAGGTGGTATTTATTGAGTATGAAAGTTGTCTACATCTATGTATGTAAAAAACATTTCTGCATTTAATATCACTTTTTTGCTTGGGTTCATATCATATCAATTAGACTTTTGCGTGTATCATTTGCGTAATGACTGGGCCCCAAATTCTACACTTTCAAATGGAGGTGCAGTTTAGAAAGTCACATACTATGCTGTTGTTGCTACGTGGTGCATGCCATTTCCTAGCAACCAACATTCTGGTTGCTTTATGCCATTCTCTCCTACGGTGAACATGGTATTGATTCTGTACTTCACACCAGTTGTATGCACCACATAGCAACAAACATTTAGTCTGGTCAAGTGGATACTAAGTGTGCATGTGAGAGGTAGTACGACGCACAGCAGACGCTATACATGTGAAACACGCAACAGGCTAATTGTACACACACATAAGCCAGTAGCATCTTTTTCAGAAGTCTTCCTCTATTTTTTCATTGCCTTTTTGCCTCGTTAGAACATACGCCTGCACCACAATCACAGTCAGATGAAGGTAGGTTGTCATGCTCCATGACCCCTGACACGAGGTCAAATGTCATAACCATCATGCCATCATAATCTTCCGCTTGTTCTAACCATTAACTCTACCCAAAAAAGAAACGCAATTTTATTGAAATACCATTTCTTGATCAAAACAGAAGTTTGCTGAAAGCAGTGAACTTGTGGATAACAAGGCACTGATCAACAAATCACTTTGGAATCGCTTTCAAGACTGTTCCGTTTCAGTGATTTCATCCAGGTCCAAGTGGACCTGTTGGAACAAAGTGATTCAAAATGCAGTGAAATAAAAAATTTCCTGTTTCTGAGAAAATCCTGTACGTAAGTAAAGGCACAGGCTCGTCAGCAATGCGCGCGTGCCAAATTCATGCCACGAAATACGCAGCTCCATAGAAAAGACATGGAGCTGCGTATTTCGTGGCACGAATTTGGCGCTCGCGCATTGCTGACGAGCCTGTGCCTTTTAAGGTCTTTCAGAAAACCCATTTTGTTGGGATTAAACCTGCATGGGATGAGCTGCACATCTCCCAAAAGGCCCTACAAGTGCAGGAGCTCAGGGAGGCACGGTGGCGCACCCTGCCTCAGAGGCTGGTTTAGTCAGCCTTGTTACAACAGGTGTTCATACACATGAACTGTCCGATAAAATGTTGCATCTCTCAACTTCCTTTGGTCTTTTGGTCAGAGTATATAATTTGCGTTTCTTTTTCAACCATATAGCTCCTTTTTTTAACTGTTTGCCATCTTTTTCAAAAGTAACCCTTTTCAAATCCTTATTTCTTATTTTTGTTTACCCTTAATCATGCTGTCAAAACATTTACCCAAGCTTTTGTTATTTTGTTTTACTTTTAGTTGTCTTAATTTAACTATAATCTTTTAAAAAAATACATAACCCATTTTCATTTTGCAACTTTTAATACATACATGTACGTGTACGTGTAATAATTATAAGTTTCCTTCTGTGCTCTATTAACTTTATTTGGTATGCCGGTGTTAAGGTTGCACTGTCCGATTTTAGGCCGATTTGAGCGTTAAATTGCTATTTTTCTAGAATAGAAAAAGTACTCGTTTTTATTTGGTACCAAGAACGTAAAAATCCGTCAAGGATTAATGCCAGTCGATTAAAAACAAGGAATAATAAAAGACCGCTCCGTCTTTTATTCGACAGGGTTATGACATAAATGTACATGTGCGCGTACGTGTGTACATTGTACATATGAGCGTACGCGCACATGTACAACATGTGAAGCCCGTTTTTTATATTGTTTGTTTTTTATATTGTTTGTTACAGAGACAGGTAAGCTTTCTAAATTCGTTCGCTTGTGTAAATATTTGTAAAAAATCTTTTCACCCAAACACGGACAGTGCAACTTTAACTGCGTTTGATTTAAAACAGTTGTTTAATTTAGTTTTGATTTCCTTTCTATTTCTGCTGTTATTTATTTTCTTTTTTGACTGGACATTTCTGTTTTATAGAAGGGTCAAGTGTATATAAACCAGTGTACAATCTAAAAGAGCTGAATTATTTTGTATTGGGTAAATAAGTTGGAATTAGTTGGGAAATTTGTCTGGAAATTTGTTAAAAGTCAGTTGGGAATTTAGTTGAGAATTCAGTTAGTTGAGAAATTACATTGAGGAATTTCACTTGTACTTGAACTATTTTTATTTATTTAATTTATTTATTTTTTTATTTTTATTTAATGGGTTTAATGAACTTCAATTCGCAGCCCGTAGCTGATTTGCATGAAACTTAAGTGTCTTCCACCTACACATTGAGATACATAGGTGGGTGGCGCCATTGGCAGCCGACGGCCAGAGACACCGGGGAATCCCCTAACTCTTCATGAAAGAATGCTCTGGGATCTTTTAAGTGCATTACGCAACACACTGGACCAACGGCTTTACATGTACATCCCTTTCGAAGGAATGGAGCAAGTGTGTTTAAGTGCCTTGCTCAAGGGCACAGGTACCCCAGCTGGGTATCGAACCCACAACCCCAAGTTTTCACACGAGTATTGCGAGTCAGTAACCTAAACCACTCGGCCACGGTACCCCACAAATTAGAGGAGAAACAATTGAAAGTTGCTGTAACAAACACTACTACCAGTATAACAAACGTTCTGCTGACTCCCAAGTATTAAATTGACTATGATATTATTTATACTAATTCTTTCTGTAGCTCATAAGCCTAAAGAAACCTGTGAAGAGAATACAATAAAGAAATGCTCAGTTTTAGAGGTGGGAGGAAAAAACCCCTACAAAATTCTATATATAGGGGAAACCCACGGAATTGCAAGCAGGAACTGAAAACTCAATGCACATACTGACCCGGTTGGGATTCGAACCAGGGCCACAGTGGAAGGTGAGGAAAGTACTGTACCACTACGCCAATATATAAAATTTCTTTGTTCACTATAATAAACAATCACTGATATTTATAACTGTGGATCCCGAGATGTTACCGGGGTATACATGTAATTGAGTCTTTCCACAGTAAATTTAAAGGGGTATTTTGGCAACACAGACCATATTTTTGAGGACGGACACTTGTGTTACATTTTAGGCCAGACAAAGGTATTTTCTGGAAAATATGGTCTGTGTTGCCAAAATGCCTCCTTTATCGTTGAAAGACTCAATATGCATGTGGGTCATTCCCAAAATTAGGGGTCCAAAATTGGTGTCCCAGTTACGTATGACACTCTCTGCTTCAAAAATCACCCCTCCTGATCACAAATTCTCAGTAATGGACTGTGGCCTGTGATCATAGGGGGCAGCATCATTTTCTTCAATATTTTGTTCTCGGATTCCTGAAAAATATTTAAAACAAAAGACCATAAAAAGCTTATAATTTGTTCCATGGTATTGAATAGGAGTTTGGTGTCCCTGGTTACCTATACGCCAATGAAAATTGGCTGTAGAATGAGTTTGCATTTAACCTTGGTGCCATATTTACACACAAACATTAAATTTAAGTGGCATTTGTTGAAATAAAAATAATTATTATCTACTGGGAAACCACTTTCAATCACTAAAAAAAGCATGTCACACTTTTGGACCCCTAATTTTGGGAATGACCCATGTAAAAAGTCACATGGACCTCATGTCAACATGTAGTCTTTTTTAATGCATCTATTTGGACATACATGAAGTATCTCAATACTGGAGGGATGGTCCTACATGTATGTGTTTTACATGACACATTGAAAAGAGGTTATCATTAGCACCAACCAATTTGCAATCAGTGATTCCAGTATGTCTAGATTGACACAGTGGTCTAGACAGTAACTGCATGTCATCTGATTTCAGCTCATGCCCAGTCCTCAGCATCCTTCCTGCCTTCTATTAAACTGGATATCTTATGTATACATGTACAGTAGGCTCTCACCAACCTCCCTGTATCTATAGCAAAGGTTTCTCAAAATGATCAATAATTTTGGACGTTTTTCTTTGAGGTTATTTCCTGAACATGGGACACAGTGCACCCCTTTGTGTACATGTTTGTCCTGACACTTCTGCAGTTGAATTTTTATAAGAGTGATTACGCTCGATCAGCATGTAAATAGTGTATAGGCCTCGTGAGTTATTCTTACTAAAATGTGATGAAGTGTGACATTTTAAAAACTTTTGAAGATTGAAACTTTGCTCATAATGCAATTTGAATTTGGGTGTGTCCACAGTAATGGGGTACATTTCTGTAACATTCAAGATCTTAGGTCCCAGTTCACTTCAAATGTCTTAATTTTATCTTTAAATTATCAAGCTAAACTGAGCAAATAACTTTTTCACCAAGGAGTAAGAAAAATAGTCCTACAACATACATTTGTGAAAACCCCGTGCTCAAATTTTCCTATTACGCATGTAACAAAGACGGAAAAAAAGTCACGAAATTGTCTGTCCACGTTACATACGTAATAGGAAAATTTGTACACAAGCTTTTCAAAAATGCATGTTGTGGCAGCAATTTCTTACCTTTTTGGACAAAAGTTATCTCATGAGAACAAAACAAGGACATTTCTTTCTGAGATAAACTAAAGACATCTGAAAGGAATTATTGACTTATTTTTCAAATGTACCCCATTACTGTGGAAAGACCCATAAAAGTATACAGACTTATAGACCAATATATCCGGTAACTGAGGTCGCCTTCCCTGTATATCTGCAATAGCTGGGGGGCGTCCACTGCATGGATTGTGCATTTTGTGTTGCTGTTGGAACGAAAAGTGCTCATCCATTTAATGTACGCCCCCTTTGCGTGCACGCGACGCGCGCCCTTCGCGTACACGCGACGCGCCCTCCTGGCTTACACAATCCTACAAAGACGCGCAACTTGTTCGAAGTAAACAAATGCAACTTCAGCAACAGCAAAAAAATACAGTTCGTTCAGTAGAAGCTCCCCAGCTATGGCGGATATAAAGAAAAGGAGTCCTTGGCTCTCGGATTGGTGTATAGGTAAAACCAGCAGCTACGTACATGTACATGTATGAAACATGTACCTTTTCCAAAAAGGAAATGTTTAAAAAAAACTAAATGTATACATCATAAGAGTTGGGAAAAAAATGCTGCAGTATATCCACCATTGTGTCGTTAAAATGTATTTTCTTCAATATTATCAGAACTATGATTTTTTTTCTTTCAAAATGGTAACTTGGAAAAGCAATTTTTACAAATTGCATCAAAATGTCACACTTACGCTTCTGTTTTTATTGAAAGATATGCAAGAATCCTATGAAACGGCAATTTATTCAACTGTAGCTCCAACCAGTAGATATGTGGTAATATTCTATGAGAGAAATATATGCCACCTTTTGTCCCTGCAGCTGTTAGCAACGGAACTTGGCAATATCTGTTCGTTCCCACACAGCAGCAACTGCTAGGATTCTAATCAAATTTACACACTGGCCATATGTTTTTAGGAGAAAGCCATACAGTTTAAATTCTTACGTTTTTGTGTTTTGACAATTGACTTCTTTATTGAATTTTGAGCGGGAGAGTTTCTATCTGTTGACTTTAGGCTTGAAACTGAAAGTGCACTAGAGCCCGGAGAAGGCCTCTCGGCTGCTTTTTTTAGTGTGATTTTGAGAAACTAATGGCACATAATTTTCTCGAAATCGGTGATGATTAGGCCACAAAAAAAAGAACTATGTTTAGCATAAGTTGAAGTTTCCCAAAATGACGTGGTGACGTGGCTTTATTTTTTGGGGGCTTTTTTTTTAATTTTTTTATTTATTTTTTAGAAGTGGATTCCAAGCAATAAAATCAAGTTGACATGAAGCCAACAGGCATGTTTTTTAATCGAAACACTCAAAACAAACATAAACACCTTTGATGCGCAGGGTTAAAAGTGACGCGTGTTCTTTTTTTTTGGCCTTACATGTACCTTATTATGGTCCAGCCTTTGTTTTTATCAGGTACATGTAAACTCAAATTGCACCAAGTGTTTTAATCCAAACAAATAATTTCCACTGTTCAACACAAGTGGACACCAAAATCTGCATTGAACAATTTATGTATATTTCCAATAAGGCCAAGAAAAGACACCTGTATTTTCTATTACATAAGGCCTTTTTCCACTAGAACGTCAAACCCTGGGGCTAACTCGTCCCCCGGGGTGACTCACCCTCATGACACCTGAGTTCAACCCCGCGTCGATTCACACTTGTTGTTCTGAATCTCACCCCGAGGCGATCTCACCCCAGAGATCAGCACCTCATCCCTCACTTAAACAAGTGAGAACTCACAAGTGAGAACTCGCCCCTTCCCCTTTTCCCACTACACTTATTGGATTGGATTTAATACGATAACTGTTGAATTTTAATGCTTTATATAAAGAGTATAAGCACTCATCGCATGTTTTAATTGTTCTGACAATGGATTTTTAAGTGCGTGTGTGTAAATTATTTTAGCCAAAATTGTTATGGTGAGATGATGGTCAGTATTTTTTATCCCCTTGCACATTATAACAATTAACATAATTAATACCACATTCCAGCACTGCTGAATTTAAAACGTAGGCGATTGTGGATACTAATAAACAAAAGTGAGCCACTTTTTCAAGCTTTCAGGATGTAAAAACCGATAATTTACACAAAAATTGGGTTTGTGATATGAACAATATTTGTTTAATTTTTTTTTGAATAAAAACGTTTTGCATAGTTTTCTAGGTTCGGGCGGGTAACCCCAACTAATGCGGGTATACACATCTATTTTTTGGGCCTAAATAAAATGCTGTTAATTATAACGGAAATTAAATAACACAGTTATTAACCAAGTATGCACCAACATTTCTATAACTTAAAAATGTAACACTTTTAAAGTTGTAAGATGTCTCAGACACTAAAAATTTTAGACTCCTAATTTTAGGAAAGAATCATGTGCTGAATTCATTATTGGCATAGAATTTCAAACTCCTCTTTTTCTGTATGTGTTTTGGGGTAGTCAAATTTCTATTTGGTTATTTTAAAATCTTTAAATAGTTAAATTATTTGTATTCAGTTAGGCTATTTGTTTTCAGATTAAATTATATATAAAAACAATGTGATCAAAAGTTTCATCAGTTGAATTCTTTCATTTGATTACTTTATCTTTCCAAATTTCAGCTAAAAATCAACTTTGTATTTGCATGTTGCATGATTTTTATCACTCCACCAGTGACAAAAACCTCCCAGAATTAACCTGGTAACACCTCCCTATTAATGTGCAGTATGTGGATACATGTACCTGTTTGTGTCGGATTTGTTTGTCTGTCTGCTGTATCCTGTTCCAATAATCTGGACTTAATCATAGGCCTACCTGTGTTTTAATAAGGGAAGCATATTAGAAAGTGTAATATACCCTCCCCAAAAAGAAATGCAATTTTCTTGAAATGTCAATTCTTGATCCTAAGAACAACCAAACTTGGGATGACAGAAAAATCATAAGGGCCTTATCGGGATTTGAACCCAAAACCCGAGTTCGTTGATCAGAACAGAAGTTTGTTGAATACAGTGAACTTGTGGATAACAAGGCACTGATCGACCAATCACTTTGGAATCGCTTGCAAGACTGTTCTGCTTCAGTGATTTCCTCCAGGTCCAAGAAGACCTGTTTGAACAAAGTGATTCCCATAACGATGAAATTACATTTTCTGTTTCTGGGATCCTGTAGTTAAGCGCTCCCAGAAAACAGATTTTGTTTGGTTTTTGACCTGATTACACTTGTGTTGGATGAGCTGACCTCTTGAGTCGTATGTCTCAAGAACAGCCCCAGAAATTGTCGGTTCTTAGAGAGCACTTGCACTTCAGGCAGAGTGGCACACCCTGCCTCAGTGGCTCTTATGAAAGCTGGTGCAGTCGGCCTTGCCACAAGAGGTGTTCATACACATTACTGACTGGTAAAATATGGTACATCTATCAGCCTCATCGATCTTTTGGTCAGAGTACGATTTGGTGGGTTTTTTTTAACTGTACACATGTACACATTGTACATGCAGACAATGTACATGCAGACAGAACACAGAACTGTATGGGTGTATGTATTAGTGTATTTTGCCAAAAGTGCAGTACACCCTATAAATAATTTACATAAAGACGTGTAACTGTACCCATTCCTGTAATCCATTTGTATTCCCATACATGTACTGGTAGGTTTGTTTGTGATGATCGTTAAGTTTTATATGTGTTGTTGTATTCAAACTTTATGAACCAGATAATGAAAAGTGTATGGTGGTTTTAGGATCAACTGCAAAAATGAGGATAGATTTTATGGAAAGACCCATGGCTTTAAGAAAAGACTCATCGATTTAAAAGGACTTGCAGGGCCCTGTGACATCTTTGACAACAACACTGGTTATTTTACATTTTCACTGCCTGACGCTTCACGCCATTGCCATAGAACACCAGCTCTTAATTTACCAAAAATCACCACTTGCACATCACATGTAGTCTCGCTGTCCACTGTGAAATTGATCATTTCCAAATTGTCCTTGATATATATTAACTGTATTTGATTTTTATTTTCTCTTTCACATATTGCTATGGCAACAGTTCTTGGAGAACGAGGTTGGTTGCAGTCACTTTTTGCATCATTGAATGTGTTTGTAGAGCATACAGTATGATAGAATTGTTTGTTGCCTCATCAGTTGTTTCATTTCAGTTTTTTACTTTTGTTTAATTCATTAGTTGTTGCATTTTTTTAAATGTACATATTCGTATGTTTTGCACAGTGTTTTCTTTTCTTTTCTTTCTTTTTAAAAGTCATTTTTTATTTCCTTTTTTTTACATCCATTTAACATTAAATATGGACCGACGCAATGATTCCCTTACTTCATGTAATTACAGTCGCCCACTGTAGGACCATCAAACCTGCCATTCGCCATCAGCATGGTATGTAGGAGGTTGTGGGTTCGAGTCCCACCCAAGCACGCTATGAGATTTTAGCATGTTCTCGGGAAATGCACTTCGGGAAATGTACATGTATATAGTGCATATATTGCGTCGTGTATGGGCAAATTACATTCATGTAACATCGTATGGACCGACGCAATCATTCCTTTTACTTTTTCAACACGTGTTACAAAGGCCTGTCCGCATTGGACTTTTTTTGGGAAAACGTACTGAGACGATGGGTACTTTTCCCATTTTAAGTCCAATGCGGACAGCCTAGGACATTTTCCTCTCAGTAATTTTTCCGAGTCTGACGGTTACTTTTCCTGGCCAACTGCTGCCCAGGAAAATTTACCAGGGAACTTTTCCCAAGACGATAAGTCCAGTGCGGACACAGCGAGTCGGTAAAAACGCTCTGGAAGCGTACATCTGGGCCGTGAAGGTCATACTGCGAAGGGACACTGTGCATGCTCTCCCACAGTCTCGGTAAAATTTCCTTTGCCATTTTTCATTTTACCATCGTCTCGATAAAACATCCCGAAAAACACGTCCAATGCAGACACGGCTAAAGAGACCTATCCTGTGAGCCTGTCAAATGTAAAAATGCATTTCTACAGAGCAAAAAAAATAAATTGATTTTTAATCAAAATTTATTCATAATTTGAAAATTTCTTTTGTAATTATGTTCACATAGCAACTTCGTTATGCATGAATACATAAAGCTTCTGTGTGCTGAAAATGTTCACTCTCAGATTGACTGCTTTTTTGGGGAAAAGTGGACAAAATTTCTGCATTTTTGTTGATTGCTCGATATACATGTGTTGTTTGGGTCACCAAAGACTACGTGGATCACCATTGTCCTTCAAAATGATTGGTTGGTGGATATCACAGGGCAGGATGTATAATTCTTCTGGATTAGTGGTTACTTTTTTGCACATAATGTGAATGTTTTTGTAAATTTTTGTTCTGTTTTAATTTGGTTTTGCACAGAGCAGAGGATTTAATGAGCTTTTTGAAGTATGGCAGATATATGGAAGGGCACACCTTGATTTGGGCATGAATTTGAAATAGATGCAAAATAACCGCTTATAATAATCGCTTATTTACACTTATTTATATGTCATATATAATTTTTTTTCTGTAACATAATTACAACAGGTAAATCAGGTTTTTAAGAACAAAATGCATTTTTACCAAAAAAATAAAATTGTGTCCTTCTAAATTTGTTCCGCCATACTTCAAGAAGGCTAATTGAACGCACTATAGGGGCCGTCCAAAATTGTCAATATTTTTACAGTCATACAGGGAGTACATGTAGATATATTTTTTCTGGACTTCAATTAGTTTCGGTGGCAGCAGCGGATCCATAATTTTAAAGAAATGGTCATCACGCATACGTGTCAATATGATGTCGTACTTGTAGATGGGAAAAGTATCATGGCACTTCATGTATAACATTTAAAATCATGCAAAATCTCCGTGTCTTTTTTTCTGTCTGCACAAAAATAATTTCTATTGAGTGTTTACTTTTCCAGTTGTGTTTCCTTGGGGGAAGGATTCGATCCAGTCACATAAACATGTTTTACATGGTTGTCACCCCCTGCATACACATTCTCATGTAAACACATTGCAGCATGTAGGCCCCAGTGATGTTATTAGTAACCACTATCTAAAAAAGAAAAAAATATGGAGATTTTCAGACGGAGATAGAGAGGCGTCACAAACGTAAGCCTTTAAAAAATTCATGGGCCTCTCGGCCGCGGCGGAAAGGGTTTGTTCTGGCACGTTCCCACTCTGCCCAAGCATGCGATAAAAGATTTCATATTGATCATCGCTAGATCCGACCGTGGGAGATGCGTTGATGGGCAAGGCAGGTCCAGAAATATGTCTCTGGGCTTGGACACGAACGAAGCTCACTGCGTCTGTTGTCGGTCGAAAGTATTTGATTAAATGATTAATTGCAGTTTGGATGAGGAGATTTTTGCCACTGATGGGAATTTCAGCTTGAAATCTCCGCAGAAGAAACGATGAAAGCTTTTTAAGACAGTTCTCATCTCGGATGTTATTTATCTTATTTGCAGTGTTTGAATAGTTTTTTTCTTGTAGAGTTTATTTGTGACAGACTTAATCAATTTACAGCCCGTGTACAGGATTTGCAGTATCTTAAAATCTTAGAACCAATTGACTAGAAAAAACAAATTTGTTTAAATGTGTGTGCACATGAATTTATTCACAATGGCGCTCTCATGTGAGCAAATTAGGCCCCTGACTATTGTGGCTCCATTTTCAGTGTGTTATAGCCAGGGAACCAGCCTAAATAGGACGGAGGCTTCGCACACATTTTTAAAACGCATGGACACAGTTTTTCATTGTTTTCTCGGAATGTAGATGAGGTACTGAGCAGACTTATACACAGGTTGGTTTTTATCATACACATACTCGATCACACATGGAGATAATGTTGTTTGTAACAGTTTTTCTGTCCTGTTAATCTGACACGTATCTGAGTCTTTCCACAGTAAAGGGGGCATTTTGGCAACACAGACCATATTTTCCAGAAAATACCTTTCAGCTTCAGTTGTTCTGAAGATATAATTTCCAATATACGCTTGTAACCGGGACGGCCTAAAATGTAACACAAGTGTCCGTCCCGGTTACGAGCGTATATTGGACATTTGTACACAGGGTTTTTAGAAAGGCATGTTGTCACACTATTTGTAACCCTTTTTGGGCCTAAGTTATCTCTTCAGAACAACTTAAACTTATTTATTTTATTTTGAGACCAGACAAAGGTATTTCCTCGAAAAATATGGTCTGTGTTGCCAAAATTCCCCCTTTACTGTGGAAAGACCCATCTTTATAAAATTAACCAGCGAAAATTTGACCAAACAGGCTTGGAATTGAGACCTGTACCTCAACCAATTAGCTGTTTAACCTTACGTGTTTGATAAGGCTAGTTTCTTAAATTACATATTTCTGAAGTAATTTTTGGAAAAATTCTGTGAAAATGTGCAAAAGGATCTGTGCAATTGACAGACTACACATTTCTTTCTATCTGTGTTATACCGCAATGAAAAAAAAATTGGGACTCTGCTCATATTTTAATTTCCTGTGAAATTTCTGGAGAAACAAGATATTTTCCTGCCTTCTTAACGGTTTGTCCGACAGTCTCTGTCAAATGGACCAATCAAAATGATTTCTGGACAAGACGTACTGTGCCTCATGTCCGTTTTAGCTTTGGTAGCAAATAAATCTCAAAATCTCAAAAGTACAATATGTTTATTTTCCTAATAAATTAAATTTAAGAACATCGTACAAGCGTTTATCTTTGCCACATTATACTAACAATGATTTCTTTCAATGGCCGTAGGGGCAGTGCAGACACCCCTGATTTTAAAAACTAATGATGGAAGTTGGGCTTATTCTGAATTCATGTTGGTGCAAACAAGAACATAGCGATACTTATTTAATATGCATTAGGCATAATTAGGTGAGTCAAAGTAATTTGCAAAGAAATGTTCCCAAAAAATAGGTCAGAATAACAATTCATTCCTTTCTATACTGCATTGCAGTTTATAGAACAGTACAATTTTATTTTGAATTCCATTTTGAATTCATTTTCATAAATACCTTAGACAGTTTACGCATCCCTATTGGCTGAAAGCACATATCACGTGGGCAGTTTTAAACAGACGATAAAGGCCCAGTCAGTCTTAAACACTTTTGAGCCTGGCTCACGGCCGCCACCTGGTGAGCACGTATGGAACACGCATATGCACACAGAAACTGCACGCTCCCGAAAGCAAAGTGTGCACTGTAACAAGTACCTGGTCGTGCGCTTGTTCTCCCAAACAATCGTGGACGTTTTAGGGAGGTCTAACAAAGAGAACAATATCGTCCGCGATTGGTAAGCGAACGTCCGCGATTCGCTCCTGTACAAAACCAACGAGAGTAAGGAAAAATAGACTATGTCCAAACAAAAGAGGAACAAAGGGACGTCCGCGATTGTCAGTGAGTTCACACCTGTGTGTGCGTGCGTGTACAACATGCTTGCATTACGTGAAACGCGCGTGATCGAACAAAAACAACTCGACGCACAGCTATAGCAGTTCATACAAACGCGGTAGGAAAGTGAATGCAAAACGACAAGCTAATTTTGGTTGAGTTTTACCGATTTACACAAAAAGGTATTTATGAATGGGATTAAAAGTAGGTTTTGCCAGTCTTAAACAATCCGCTTAAAACTGGCTAGGGTCCTGGGCGCTGGCGGCTCGGGCCATTATCAGCACCCAGGACCCCAGCCGGTTTTAAACGTATTTTTAAGACTGGTAAAACCTACTTTTAATCCCTAATTGTGATTCAGTCAGCCTAAAAAAATAGCGGTATTTGATATTCGATTGAATATTTATCAGATTATATTTCACAGCTCTAATCTTTTTTAAGTGAAATCAGTTAACAGTGAAAACGGATGTAAAAGTGCAGATCTCTGATCAAATATTTAAGAACTGTCCATATACATTTATCTGCTTAATTTTCCCTACAGCCGCACACCCTACCGACCAGCGCTGTAAATTCACCATGCCTAATTACATTTACCAGAGCTAAATGCCCACAACTCGCGCTGATTACTGGTGACATTCCACTAGGGAAAAATATCGCCCTTAAATTAATCACCGAGTGGACAGGCTTATCAGTGGGGAATGCTTGAACTGTGCGGAGATTTTCTCGCATCGTGTCGTCCGCAAATGAGATGCAGTTGATTTGTGCATTTGGCAGTGTAGTGCAAAGGGACTTATTCGGATTGACAAATTTCAAAGTAACACTGGTAGCTTCGTTTCAGATGCTGAGCCATTGTGTTATGTCAAGAGCCTCTTCATTTGCAAATTTTATCACAAAGGAAAGCACTGGGACCCTCGTTTTCGATGACAATTTGAAATTCCATAAATTCAGATTTACATTTCAGAGACTTTGAGGGCTTGTAATACTTCACATATTCAAGTTGTTTGATTTTAAACATGTTCTTCAAGCATCCTTGATGGAAGTGTAATTCCTGAAAAACTTATTGTAATGCCATTCTCAATAAGCGAGATACGTTAAAAAACCCTCAGTTTCGGATGTACTCAATGAGTACGTCCGAAACCGATGTTTTTTTTTGACCTATAATGCTTGTTGAGAATGGGATCACAATGGGATTTTCAGGAATTACACTTCCATCAAGGATGCTTGAAGAACATGTGTTTAAAATCAAACAACTTGAATACGTGAAGCATTACAAGCCCTCAAAGTCTCTGAAATGTAAATCTGAATTTATGGAATTGCCCTTCCATGAAATTATACATGTACTGCAGTGCAGTGATGAGCTTACAGAGATTGTTTTTTTGCATGATGCTGAAAATCCTCTTTACCAACCACTGTTTTTTTTAGCATTGAACGTAGTGTATGTGTATACATAATTGATATTTCAGAGATGGATGCATCTGCATGGTGTATGTTTGTATGACATAAAATTACTGGGTTTGCATTCATGGATCATCATCATAGCGGAAACATGTTGTCACATTCAGAAATTGATTTAGCTTGCATCTTTTTCCCGACATTGTTACTCTTTTGGGATGCAAGTTTCTCCTTGGAAAAGCCTAGGTTTATTTTATAATTAGTCTTTTTTGAAGTATACAATACAAATGTGGACAAATGTCCATGAGTTTAGGAAATTTGGATGAAGTGAAAATCAACTTGGCTCCACCGGGATTCGAACTGCGGACCTTCTGCTTAACGTGCAGATGCCCTGCCATTTAAGCTATGAAGCCAACTGGTGGTCTCGATTCTCGACTCACGGTATTGCAGTTGTTCCTCACTGATTGGGATTGGCCATCAGGTGAGCTTTAAAGGGCCCCTGAAATGCTCAATAACTTTATGCACAGTTTTTGCTGCATATATGAAGGATTACTTGTGAAGACAATACTGTTAATTTTGATGCCTCATGAATAAAAAGTGGCATTTTTCCACTTTGAAAATTTCTTCACATAAACTCACAGAAAGAGAGCGCTGTTTGGGGCATGTCACTTAGGAACACACAGCAGAAAAACAAAGAAAAAACATAAGACTTCAAACTGGAATTGTGGAAAAATGCTGCAGTTTCCAGCCTTAGTTTTTTCATGGTTTGCACACAGGCAACATGTAAAACAAACCTAAACCGTCATGGGTTACAAAAGTTTAAGCAAGTTAGAGAAAAGTGTGTAAACTTTTGTGCACAGTTGAATGAGAATTTCCTGTGTTTTCCTAAAGTGACATCACCACTTTGCTCATGCATATGTAAATTTCCATTAGCATAAAAATCAAAAACCTTGATTTTAATCCCCCAAACAACTTCCAAGTAGGGTTTTTATGATTGTAAATTAATGGACTAGTTCCATAGCACAGATTTCATTGATAAAAACACCATTTCAGGGGCCCTTTAACTGATCTCTGGGATGGGTGGTTATCTCTCTGTAGGGCTTGCCAAGCTCACGTGATGGCCAATCCCAAAACATCAGTGTTTTTTTTACGATATTCCTGAAAATATATGGTTTGAGAATGAGAAATTTCAGAATGGTAAAAAAAAAAATATGGTTTCAAAATCTCAACACCCATGGGAAAAGTGGGGGGTCAAAAATGTGATCTGGACACGCTTCTTTAAAAGCTCATAACATTGAACAAAACGACAAATACATCAATACTACCTTCAAATCAACATGTATTTGTTGAGGTAAAACTGCCCTCAACAGAGATAATATAAATGTATCTTTAATGAAAAATAATATACCGCATTTAATCAAAAAACATTTTGCCGCCTTCTAACATTTCCATCTTTAAAATCTTGAGGCAGTTTTTGCTTCACTAAACAAAATTGCTTGGAACCAACATGTGCGTACCGGTAGGCTTAGATCCGGTATACCTTTTGCGCATGAAAATGAATGATTCATCCGAGCTGAAATCAATATGCATGCGGGCAGATTGATACTGAAAGAAAAACAATCCGATATGGCAAACGAGGCAGGGGCTCTTGCACAAAATGAAAAACCTCTGTTTATTGATTAGAAAACTGTCGCCTCATTCCATGATTTTAAAATTGTCTGCTGGATTTTTATTAAAGTGTCTTATCAGTGTAATATAATTTTGTAGATTTCACTTCAGAAACGTTTGAAGAAAAAAAATTAGCAGTTCAAAGATGCAGTGAACTACGTCATAGATACATGTTCCCCCAAAGTGTTAGAGTCTTGATGGGTAAGGACTTATTGGGTGATAAGAACTCAAAGATTCGTGCAAAGTTGCACACAAGTTCAGTGCAAAAATACATATTACATGTACTCCATTGTAGCGGCCCCCTGTAATTGGAATTCTCTACCACTAAAAATTAGATCCTGCCACTGTTAAATATCTGCTTAAAACATACCTTATATCACTAGTTTTTGATAATTAATTTCACTGGTTTGTTTGTTGGGTTGTTTGTTTTGCTGCGCCTTGAGCACCCAGCAGGGTGGATATGTGCGCAGTACAAAAACTATGGATGCTAGGATAGGGCGACAATTTGTGTGTAAAAAAGCTATATTAGGGTGACACGCTCAATAGGGCGACAATTTGGTGTCGCCCTAATATTTTCTTTTTTAAAAACCATTTTGTTAGGTCAAAAACCTTTTTTTTTTAATCGAGAACCATTTTTATTAGGTCTAGAACCAATTCTCTTAGGTCTGGAACCATTTTTGGAAGCTTTGGGTAAAAAAATAAGGTGTCATTTTGAGTGACTCTTGCCGAAATTTCGGTGGTCCCCGGGGAAAGGCTTCCCGAAATGTCGCCCTATTGCTGCATCCCGAGTTCTTACAAGTCCTATTATTATTATTATTTCAGTACTTTATTTGCCTGCCATGTGGCAATTAACACTGCTAAATCTCCACTTGCCCATACATGAAGCACATACTTTGCACATGGGTCTTTCCACAGTAAAGGGGCCATTTTGGCAACACATACCATATTTTCGAGAAAATACCTTTGTGTCAAATTTCATAGCCGGGACGGCCTAAAATGGAACACAAGTGTCCGTCCCAGTTACTGACGAGCGTATATTGGAAATTTGTACACGGGTTTTTTAAAAAGGCATGTTGTCACACTATTTGTAACCCTTTTTCAGAACAATATAAACTTATTTCTTTTATTTTGAGACCAGACAAAGGTATTCTCTCGAAAATATGGTCTGTGTTGCCAAAATGCCCCCTTTACCATGGAAAAACTTGCATACTTTGGGCATATTTGGCACATATTTTACACATACATGTATTTGGTGCGCGCACATTGCTGTCGAGCCATTGCCTTTAAGAAAAATGCTACCTTTTATTCTGCATCAAAATGAAGAGTTTAAATTATTATTATTATTTCTTTCTGGTATTCATAACAAGGATTCCTCAATAGTGCTCATTGCACTGTCACTCGTAAGCGTGAGGAAACCCATGAAGAATTAGAATTAGAAATGGCCAGAGACACCAGGGAATCCCCTTGCTCTTCACGAAAGAATGCTCTGGGATCTTTAAGCCCATGTCACACGAGGCAATTTACAGGCAATCATTCCAAGCAATCTCCAAGAAGCAAATACATTCGCATTTCAAATTTCACATTATTTTCTTTGTAATGTCAATACATTGTCACAAAAAATGTACTTGTGCTACTCGAGCATTCCTGTAGCCTGTAGTGCTGTAAGTTGCCTCCAAGTTGCTTGTAAAAATTGCCTCGTGTGACCAGGGCTTTAGAGTGCGTTACCATTACCTAACACACTGGACCAACAGCTTTACATCCCTTCCGAAGGATGAAGCAAGTGTGGTTGAGTCCCTTGCCAAAGGGCACAGGTACCGCAGCCGGATTTGAACCCGCAACCCCACGTTTTCACCCATGATTGCGAGTCAATGGCCCTAACCACTCGGCAAAGATTGTGCATAAAGATATTTAACAAGGACTTTGGTCTTAAAATCAGTCTGCTGAGGGCTCAGATGTAATTGTAGGTTTAGGTGTAAGTGCAGGGTTGACTTGGACTTACGAACTCAGAAATTGAGCGTGTGGGCTCAACTACATGTATAGCACTGACTAATAATTAGTCACTACCGTTTCGCAAATAATAATAATATTCTTAAGGGATGTCGTTTACTGTACATTGAGTACTCAAAGATTAAATTGACTACAAAAGAAACAATAAAACTGACTGCATGTATACTGTTCAAGAAATGCGGCAGAAACTCCCCAAAGAAAAGCCATTTTTGTTCCTGGCGGCACCACAATAGTGGATGGTGAATTAGACAAATGCTTGATCGTCCCGCACTTTGCCTCTACAAATCCCATGGGGAAAACAAAAATTGCAAGAATTGGCAAGATAATATATGTTGCCAAAATGACTTTGCACTTAATTTTGCACTTAGATTTTGTTTATTTTTATTCAGCCTTGCTCAAAAATATCAAATGTAATGTTTGTATTGAAAATGATTATTCTTCATCACATAAAATATTTTTAAAAGAAACGAAATATTCACCAGTTACACAATTAACATAAATACAGGGTATCTTGTATATCTTTAAATATTAATACAAAGTTTAGAAATATAACACAAACAAATGGGAAGAATATTGACCAACCGTAGAAAAAGCCTGTTCTCTCAGAACCTGAGCTACAAAATAAATATTAAAAAATAAATATTAAAAAAAAGAGAATTCTCTACTGCTTATTAATTTATAAGAAGCAATATTCATTTTCTTAGTTAAAACGTGATGATACTAAAAAAAACAACTGAAATACTGCACACAGTTCAGAAGTATAAATACAACTGTATGCAACCAAGTGTTAAAACTGGTGTGCTTACACCATTTTTGTAACAGTCTTTACTACATTCTTGATTTTGTGGAATTTCTCACGTGCATACAGTACTTAAAACATAGCTTGTACACCTTGCAATGGTTCGGGTAGTCCTGTTTACCATTTTGGGTGATGATGGTAGTGGTGTACATACATGTATGTATGTAAACTTCTGACTTTAGGGCTGCGTTCGGGCGTGCAGTTCTTGTTACTCGGGAGTAATGCGTGCGCATTGCACTCGGATCACATCCCGCGAACGGCAAGTCCGAGTCAGTCCGCGTGCGCGAATGGCAATCAATGAAGATGGCCGTCTCTTGCCATCACTGCAAAAAAAATGCCGTACAAGAAACTGAGGAAATACAGGCCGTAAGTCGTGAGAACCTTTGATGCCGTCTAAAACCAACCTTAGTGAGTTATTGTTTCAGTTATTGAGTTGACACGTTGGGCAAATTCACAAAAAATCCCACCCATATTCCACCATCTTCGTACAAATCACATGACACTTGTCAGGAGTAAGAGCACACCCCCCATTTGTTGGGGAGTAGCTAGAGCATACTCTCCCCGACCCGAGTGTCGTTAATCTTGCCGTTCACGCGCGCAGGAGTATACTCGTGTTAACACGAGTATACACGCCCGAACGCAGCCCAACTGTATATGCAGTATTTGAGATATCACATATGTGAACATACATGTCATTTTATTAAATTGACCCAGTGAAATATGTCAAACACACAATCCAATAGATTGCAGATTCTGCCTACAATAATACAAATTTGACATGGCTGTGGATTTATATTATTCAAAAACCAATGGCAGATGCCAAGATTACTTTCTCATAGATTTGCATGTAATTTCACAAGCCCTATATAACCATGTAATTTGTATGCAGTCTTTAAAAAAAACCTACAGTGGCTATTTTGCGAATAAAATAATTATTAGTTTCAACTGACAATTTAATAATAACTGTTTTACTAATTAAGGAATCTATAAAATTTGTATGCAAACATTTTGTAAATTGCTTTTTAATTCATTCTACAATGCAGTATGGTTCCGTTCAGTCTAGATATTACTTTTATAACAAAAGCGGTTGCCAAGGTCAAAGTTATACATGTTAAATTATTCAGAATCTAGCTGTGCGGCGTACGTGCGTTATGAGAAATTAATTTCATCAACCTCTTTTTATTTTAATTTGTCATAGTCGGCATTTTTATATTGATAAAAATGCAATGTCATGCATATGAGTCTTTCTACGGTAAAGGGGGTATTTTGGCAACACAGACCATAATCGGGACAGCCTAAATTGTAACACAAGTGTCCGTCCAGGTTACGAGGGTATTGGAAATTTGTACACAGGGTTTTTAGAAAGGCATGTTGCCACACTATTTGTAACCCTTTTTGGGCCTAATTAAAAAAAATTAAGTTATCTCTTCAGAACAACTGAAACTTAATTCTTTTATTTTGAGACCATACAAAGGTATTTCCTCGAAAATATGGTATGTGTTGCCAAAATACACCCTTTACTGTAAAGACACATGCATTCTGAAAATAAAATAAGAAATCTGCCATATTTGCATGCTTAACATTAACATTTGAATTTATGCTCTGTAACAGGCTGCTCAGCAATACAAGAATTTCAAATTGCCATCGAGAACGAGGGTACTCTCATTGCTTTCTTTTGTGATGAAATTAACAAGTGACTAGAAGTGTAACCTGTGGCTGACGTTCCATGTGTATGTTTTTCGTCTGCTGTGCGTGCGTTGTGTCCCCGCTGCGCTAGCTCGTCCGTCTGTATCGGTCTATGGAGCGATTCAGACGATGCATCACATGCACAAAATGGACGAAAAACGTACATGTATGGGCAATTCCATAAATTCAGATTTGCAGGGCTTGTAATGCTTCACGTATTCAAGTTGTTTGATTTTAAACACATGTTCTTCAAGCATCCTTGATGGAAGTGTAATTCCTGAAAATCCCATTGTGATCCCATTCTCAACAAGCATAATAGGTCCAAAAACCTTCGTGCACAGGTTGTGGTTCAGGGCAAAGTGGTTCAGGGCGAAGTGGTTTTGGGGCGAAGTGACTGTAAACCAGTTTTTTACTGTTTTCTCAAAAGTTTGACAAAGTACGAAGCTGGTTTTTGCTCAGGTTGGTTTTAATCATGCATATCTTCAATCACACAGGGGGATAAAACTATTTGTAACAGTTTACCAATCATGTATACTATCTTTAAGCAAAGTACAGTGTTAGCATTTTGACAGATACACAAACATACCCTGGGGGAGGATCGAGGGATTTTTTTGAACAGGTAAAATACTGTAAGTCTATAGGAGATAATGCTTTGAGTTTGTGGGGGCGGGTATATTCATTAATGGACATTAGGAAACTGCTCAAGTCTCGTTAACCAGCTGTATAATAGTTCGTTGGCGTCATTATATTTTATTGTCAAGATAAATGCCACAATATTACAAGGTTGCTCAGTGCTTACTGCTGTAATTAATTCAGGTAGACGTAGCTTGTGGAAGAATTTTTTTCCAGAATGCAGCAGTGTGCAAAGTCCAGAACAGGTTTTCTTTTCCTTTTTTTTAAAATAAAATAAAAGTCCATTCAAAGTACATCCTATCTTTGATTGATTGATTATTACATATGGGTTTTTCCACAATAATGGGGTACATTTCTGTAACATTCAAGATCTTAGGTCCCAGTTCACTTCAAATGTCTTAATTTTATCTTTAAATTATCAAGCTAAACTGAGGAAATTACTTTTTCACCAAGGAGTATGAAAAATAGTCCTACAACATACATTTGTGAAAACCCCGTGCACAAATGTTTCTATTACGCATGTAACAAAGACATGAAAAAAGTCACAAAATGGTCTTTTCACGTTACATACGTAATAGGAAAATTTGTACACAAGCTTTTTAAAAATGTATGTTGTGGCAGCAATTTCTTACCTTTTTGGGCAAAAGTTATCTCCTGAGAACAAAACAAGGACAAGGACATTTCTTTAATTCTGAGATAAACTAAAGGCATCTGAAAGGAATTATTGACTTATTTTTTAAATGTACCCCATTACTGTGGACAGATCCACTTCTATGTAACCGAGCTGGTAAGGTTACTGCTAAGGAACGGGATGCAGACAGTTCTTTAAGAAAATAAATAGAGAATTTTATTGCCAAAAATACTAAATTACAATTATACAATTATTGCAACAGTGGGGCCAGGGTAGCCATTGCAAAGTATTTCGGTATTTCAATTTACAATAGGCCTACTTCTGGATTCAATGTAAACTGTACAAAGGTCTACGTGCTATCAAGACCAATGAAAAATTAGTTACCGAAAATATTGGAAAGGACTGCCCAATATTAACAAATGTGTGGCCCATAAGTACGAGTTCAAAAAATTGACTTAAATTCCCTCAAAATAGGTATCAAATTCCAGAAACGATTCAAATTGTTCCCCAAAAGAGGCACATGTATATCAGTCTCCAGAAACAATTCAAATTTTCTCTAAAACAGGGAACATGCGCATCAATCTCGAGGAACAATTCAAATTGCCCCAAAACAGGGAATATAAATGTGTATCAGTTCCTAGAAGTTGGAATTCTCAAAACGAGGAACATGTAACTGTATATCATTTCCAAACATATAAACGACGGCCATAATTGGGTCTAATTAGAGGAAACAATAACAAAGTTACGAAACAGTAAGCACATGCTCTAGATTCAATGACAATGAATGTAGTTTGCACAGTAATTCTGTGCTATCAAATAGCATCTCAGTTACATTTTAAAATGTTAATTCGCAAGTCATTTGTAAGACGCTTCACAATTAATATTTTATAAAGTGCTTTCTAATCAAACTAGGTAATACCGTACAACAATATACAATTCTTATTGCACCTTTATACCATAATTGCACCATGAGTTTAAATATTATAAAACATACCCAAACGGCATCTGCCCAAAAGAGCAAAGTTGCAGCGAATGCCACGAACAACTGCACTACAGTCTGAAGTAAGCTGTAATAAATAACGAGGTTAATCTTTTTACTAAAATCTCCAAAATACATGGCAATAATCTCGTCGCAAAGCTGACATAGTGACGAATATGCAATGGCTTTAACAATGCATATTCGTCACTGTCAGCTTTGCGATATGCAATGGCTTTAACAATGCATATTTGTCACTATGTCAGTTTTGCGATTATGCTTGGCAATATGTTTGGCAAAAATGTGTAAGATTGTATCCTGCATGTATAATAATGCATGTATAAATATGATCATGTTCACATTCGCTGTACATTATTATGAGTTTACAGAAGCTTATAAGTATCTTCAACCTAAACATCAAGATACATACATGTAGGTGATCTTGATGACAGACATTATTTTCACAGGATGAACTATCAAGTCCATACTGTACAATGCAGTTGAGTTGTTAGGGAAACCTGATGCCTCAGCTGGTAGAGTATCTGCCCGTTTCCCACATGTCTCGGGTTTGAATCCTGATGAGGACAATACATGTGTATGATTTTTCTCTTATTCCATAGTTGGTTACAAATTTCTGAAGTTGAAATGTATTTGGAATTACTGAATGCACAAAGATATTGGTGAAAAATCTGGAAATTTAAGGAAAGTTGCAAAGGCCTAATAAATTGATTTTTAGGAAAGGAGTTTATCCCCCATTAGTATTCTGTGCCCAGCATTATGATGTATTGCAGTATTGCAGTATAACAGTGGCTCCTGATCAATAGTGTGCACACGGGAGAACATTTTCTGCCTCCGTTTGTCAACTCTAGGCTCCAACATGTCCGACTTGTTCCATACTAATCGTTGGAGCGGTAATATCTCCAGATGCGTATTCGTATAAAAAAAAATCTGTCCATGATAAATTGTTGCAAATGGATAGGGTTGATTGACATTCAACCCGGGACATTTTTTTTGTGAATTTTGATTAAGGCCAAACAAAATAAATGGTACGTTTACGGTAACAGCTTAAAAAAAATCCAGGTAGGTAGGTAGGAAAATAATTTTATTTTGTCATTTTTTTTTTACATTTCAGTAGGCCTATATGCATTTGCGTGTTGTTTTGCAATGTTTGAAACTCACTATTAACACTATTAACCATGTTCATGTACAGTGTAGAAAATGTTACGTTCATTGGAAATTATTACAATTAGTGCTCATTTAAAATTATCAACTTGAAAATTGGCAATAAAAAGTTTGAGGTCGACAATTTGGCCTAAAAAATTCCAGGTACATGTAGGTCGGGTTATACCGTAAACACACCATTTATTTTGTTTGGCCTAATCAGAGATGCAGGCTGCTGTTGAAATAATGTTGTGTGATGGTATACCGTCGTGAAATCCGGATTATGTGCACTGTATGTGGAGAGGTAATTCCTTGTAATGGTGGACATGTTCTTAAAATTTGGAAATTGTTTAGTAGAAAATGGCTGTAAATCGTAGGATATGTATCGGTAAGTCATGGAGTATAGTAATGGAGTAGTCCATAAAAAAACATGGTCCAAATTGCCAGGAGAATCAATGACATGTATAAAGGTTATCCACTGTGTGTACTGCGGTGTCTATTGCACAGAACGTACAAATCATTTTACTTATCATTCTTAAGGATACCTTGAGAAAAATTCCATTAGAGGAGGATTTTGTCGTAGGTCTGATCGAACCTCCTCCAAAATATCTCAAGGATTGAGAAAATTTCACCAGGAATGCTTGTCACTCTCAAGTCTCACGATGGCACTTTTGTAAGATTTTTCCAAGCATGAGAAAATATCTCAAACCTTGCGAGGTTCTTGCCTCGTGTGAAAAGGGCTATTTAATTACACAAATTGCCTTGAACACCTAGCAGGGTGGATATGTGCGCATTTAAAAAACTATGAATTGTAGGTTAGGGCGACAAATCGTGTGTAAAAAAAGGTATATTAGGGCGACCTGCTCAATAGGGCGACATTTTGGTGTCGCCCTAATATTTTTGAGTTTAAAATTAATTTTTTTAGGTCAAAAACCTTTTTTTTTTAGGTCGAGAACCATTTTTATGGGGATTGGAGCTGTTTCTCTTCGGTCTGCGACCATTTTTGGAAGCTTCGGGTAAAAAAATAAGGTGTCATTTTGAGCGACTCTTGCCGAAATTTCGGTGGTCTCCGGCGAGAGTCTTGCCGAAATGTCGCCCTATTGCGGCATTCAGCGTTCTTTAAAATCTTATTATTATTGTTATTATTATTATTATCTTTTGGATGAACCTTGTAATTTGCGGAGAATTTTGTTTGCCTGCTGTTGAAAAGAGATGCAAATGCAATTCCCAAAAGTGCCACACCCAAACGGGTCAACTAAAGGAGGTCGTCACAAAAAATAAAAAATAAATAAAAACAAAAAGAAAAAGAAATATACATTACATTCTCAAGATCATCTCTCGGTCCCAAATGACAGTAAGGAATTAAGATGTCACATGTAATATCCATTCCATTTCTGAGCTCTGCACATAATGGCTTTCAGACAGGGGGGAAAACGCAAAATTATCAAAATTGTATTGGATGCGAAGCATGACAAAATTCTGGGATTTAGATTATCATCATCATCAAGTTTATTTGCAGAAGATGTTTCTGTCCTTGCCCTGGGCACTGCCGCAAACCCTTCTCTCTTAAAGAGGATGCAGTATATCCTGAACTCAAGGCCATTAGTCTCCAGAATATACGAAGAAATAAAGGACAAGAAATGACTGCGCTGCGCAAAAAAAACAGGTGCAAGGGATTATGAATGCCGCATGTACGCAGTTTCCCTGGAGGACAAACCCACAAGGGTAAACATGTCAAATGTGTTGATGATATAGGATTGTTCTCGTAGATTCCGGCCATTTTCGAAACTTTGGCAGATGGTTTCTTCCCCGTGAGCTTTGATATCGTTGCTGTGATTTCATTTTAAATTGCATACATTCTTAGGACCTGCTTCAAAAATGACGTTTTGATGATAAGTAAAATGTGGTTTTTTATGAAATCAATCAAAAAGGTTTGTTATGCATATACTGACCAAGCGCAAGAAATAAAAGATAATGAGGGCCATTCTCTCATTACATGTGTTGCTTTTTGAACTGTATTATGTTAAATATTTTTTCTGTTGCTGAATACTTTTGCATTAATATAGCATAGTAGTCATCTACAGGGGGCACCTTATATAATAGTACAGCATTTGCAGGCGCGGATCCAGGAATTTTTTAGACGGGGGGCACAACAAAAATAGAAAAATGCGAGCGCGTAGCGCGAAGCCCTTACGGCGTGGGGCCCGGGGCCCGCTTAAGGGCCCCGGGAAATTTTGGATTCTAGATGCTCTGTGGTGCAATCTAAGGCGATTCCTGGCCACTTTTAACTGACTTTTTTAACCAAAAGTTTTTAAGATTGTTGTGTGTTGTGAGAATTGTGTGTATGAAGAATTATTTTCGGATCCAGGAATTTTGTAGACGGGGGGGAGGGGGTGCAACCAAAAGGGACAAATGCGAGCGCGTAGCGCGAAGGTCTTACGGCGTGGGGTCCGTCCCTTACAGAAATTTTCCAAGCTTGCTGCAAGCTTGCGGCAAGCTTGCAGACAAGCTTGCCTGCAAGCTTGCGCAAGCTTGCAAGGTTCCAAAAATGCAAATGAGGGCAAGCTTGCCGCAAGCTTGCCGCAAGCTTGCCTACCTGCTCACAAGCAAGCTTGCTGCGAGCTTGCTGCAAGCTCGCAGCAAGCTTGCCCTCATTTGCATTTTTGGAACCTTGCAAGCTTGCAGGCAAGCTTGTCTGCAAGCTTGCCGCAAGCTTGCCGCAAGCTCGCAGCAAGATTGCCGTATAGCTTGCCGCAAGCTCGCAGCAAGCTTGCCGTATAGCTTGCCGCAAGCTTGCCTACATGCTTGCTGCAAGCTTGCCTACATGCTTACCTACCGCTCGCCAGCAAGCTTGCCCCAAACTTGCCGGGATTGGAATTTTTTAAATTTTGCAAGCTAATATATGTAGGCCTACCGCAGGGACAACTTAGAAAAATTTGAAGCTTTTGAGTTTTGTTGACAAAACCTAACAAGATAAAACTGCATGTTCCTTGCTCTATGAGCAGCTGAAAGGAATGCATTAATCATGTTAATTGCTAAAAAATAAAACTCAGTCCTACAAAATGAATTTAGGCATAAATCCGAGCATAAATGAGAAGATCACAGTACACATGCAAAACCAAGGACATGACCGATTGAGAGTGCATGGCTATCCTGATACATGTATCACAGCATCTTTTTTTCTGCTGAATTTAAGCTTAACTAACTGCTTAATTTTTATGTCAAATTTACACTTCCTGACACTGATACCTAGTGATATTTGTAGGTAAAATAATTATCTAAGACTAAATAAAACTGTTCTGGCTAGTGTCCTACAATGAACAATGTTGTTCTATGAACATGATAATGAACAATACAATGGTTTGTAGGCCTACAGTACATGTAGCTCCATAGTCCATGGTCTACACAAGAAACAAATGGATCCTGCTCTGATCTGTGGCCAAATATCCATAAAATAAACTCTTCATTATTTCAGTTTTGTTAATTTGTGCAAGTATTACCTTAGTAAAGTAAAAAGAGGCCTGATAAAGCTGATTTCAGATGAGAAATATCACCACATTTGGATTTCCAGCCCTTGCAACACTTTCAAACCAGCATGCAGTTACAAAAGTCTGGTTCCAGCTGCTACTGTATGCTCACTTGTTTAATGTTGGAGTCAGGGAACCAGAGATAGTGTATATCCCTAGACTGGTTCTCAATCTTTATTGTTAAAAGTGTAGGAGATTAGGCAAATAAATGGAACCTGGCATTGCATTCATTTTTTTCTTTTTTTTGGTCTAAACAAATAAAAGTAAAAAGGTTCAATAATTGTATTATCAACTAGTCTTATTTATGTTGCTATAAGCTGGAAGCTTGTTTGTTTTCCAAACAAGTTTGGACAATTACTGTATGGACTACAGAACTTAAGGATTTATATTTTTCTTTCTAATTAAGGCAATTATTTGTTGCAGATCTAGAAATTAATTTATATGAAGAAAAGGTTTACAAAAACATTTGTAAAAAAATGCTATTGAATTGAGAAAATGCAAATAAAAAACATGGATTATTATACGTAGGAAATTATTATAGGAAATTTTTTCTCATCAGGCACATATGTATGCAAGCTAGCTGCAAGCTAGCTGCAAGCTTGTACGCACATGTACATGTAGCTTGCTGCAAGCTCGCAGGCACACATATAGCTTGCTGCAAGCTTGCAAACACACGTGCAAGCTTGCTGCAAGCATGCAGACTCGCGTGCAAGCTTGCTGCAAGCTTGCACATGGCCTGCAAGTTTGCAGCAAGCTTGCTGCAAGCTTGCACATGGCCTGCAAGTTTGCTGCAAGCTTGCTGCAAGCTTGCAGGTGGCCTGCTGCAAGCTTGCAGGCCACGTGCAAGCTTGCGGCAAGCTTGCAGGCACACATGCAAGCTTGCGGCAAGCTTGCGGCAAGCTTGCGGCAAGCTTGCAGCAAGCCTGCAAGCTTGCCGCTAGCTTGCGCACAAGCTTGCACACAAGACTGCAATCTTGTACAAGCTTGCGGCAAGCTTAATAAGCTTGCAGCAATCTAATTACAAGCTTAATGCAAGCTTGCGGCAAGCTTACATTTCTGTAAGGGGTGGCCCGCTTAAGGGCCCCGGGAAATTTTGGATTCTAGATGCTCTGTGGTGCAATCTAAGGCGATTCCTGGCCACTTTTAACTGACTTTTTTAAGCAAAAGTTTTGAAGATTGTTGTGTGTTTTGAGAATTGTGTGTATGAAGAATTATTTTCGCCATTATTTTTAGCCATTATTTTCGCCCGGTTAAGTTGACAAAAATCTATAAAGTTTCTCCCTCCCCAATTTGGCATTTAATATGCAGTTTTTACCCATCATCATTTCTTATTTTTCCGGATTTTTTCTTGGTTTTAATTCAGTCTAGTTGAAAAGTTCAAGAAAAGGACTTGATTTCAGACTGTTCCTTGCCCTAATGCCCTGTGTTAAAACATCGGCAGATCGGCTGCAAGACATAATAGACCATTAGTAGGCAGGCCTATGTGTATTGGCGTCAAGTTGTCCTCGGCAAAAATGTCCACAAGGTATAGGCCCCTACCTTGAACCTTTTTCAGACGAAACAGAACAATTTATATACTTTGAGGAATCAGACTTCACAGACTACCGATAACAAACGAAAAATGGTCAAACCAGTAATTATACTCCACCATGGGGATTAGATGTTGAGGGGGGAATTCAGTTCCATGGCATGATTGATTACCTTTTTTTTCTTATTGCATTTTTTCAGTATTTTTAAAGCCAAAAAGTATACGCAGATGTTAAATATCGGCATCGGTATTTTTTTAAAGAAGATTGCCCTCCGATTTCTCTCTTTTTTTTACGGCCTTTCCTTCCCCCCATTTGTTTTTTTTTTTACTCAACTATTTGCCCTCCTCCCTTTTTTCTTTTACCTCCTTTCCTTTCCGCCCATTTTTTTTTTTTTGCCCGGGGGGCACGTGCCCCCTCGGCCCCCCCTGGATCCGCGCCTGATTTGTCCCAAACTTATTTGAAAATTTCTTTTTACAGGGAAAAAATGTCTGTAACGTGTGTCACATTTCTGACGTCACACACACGTAACAGACATATTTTCCCTAAGGAAATTTGACAAAAAATGTCACACACGTAATGGGAGAATGGCCCATGAGCTAAAATAAGTGCAGACCATACTTTAAAGGCCACATAATGTGCAGATGAAACTTGCCAATTCCAGGAACAACAGCATTACATAACTAAAGAAAAATGTTGATAAACTGCATGCCTTGTATACATTTTAGCCACATAGATGCATGCAGTAATACTTAAAGGCCCTGTAGATGATCTGTTTTTGAGCGATTCTGCGAAGAAATTTCAGCTTTGTCAAATGTACCACGTTTAAAAAAACCAGGAAAATCCATATGCGTTTTCCTGGTCTTGGCGGGGTGTTTCAAATATTCGTTCTCAGTTGATTGGGTAGGCTACTATGTGGCTTGCGTAATGCACTCTGTTGCGCAAATTATATACTGCGTGTGCACGCCATCCATAAAAATGCATCGCGTTTAAGCACATGCACACGCAGTACACAGCGCCCATGCATTTTGGACCGCGTAGATGCGAACCAAAAATAAGTAAATCGTTTGCAAACGATCTAAATAATTTCATCTTTACGGATTATTTTCTGGTAAAATTATATCATTTTGAGCGGAAACCTTTCATTGGGAAGTTGTTATTATTTCAATCTTTACTTTCAGAACTTTTTTCCTGTAAACTTGTTGATTACTTTTTTGGGTCATTGCAAATGATCCACTGGGCCTTTAAGAAAACCTTTTTTTTTAAATGCATGGTTTTTGTGCTAAATGAATGGTACATGTAAAAAAAAAAAATTTGCAAATGATTTTGTTAAAAGACCACCTTCAGTTACCCTAACTCAAATTATGAATATTGCATGTATATGAACTTGAAACAAGCAGCATTTTGAAGCTTAGAAATTGTTCTTATAGCTCAGCTAGTAGAACATCTGCCCGGTGAGTCGGAGGTCTCAAGTTCTAATCCCAATCAAGCCCTTTTGATTTTTTCTCTCATCCCAAGTTTGGTTGTTTCATTTACGGTAAATGGTGATTAGGCACCATGACAGATATTGTGTTTGTTACTTTGCTCAGATGCGTTCCCATGCAACACCGAGAAAAAAATGGGGTTCATAGGGAAAACTTGAGGGCGTATACCACTGTGCTTTATAGCTCAGCTGGTAGAGCATCTGCCTGGTGAGTCAGAGGTCTCGGGTTCGAATCCCGATAAGGATTTTTTTCATCCCGATAAGGATTTTTCTTTGGTTGTTATTTAAATGGTGTTTAGGCACCGTCAGTGTTACCACGAACTGACACGCAGTGGCACTTCAGTGCTCGTCTCGGGAACAAAATGACGTCAGCACGTAAATTGTGATACCTAATGTAAATTAACAAATTAGGGAGTATTTTGGTAATATTTTTACTATATTCAGTGAATGATATTATTCGTTTTCAAAGTTTTTTTTCCGAATAATTTCGCTGTTTTCTTGAGTGCCAGTTCGTGGAAACAAAAATTCATGCATTTTGAGTCCAGTGCGCTGAGTGCACGCGCACACTTGGGTGTCAGTTCGTGAAAACTTGTGTCTCCCACTGTGCGGTTTTCACGAACTGTAACGGAAGTGCACTTGGGTGTCACTTCGAGGTGACAGCTACGAAACTGTACAGCCTGTTTGTTGTAGATGGTCACATTTGCGCACCAGACCTCAAGACTCCATGCTTCCATTTCTTACCCACAGAAGAGACTGTGATCACGGCAACCTTTGACGGAAATTCCTACATCAGCTACAGCCTGCAAATGGAAGAGATCGACTCGGAGCAAGACAACATCATCTTTGACTTCAAGACACAACGTCCAAACGGCCTTCTCATGTATGTGGGCCACGAGTCAGACTACATCTGTGTCGCATTGATCAACAGCCTTTTGGAAGTGGCCGTAAATCTTGGGTCTGGGGAATACCGGGAAAAGATACAACCACGGCGGGAGATGGATGTCTTCACCGACAACAACTGGCACAATGTTTATATTACGAGACTTAGAGGAGATGTAAGTACGGAGCCCGTAAGGGGATTTAATTCCAAAAACATTTTTAAAAAATGTTATTCCCTCGAAATACTTTTAGTTCCCTCAAAATATTATTTTGTTCACTTTACTGGAAATATGATTTCGTTCCCAAACGTAAATAACAGCACTTCAATAGACTTCAAATCATCCACTCCCACAAATGCTTACACCGTGTAACACCAACTTACACCAGAGCGTATCTGCCCCGGTGGCTGACACCACTACCTGAGCTCGCGGCAGGGTATGGGGTCGTCCATAAAGTACGTACGCATGAAATGCCGACTTTTTAGACCCTTCCTCCCCAACCCCCCAACCCCCCCTGTACGCATGGCGTTCGCAGTGGCTCCAACACCCCCCTCCCCCCCTGTACGCATACGCATTCCATATATACCTCAGCATTGGTAAGCATTGGTAAAAATGGTTCAGTACTACATGTATAGTGCTATATACTACTATGTGTAGTACGATTCGCATGTCGCCACCTAAGTCTGAAATAAATGACAATGTATAGATTTCTTTTACATTTTGTTTTGTTTACTTAAAATGACACATCAAGCATCATTAAACTGGATATTTAATGGGAAAACCTAATTTGAGGAGTGAGAAAAATGTGAGATGTGTGAGAAAAATGTGTGCCCTGTCTAATATATTTCGTACGTAAGGTCTGAAGCCATGGTCAACTTGTCCATCCTTTCCCGATTTACTAAAAATAAATTTTCGGTTTGCGTAAATACGCATTGGCTTGGACCCCCCCTCTCCCCTGAACGCATGGTGTACGCAATGTCAACAACCCCCCCTCCCCCCCCCCCCCCCCCCTCCGTGCGTACGTACTTTATGGACGGCCCCTATCTGGTCAGTGTAATGACGTCACCTAGTAACCGTGCGGAAGATGCCGGTAGTAAAACATGACAGAAAATTTGGAATAGCGATGTGTGTATGAAAATAGTGCACAGATTTATGACCAAAATAGGAGGGAATGTGGGTGTACATGCATTTTCCTTGGGGGGGAGCTGCATTCAAGCATAAAGTTCGTTATTCTGGAGTAATGTGTGCGCACTACACTCGGTGACTCGGGTCACATATTACGTGAATGGCAAGTCTGCAGTCCGCATGCGTGAATGGCCATCAGTCAAAATGGCTGTTTCTTGGCATGACTATACAAAAAACACTGTTTCACTGCTCACAAGAAACTGAAAAAAATACAGACGTACAGTCGTGAGAACCTTTGCAGAATCATTGGTGCCGTGTAGAACAAACCTTAGTGAGTTGTTGCTTCAGTTATCGGGTTGACACGTTGAGCAAATTTACAAAAATTTCACCCATTTTCTGCCATCTTTGTACAAATCACATGACACTCGTCAAGAATAAGAGCACACTCCCCATTTGTCGGAGAGTTGCGAGCCCCACGACTTTGTCGCGAACGATTCGCTCTTCTCTTGGCAGCTTGTGTTTTGGATATATCTCATTTTTTGCTGATAATTTCACTGGACAGCCCGGACCACCGAATTGGAGCTGACATTTATGGTTTGTCTTCCCGAACGTACAACTGCAGCAACCGGCTGTTGTGACAGTTCCGCGTGGAGCTAAGAGTAGGCGTACAGACTAAAACACCTAATGACAAAACGCACCCGGCGGTCTAGCTCCCTGCCCATTTCACATGTTCAATGCCATGCCAGCTCCACGAACCACGTCACCGTATACCGGTTGCAGTGTGTGTTCTGCCATGGGGCTGTACGTCTCGTTCGCCTGTACACTGTCCACATTGGAACACGCCTGTTACTCGCACTCTCTAAGTCAAAATTTTATGTTCGATTTTTCATAGTTATGTTTAACTTGAATAAATAGTTATTTTTTGTCAAATAATCATAAATATTTTGAAAAAATCAGAACTGAATTTGGTGCAGTACTGCAGTAATAAACTTTCATATGGCTGGAAACAAAACTAACTCCAAGAACACGTGATTTATCCGATAAATCACGTGACCTTTATTTTTTTGAAAAATGTTCAAAAACGGCAACATTTTGTTCTCTTTAGTTTGTTTCAGAAGGACCTTCAAATCATATATGGGTCTATTTTAAGCCCAAAATAGCCGAACAAAGCTGGTGTGTTCCTTTAAATTGACTCAAGTCAAACAGTAACAGTGTTTATAAAAGCCCCTCTGGCAACAACCTTTCACCAATGTTCACAGAATTTGAAGCAAAACCTCATACCATTTGTTTTGCATGTTCTGGAAGCGTCCTTCGGCATAAACTCAGTGTATGCTATTCGAAGGCCACTAATATGAGGGTCTTTCAGAGTTTAAGTACAAAATGGAAATGGGGAGGGGGCAAGTAACAAGAATAATGACTCCACACAAAAGCCTGGATTATTCGGCTGTTTATTTTAGCCAAACCTAGCACTTAAGCAAGCAACTAATGCCATCCACTGACTCCATGCGATGGAGTGGAGCTCTTGGCATATGATATGGATCAATCAAAAAACCTGACTATTTGCTGGGGGATGTTTTTGTACCGGCCGACAATTTGGAACCTAACGAGACCTCTATGTAGAAACGAGTTAAAGCAGTTTTAAAATTTGGCATTATGGAGGAAAAAGCACTTATGGATAATTCCCCAAATTAGGGGTCCAAAAGTGTTTTTAATGATTGAAAGTGGTTTCCCAGTAGAAATTATTATTTTCATTTGAACAAATGCCACTCAAATTTAATGTTTGTGTGTTAATATGGCACCAAGGTTAATGCAAACTCATTGTAACCCGGGACACCAAACTCCTATTCAATACCATGGAACAAATTATAAGCTTTTATGGTCTTTTGTTTTAAATATTTTTCATGAATCACAAAACAAAATATTGAAGAAAATGATGCTGCCCCCTATAATCACAGGCCACAGTCCATTACTGAGAATGTGTGGTCATAAGTGGTGATTTTTGAAGCAGAGAGTGTCCTACGTAACTGGGACACCAAACATTTTGGACCTCAAATTTTGGGAATTACCCTTATGTGTAGTACCATACATACATTTCGTCGGTCGCACCACCGTGAAAAAAACATTTTTTTTGCAATTTCTGTTTATGGTATAATTTGACTTTATTTGGTGTCCTTAACATTCATGCAAGGTTACGAGACTTGACAATTTGTATTTTTTTAATTACAGAAGTTGCCTTAAACCACGTAACTAATGGGTTTGCAAATTTACTTTTTCACGAAGTGGCGTATCGTGATACGCCACTCATTGAAAAAGATGGTATGTGCATGAATTGCTTTTTCACGAAGTGGCGTATCGCAATACGCCACTTCGTGAAAATGCCACGCGCTAGGGCGACGTTGTAAATATTACGCGCGCAGAGAAATACAGACAGGGAGCGAATTCTGTGGCAAATCACGCATGGTCGGCATTTTTCTTTTTCACGAAGTGACGAATAAGTTTTAAGCTAAAGTGTTCTTTAATTAGACAATTAATACAACAAAAAAGTATATTTTTACGTCATTTAACTCATACTAAAAAGTATCACCTAAAAAGACTAACGGCTTTTCATAGAATAACCGGCGAAGTTTTAAAAAGTGAACTACTTCAAAATTGATTTTCTCAAAACTGCGTTCGCGGATATGCCACTTCGTGGTGCGACCGACGATTTTATGTGTTCATTACATGGTGTGACTATACGGTACAATGTACATGTACATTATTGACTGATACATGTACAGTGAAACTTGTATATAGTGGCCAAGATACTGGCCACTATAAACAGGTGGCCTCTTTATAGAGGTTTCCTAAGCATTATGTGGGGTACCGTGGACTCGCAATCATAGGTGAAAACTTGGGGTTGCAGGTTCGAATCCCCCACGGCTACGGTACCCGTGCCCTTGGGCAAGGCACTCAACCACACTTGCTCCATCCTTCGGAAGGGATGTAACGCCGTTGGTCCAGTGTGTTAATGGAAACGCACTCTAAAGATCCCAGAGCATTCTTTCGTGAAGAGCAAGGGGGATTATCCCCGGTGTCTCTGGCCATGCATTTCTAATTATAATTCTTCATGGGTTTCCCCACGCTTGCGAGTGACAGTGCAATGAGCACTATTGAGGAATCCTTGGTATGAATACCAGAAAGAAATAATAATAATAATAATAATAATTATACAAATGGCATTTGGGACCAAAGACGGGTGGCAACTATAAGCAGGTGGCCTCTTTGTCAAGGTTTCACTGTATACATACTGCTCCAGAAGTTTAAGAGAGGATTTCTTTTAAAAATGTAATTTTTGGGATTAAACTTGAGAGGATTAGTTGGAACATTGATCTGGTTATTTACTATTTGGGTTAAAATGTTCAAGAATAGTCTTGATGCATATCTGTTACAAATTATAGTAAAAATTTCTCTGAGACTTGCTTTAAAGGCGTAATGTATCATTTGAGATGACCCAAAATCCTACTAAATAAATTTTTATAAAAACCCTTACTCAAAGTGATTATGGTAAATGTTAACAAATACCCTATAAATGTATTCCACTTAAAGTGGTATCATTTTGAAGAAAATGGTAATTGAAGGTGGTTTTTAAAAGTTGTCAACATTTTCACAGTTCTACAGAGAAGAGTATTTTTCCCCTCCCCTTTGAAATTCTATTTATCAACATTTTTCTGTCAGTACCATGTAATATAAAGTCCTACGTGGCCCTCGACTGCACGCCACGCACCCCCTTCGTACTCTTTGTAGAATTGTGAAAATGTTGACAACTTTAGATGGCCCATTATACCGATGCTACATGCATAGACGCCGCTCTATTTTGTGCCCTGACTTGGAGTGACCCGTCTTTAAAGATAGTATACATGATTGGTAAACTGTTACAAATAGTCTTATCCCCCTGTGTGATTGAAGATATGCATGATTAAAACCAACCTGAGCAAAAACCAGCTCCGTACTTCGTCTGACTTTTGAGAAAACAGTCAAAAACAAAACCATTTCGCCCTGAACCATTTCACCCTGAACCACGGTCTGTGCACGAAGTGGTTTTGGGGCGAAGTAGCATTTGGGCGATGTAGTGTTTGGACGAAGTGATTTGGGGCGAAATGGCACTCGGACGAAGTGGTTTGGGGGCGAAATGGCACTTGTGAGAAATGGTTTTGGGGCGAATTGAATTTTCGTCTAATGAGACGGAAACTAATTGTTTTACTCATTTCTCTCAGACTATAGCACTTCAGACAAAACCATTTCAGGGGAAGTTTTCTACGGTCATCATGTTTATATTGTGTAATTTGGGCGTAAATCTGTGAACATTTTTGATTTTCGAGATACCAATCATGTATACTGCCTTTAAATACGAAACCACTCTATAAAATGAATTTTCTTTTAATCATGTGACAGGTCAAAGTTCGTGTTGACGGGAGTCTCTTGGCCTCCGGGTCCACTGGCGGCAATTTTGGACGACTAACCGTCGGCACCGAGTTTTTCGTCGGAGGGAGTCCTAAACCCAGTGCTCTCAGAGGCTCTAGCGTGGCTGAAAGTTTCGGAGGGAACATTCGCAATGTAAGTATCGATTTATGGTTAATACCGCTCCCAGTAGGACTGTACCAAATATTCAAATATATGAATATCGATGGCCAAATATTTGAATAATGATTTTTGTATTCAAATATTTGAAAAGGTTGATGAGTAATGAGTTGATCAATAAATTAGGAGAGAAAGGAAATTTTTTTTTTTTACAGGAGTGGTATTTTCTCTGAGTTGCTATTACAGTGGTGCTCCAAATGTATGCAGTGCAGACTTAATTTTTGCATTTCTAGATTGATCGTACTGCATTAAAATTTACTCTACGGTATACATGTAGGCTAATTCGGGAATTTACACCCAATAAATCATGACTAAATCAGGTTAAAACGAATATTCGATATTCGATCGACCACTTGATTAGAATATTATATTATTCGATTTGATGCAGCCCTAGCTCCCAGATGCACTAAGTTTGTAGCAATTATTGTAACTATTTATGTTGTCCTGTGTTTCTAAACCTGCTTTCTGTTTCGAGACGACACTTTTAGAAGCCGCCAGTAAGAATAACGACGATAGCGTCGCGTATCTCGGTTTTCAAGTTGAACCATTGTGCCATCAAACGATCCGTCTTGACTAAGGGCAGCTTCATTATGTTTCTTGCTGAAGTGCAATCCAGGGTCTTTAATGACGCCGCTACGGGAGGCAAATGATTCCTTGATAAGTCTTTAAGGCTTAGCACATTTCCTTCGCTCGACTCTTGAGGAGTTGAAGTGTGTATGTTCATGCTTAAGAAAACATACTGCTGGCGTTGCTCCTGCATGTGTTTATATTAGGTAATACAGCCCAGCTGTATTCAGCAAAATATGTTGAACATTGATCCCATCTGATGTGATAGAAATGTGGACAAATGTCCAGGCATTTTGGAAATCTGGATGCAGTGAAAAACAACTTTGCTCCACCGGGACAACTTGGCTCGAACCGCGGACCTTCTGCCCAACTCTTTCAGTGCCAGCGTTTTTTCAACATTTAACTCTAAAGTGCCAGACTTTTTCACGTTTTTGGTAATTCTTTGAAATTCTGTAAAGAAATAAATAAATACGTTCTACTAACCGAATCCGAAATATACTAAAAAAACTTCCTCCGCGGAGAAGCGAGTGCATTTTACTATGGGCGCCGCCATCTTGGCTGCTCAGAACTGCTCAGACTTTGCGACCTCTCGAGGAACTCCGACATCACACCTTGATGATATTGCATATTATGATAGATCAATGGCCCTCTAGAGATATTTTTAGGTCGTACGGTTGGCGTTTTTGAACATTTTTTTAAAACGAGATTGTACTAATCGTACATGTACGACATTGGCACTTTCAGAGTACATACGATAGATTGTACTTCTACGGCCTTGGCACTGAAAGAGTTAACTAATTGAGCTGTGAAACCAACTTGTGATCTTGAAACATGGTACATGTATTGCTGTTGTTCCTCACTGATTGAGATTGTTTATCACGTGAGCTTAACAAGCCCGACAGAGAGATAAACCTTTCAATGTGCAGCGGCTTTTTCTTCTTGCGACTGGGGGCGCTGGATGTTACTGTGGGAGGGCGCTCAATTTATACCTGTTATTATAGTGGCGTACTGAGAAATGTTGCCGTCCATACCAGTGCCAATAGCCGCAGTCGCTTAGTGGGAGGGGGGAGGGGTGGCTAGTGACCTTCGTCCACTCTCCCCCTGCACTTGGTTCTTGGTTATTACTGTGAAGTACTGCGAGTGGGCCAATCACAGTGCATTTCGGGTGATGAAAATGCAGTACATCTAATTCATGCATTTGTAAAAAAAAAAATCATTGTTTGCAAAAACCAAATCGACCCCGATCACCCTCCCCCCCCCCCTCCCCCCCCCCCCCCCCCCGAACTGCGCATGGTTGAGTAAAAATGTGAACATCCCACTGCAACTTCGTAGAAGTATGCCGACCGCATACACGTGCACTCATCAATTACTCTAAAAAACGATGCATGAAACATGTCTTCAGCTGCCCAGATGCTTCCGCCATTGATTCCCACAATCTATAACGAATGCTCAACGTACAAAAAGTACGCACCGAAGGTTTGTCATTCCACGTTTACAAATTCCACACGTGGGGTTCCTGATGTCGTTCAGCATTGCAGATTCATTGGCTGTGTGATCTTATTTATGACAGTTCAATATTTCTGGGGAATTCTCCAAAGAGCGTGGGCAAACGGTATTCATGACTATGCATAAGCAATATTTTCACAAGTGGTGCAAATGACGGGTTTTTTTTGTATTACAGTAGTTTTTCACTGTGTGCTTTAAAGATAGTCTACTTGTTTGGTATTTACCCTTCAAAAAAAATTCTGAATTATTATCTAAAAGCTTACTTGTTTATATCAAGATGGTAATGGTTGTAATCATCCTGTGAAATTATTTTGTCTGAAGTGCCCCCAAAATGACACAACTATTTGAATGTAGGTGATCTTTGGAGCCATTCATTAATATACAAAACCATGATTGGATTTTTTTGCAAGTTTTCTGAAGTATTACTGCATCTATGTTGCTGAAATTTCTACAAGGTAGTTCTCGACCTAGGCTTTCAATGCATAGTTCCGATTTTGCCCAGTTAACCCTGCCCCCTTGGATATTGTTGCTATGGCTCACAGGCTATCGTCAAAATGGCGACACACACTGCACAAAGCAATGGGACTTTCAACGGAAAGCACAGATTCATTAAAGAAAACTCAAAGGTATTCATGTTTCAGGGTCGACAGTTATCTTAGAACACACCGAGTAAAGGGCCAGTAATACAGGGATGTCATATCATGAAATACATGCTTTCGTACCTTTAAACAACGAAACGACTGGCCTTGAAACCAAAAATTCACCCGGAACATCGCATACAACATGTACATTGTATGGGGCAGAACATCGCGTGATGTTGTTGCAAACATTGCACTTTGACCTACATGTATGTGGGTGATCTCTGCTAGCTCTGTTGTGATTGGTCGGCGGGTTCGGTTGATTGACAGGTCGGAACAATCCATTACCAGTGGAAATCATGTCGTTTTTAACAGTTTACCAAACAAGTATACTACCATTAAAACAAGCAAGCCAAACGATTAACTATACATATTGCACACTGTGTGTTCCAGGACTAATCGCTTAAATAAATTACTTTCTCAAGAAGTAATAAATTTAACCCTTTGAATGAGATACGAGTCTGTCAATGTAAGTTTGCGCATGCGCAGAATGGGGGATCACATATTTCTGGTAATGTAAAACCCACACACCGGTATAAAAATACCAAAAGTATGTGTCCTTGTTACGTACGTTATTTTGCACAGAGAGCTTTTAGAAAGGTATGTTGTCACACTATTTTTTGTCATTCTTGGGCTGATGTGATCTCCTTAGAACTCCTGGGGTGGGGAAAAAAATCCAATGAAAACACATAATATTTGCCGTTACCCGACATACATGTAACTTTGTTAGCACTGGTTATGAAAACGTCACCCTGTGTGTGTTGCCAAAGTTACCAGGTCTACACTAAAACCAGTGGTCTGTTTCCCTGCGCTTATGCAACGGACGTTTTAGATTACCAGCGATTGTTTAGAACCAATTACCCTGCCAACTGACATCACACATTAGTAGTCTACAGACACTATGATAAAAACTTCATACGTGCTCGGGTGGGACTCGAACCCATAACCTCCTGCATACTATAGGCATACTGAGCTGGCCGGTGTTGAATGGCCGATTAGCACCGGAAACCACAAATGATACTTGATAAGGCCATTTAAATGCCCTATAGATGATCTGTTTTTGAGCGATTCTGGGAACAAAACCATTATATATTGGTAAATCAAAAGAAGGACATAAAGAAAACACATCTGACGATATTTCTGTTCTGTCAAATGTACCACGTTTTCCAAAAACATGAAAACTCCATGTGCGTTTTGCCGCTCTTGACGAGGAGTTTCAAAATGACTTATTCTAAATTCGTCTCTTTGTTCCCAATTGGTCGCGTACGTATATTCATTCTGTGGCTCGCTTCATACTGGTTGTGTGTGCGACCAGTCCAGTACACATGCACAGCCTTACTGCCTACGGAAAGTGTGCGAAGCTGAATCGTGCAGCCTGTACACAGCGCCCATTTGGGACCACCCAGATACGAACCAACTTAAAGTAAATCGTTTGCAAACTATCTAAATAATTTCATCTTCATGGATTGTTTTCTGGTAAAATTATATCATCTCGGGCGGAAACGTTTTGTTAGATAGTTGCTACCAATTCAGTCTTTACTTTGAGGAAGGTTTTCCTAGTCAACCTGTTAATTAACTTTTTGGGTCATTGCAAATGATACAGTGGGCCTTTAACTTGTGTCGAGGAAATTGAATGTAAATTAGGGTTTGTTTTGCCCTTAACCGACATAACTTGATTAGATTATGTGAAGCAATGTTAACGCAGGTTGCAGAAACGTTGCGCAAAGTAGCAGAAGAGAAAGTCCAATGACATTGCGGCTCCTGTCACAAACAAATCACTGAAATGTATACAGTACGGTCATGTTTAGTTTCGATCTCGTGCAAATCTACCTCATGCATTGATTCCTTCCCTTCATTATGCAGTATCATTGGAAATCATAAACCTAATCCCTACCATTTGCAATTTACATGTTCCTGACATGCAGTTTTCATCAGTCTGGGGAAGAAACAAAAGCTGACTTTTTTGAAGGGGTTGTTAACCCCTTGTGGATGGGTTTGTCTTGCTGGAAGTTGGTCCAACACACGGTATTCTGTAGGCAAGTTCAAGTGCAAGGTAGCGGCTATAGCCATCATCCGGTAATAAGGTCTTCTTCCCTGTACATCCGCCATAGCTGGGGGGCTTCCACTGAATGAACTGTATGTTTTTGTTGTTGCTGAAGCTGCATTTGTTTACTTCGAACAAGTTGCGCGTCTTTGTAGGGTTGTGTGCGCGCGAAGGCGGGCGCGTCGCGTGTACGCAAAGGCGGGCGCGTCGCGTATACGCCAAGGAGGCTCGTTCGTGCATGTAATGGATGAGCGCTTTTCGTTCTAACAGCAACACAAAACGCACAGCCCATGCACTGGACGCCCCCCAGCTATGGCGGATATGCAGGGAGGAGATCTTAGTTACCGGATTGGTGTATAGCCATCATCCAGTGGCAAGGGGTTAATTTCTGAATGGTATACATTTGCCCATGACTAGGTGATTTCAATGATATGCCCCGAAATGCACAGTTAAAGCTGAGCTGAAAGCTTGAAGCTACTTGGCGAGGAAGAAAGTTATTTTATAAAACGGATGTTACTTGATAAAGTTGCGTTTTTCTTATCTTTATTGCTGACTTAATGTTAGAGAGAAAAATGAAAAACCAGACCGTGTTCGTCAACCGGCAACAGGCCAAAATGAAAAACGGGGTAATGACGTCATAATGATATGCATTGACCCCACTACGTCATAGCGAGGAGACAGTCACTATTTTGCAAAGCAAGTTGCATGCCTTCCGCATAGCATAAACCACCAGTCTGTAAACGTTTTCAAAGTTTTCGGTCTATTTTCTCAGTGGTTGTTACACTGAATTCATTTTTGATATCAATAAAATGCCAGCTTCGTGCCTTGTTGGTGGTAACACTTGCAACTCTGTGGAAAATCCGCGGTTCCGTGCGTGCATACAACTTGTACGTATTTGCTGCGAGAAGCTAGGTACACGACCACAGTCAGTGAAACAGCTCTGTGTGTCTCCTCCCTATGACGTCACTCACATAGCTCGAGTTGATTGACGTGACCTTTCGTTTTCAGTTTCGCGTAAAAAGAGTCTCTGAAAAAGACTGACATTTTTTTACTTTTCCAGGATTAAATTCTGAATAAAGTTTTCTTTGTACATAAAGGAATATATAAAGAAAGGAATACTGTTGAAAACCATGAAAGTGAAGGGAGATTTCCACCCAGCTTTTAATGTTTACAGTGGCATCACGTGTCAGAACTTACTCTTTTGGAGAAGTTGGCTCTGAGATTGGGTCGTATTTATAAAAACTAGTATTTGCTTTAACTACCAATTTTTAAGCATTTACTCGTGTTTGTATGAAAAGCAAATGCTTTTAGTGGAAGGCATTTGCTAAATACTGAAAGTATTTACTTTTCACTTGCTAAGCTTTTAGCATTTGCTTCATTTTGTATGAATAAAAGGAAGTGCTAGCAATTTCAACTGTGCACTAGGCAACCACAAGTATTGAGCATTTATACTATGCTGAACCGGGTGCTGAACAGTAATTTAAACTTTTATTCTTATAAATCAAAGTACATTCTTATTATAAATGCTTATAATACTTCATATAAGTAAATGTTTTACCCGTTTACTTTAACTTCCTAGCATTTGCTAGTTTTTATAATTTGTTTTTGTCACAAACACTACCCTCCATGTACATACCGGTATAGTACCTATACTGGCTAGAAAAGAACTGCAGAAATGCATTACGTCAAATTGAATTCAGGTATCACTCCCATGTCACTCCGTTTTAATTCATGACGCATCTTAAAGACTCAGCTCATTTATCACTTGCAAATCTCGTAAAAAGAAACCTTCCATTTTATCAGACTTGGACAACCCTTAACAGTAAGCACTGATCTTATTACAAGCCATGACATTGAGGTGTACACCTCCCCCATGACATGTTTCTTGGCTGCCTGGTTTTTAAGACCATTAGGAAAAAACAGGATGTCCTAGGGGAGTGTTATCTCCTGTAACCGGAGGCTTTTTAAATTCCTAAATGGGTCCCACATCCCCTTCAATAAGATTTGCAGCCTATATGCAGCATCTCGAAGCAGATAAATTTATTGCAACTTGCATCCATGGACAAGATTGTGAATACCGCAACCAAATAAATAGAGGCATGTGATGAAACCACAAATGGACGGGGAACTTTGGTTGGGAGTGATTCGAAAATAAACAAGGAAGATTAGTGTACATTTACTTTCCACTTTGAAGAGACAATTTAGACTACTGTATGCTGTTTACTCAAATTGAAATGGTGTGGGTGGGTGTAATCTAGGCATGGCAAGGTCAATTTCAGATTTGGTTTGTTTTTAATAAAACGTACATCAAAAATGTCCGTTTTGAAGGCCTGGTCACACATAGGCCTACACGTGAAACGCCAAGCGTCTAGCCTCAATTATGGCATGGAAAAGTTACATTTTTGGACATGCCAAGTTAACATTTCAGCCCGAAATAAATATATTTGATTTTAATAGAGATATATTTGTATTAGAAATGTACATTGGAGCATGCAAATTTTGAAGTTCGTCGGAAAATTCCTTCATTTCCAAATTTGCCGACATTTGGAGCACACTTTGGCAAAATTCCCGTCACAAACTGGGGTGGGCAAAAAGTCCGAGCACGGGCACAGGTCAGGACTACACCCGCGCAAGGTGGCCTTGCAGCTACGATTGGGGTAGTAGGCCGGAGCCCGGACCCCATTTTCCCTACATCGTTAGATTTCTAGGCCATTTCCCGGCGAAAGTCTGTCAATTTGGCAGGACTTTGATTTAATAGCATTATGGACGCCAATATCAAATCCTGTACTGTTTGTTGTAGTTGGTTTACACCGGCAACCGCGACCTTCGTCTCCTGGAGAAGGCCTTCAAGAGGGACCCTTGGATCTACTTCCAGGGTGAGGTGTTGTTTAAGGAGGAGACGGTCCAAGGCATTGATCCTATTACCTTCCTGACCGAGGAAGCTCTGCTTAGATTGCCCAGGTGGAATGCCGAGGTATGTATCACTGCATTTACATTAGGGTGTTTCAAAGTGAAATGAAATTTCAAGTTCATGCCCTTGTAACCACTATGAAAATTTGCTGGGTTCAATCCGCCTTCCCAACTGACTCCTTCCACGGTAAAGGGGTCATTTTGGCAACACAGACCATATTTTCCAGAAAATACCTTTGTCTGGTCTCAAAATAAAAGAAATAAGTTTCAGTTGTTCTGAAGAGATAACTTAGGCCCAAAAAGGTTACAAATAGTGTGACAACATGCCTTTCTAAAAACCCTGTGTACAAATTTCCAATATACACTCGTAACCAGGACGACCTAAAATGTAACACAAGTGTCCATTCCGGTTACGAGTGTATATTGAGAATTGGACACAGAGTTTTTAAAAAGGCATGTTGTCACACTATTTGTAACCCTTTTTGGGCCTAAATTATCTCTCTTTAGAACAACTGAAACTTATTTTATTTATTTTGAGACCAAACAAAGGTATTTCCTCGAAAATATGGTCTGTGTTGCCAAAATGCCCCCTTTACTGTGGAAAGACCCAACTGGATTCATCAATTAAATCTAGCATATGCACCATCACACTGCACAAGCTCTACCACAAGGAATGGACAAAGGACTAACCCTGAATTCAGGACAATGGCCCTGTCTTGAATGGACATACGTGACATTTTCTTAAGTTAAACTCATGAGTGCAGTCATGGTGCACGAACACACAAGATACTGAGGACCAAAACTGTACTTGAAAAGAATTAGGGAATTGTTGACTGCATTTTACAATTTTTGGGAAGTGTCAATTTTAACTTTAAATGCTGCTCATTTATGCACGACATAAGGTATGGATCCACCGCTTAAAATGCACGTTCCATGCATTGCACTAATCATTCACACCAAGTTTCGTGTAATTCCGAAATTTACTTTGGGAGATATAATCAATTATTTAGAGGGGAACTTACTTTTGTTGAGGTGTTTAGCTCAGCTTGTGGAGCATCTGCCCAGTGAGTCAGAGGTCTCGGGTTAGAGTCCTGATGCATGTAAGACCCTTACAATTTTTCTCTCATCTCAAGCTTGGTTCTTAGAGAGTGTGATTCCATTTTGTGTCACTCTTTCTGCAGTCCAAAGGCTCCCTATCTTATGACTTCCGCACCAACGAGCCCAACGTAGTCATCATGTACAGCAGCGGCTCGGAAGAAATGTCCGATTTCCTAGCCTTTGAGCTCTTAGATGGCTACCTGAATCTCATCCTGGATCTGGGATCAGGACCAGTACGGGAAAAGCCTTACACCTTCACACTGAATGATGGCGAATGGCATCATGTAGTCTTTGAGAGGGAGCTCACACTTGGAACAATCAAAGTAAGTGTCCATATGGAAGGTATTTTGCTTTTTTTCTAAATATGTGATTTCTTTTTATGTTTTTATGGATAATGACCCAGGTGCCGCCGGGGTAAATTATTTCAATAGAAATGTGGACAAATGTCCATGATTTCTGGATGCAGTGAAAAACAGTTTCGTCCCTCTGGGATTCAAACTGCAGACCTTCTGCTTTACGTACAGACGCTTTATCAATTGAGCTATGAAGCCAACAGGTGGTCTCGAAACACAGTATTGCAGTTGTTCCTCACTGATTGGGATTGGCTATCTCACAAGTTTAACAAGTCCTACAGAGGGATAAACCCTTTCAGATAAGATAACATCCATTCCAAAGTTCACTTAAGGTATGGATGCAGTGAAAAACAACTTAGTTCCACCGCAAACTGCAATACCGTGTTTCAAGACCACCAGTTGGCTTCATAGCGCAATTGGTAAGGTGTATGCATGTTAATAAGAATGTCTGCAGTTCGAATACTTAAAATATTTACAGGTACTTTATATTCATAATTGACAATTGGAGCAAGCTGTGCATGGGTTTGGATCGTAAAGTTTCCTGCAACCAAATTTCCCAAACCTATTCTACAGCCATTTCCTGCACTTTTTTGGAAGGTTTTACCGAGATGATGGTAAAATGGAAAATGGTCAAGTTTGACCACTGTTCGCATTTAGACTCTTTTGATACGGGAAAATTCTACCGGGACTGCGGGAGAGGTAACCGTGTTGTCAATATAACGCTTTTTGAAGTAAGACATGATGTTGACGTCCAATGTTATCTGGGAATTTGCATTGGTAGCCCCAATCAAACTTCTCACTGTATCAAATAATATGTATTATAAAATATGTCATAATTGATTACCAAAAAGAACAACAACTCACTGGAAACTTGTCACATTACATGTATGCACCGCACCGCAAACATACATGTACTGGCACCCGGATGTGTATATAGCACACATTCCCGAGGTGCTTTTACCAACTCACTTTGTCTGCATTGGACCTATTATCTCAGAAAAATTTCCTGAGGTCGATTTCTTAAAACTCCTCTCGGCCTCGATTCATTTCGAAAAGGGCACAGCGATTTTCCCTTAGGCCAAACAAATAAATAGTTCCGAAATTGATGTGGCGACGTGTTTTTTGTATTTTTCCTCCCTCTTCCCCAAGCTTGGATTGTACAGACCAGGTGTTTTTTACTATTTTGCTTTTAAGTAAACTTACAGAGCCGTCACATGACACAACACTGAAAGGTCTGAGAGTTTTCAATAAGTGGCATATTTCAGTATTCAGCTCAGCTCAGACACGCTCTAATTCACAATCACTATTCCTTCATTGTCCTTGTTGTGTGGCATGGGAACTAGCCGCCATTGAGCAAGTTCGATCAAGCGACTATAGTCGACTAGAGTCCCTCGAACAATGGAAATGACCCGTTGTTTAAGGGACTATCTCCGTTGTTCGAGGGACTCTAGTCGCTTGATTGAAGTTGTTGATCAGCTGATTAAACAACCTCATACTCGCTATCATTCGTTCTCATTCGATATCAGCATCGTCCGAATCTATTGCCCTGAGTATGAGGTTGAGCTGCCCGGGAAAATACATAGACTTGTTCCCATTCCCTACTTAGTCTTCAGGATTGACGATCAGTCTCGAAAATGTGAGGCTGTGCGGCAATAGAGGGTGCTGTTTTAGCTGCCGCAGGAAGAAAAAAGGATTGACGCGAATGCTTCAAATCGGCGCGCGCGCAGACCAAAACCGAACATATATTTTTTTTGGGCCTTAATTAATAAAGGGCACCTGAATGAAGAAATGGAACATTTATGTTAGAACTTTTTAAGGGCAACACGACAAAAGCATAGGGCACCGATGGCAATTTGCCGTGGGTTATTTCGAGGCCTGTCCTCTTATCTTAGGATCGATCCTGGGATTTAAGAAGAGTTCGAGCTCTAAGATCAATCTTGGCTAAGACGCGTGTTATGATCGATTTCACAAAACGCGTCTTTTACAAGACAAGTCGCAACTGCTTATAATTAATTTATCAACGGCTGTACCATGTTTGCAGTACCAAATACAACAGCCGTCTGGAAAATGGCACACACAATACAAATCTAAATGGCTGACTTTGTATAGTGTCTTGTGCTTGACGTATTGATGCATTTTGTCAGCAGTTATGAAAGGTAAATAACGTGAAGAAATGCAGGTGTACATTGTTCGGCTGTACAAATGGCACACTCTCCCCTATGTGTAAACACCGCCAATCGTAGACATCCCAATGATCTTTTGAGAACCTTTGGCAGAATTTCTTTAATGACACCTAACTTAATTTTACCTAAAGCTACAGAGCTGAAATTTGAAACGTAAATGGTTTGTGCCCAAACCTATAATGGTTTCACAAACCATTATAAGTTAGGGCACAAACCATTTATGTTTCAAATTTCAGCTCTGTAGCTTTAGGTAAAATTAAGTGTGTCATTAAAGAATACCAAGGTATTCAAACGATCAATGGGACGTCCACGATTGCCGGTGAATACACATATGCATGCGTTTATACACAGCCAATTGTGGACGTCCCATTGCTCCTCTTTTCTCTGAACTTATCTTTTTGTGAAAGCCTCCATGGGATTTGCACGGGGTTGGAAATCGTGGACCTATTGTCCCCTCTTTTGTTCTCTCCCTCCTCCTGTCCACGATTTGATGGTGTTTACAAACAGCAGTATATGCTTGCCAGGAAAAAAATAAAATGTGTATTTATCTAATTTACATAAATGTATCTTTTCGGAAGCATCGCGCGCACTAGCACGCGCGCTTCACAAGTAACTTTCAAGCTTTGCTTTCAACACAGTACAAAGTGTACATGTATTTCATTGTTTATACTTTTTGCCAAAATCATGCTTTACGTGTGTAAACGTCGAGAAACCTAGGGCTACATACAAGTTATGTCTTCACATTGATAGACATAAAAATGCCTATAACCTGTGCAGTAAGTGCATTTCTGCGATTTAAATTACGCCCCATTTTCAAAAGAATTTCGTCTATCACGGCAAAGGAAAATCCCGCCTGTATGGAACGCGCCTGCCTGCTGCAATATGCCGGGCTAGCTTCGCGATTGGCAAGCAGAAGATAAGCGCCATCGGTGACTGCATTTACTCCATGCATTCGTACAGATAAGACGACCCAAACATCGATCTTAAGTTAGGAAGAGTTGGGCCGTGTTGCTGTGGGAATTAGGACAAATTGAACGCATCTTAACTTTTGTGAAATCGGTCCTAGGATTGGTTCCAAGATAAGACGAGTAGTGCTTCCTAGGACAATTCCTAGCGCAAATCGGCCCCTGGTCAATTTTCCTGGGCAGCAGTAGAAAAAAAGTAACCACTGGACTCAGGAAAAGTTACCTAGAGGAAAACGTTCTTGGCTGTCCGCATTGGACTTAAAATCGTCTCGGTAAGTTTTCTAAATAAAAGTCCAATGCAGACGGGCTAAAGTAAGATAGATTAGCTGTTAAATCAAATTTTTCAAATGCTTCTAAAAATAACGGCAAAAGCCAATTTTGTTATGATTAAAATTGTTTGGTGAGTCTAACTCCCCTTTCCCTACCCCAAAAGCACAAGATTAACAAAATGTTTCGCACATGAGCAAAATTTTAATGAACAAAAAAATCAGTTTCTAGCAAAATCATACATATAGCTGCATGACTTAAGTGTGACAGGTGCATCCCCCTGGAAATAAGTAAGACGAATTGATGTGAAGGTAGATATCCATGTAGTTTGCTCGAAGGCTGCTTATTCAAGTTATGTTTTCCATTCATCATGGCTTCAACAACCTAAGTGCATATATGACCTGGAGCTATAGGCTTTATAAATATAATCCTATTAGAGGTTTTGGACATGCCATTTTTTTAGGGGAAGGGGCATTGGTGGTATATAAAAATACATGTACATATATATTGATTTCTTTCAGCAGCAAAAATGAATGTGTATTTAGTTATTTATTCTGCACACATGAACTACCATAAGTAGGCCTGTGCAATTTCGAATAATTTACTATTCGAAAAATCGGTTTTATTTTCAAACGAATATTCGATATTCGATGCGTGAATTTTTTCTAAGATTTTTACCAAAAAGTTTGCCGTCAAATTAATTGATTTTGGCACATCTGAACTCACAGCTCACTGGAAGTTGCATTAGCCTTTTTATTGCTGAATTTGCTGCATCAAAAAATAGTCGGCCTTTGTACACTGGACTCGTGCAAATATGACATCAAAGCGACCGTTTTGGTAAAGGAAAAACGGTTTTCACTTTATTCCTAGCTGAAATACATGTTTGGTTTGGAGTGGAAAATGCACATACCGAATATTCAAGATCAATTTTTGTGAGCAATTTCGGTTTTTCTTTTGAAAAAAAATGGTTGAAAAAAAATGGTTGAAAAATGCATGTAACTTTTTTCCATCCAATGTTTTATCACCAAAATGTCAAAATAACCTGTAAATATGTACGTGCTACCTACAGGGGTAGCACTTTTTTTGTTTTTTAGCACTTGACATGTATGTTCTATTTGGTTTCTAACAACGTCCTAAGATAAATATAATAGGGAGGATTATGCACGTAAAACGCAAACGTGAACGTGAAATGGCTTGAGCACTGGGCTTATTTTTATGAGGTCTCATCAGAACCCGGGTTGGAATTTTGGTTACGGCAAAAGAGTTATCTTACACGAAAGTGACATTTGTGGATTTTTGTTATCATTTGTGGATTTTTGTTATCATTTGTTTTAGGATTTCCTCAAAGCAATGACCAAGTGTTCATAGCATTTTGTGTTCACGTTCGCGTTTTACGTGCATCTATTGGACGTGCGTCTTTGGACGTTGTTGGAAAAGACATACAGTTGAAGTCAGAAGTATAAATACATGTACACCACTACCATCATCACCCAAAATGGTAAACAGTACTACCCGAACCATTGCAAGGTGTACAAGCTATGTTTTTTAAGTACTGCATGCACGTGAGGAATTCCACAAAATCAAGACTGTTACAAAAATGGTGTAAGCACACCAGTTTTAACACTTGGTTGCATACAGTTGCATTTATACTTCTGACTTCAACTGTACACATGTAAAGCAAATTTACAACAGTGCACACAATTATTAGGTTCACAAACTATGCGCTTGAAGAAAAACAGAAATGCAAATTATACTGTAATGGAAAGAGACAGAGAGATAAAACATATTTTATCGGTGCTCCACTCTGCCTGAAGTACTTACCTGAGCTCTTGCACTTCTAGAGCTATATGGGAAATGAGTTGATGCATTGGTCAGCTCATCCCACGCAGGTCAATCAGGTTGATAACCCAGCATAATTGGTTTTCTGACAGCCTGTTTACACTTGATCCCGAACACCGAGCTCGGAATCGGCTCCGGATCACAAACTGAGTGTAAACACTCTCGGAACCAAAATTGGCCCCGGATCAGACCTCAAGATTTGGTCTCGTGTCGGCGGAGGGTCGAACCCCGAGCTCGGAATCAGTTTGCGGTTAGATGAGCAATTAATCTTACCGCATCCGCTCCACAGCTGTTGCGAAGGAATAGCACGCGAAATTCGAGGGTCTTGCACACCAATCGCGGACGTCCCTTTGTTCCTCTTTTGTTTGGACATAGTCTACTTTTCCTTACTCTCGTTGGTTTTGTACAGGAGCAAATCGCGGACGTTCGCTTGGCAATCGCGGACGATATTGTTCTCTTTGTTAAACCTCCCTAAAACGTCCGCGATTGTTTGGGAGAACCAACGCACATTGGTCTGTACATGCACACACAGAGCGTGACCTTTGACTGCAACTTCTGTTTTGTTTGGTTTTTTTTAGAATTATGATTTAAATATAGTATGCATGGCAGTATTTATTTTATTTACAAGTATTATAATTTTCAATAATTGTTTAATTTTGTAAATATTTTTATTAAATGTATTTATCCTAAATGTATTATCCAATTAGTTTGGAGAGCCCCTCGACAGAAACTTGTTTCTTTCGGGTAATCCTGCGGGAGCTATTTGGGTATTGTTTTCTGTTTGTTTCCTGCTCAGTGTTTATTTGTATGTATGTAATATGTGCGTGTAATTTATTGGTCTGTGATTTGTATATCCCGGAAAATGAAATAAATAAATAAACGCGGAACTCCAAATCATTGCGGTTATTACACATTCTTATCAGGGGATCAATATTGATCCCAAGCTCGGACCCAGTGTAAACACGGTGTGAGAGCCCTTAACTGCAGGAGTCTCCCAGAAAGAGAAAAATCACATCTCATTGCTGTGGGAATCACAGACCTGTAGGAAATCACTGAAGTGGAACAGTTATGAAAGCAATTAGTCTTTTGAGTGTAACATTTGCAGAATGGCTGGCGCCTCAAATTCTTCACTTTCAAATTGAGGTGCAGTTCAGAAAGTCACACACTATGTTGTTTTTGCTCCGTGGTGCACGCCATTGCCTAGCAACCAACAGTCTGGTTGCTTTATGCCATTCTGTCCTACAGTAAACAGTTGATTCTGTATTTCACACCTGCCGCATGCACCACATAGCAACAACAATTTAGTCTGATCAAGTCGATCAAGTGTGCATGTGAAAGGATATATCTCAGTACACCAGATGCTATTCATGCGAAACACGCAAAAGGCCAATTCTAAAGAGGTTGGTCAATCAGTGCCTTGTTACCCACAATATCACTGTATTCAACAAACGAAAATTGCATTTGTTTTTTGGAAGAGTATTCATGCAAAACATCGATGTATACTGACCGTCAAAGGAAACTTTCAAGATATTTTTTCTTTTTGTATGCATTTATGTTAAAAATTTTACGACAACTATTTCTAAATGTCAATTTCGGTAACCCGAAATTGAGCATGACATGCCTGAGTGCCTTTCTTGTTGTGAACTGGCCAATTGGACCTTTCTGCTGAAAATAGAAAAACTATTTTGACTTTCTTTTCACTTTTAGTATATATCATTTTAGCTGGTGAGTTGCTCCGGATTAAGCAGGTGCTTAGAATGCACCGTCTAAACTTGGCCATGTATTGGTTTTTCAAAGAAATATTGTTCTATTTGTACCAAGGTGGATTCGTTATCCTGGACGTTTAAGGTTCCCGGATCCAGCCAGAGCTTGAACCTAGAAATGGACCTCATCGTGGGCGGTATTGACCCGGCCCAACCGCTACCCTTGGAGCAATTCTCCGGGGCCTTTCGGCACGGCTACGTTGGCTGCGTGCGCAACCTGGCCATGAATGGCGAGACATTGGACCTGCCGCAATACGTTGAGCAACAATCGGAAGATGGGAACATCGTACGGTTCTGTCGCGAGGAGGAACCACTGTGCGTCAGTAGTCCCTGTAGGAACGGCGGAGAATGCCGCGAAGGCTGGAACCGGTATATCTGTGATTGTCGACAGACTGGCTACACCGGACCAAAGTGCATAGACGGTGAGATAAGCACCTTAAAATCTCTGAAATCATTTTCTTATCAATATTTATTTTGATTCCAGTTTCCACACATTCTGCATGACTGTAGTAAATTTGTACATGTTCTTTTAACTTACTGTTTTTGGTTTTTGTTTTTTACGTAATGGCACCAACTGATCAACTACTTGGACGGACTAGATCTTAATCGCGCAAAAGCATTTTTCTTTTCTCTCATGAATAGGGTTTCACATTTTTGCAAATTGAATGTCCGAAATCAAACGTTCATAAAAAATGGCTTAATTTCCATTTTCATCTGTAAGCAAAATTGATGAAAAATTGTGTGAAAACTATGAATGCAGTTTATGAGAGCAGAATTGAAAGAAACAAAAGTTAGTCCATCCAAGCTGCTCTAACCGTAACAACATTATTATCTAGCAATATATCAAAGTGAAAAATGTCTCTGTGCTTGCCAAAAACTGGCATCCAAAATCAAGATAAAAGAGATCATACTTCTGCAGGTTTTTTTTTTTGTTTCAAATTTTGATGGGTCAAATTCTTGGAACTTGCAATTTGCCATTTTAGGAAATTGTTAGGTTTAAAAAAATATATAAATATTTTTGGTATTTATGTGGAATGTGCGCTATAAATGCAATAATTAGCAATCATAAAATGCATTCACCATACAGCAAACTAATCCATGTGGCATTTTACATGTACATTAAAACCTACTTATTTAAAGGAGCGTGTCCAGGGTTCTATTTCTCAAAGACTTGCGACGCGTCGTAAGTGCTCAAATTCATCGCAACTCGCCGAACCCTTCGCAAAGTTGCGATGACCTATTTGGTAGTCGTAACTTTGTAACGGGTTCATCAGTTGTTACGACGCATCACAAATTTTTTCTTTGTGAAATAGACCCCTGATCACATTTTTAACCTGCCATTTTCCCCATGGGAGTTGAGATTTTGATACCACATCAACTGTCATATTTTTCATACATTCTGAAATTTTGCGTTCTCAATCTGTAGTTTCGTAAACTAATTCATCTGGTTCTATAAAGCAATGCAGTAATTACACCAACCTTTTTGCTTCCACATCCAAATTGGAGATTGCAAATTTTCTGTTTTCTTCCCACGGATAGTATTTTGGGGAGGTATTTTATATGATTCTTAGGTTAAAACGAAATCCATTTTTCCTGGAAAAATTTGAACACGCTCCTTTAAGAGGGCCTTGGGACTTTGCAGCTTATCAGGAATAAAATACGTGAAGAATTGTACTAAATTTTTCTTTGTAATAAGCAGAATGTTGTATTAATAACTGCTTTTATTACAAATGCGAATCGACTGTAATCATCTCCTATTTGAGACGAGACAAAACATTGCTGCCTGATCTGCTAAATTTTCAGATCCTGTATACATTAAAACTATACAAGGTTTTCGTTCCTGATAATACAAATTATTTGCAAAGTTCCAAGGATTATTAATGAGGTTCAACTGTACAACAGGGTTGAAGTCGAGTCCATCACATGTCCACAAGTCCCTGGGTCTTAATTCAAGTCACAATCAATTCAAATGAACTCTAACAAAGGCATTCTTTTGCGAGTGTTTATCCTTTGCTTCTTGTTACTGGACTTGTGACGACTTGTGCAGGACTTGTCACAGACCTGTGATTTTATCGGCTCTGGACTTGTGATAGACTCCACTATACAACTCTGCTGTACAAGTCTCCCATGAAATCATAGGATATCCTTGTATGGATGCATTTTTACATACGGGTCATTCCGTGTTAATTCAACGAGCTTTTGGACCTGACCATCACGGATTGAAATGAAATTTGGTGTGCTGATTGGACTCATTGAGAAACCCCGAGACATACACAGTTATATGTTATTTACATGGTATTTACATGGCATTTACATGTTATTTAATGTTTAAATTATCGTAACTCAAAAACTGTAAGAGTGCCCATCCTAAATCTTTCTGGAAATGTTCCTTACATCTTAAGCTAACAATTAAAATAAAATTACTCATTTTGACAAATACGCACTTTTGCAAATCAAGGTCAAAGGTGATAAATTCACATAACTTTTTTGTGGTACGAGATACAATTTTGATGTTATTTTATAAAATGAAGGCCATTTCAAGAGCTTTAAAATGATGTAAAGTTTATCTCTGTAGGTCCATTACTTTTAGAGATATAATTGTCCAAACATAGCAGGTCATGCTAATTAGTCCAAAGTTCGTTGACTCGTATCTCAAAAATTAATTGACCGAATTACATAAAATTTCAGTTCTCGGGGTTTCTCAAGGAGTCCAATCAGCACACCAAATTTCATTTCAATCCGTGATGGTCAGGTCCAAAAGCTCGTTGAATTGACACGGAATGACTCCTACACCTGATCTGTTAAAGGCCAATGTATCGATTGCAAGATGGAACGTTTACAAATTCCTGGAATAAGGGCATATAATATCCAAAGAAGAATGTTGGTAAACTAGTCTGCAGAAATTGCAGCTACATACCGGTAGATGCAACAATGCTTCAGAAAACCTTTAAAATCAACGTATGGTTTTTTGTGTTTAGTACCATTTTTGACAGAAATAAATTCATGTGGTGTTTGTTACCATTGCTGTCAACACTTTGAGTAAGGTTTTTCTTGTCGACTGAATGAAAAACAACATTGGGTCATTGCAAATGATACAATGGGCCTTTAAGGCGAGCTCATCTTAAACATGTAACTATGTGTTCTCCTCCCCAGTTCTTTCACAACCAACACTGTCTTAAAGGGGCTATGTCACGGTTTGCGCATGCGCAGCCAAACTTGAAAAAGTGTGGCTAACTTTTTCAAGTTTTGTCGCCAGGTTTTGCATATCCTATTCAATCTTTGCCATCCCTTATAATTCTTTAGTAATTTTGGCAGTGGTGTACTTGTCAACGTCCTGGATGTCCTGATGCATTACTTTTTGCTTGGAATCGCACTGTTTGCCGTATTTTTAAGCCGCCAAACATCGACATCACCGTGTGTGCGGCCGTCGTTAAAAAGATAGTTATTTCATCCCATCAAAAAACTTGACAAACTTGACAGAAACGGCATCGAATTATATGAATGACATGGTTGGATACAGCAATTTACTCAACCTTGTTTTCCATCAAAACTGACATGCTTATTTGGTCCTGACAGCAATTTTACAGCATACCTTCTGTCCTTGGAAAAACACAATGGCCGCCACCGCTGTACGATTTTGTTTTGATCGAGCAATCGCGCGTGCGCGATGCCAAATCGAACAAATGCGCGCACACGATGCACAATGTATAGTTGAATTCTGCGTATTGTAAACACTCATGAACAAACACACTGCCCATGCGGGACGTGCCAAGTACACGATGTACACAACTTTAGCACACACACTAATGGCGTTGTGTAACGAAATTGCACTACATTCATCTGAGCCCGCACGTGTGTCAAAATATGAAAGGATTTGGCGCATGCGCAAACCGTGACATAGCCCCTTTAAACATGTAACTATGTGTTCTCCTCCCCAGTTCTTTCACAACTAACACTGTCTTAACGTTTGTGTCTAACATGTCATTCCTAACCACATCTTATGCCTCGCTTCCATTTCATCATGTCTAACTTGGAAAACTGCTGACCTAATTTGTCTCCACATGTTTCCGTGTGTGTGTGTGTGTTCGTGTCACACTATCTGTCTACCCGTGTGTCCACCCAATGGTCATTCCTGGTGTCCTCCTGCAGCATATGTGTATACGGGGGCAGGTACGTTTGTGCATGTGCTATCATCGACCCCGTTCTCACTAGAGAATTCACTTCATTCGATGAAGATTAGAATCTCTTCGTTCGACAAAGCAAAATAGCTTCTTTCGACGAAGAGATCACTTCATTCGACAAAGCAAACTTGTAATGTAAACACCGGACCCCTTCATTCGATGAAGCGATTTGGCAGGCCTGGTTGCACAAGCGTGTCATGCGTCAAGCACCTAGCAAGCATTGTTTTTGATGCACCACTCAAAAACTACACAGCGCATCAAATGCTCGACGCGCATGTGCGACTATAGGCATAGTTACATCCCCCAGCTTCATTCAATCTTTGTTAGTGGTCGCTTAATGTGAACGGTGCCACTCTCCATTCGATCTTCGTTTAAAGTTCGTTAAGTGAGATGTGAATGCACGCTTTATTAACTAACGATGATAAACTAATATTCGTGGAACGAATCAATTTTTCTAGTGAAAACGGGGTCATTCTCAATTTTCTATTTATCATTATGAAAAATTTAATGATATAAATTCTGCTTGCCATTTTGCCGTTAAACGTAGTGTGGAATTCTGTGTTACCAAGATAGTTTGGTAACACTGAATTCTGTATTACCAAGATAAAGATAATTATCGTTAAATTCAATGTTATTATCAAGCATATAGGAGATAACTTTTGCCCAAAAAGGTAAGAAAATGCTGCCACAACATACTTTTCTGAAAAGCTTGTGTACAAATTTCCCCTTATACGTATGTATCGTGGACAGACAAAATTGTGACTTTTTGTCTGTCCACGTTACATACGTATAAGGGGAAAATTGTGCACGGGGTTTTCAGAGATATGTCGTTTTCTTACCTTTTTGGGCAAAAGTTATCTCATGAGAACAAACAGTACTAGGAATTTATTTAAGTTTGAGATAAACTGAGAACATATGAAAGGAATTATTGACTTATTTTTCAAATGGGCCCATTAGCGTGGAAAGACCCAATTATCGGTACATGTATCTCAGTAAAGCAGTAACGTGGATGACAATTCAAGCTTCAGTATTAGTTGCATACATTTTGAAGAAAAAAAGGAAAGAAAATTCCAAGTGATTTTCAAATCACTGCCGTAAAAACCAATCAATGCCGTAAAAACCCATTATCATCCTTTTCTGGATCGGGTCACAGAGTGTTTTTTTACCGGAAGAGAGGAGACTTTACAAATTTGATCGAGTGAAAGATATTGAGAAAGCGTCTCGAGCCTCGCCGAGGAGCAACGCAATCTCGTTTGTCAATCAGACGGGTATTCGGTTCATGAAGGTCCAGAAAAATACAAGAAAGCTCTATGCTTTCACAGTCATTTGGGGAGAAATCTCTCCATCTAGACTATAGTCGGGCCAGGAGATTCCTCGAGAGATAGGCCGGAAAATGCCAAAAAAGAATTTTGACTTGTTTGTACATGCCATTCAAAGGAATATAATTCTCCGGAGATGAGGCATTGTACATAGATATACCGGTAACGTGTGTGTACACAGCGTTTAGGTTTAATCTAATTTGTGATGAGAAACGAAGGTTGTAGTAAATGACAGATATACATGGATAAATTGCTAATGGGATAGAATCGCTTGAATGTACACAAAGGCAGGGATTCAAATAGACCTTTATCACAGTGCCTCCATATTTGTCTTGTTTCCCATAGTAGGCCTACGTGTCGGTACGATCAGCCCGTCGGCGTGATACACTGTAAAAACACTCAGTCAATTATGACTAGAAATCAGTAAAAACCTTGCACCCAGCGGACCCTGATGATAAATGACTAGAAATATAGTTACACCAGTGAATCTGACTCCGCCTGGTAGTTGTTTTAACTCGATATCTGTTTGACATTACAAAGATTTTAGTCATCCTGATTAGAAAATCTAGTCAAACTGACTAGAAAATTAGGGTCCGCTGGGTGCAACTGAAAATCAGTTATTTTTGACTAAGTTGTTTTTAGAGTGATAGCGTGTGTAATCTACCTTTGTTGTTTTGAGAGAATCACTGTCCACGTTGTACGTTTTTTTGATCGCGCTGCGGCGCTACGAGTGTGTCATTGTGATGCACACAATGAACATTTTCAACACGGGACCAATCTAGTTTTTTCTGCAAGCCTCGATTTGGTTATGTTCATTTGAATATGGAAAAGGGAACATGGCCGCACCGTGATAAAGGTCTATAAGAGGGTGATATTTTCATGTGTTTCATGTTATACACGGCAATATTGTTCATATGGCTCAATATTGCTTTGTACAGTTCTGCGGCTGAGCTCAGCATGTGTGACATATGTCAAAAAAGGGGGAAAATATTACAAAATAAAAAAAAGCTTCATTCTACAATAATAATATAAAATGTCTTTTGGAGTGATATGAAAATATTGATCTCGCCTTCGGCTTGTTCAGTATTTTCATGATTCGTGCGGTATATTCTCATCACACTCAAAGCCATCCAATATAAATATGTTTGGTATACAGCTTATTTGCCAAAAAGAAATTCCAATTGAAGTTGGGTCTTAAAGGTCGGTAAGAGTTGAGAAGTTTATAAAAATTGTTTTCATTAAAATGACTCATAAAGCATCGGTTAGTGTAGATTTGATGTAAAAACCGAAATTTAGGAGTGAGACAAAAATCAAGATTTTGTAAAAAACTTGATAAAAGAAATATTTTAAAAAAATTTAAAATTTTTGAAAGGAGCTGACCCGACATTCTGAACTAGCCACTAAAATCCATTTCTTGTGTGTTCCATGCAGAGGTTGCACGGCTGGCTTTCAACGGCAACCAGTCTATGCGTATCACCCGCAAAGAAACCACCCGCAGCAAAGTGGAGGACATTTTCCTCCGTTTTCGCACCAGTCACTCCGACGGCATGCTAATAGCGAGCACCTCCGACACCATCTCCGACATCCTATTGGCTGAGCTGTTACACGGCGAGGTCCGGGTCACGGCCAATTTCGGCGGTAGCAGTACCACACTAACAGCCGGAACCAATCTAGACGACAATGCGTGGCATTCTTTAAGTTTAGAGCGACACGACAAAACGTTACGTCTGACCGTGGATAAATCGGACACAGCTGCAGGTAATTATTGTTTATCGGTTTTCTTTTTAAATAAAATTGAACGTTTGCAGTCCTCGCACTAACATGGCTTTTGTAGAGTATCACAGGTCATTTGGGTACATCACATACACTTGCATGAATCTGTTATTTCTTGTTTTATCCACCCTTAGGCTAAACAGTTCTTTCAAAATCTACATACAGATTGGGATTTCATTACGTTGTAATAATTTCCAGGTGTTTTAATAGATCATTGTTTTAATAGATCATTTCTATGAGGTCATAAAATCCATGTTGGAGGGTTCGATCATGCACTTGTGCGTTGAGTGATTATTTATAGTTTATATGCACATTACAATCATTTTTGAAAGCCTGTCAATTTTCTGGGATGGCTCGTAAAAGTAAAGTTGTTTCACGAGCCTATTGGCTCATATGACCTACATGTATTTATCCCTGGTTTCCATGGCATGGAGTGACAAAGATCATTGCTACTCCCCCTGGATGGGATGCCAGTCCATCGCAGGTTTACCCCCAGCAGTTAGTTGGGTTTCCTAACTTGTATTTGCTGGTACATGTACCCACTTATAAACCAGGGTGGAAAAAGACAAATTAATTTTGTTTTTCATTTCGCCTTGTCTATATTTGTACAATTCCAATTTTGAAATTTTCTTATAAAGAATTACCATCACAGCTGAACTTTTAAGATTGTTGTGGAGGAAGAAGTTGCAAACTCATTGGTAAGAATGTACCGTAGCGCAGGATTGGACTAGAATAGAACATTAGGTAATGCAAGACCAATCACGGCCTCTGTTATACAGATGAAGATTTTGCAAACTCAAAAGTTGATTAGACTATCATGACACAGGATTGGACTAGAATAGAGCATTAAGTAATGCAGGACCAATCACGGCCTCTGTTATACAGATGAAGATGTTGCAAACTCAAAAGTTGGTAAGAATGTACCGTAGCCCAGGATTGGACTAGAATAGAGCATTAGGTAATGCAGGACCAATCACAGCCTTTGTTATATTAATTACCAGGGCCAATTTCATCTTGAAAAATAAAATTGAGTAAAAAAGTGATACTTTGTTGGTTTGTTTCAAAGTTATCAGAGTTTTAGTGAGATTCCATCTCCATAAAAAAAAGTATGAAAACAAAAAACTGAGAAGTTTATGAAACTGTAGGATGTCAACTGGTTTGAAATGGTTAGGCCTAACCCCAAATTTCATAATTTCTTTTAATGATTTTTTTTTCAAAAACTTTGGTTTATCAACTTTTATCTCCCAAAAGGATTTTCATGAAAGCCACCTGTAATGTATCTTATTTAATCACCCCGTCTAATCTTAAGAAAAATTTTAAAATATCTCATTGAGTGATCAATGACTTTTTTTATTTGTAGGCTTAAACCTTTTTTGCCATAATTTTTATGGCAAACAAAATTTGCTTGTTTCATTATTTATCCTGCAAATTTCAAGTCTTGTTTTTATGAAAATTATAGATTTTAGGACATTTGGGTTTATACAATCCTCGGTTTGAAAGTGGGAAAGATTAATTTAATTTTTTTTGGGGTGGGGGGAGGTGGGTAGAAATCTAACAAAAATAATGTACTAAAAAAGAAACAGCATTATTAGAATTAAGAAATATTATTGACTTTTCGTACTAGGTTAAATAAATGTAGATTTTCAACGTAATAATCTAAATTTTGGGCTGCACTTTGTGTCCCTTCCCTTTTCTCTACTAACCATGTTTATCTGGGCCTTGTCCTGTTTTTAAAACCATGTATCTTGTTGCACCAATCTGCCGCACACTGTCTAACTGCCTCACTCTTTTACTTTCTTCCGCTGCCATTTTTCTCTTTTGTCAAACTCTGGAAAATGCTTCTGGATTTTTTGCCAATTCCCAGCTTATAATGTTTCCAGTCGAGGTGAGTACAGAATGAATTGAGACGTCAAAAAGGCAACTATCTTCCAAATAATAGAGATTTTTTTTCTTTATTGTCACCAAAAAAAATTATCAAATTTTCAGAAACGAAAAACTATAAAAATCTTAGGACAAAATGAGATTGCAAATCCTGTACAAGTTAATTTTTTTAAGTTGAAAAATATCTAAAAATTCACAAGATATTGCGTCAGTTTTGCTAAAACTTGCAGCATGTTCGGGCAGGACTTGAACCCATGACCTTCTGCATACTAGGCAGATGTCTTAACCACTCAGCCACTGTGCAAGTGCCGAATGGCTGCAGTTCGAATATTCTACAGTTTATCATCAAATGTCTAAAAATATCCCAAGCTGGTCGTGATGACTGTCTTTTTTATGTCATTCTCACTACACGCAGAACCCCTTCCGTCAATTCTCTAGTCTTGTTCATGTGATGGGAAATGTCTTGTTTTAACTGTTGAATGCACTTTGATGCACTTTTCGTGGTAATAATAAGTGATAAACCCCACAGATGACTTTAAAATTAGGCATTTGTTTTTGGGGAAAAAATCCAACAATGTTCAAATACGTTTTTTTTTAATTATTATTATTAATTCTTTTTGGTATTGAAACTATAAAGGATTCCTCAAAAGGTACAGAACATTCAGGATGGGTTCAGTCAGTTAATCTTAAGGTTTGAATTCAGAACAAAAATTGTAAATCTCTCTCTCTCAAAAAAAAATCTGGGTTGAAAATTTAAACTGTTAAAAAATGATCACATGATCTTTTTAATTTTGCTGTTTTTCTCATTTTTGAAAACTGCAACCCAAAATTAATCTAGCTGCAATGAAAATACCTTACAAATTCCTCGGATCTTCTCTTTCATTTTAAAAGTTTCCATGTAATTGTAAACATTTTCTATTGCATTACAAAATCCAGTGGAAGGAGTTAAGGTAGATTTCTGTGCAACTTTCCCCACACAATAGATTCATTCAACTTTGATCACAACTTCGAATTCTCACTTGAATTTAAAAGCAAGAACAACTGTTCCCTCCCTACTAATCTTTTCCTTGTACAGCTCCTTCAATGTGTAAACGCATTGCTAAAAAAAATGTTAAGCCTGAACAGGGGAAAAAGTTCTTGGATGGAAACATTATCATCCGAACATCCATGTAAATTGCTGGACTACATTTCAACAGATGGCTGCCTAGTATTAAAGAGCCGTAATGGTTTGTATACAACAAAATTAGGTAGATTCACAAGCTGCAATATTGAGGGCACACTCCGTGATACACAAATTTGTGCCTCCAAATTCTGACCAGTTTCTAAATCTGCTACTTTTTTGAGAGACAAACAGTACCAAGGAATGTATGGTGTGGAGCAATTTGTCTTTAAAAAGGAGATGCATCAACTAATAACCTAATTACATTAGTATATGCATAAAAATCCTTATTTTAGAGGCCCCGCAAAAGTCTGATGTTCTTTAGTAGAGCTGCGACGTTTAAACATTTAAACGACCGAAATTGAACTATCCGTTTAGAAAAATGCTAAACGGATATCCGAAACCAACTTGTGAAAAAACGATCCTCCCTTTTTCAAAGATCTAATGGCTGTTTTGCGCAGCCAGAAATTTCTAAAGCGGCAATTTTGTTCGTAAGAATCAGGCAGCATACCGCTGTGATGAGCCCAACGGTACGTCGGTAACCTTTGTGGTTTCAAGCCGAAGATGTACAGTTGCATTCGCGGGCGGAAGCGATTTTACTGGTTTACGGTTTAATCTTGTTGAATTCAAAGCAAGGCGGTAAACACTGTTTACTATATAGCTGAACTTTCGTGGCCTGCATCATGTATGCTCCAATTCAATGAAGTGTCAGTGGTGCCGCGCGAACGCACATGATACCAGGTCAAAGAACTTTTTATTGCGAGCGCGGTAATAAGTTTTACTTTTTGTTATGTTTACTATTCGTTTAGACGTTTAAACGAACGTTAAATTGACGTTTAAACGTTTAGAAAAATAAACGGTAACTCCCAGCGCTATTCTTTAGCATGGTCACAACAATTTGCCTTATTTTGCAGATCAAAACAATTCTAAGACCGGTTTGTCAATTTTAAAGGGGTTCTCAAGCCTTTTAGCATACAAACTTTATGAGATGAGAGCCTCGTATTCCGACCCTAGCAGAGTAAAAACAGCACACTAAAACACAGTGCTGGGAGGAACACTTTTCCCACTAGATCAACCATCCCCAGGGCAAACTCACCCCGGGCTGCCACTTTTCCATTTAACACTAAAGAGCATAACTGCACTTTAAATTCCTTGAATGTTCTCTTCTTTCTTGGAAAGTATAAATAGATTCTACTTTTACTGCAGTTAACTCAAGGGGTTAATATGTAATACATATATACTCCCCAGGGAGTTGTGCCCTATGACTAGGGTAATAATATTGTGAAGCGCCATGAGTATCCCATTGGATAGATATGTGCGCTATATAAGATACCATTATTGCATTCTGCATTAAGTTCTAGTACGATCAATGAAAGTAAACAAAATCTACTTTCTTAAGATCAATTGGGACAACTTTCCACATAAACAAGTTTGACAATCAGATCTTTAATGGGCTTACACTAACTCAAATAAAAGCATTAGAAGTAAAATGCCCGTTTCCCCTTTCCTCCCATGTTATATTTGCATGCAGCCGGAGATGACTTTGAAAGCGGCACACTCGACTACCGTTACATCGACGTGGGAAGCCTCCTGAGCCGACGTCATCTCCCGGGCAACATGGCGCCACCGCCAAACTTCCAGGGTCACATGGAACAGTTCATCTACAACAACCACCATTACTTTGACTTGGCGCGCGAAGAAAGCCCCGAATTCATTGAAAACACAGCGAGCTTTGGCGAGCAGATGAGCCGCCGTCCCATACACGATCCTTTCACTTTCCACACTCCGGAAGTCCACGTCCAGCTACCGCAAGTCAAAACCTACCCCAGTCTGTCGCTGTTCTTTCAATTTAAGACCACCGACCCGGAGGGCCTGATTTTCTTCACCGAGGGCGAGTTAGACTACATGGCTATAGAACTCGTGGATGGCTTCATCCACTACTCATACAACCTCGGTGGCGGAGCGAAAATGTTACGGGGTAAAAGCCACGAGCGACTCAACGACAATCGCTGGCATGAAGTCGGTGTATCGCACGACAGTCGGGACCGGCAGGTTCTCAAGGTGGACTCGCGTTCGGTGCGGTCGCGGTCTTCGGTGGAGGCCAGTAACTTTGACTTCTCGGAGAATCTTTACGTTGGAGGCAAAGAAACCTTTGAGTTTCTTCCGGAGAAGGTCGAGTCAAGCCAGGGCTACCAAGGTTGCTTGGCATCCCTAGAGATTAATGGAAGACATGAAGACTTGATGGAAACGGCAGTAAGCATGGAACAGAAGGAGGAATTGACAAGGGGTTGTGAAGGTAAAGTAATTAACAGCATATGAATGTATAATGACTTTAAGCCCCTGTCATAAGCTACTAGCAGTGTCGATTCAAGCTGTAAAATTATAGTAGGGCCAACTCTGTATGGCCCAACTAACTGCAATATTGCACTGCACTCTATGGAACCCTGGGTATAGAACCGATTCAGGGAACATGATTGAACCGTTCAAACGCATGAATATGGTCTATATTCTACTGCACATTGCACTGCACGGGAACTCAAGTTGAACACTACAGACACTTACACACAAATCAATACGATGGGAAGGCAAGGCTTGTGCATTATATACTTATATAATGCACAAGCACAGTTATTTTATGCAAGCAAAACTCAAAAGCATTTTTTAAGCATACTCGAAGAGGAGTTTCAGGCAGAGTTTAAAAATGCAAACATTAAAGGATAATTAAGTCCAGATTCAATCGAGAAGTGGACCTTATTGTAGTATAGATCTCTTGATAACTAAGTTATGGGTTAGTTTTTTTGTTCATTGAGCACATGCATGGTTGCTCATTTAGTACAGTTTACATATTTTACAGTGCATGTAAAGTCCTACGCGGCCTTCGACCAATCCCCCTACACCCTCCCCATTCATCCTCTTTGTAGAATCATGAAAATTGTGAAAACTGTAGACGGCCTCTTATCTGTATTATTGTACAAATCTCTTAATGATATTGTATTATCATGATAAAACGGCAAAGTGACTACTGTCATTGAACTAACTGTAAAACCATTGCTAACTTTTATCTTACAGATAAGCATGAGCTGTGCATTGATCATATGTGTAACTTTGGAGGCATCTGCATTCCCGGCTTTGAGACATACACGTGTGACTGCAGCATGACGAGTTTCATTGGACAACACTGCAGTAATGGTGAGTCCTTTGTCAAAAACTTTGTGACCTGATGCGCGCAGTGGTACGCCACGCACCATGACGTGCGCCGTGGCATGATGTGCATTGTTGTGCACTCCATATTTAATTTTCCGCTTTTTTGCCCTATGAACGGGCCATATTTTGTTACCGAGCATAAAAAGAGCGCCCTCAATAATTTCGCAAAGCAAACTTGTGCAAGTCTAGTCGCCAAGCAAGTGCCATGGCATACGGCGCTGGTGTACTGTAGATGCTTAATGCGGTGCTGCACGGCGTGCAAATCGCGACTGCAATGAGTTGCCAAGCGGACGTGTACAAGTCTAATTCCAAGGCAAGCGCCATTTTTGCCTGCATCGCAAACTGGCAGCGACCATGCATTGCGTGTGTGTGTGCTGTGCATGTGCTGCATGGGGCACGCGATGCGGCATGCAGCGGGCAACAAACCGATTTTACTGGCCGCTTTTGCTGGCTCGTCTTCAACGATCGATGTTTCCTAGATTCTTTTTTATTATCTACACTTGTACAAGGTAAATATTTAAACAAAACTGGTTCTTGTGATTGTTGAAATGTTTTTGACATTGCACGATGATGGTGCACGATGATGGTGTAATTTAAAACGATAAGTGAAAGCACTTGTGGTGTTTACGCCTCTCCCCTGCCCCTCTGCCAAGGAAGCCACGCCCCCATAGACATGCCCCTTCCGATTTTATTTTAAAATTCTCCGCTCACACCCCTGTATAAGGGTGGATTCACACTGAGCCTTTTCGCGCATAAATGCAATGCGCGTCGTTTTGAGGAAAAGGTGGTGTAAAGGGAATTTGGAGTGAAACAACGCACTGAAAACCACAGACTCACAAAAACACTTTCCACCCAGGTTGATTTTGTGGTTTTCAGTGCATTTGGATCACTCCAAATTCCCTCCAGACTGCTTTTTTTCAAAGCGATGCACGTTGCATTTACACGCAAATAGACTTTGGAGTGTTGTTTTGTTCTCCCCCAGTGAGCATTGGCTACCAGTTTGGAGAGGCAGGTGGCCTGATCTCACTCCAGCTGCCTGAGGATCAGTGGCTTCGGTCTGACAGAGACAGTATGAGTTTTGGATTTGTGGCAGAGTCCCCAGATGCAGTATTGGCGCATGTCGGCAGCGCAACATCAAGCGACTACATCACAATAAAGATGGTCAGTTCTTGGCTTGATGCTTGACTTTAAAGCCCTTGTACATCATTTGCAGTTACCCAAAATGTTACTTCACAAGTTGACAAGAAAAACCCGACTAAAAGTGTTGATAGCAATGGTAACAAACACAACATGATTTGTTTTTTGGTGTAAAGATGGTACCTTTGTGGGAGATATTGCCAACTGAAGCTGGTTTTTTTTTTAAAGTTGTTTGCAGACAACTTTTTTACCATTCCGAAGTTTTACTGCATCTATGTGACTGAAAAAGCAGTTTATCAACTGTTTCTGTTTTCCAAACATGTAATCTGTCTTTAAAGGCCCTATGTATCATTTGCAATGACCCCAAAAGTTAATCAATGAGTTGACAGGGAAACCTTACTCAAAGTAAAGATTGAACTGTTAGCAACTATCCAATGAAATGTTTCCGCCCGAGATGATGTAATTTTACCAGAAAATAGTTTATAAAGATGAAATTATTTAGATCGTTTGCAAAAGATTTACTTCTCATCTGGGCGGTCGTAAATGGGCGCTGTGTACTGCGCGATGTTCCAACGCGATGCATCGCTTGGGTCGCGCACACACGCAGTATGACGTGTGTCACAGAGTGCATGACGCGAGCCACAGAGTATGCGACTGACTGAGAACGAATATTTGAAACACACAGCCAAGACCGGTAAAACACATATGGATTTTCATGTTTTTAGAAGACGTGGTACATTTGACAGAGCTGAAATTTCTTCGGATGAGTTTGTTGATGTCTTTCTTTTGATTTATAATGGTTTTATTCCCAGGATCGCTCTAAAACAGATCATCTATAGGGCCTTTAAGCAGAAGGTCCGCAGTTGGCCAAGTTGTTTTTCACTGCATCCAGATTGCCCAAATTCGTGGACATTTGTCCACATTTGTTTTCCATTTGTCTGAGACAGTTTCTTCCCTCAAAACTTCCTGCAGGTGTCGGGTTATTTGTACGTCTCCTATAACTTTGGTAGTGCTGACCACCATGTTATTGGTGAGAGGACGTATCGCGTCAGCGATGGCCGATACCACACAGTGCAGTTCACTCGCCGTGGAGCCAACTCGACACTCCAGGTGGATTATTACCCAAAAGTGGAGCTCTTCCAAAACTCCGGAAAAAGTAAGTTGCTTTTAATAAAAGAAGTGTTATGGGAATCCCTCTCAGGATCCTTTAGGTTTGCCACAAGTTCAGGGGGCAATTTCATAAAGCCAGTTAGCACCCATTTTCTTGAAAAAAATTAATTCCCTGCAAGCAAACCAAATTGCATGCTAACCTACAAATTGCTTGCTAACGTAACGCCATTTTTTTTTAGGGCAAACCCTAATTGACATTTTTTTTCCGTCCCCATACTCGGCAAAATACAAGGATCCTGCAGGTTTACCACAATTTCAGGGGGAAATTTTATAAAGCATGTTAGCACCCATTTTCTGATTAAGCAGTGCTTTCTCAATTTCATAAAATTCATTCCCTGCTTAAGCAGAGCTGCCAACCCTCCCGGAGTTGGGGAAGATAACTTGGAAAACGGGTTCGTTCCGTGACTCCAAACACATCTAAAAATCCCCAAGGTTGTTAATTGACAATCCAGGAGGGTTTTTATCCATGTCAGGACTCACAAAATTAGTCATTTTCCAAAGAATCTGTTGCAAAATCCGGGAGGGTTGGCAGCTCTGCTTAAGCACCAAGCAAACCAAATTGCATGCTAACCTACAAATTTTTTTGTAACGTAACGCCATTTTTTTAAAGACAAAAACGACACATTTTCCAATAGATATTCAGCTGTTGTTGAAATATCCCAGTTGACAACAGGCAAGGGTTATCTGTGGTGGTGACAATCGCCCCAAAATGGATGCATTATTACCAATGTTAGTATTTGAAAATGTTGACGTTGACACAACCAAAGCAGTCGATGAATGCATTGAACAAAACAGACGACAGCGTTGCGCGCACATTCTCTTTGCGTGCTTAAAACAACAAGCTATATGAAATATGCTCTTGATTTATGGATTTTTTGTGCTGTGCTTAATCAAAAAATTTAGATTAAACGTAACATGTTTTGACGACAAGTTCTTAGATCATAGTTTTAGAGCACTTGTTCTGTTTGATCCTATTTTGATCGCAGTTTTAGATTACTAAAGGCTGGATTCATAGTGAATCTTTTCACGGGTTCATGCGCATAAATGTGCGTTGCTTTTTTTTAAAAATGGCTTGGAGGGAATTTGGTGTGAATTTAACCGACGCACTGAAAATAACAAAAACTCTTGCTGCCAAAATGGATTCTGTAGTTTTCAGTGTGCGTCATTTCACTCCACGTCATTGTGCCGAGTTTTCTCAAAATGACGCGCGTCAAATTTACACATGTTAACAAGTCTGTGTGAATCCAGCCTAATCTCGATCACCTTCTGTTTGATCTTGCTTGGATCGCAATTTTAGATCAGTAATCTTGATCACATTGTTTGAACCCAGTTGGATCGCAGTTTTAGATCACTAATCTTAGGGGGCCATCCACAGTTGTCAATATTTTACATTTTCACAGTTCTACTGAGTGTAGTATTTTTCAAGACCCCCTCCCTCCCCCCAAACAGTCACATTGGAGGTACTGTAGTGCACGGTACAGCACGGTTGAAGATCGGCGTTTGGAACACGGTAGAACACGGTAGGAACACGGTAGAGCACGGTACAGCCGGTGCCAACACGATATCAACACGACGCAACACGGTTGAGCACGGTGTCAGCACGGTAGAGATGCGCTACGGTAGTGTCGGTAGCGATGCGGCAGAGCACGGTAGATCCCGGTAGAGCAAGGCAAGAAAAGAAAATTGTATAAATTGAGCAATTTTTCATACCGCGCTCTGCCGTGTTGGCACCGTGTGGCTACCGCACTCTACCGCGCTGTGCCGTGTTCCTACCGCACTGTACCGTGTTCCTATCGTACTGTACCGTGAGACTACCTCCCTTCCCCCTTCTTACTCTTTGTAGAATCGTGAAAATGTTAACAACTTTATACGGCCCCTTAGTCACCTTCTGTTTGATCCGCCCCCGTGGGTACCCGGGTTTAGAATAGGTACCCTGCATCCCCCTTGCATTTCGTAAGAGGCGAAAAGATGGAGGCAACTTGTTTGCCGTGAGTTGCGACTCGTGTCGATGGAAGACGGGATCCTGGAGGTTGAGGATTCTGGGGGCTGTGGCTCCCATGATATCCAACACACCTCTTTGGCCCTTATTTCATCTAGACGAGCGGTCTGAATGGCCCGTTCAGATCAATCGGCTGGTCGTGTCAAGCCCTATGTGCTGAGGTCCAACATTCGATGTATCGATATTTTCTGTACATTCCTTGTACTTTACTTTTTTCTAGACATCAGAATTAGTCAATGTTTTCATTTCCTCAGCCATAGTAAGCGACGGCTCATGGGTCAATCAAGTATGATTCTTATCATATCTGAGTATATCATTCCTGTAACTCTGGTGTGTAACTACAGTTTTAACGTAGCTCTGCGCATCCCCGTTGTTGGGCTCCATGGTGGGTGGAGAACAGGTATGATGAATTTTAAACTACAATAACATGGCCTCCCACAAAAAAAAAAAACGAAATCTTCAAGAATCAGACTCAGAACCAGATAACCCAGACATTGTATCTCAAACAAATACTTGGAACAAGTTCTTTGAAATAATTTCTACTGATGATAACTTCCCTATTACAAAACTATCACCATTTGCTATTGACAAAGCTCTCTGTGGCATGGTGGGTACTGTAAAATCTGCTAAAAAGCTAAGAAAACCCCCTACCGGCAGCCTGCTTGTTGAAGTAACTACGGAAATCCAAAGTCAGAACATGATGAAAATCCAAAAATTTGCAGATATACCCGTCATTGTACGTCCTCATAAAACACTAAACAGCAGCAAAGGTGTGTTGAAGACACGTGAACTAAATGACTTAACAGAAGCTGAAATACTTGACCACCTGATCACTCAAAATGTCACCTATGTCAAAAGAATAACAATCAGGAAAAATGACTTAACCATCGCCACTGGCACCTATACATACTGACTTTTGGTACAACCAAACCTCCTGACTTCATTAAACTTGGATATCTCAGGCTAAAAATTGATAAGTTTATCCCTAACCCTCTTCGATGCTTCCAGTGCCAAAAATTTGGCCATGGTGCACAAGCATGTATAGGGGAAGACTTTTCTGTTCACGTTGTGGTGAACCTGATCATAACGGACAAGACTGTCACAATAATCCCAACTGTAAGAATTGCCAAGGTGACCACATGGCCTCGTCAAGAGACTGCCCAGTATGGAAATATGAAAAACAAGTCCAATATCTTAAGGCAATGAATGACATCAGCTACCCGGAAGCTAAGGAAATGGCTAAAGCACAATACCCAAATAAATCTACATATGCCAAGGCTGCTGCACATACAAAACAAATACGACACACTGAATGCCAAACTACTCTGACATGGATTACGACCGAAAAACCAACGCATTACATTGAAACTACAAAACCAAACCCACCTCTAACTAAATCAATCAGCTGTCAAACAGATCCACTTAAAGAAACAACTCACCAGGAAAACAATCATACCAGAACTCGCTCTACTACTAGTAAGACAGAACAACCATCCACTAGTGGCTACTCAAAGGAAAAACCATCAGGAAAAGATCCAACAGATCCACTTAAAGAAACAACTCACCAGGAAAACAATCATACCAGAACTCGCTCTACTACTAGTAAGACAGAACAACCATCCACTAGTGGCTACTCAAAGGAAAAACCATCAGGAAAAGATCCAAATAAAAAATCAAATCATGATCAGAGTGAGCGTAACAAAAAAGCAAACAAAAATCCAATCAAGATCCAAAACAAATACAGTAGTTTAGACGATGAAGCTGAAGATATGGAAGTATACTACACAGAATTACAAAATGCATCAACCAACGTAAAACAAAGAACAAGAAGTAGATCACCCAAATCAAAAATGAAATGACACAATGTTCAATGTAATTAACCTATTTAATTTAAAGTAACTAACTTAATTAATTTACGTAGTTAACTTAATTTTCCAAATTAACTTAACTATTTACATTTATGAACAAAGCTAAAATTATTCAATGGAACTGTAGAGGATTCAAAGGTAACTTTAATGAGATTAAGCTCTTAATTCAGAGACACAACCCAGATCTGTTTGCCCTTCAGGAAACTCACTTGAAGGAAACAGATAATATAAACTTGAAATCCTACCATATGTATAATACGTACGACTCATCTGAAGAACGAGCCAAAGGTGGTTCTTCACTGTTAATAAAACAAAATATTATTCACAGCTGTATTCCCTTAAATACTAATTTGCAAGCTATTGCTGCCCAAATCACATTACATAAGTCATTTACTGTATGTTCTATTTATATACCACCCACCTTTAATTTAAAACAAACCGATTTAGATAACCTTGTTGATCAGCTTCCAACCCCATATATATTACTAGGAGATTTTAATGGACATAACCCCATTTGGGGCTCTGATAATTATAATACAAAGGGTAAAATAATAGAAAAGTTTATTGCTGATCAAACACTTTGTTATCTCAATAATGGCTCTCATACCTACTTACACCCTGGTTATGGCTCATACTCGGCTATAGACCTCACACTTACTGTCCCTGATCTAGTTTCAGACTTTTCATGGATGGTTTTTGATGATTTATGCGGAAGTGATCACTTTCCCATCATTCTAGAAAGTGATCAATCACTTAGTGAAGAATATATTCCTAAATGGAATTTTAATAAAGCTGATTGGAAATCCTTCTCTGAACAATGTAAAGAAAAACTTATTAATATTGAATTTGTTGAAGAAACCAATCCAATCAGTACTTATACAAACATATTAATTTCTATAGCAGATAAAACAATTCCTAAAACATCAACAAATCCATTTAAACCACATTTACCTTGGGATGACCTTGAATGTAAGGAAGCCAGAAAAGCTCGTAAAAAAGCAGAACGAAGATTTAATCACAATCCAACCTCAGGAAATTTAGCCCAAGTTAAAATTCTGAGAGCCAAAGCTCGTCAAATTATTAATAAAAAAAAAAGAAACAGCTGGAAAAATTATGTCTCTCAATTAACCACACATACTCCCTTGAGCAAAGTTTGGAATATGGTCAAAAAAATGAACGGTAGAAAAGCAAAATCAGGAATTAAACACCTTAAAAAAGATAATGAGCTTCTTACCTCCAAGGAAGATATAGCCGAAGAATTAGCCAAAACATTTGAAAAAAATTCATCTACTAATAACTATTCGAAAGAATTTCAACGTATTAAAGAAAAGAATGAACGCTATCGCTTAAATTTTACTTCTAAAAATGAAGAAAATTATAATAAACCCTTTACATTTGAAGAACTAATGACAGCTCTCCAGAAATCCCATGATACAGCTGCTGGACCTGACCAAATTCATTATCAACTATTAAAACACCTCCCTGATGAGTGTCTGAACTCTTTGTTAAACATCTTTAATATTATCTGGGATACTGGTGATGTTCCACTATTGTGGAAACATGCCACTGTTATTCCTATACCTAAACCAGGCAAAGATCATACAAATCCATCTAACTATCGACCAATAGCTCTCACTTCATGTTTATGTAAAACAATGGAGAGGATGATTAATAACAGACTTGTATGGTTTCTCGAAACCAATGGACTAATAACAAATTATCAGTGTGGCTTTAGGAAAAACCGCAGTACCATGGATCACTTAGTAAGACTTGAAACCTTCGTCCGAGATGCCTTTATCAAAAAAGAACATGCCGTAGCAATATTTGTTGATCTAGAAAAGGCATACGACACAACATGGAAGTATGGTACAATGAAAGACCTCCATGAAATGGGACTAAGAGGTAAATTACCTCTCTTTATCGCAGATTTTCTAATAGACAGACAATTTAAAGTTAAAATAGGTTCTACGTTTTCTGAATCACATGAACAGGATATGGGTGTTCCACATGGAAGTATACTGTCAGTCACCCTATTTAGTATCAAAATTAACAATATTGTGAAAACTATACAGAATGGAGTTTTCACATCACTTTATGTAGATGATTTACTTATTTGTTATAGAGCTAGCCGTATGCAAACAATTGAACGCCAACTCCAATTATCCCTGAATAAACTTCAAAAATGGGCCACTGAAAATGGTTTTAAATTTTCTAAACCAAAAACTATGTGTATGCATTTCTGTAGGATTAGAAATGCTCACTTTGATCCTGATCTCTTTCTTGGAGGGGACAGGATTAAGGTTGTTAATGAAACCAAATTTTTAGGTGTAATTTTTGACTCAAAACTATCTTTTTTACCACACATCAAATCCCTTAAAATTAAAAGTTTAAAAGCCATGGATATTATTAAAGCTGTTGCGAATAAAGACTGGGGAGCGGAATGTTCAGTCTTATTACAGTTGTACAGATCACTCATCCGATCAAAATTAGACTATGGAAGCATTGTCTATGGTTCTGCACCCAAATCCTATTTAAAACAGCTAAATACTGTCCACCACCAGGGATTACGTTTATCTTTTGGAGCCTTTAGAACATCACCGGTTGAAAGTCTATATGTCACTGCAGATGAACCACCACTTGAAAATAGACGTATTAAACTTTCCTTGCAATATATTACTAAATTAGCAGCCAACCCATCAAACCCAGCTTACCTATGTGTTTTTAACCCAAAGTATCAACACATTTACTCTGCTAAACCCAAAACAATTAAGCCACTTGGCTTACGCCTACGACCCCATATACAGGCCTTAAATCTCAATTTAAAAGATATTGCTCATGCCGAATACTGTATATTCTCACCTTGGGAAATTTGTAAACCCCAAGTCTTTCTTCATATGACTAAACACAAAAAATCAGAAACTGATGCTTCAGTATTTAAAAATGATTTCCATGAATTTAAAACTCAGTTTCCTAACCACAGCTGTATTTATACAGATGGTTCTAAAGATGAAGGAAGAGTTGCCTCTGCTGCTATTTACAAACATCATAAACGAAGTGTTCGCCTGCCGAACCATAGCTCCATTTATACAGCTGAAATCAAAGCAATATTGTTAGCCCTGGACATGATTGAAATCTCAAGAAAAAATAAATTCATCATCTTTAGTGATTCACTGTCAGTTTTACAATCACTAAGCGGACAAAACAAAAATCATCCTTCTCTTATAGATACTCTTAATAGATTAACTGTACTATATTCGAATAAGTATGATATTATTTTTTGCTGGATCCCAAGCCACATAGGTCTAGCAGGCAATGAGCAAGCAGACTCTCTTGCAAATAAAGCTTTAAATCTCCCAGTGGAACCATGTCCTCTTCCTTATACAGACATGAGGAGTTCTATCCGCTCATATACAAAACAAATATGGCAGGAATTATGGACAACTCTTGCATTAAATAAACTCCATTCTATTCAACCTAACCTTGGATTTTGGATTCCTTATAGAAATTTAACTCGACAAGACCAAGTCATCCTAACTAGATGCCGCATAGGACATTCTCACTTGACCCATTCCTTTTTACTAAAAGGAGAACCCCAACCTTATTGTATCCCATGCGATAGTCCATTGACTATGCATCACTTATTAATAGAATGTGTTGAACTAATGGATATTAGACATCGATATTTTCATGTCACCACACTAAAAGATTTATTCAATATAGATCCCAGTACCATAATTTTATTCCTTAAATTAGCTGAACTTTACCATATCTTATAATCACCATCAATCTCAATATCTTTGTAGCCCCTTTAACTAATTAGATTACTCATTTTTATATTAGGTAGGCTATTAGTTAGGATAATTGGCAGCTACACGTCCCCCGGAATGGTCGTAACTTCAATGATGCTGTAGCGGTTACTGTATGGAACTTCTGCAGCGGGACAGTAGCTGTCTCCTATACTGCGGTATGGGATCATACAAATAAATTTAATCTCATTAATCCATATTTAATATTGTTATTGATTTCCTCAAATGTAAAATTCTGCTCCATTATCTACTCTTCACTCTTCCAAATAAGACTATTTTGGGACTCATCCCGGGGTTTGCTCGCCTCGGCGAGACAAGGTGTTACCCTGCCCCGTGGTTGATCTCCCTATAATAAAGTTCACTCATATTACAATGTCAATTTAGACCTTTTGAATAAAACTCGCATTTCACACGGGACGGTGGAACAAGAACCCCTACTTATCCTGGGAGACGGGGTGTGGGGGATTGACCAGACACTCGGTGCCATTGTCCCTTCATCACCCGGAGGTAAGCGGACCTGTAAAAATACCGGCGGGGCCCGGGCCCTTAAACTGCAAGGGAAACGGCCGACCTTGTGGGATTATTTAGACGCGGTGCCGTGTGTCTGGGGGATCCACTATGACCGGCCTCCTCGGGGTTGCCTTGGAAAACTACCCAGATTCCACGTAGTACTTATATACAACGTTTCTTCAATTTTATTGAAATATACCACTTGTTATCTATACAACTAATTCCAAGATCATATATTTTCCACAACTTACATGATTTTATTAATTTTAATCAAAACCAAACATTTTTATATATTAACATAATCCCGCCATGAATATGGCCTCTGATGCCGGCATGGCGTTAAACCACAAACTCACTAACTCACTCACTCTGTTTGATCCCGCTTGGATCGCAATTTAGATCACTAATCTCAATCACCTTCTGTTTAAATCTGTTTGACAGGGGGACAGGCGCGTTACTTCGACGATCAATCCGTCGTTAATATCGGCGGTTGGAGCTCGGTCAACGGCAGACGCAGTCGTCGCGCCATTACCGAACCCTTCAAAGGAATCATCTCAGGCTTAGCTTACAACGACCTGCGTATCCTGGACATGGCATCGAAAGGCGACACGCGGATTGAGTTTGAGGGCGACGTGTCTCTCGTGCCGCCAGACACTATTTGGCAGTATGTAATGGAACCCAATCCAACAATGTCCTTCACAACGGCTAACATTACTGAGAAACCACCAAAGGCGGTTGTTCCCGAGCCGGGACCGTCGCCACATGGCCACAAGAACATGACTGGACCAACCAAGGTTTGTGCATGGATGGGTGGGGCTTGGTGGGGCTGGATTGGGTAAACATTAGTTTGAGTAACTTAGACCCTGAATATCATTATTTTAAGGAGCTTATCCAGATTAATTCAGAAAATGGATTTCGTTCTTACCTTATAATCACATAAAATACCTCTAAAACATCACTATCCATGGGCATGGGGAGAAAACAGGAAATTTGCAATCTCCAATTTGCATATGTAAGCGAAACGGCGTTGTGGAACGAATAAATTGGTTTACAAAACATTGGTGTTTTTTTATGATATCCTTTTATGATAATTTAATGGGTTTAATAAATATCAATTTGCAGCCCGTAGGCTGAATTGCATGAAGCTCACAAATATACATGTATGTTCCACCTAAACATCACGATTTATAGGTGGGTGACGCCATTGGCAGCCGACAGCCAGAGACACCGGGGAATTCCCTTACTCTTCACGAAAGAGTGCTCTGGACCAATGGCTTTACATTCCTTCTGAAGGATGGAGCAAGTGTGTTTAAGTGCCTTGATCAAAGGCACAGGTATATACCACGACCGGGTATCGAACCCACAACCCCAAGTTTTCACCCGAGTGTTGCGAGTCAGTGACCCAAACCATTCGACCACGGTACGGATTGAGAGTGCAAACATTCAGAATAGTAATGAGAATGATGTGGTATAAAAATCTCAACACCCATGGGAAAATCGAGGGGCTCAAAAATGTGATCTGGGCAGTCTCCTTGAACACTTGGACATAATGTATATGTAGGGTCCATACGCCATTAACGAGCCTTTCCATTAATTTCTGGCCCATGCTCATCTAACAAGCTCAACAGTTTTCACCCTCAAAATGGCCACAAATTACCTTAATCAAGGTTTAAAGGCCCATTGTATCATTTGCAATGACCCAATTTTGTTTTTGATGAGTTGACAAGAAAAACCTTACTCAAATGTTGATTGCAATGGTAACAAACACCACATGAATATATTTCCGTCCAAAATGGTATTTCATGCTGGAAATTGACAACCGAAGGTGGTTTTCTAAAAAAGTCCCGTGCACGGGCCTTTTCTACTATTCACTTGTACACAAAATCCATATATAGATTTTCAAGGTTTTCTGAAGCATTGATGCATCTATGTAGCTAAAATTTCTTCAGGCTAGTTTACCAACATTCTTCCTTAGATATGTTACACTCTTATTCCATGAATCTGTAAAAAGTTTTATCTTGCAAATGATACATAGGGCCTATAAGATGAAGTACAAGAACTTACATTCTTACAAAAAGTGTCATTTCCAGACCAATTTTGAGACCATTCCTTCCGATACAAATGTCTCGCATGTTGCACACACATGCAAGGTGTTTAATGCCAATAGCCCCATCCTTCAGATGGGATGTAAAGCCGTAGGTCAAGTGTGTTATGTAGTACGCTTAAAAGATCCCACAGCATTCTTCGCAAAGAGATGGAGATTCTCCCTAGTCGTCCGCCCATGCATCTTGATGTTTCGGTAGTTCCTGATAGTGTATTGCGATGTCGGCAGACATGCAATGCACTATTTAAGAACAAGTCATTAATTAGTACATCCATTGACCAAATTATTGGAGTAAACTTTTTTTCAATCTCAGTCTTTGCGTTTGATTCACAGACGGTAATGTCTACTGCCACCACAGATGGTGATTTGGACTTAAGCACCGACCCTGAAAACATCTTTGTCACTCAGTCGGGGTGTGGCTCTGTTGACGATGAGGATTGCCAAATCGTCTCAGGTGAGAAAAGCAAAAGAGAAAAAGGCGGCTAACAAGGAATCTGCTAAGCCTGGTCTGTAGTTATAGCCCACTTGCAAAATTGTGGTCTTAAAGTAACACTGGGGTTGATTTCACAAAGATTTGCGACGCGTCGTAAGTACTAAATCCTGTGACAAACTTACAAAGGGTTGCGATGGATTTAGTACTTATGACGCTTCGCACGTGTTTGTGAAATCGACCCCTGGTCTTAAGGCTATAATCAGTTTAAGCACGACACTAGATCTCGCAGTAATTAATGAAAGAGAACACAAAAACGTTCGTCAGTTTCGTGCACATTTTGTTTTAGTACAAGTTCTATCAAGTGGCTTTGTGAGGACGTTTGTTTGTTGTGAATTAACCGAGTGTAACCAAGTTAGTAAATGAATGAAAATAGGGATGACGAACGGAGGCGTAAAATAATGCACAAAACAAATGTGATTTAGAAGTAGGGTTTTATTTATTAAAAATTACTTTTGTTTAGAGTATTAATTTCCTTCAAATGTATTGCACGATGTTGTAGTGTATGCAAAAACAAAACAAGTCAAGTACTGTAGCATAATGTTGAGTTGATAAATGACGACATATTGTAGCAGCAGCACCACGGCCCATGCACACGCAGTGCACAGCCTGTGTTCCACCAGCAGCCAGAACTGCAGAAACCTGGCCTGCACTCCCTTATATAGGAACACAGACCGAGCACCTGGAATCCCAAGTATGCCAGAATACAAAAGTAAAAGAATGTACATGTAGGCTAGCTCCTGCCACCTGCAGCCAGGGGACCCACTGTAAATGCAATTAATTGTTCCTTACAAAAGAATTCCAGAAATTCCAAGGAACAATTGCACACAGTGGCACCCCCAACATGCAGATGGCAGACAAGCTGGCCTGGAAACACGAGTATGGTTTGAAATTATGCAGGCAATTGAGATTACGTATCTTGCCCAGAGACACGGAAACGTTGGCCATAGTGGGGCTTGAACCCGCTTCATACCCACTAGACCACACACGCTCCAGAGTGGTCCATCTGTTACAGGGCATAAATTTGAAGTTTCCTGTTATTTCAAAACAGCTCAGTTATTTGACATATTATTTTAATGAGTGTATTCACTCGCTTTTATTTCTCTATTTTATCCAATGGGGCGACACTTTGTGTGTAGAGAGCCCTATTAGGGTGACCCACTCTATTAGGGCTACAATTTGGTGTAGCCCCAATATTTTGGAAGTCAAAATCAATTTTTTTTAAGGTCAAAATCCATCTTTTTCAAATCGAGAACCATTTTTATTAGGTCTAGAACCATCTCTCTTAGGTCTGGAACCATATTCGGAACCTCTGGTTTACAGAAATTTGGTGTCCAATCGATGTCTTTTAGCCGAAATTTCGGTGGTAGTTTGGCAAAGTCTTTCCGGCGGGTCGCCCCTTTATAGCATTAAGAGATATTATTATTTTACTCGACCACGTTGACGGCAGACCTGCATGAAAATACCCCCACAGAAGCAATGGAGATAGAGTTCAATGTTTTAGTCGATTTATGTGCAGTTCATGCACTACATAAACCAGTTCACTGTCGGCATTTTCTAATTTGCTCTATCTTCTTTCTTTTTCACCTTTTCTTTGATTTGCAGTTACCAAAGGTAAATGTTGTTTCTGCTCAAAATTTTTTGCTATGCATTTTTTTGTAACAAATTAATGTTTTCTAGAAAATGTTTTCCAAATCGTTTGTGTTCTCATCTCATATTTTTTGTTGTCATTTCATTGAAAAGAATCGATGGAAAATGTACTTTGTATATTTGTCCCAGTTGTTTGCGATGTTTGCAATGTGAATCCAGTTTTCACAAAATATTCTTGGACATATAATAATTAGTATATGGACTTTTTTGTGCACTTATCTAGGAAACCCACTCAAGGCACTTACAGCTGTAGTCGGAAGTTTCCATGCAACTGTGTTAAAACTGGTGTGCTTAAACTTGTGTTGTCACCATTTTTGTAACAGTCTTTACTAAAGTCGTGATTTTGTGGAATTCCTCACGTGCTTGCAGTACTTAAAACATAGCTTGCACACCTTGCAATGGCTCGGGTAGTCCTGTTTACCATTTTGGGTGATGATGGTACTGGTGTACTTGTATGTAAACTTCTGACTTCAACTGTACATTATTCTTACCCATGATCATTGGGCTCCATTAAATCACTCCATACACCATCTCAGCTCTCTGGGGAGTATACAGCCCCGGCTGCCTATTCACTACCATCCGGCTGCCCCGTGCGGGCCCCGTGCCTGTCCTGTGCCGTCCTGCTGCCCCGTGCTGGTCCCATGCCTGTCCCATGCCATCTGGCTGCCCCGTGCCGGCCCCGTGTCTGTTTCTTGCCGTCCTGCTGTCCCTGTGCCGTCCCGCTGCCTCGTGTTGTCCGTCTGCCATGTGCCTGTCTCATGCCGTCCCGCTTCCCCGTGCCGTCCCGCTTCCCCGTGCCGTCCCGCAGCCCCGTGCCGTCCGTCCGTCCGCCCCATGCCTGTCCCGTACCGTCTGGCTGTCCCGTACCTCCCGTCTGCCCCGTGCCGTCTGGCTGCCCTGTGCCATCCGTCTGCCCCGTGCCTGTCCTGTACCGTCCGGCTACCCCGTGCCGTCCTGCTGCCCCGTGACGTCCATCTGCCCTGTGCCTGTCTCATGCCATCCCTCTGCCCTGTGCCTGTCCTGCTGCCCTGTGCCAGCCCTGTGCCAGCCCTGTGCCAGCCCTGTGCCAGCCCTGTGCCAGCCCTGTGCCAGCCCTGTGCCAGCCCTGTGCCAGCCCTGTGCCAGCCCTGTGCCAGCCCTGTGCCAGCCCTGTGCCAGCCCCGTGCCAGCCCCGTGCCAGCCCCGTGCCAGCCCCGTGCCAGCCCCGTGCCAGCCCCGTGCCAGCCCCGTGCCAGCCCCGTGCCAGCCCCGTGCCAGCCCCGTGCCAGCCCCGTGCCAGCCCCGTGCCAGCCCCGTGCCAGCCCTGTGCCTGTCCCGTGCTGTCTGGCTGCCTGTCTGGCTGCCTGTCCTGTGCCGGTCCTGTGTCGGCCCTGTGCCGGCTTGCTGCCCCGTGCCTGGTCCTTTCCCTGACTGTCTTCCATGCTGATGGTAATGCCTGAGAAATGCCACCCTATTCCCCATACCATTCCCACTAAACCCCCACGCATTGGGTATTTGTTTACATTCATGATTGTTCCCATTTCTTGAACATGTCATTTAAACTAACTTGTTGTGGTTTTTATAATGGCAAATGTCATGTTGTTAATCGGTGTTCTTTCTGTATTACATTTTTTTACAGTGTTTTTCATGTCCTTTTTCCTGCTTTTCCAACCTTTTTGTGTACACTTTAGAAAAGAAAAGTAAATTCTACTTTGGCCAAAAAATCAATGAGGCAGAGAGATCTGGGAAATCTGGATGCAGTGAAAAGCAACTTGGCTCCACTGGGATTCGAACCATGGACCTTCTGCTTAACGTGCAGACGCCCTACCAATTGAGCTATGAAGCCAACTGGTGGTCTCGAATCACGGTAGTGCAGTTGTTCCTTACTGATTGGGATTGACTATCACGTGAGCTTAGCAAGCCCTACAGAGGGATAAACCCTTCAATGAGTTAACCACCCCTCCCAGAGATCATTTAAGATACGCCCCAAACCCTTGCCCGGCTTGCCCCAATTATTAAGTGTGAATAAAGTGATCATTTTTAGGGATTATCACATTGGGGCAAGCCGGGCAGGGGTACTGATAAAGAATGAATATTTGAAGAAATTTTTTTCTTTTTCGCACCACATTTCTGCTGGTTCTTCCTCTGCTTAAAGTCCAATTAATTTTATCTGACATAATTCACAGGAGACGGTGCAATATTTACTCCAGTCGACGAACAAGATTCCACCACTGCTCCCAGCATAACCACCCCAAGCCCGAGCATAGCCACACCTACAACCATTGACATATCCCCCACGACATCGCCGCCCGACCCTGGTGGCGTGTTTTCTGGTACTCCGTGTGACCTCCCCGGTGACCCAGGCTGCATCTCTGGGGATACGTCCCCCAGTATTGCTCCCGAACTCCGCTTCACTACGCTAAACAGCAAGGTGCCTCCCACCACTCCCACCCCTCCCACCCCAAAAATCGTCTCAAAGCCTGCCGAGCCAACAACGAAATCTACCCTCGAACCCATCAAAGATGAGACCAACTCACCAGAATTTCCGCTCCAGACACTACTAGTCATCGGACTGGTCGCGGCCGGTGCTTTTATATTCCTCATTCTCGTCAGTATTTTGTACAAATGTAGGAATCGAAACGAGGGCTCGTATCATATCAACGAGAGTCGGAATTACAGCGTCAGTGACGCGACACGCACAGCGCTTTTGCCATCTCAGCAGCAACCGCAACAGCCAAATACCAATGGAACGTTACCAACAAAACCGCTCAAGCCTAAATTACCACCGGAGTACGCCACTAAGGAGTGGTACGTTTGATAGTCACTAATTGAAGTCCCAGCTGATAAATGTGCTCACATACAGGGTGTCCATAAAAAAGTAAAATCTGTGCAATATTTCAAAAAGAGGTGTCACTGTGTATGCAGGGAAAGTCCATACTGTCCTCTGTCCAATGGTTCTATGGTCATTATGTAACTGTCATGCATGAATGAGCAAACATGGCCATTATTTTACCTTACAGATAAATTCAGGGGCATGTGCCCCTTGTTCTTCATACTTTTTGACTTTTTCCGATGGTCTTTTTTGTTGGTACCTCCCTCTCAGGAAACCGGTTCTGAAACCGTTTAACCACAGACACTCTCTGCTCAGTTGTCAATAGACCGTATCGAATATCCGCCATTTCGTGCAACCATGCATGTCCTCAAGGAACAAAGAAACTGCCCCACGAAATGGCGGCTATTCGATACGGTCTATTGAACCATGTTGGTAAATCATGAACTGTGTCTGTGCTTGGAAATGTTTCTGGTCAAAAATTCTTACATAATGGTGTTACTGTCCAACCAATTACACAATAATGCAGGCCCTACCATCACCCGTTCATAATGGCCATGTTTGCTCAGTCATGCATGACAGTTACATAATGACCCTGGTACCATTGGACAGAGGACAGTCTGGACTTTCCCTACATACACACCTCTTTTTGAAATTTTGCACAGATTTCTGATAATTTGCATTTAAGATGGGTTTCTTTTTTGTGGACACCCTCTTCTAGTAGATTTTTTGATAAAAGTATGTATTTATCACACACTTAAAATCTAAGCACATTTTAAAAATGGAAATTGGCGGGAGGGGAAAAGGGAATACCTAAATCGGTGGGTGGGGTGTATTTATAACTTATCACTGAATAAGTAAAAGAGTTCTAGAATTTTTAAAGTAGTGTTTTGTGTCATGCAATTTTTCAGGGAGTTGTCTCACTGTCGCATGGTTATAATTGTGCTATATGTCATCAGAAAAGTCTGATTAATATTCAACATTAAAGTTAAAGGAATGCTTTGTATTGCCCCTCTGTGAAATCACTGTTGAAATTACAAAACAGTGTTCTTTTTTAAGAAGTTATAACGTCGGTGAAATATTTCTTGCCTAAGATTTGTCTTTCTTTGTCACTCGCATATCTTGCCACATTGCTTTGAATGTTGTTGTCCGCCTAGTCGATACAATCTGTTTTCTGTCTTTCGTTGTAAATTGCGTATCTTGCCAAATTGCTTTCAATTTTGTTGCCATGATTGTGAATTTTAAATTAACGGCCTACTATGATTCTGAAAAAAGAGTATTTATTGAGGTAATGTCCAAATCATTATGAACACATTGTTTGGTGTGGTTTGCCATCACATGAATATGAAATGGCCAGATTCAGGTTTGAGAAAAAAAATCATGTGATCCTCATCAGGATTCAAACTCCAGACCCCTGGCAAACTGGGCAGATGCTCTACCAGCTGAGCAATGAGGCACAGTGGTATACTCCCTCGGGTTTCCCCCAAGAATTTCTGAATGTTTTGGTCACGGGGCAAACGATACTTTATGTTTTTGGAGAGCTTTATTTGTGCTAATTGTGTGATAATTTCAAACTTTCATTTTGAAAAAAAAAAGTCCTTTTAATTTCAGACAATTATGAAATTTAAGTACATGTAATTAGGCCTAAATTTATTTCCCAGAATGAAATGGGAAAAAAAGAATCAATAAATCAATAACAGATGTAAAATATATTAAAATAGTATTTAAAAAATAACATATAAAGGTATTCAAAGTATAAGAAAAAGTATAAGAAAATGCGTCTATCTAAAGGTGACTGCCGGTTCAGTGTAAAATGTTAATATCTGAAACCCTTTTCCTATCCTATGCCATTATTTATAATTTTATTCATTTTAAAACGTACATTTGAATGTATTTTATATCAAAATATTTTAAAAAGAAACAAAAAATATATTAAAGGTGTAAATATATCAACTACGAAATTCTTATAGACAAATGTGTGTCAGTGGCAGATCCAGCCTCTTTAATATACAGGAATACAAAGGAGAAGCGGGGGTACAGCCCTCTGAAATCCATTGTATTCCTGTATTTTAATGAAGCTGGATCCGCCACTGTGTGTAGTCGCTATAATTCCATAATCGTTGTAGATATTTTTTGAAAGACATACGTGTACGTAATCACAAAAAAGGCTTTGTGTCTCGGAATATTACCGGTACCTGTAGTTAAGGAAAGAATTTATAGTACAGAGAATAACGTTTTTGAGCGATCACACATTTTGCACGTGGTTAACACTTTGTTTGTTTTTCTTTTATTCACAAAAACTGAATGGATGTTAATAGACGTCGATTGCTATGATCATTTCCAATGGCAAAAGGTACTACTTCTTTCGTATGATCCTTCATGATGAAACTTCATCATTTTATAGCCGGTGTGACAGTCGATCTGGTCCGGCCGTCGATCGAGTCCGGCCGGACTCGATCACCTAGGAGATCGAGTCCGGGGAAGAGATAAATGAGTCCGAGTCCAGCTGATCGGGTCCGGGCTCTACACAGGCGATACGGTCCGGCTGTGTGATCGTGTCCGGGTATCTGTCTGCATTCTGCACTGTGGACCGCACACGTAATTCTGACCGGAACTACTTTCATTACAGAGGCCTACAATAATTACAGGGCTGAGGATGGGCTGATGTACGTGTGTTTACAATAAAAAGACGTAACCTCGTGGTCACGTGTCCTATAAAATGGCTAGGGCACAAACAGATTAGCCCGTCCAAGCGCCTTGCAAGGGTTGTGCATAGGTACGAGCGAATATTGGTGGGCGATGTTGTTATTATTATTATTTCTTTCTGGTAGTCATACTAAGAAATAATGGTTCATCGGTAGTGCAAGCGTGAGGAAACCCATGAAGAATTAGAATTATAAATGACCAGAGACACCGGGGAATCCCCTTGCTCTTCACGAAAGAATGCTCTGGGATCTTTAGAGTGCGTCACCATTACCTAACAGACTGGACCAACGGCTTCATATCCCTTCCGAAGGATGGAGCAAGGGTGGTTGAGTGCCTTGCCCAATGGCACAGGTACCGCAGCCGGTTTCGAACCCGCAACCCCAAGTTTTATGGATTATGCAATAAAAAAGAAAATGTTTGAAACTATGTGGTGTACATTTACTTTTAAAGGAAAAATTTTGTCAGCAGTATACCGTTTTCGGCACTTTTAGAGTGTAAAATGGAGACTCCTCATTAGCCCTTTAATTAACTACTAATTAGTGGACCGAATTGGCACCCTCCAAAATTTAATCTGCCCGTCAGATGACTGAGTTAGGTAACACCGTGAAGAGAAATACATTTCTATGAGAATTTTAACAATTTCGTTGCCAGAGACAGAGTCAGTATCAGAACTCGTGTTATAAACAAATAAACGTTGACCACCTTTTACTGCATTTGATTGAGATTTTAGGCGGGAATTTAAGACCACGGCTGGATCTTGGGCCTAATCCGCGGCTAGGTTTAGTCAGGTCATGATTGCGCATTGCAAACGTAAACACGTGCAGCTGGCTACATATGCGCTAGCAGCTATAGCACGCAGCACGCATCTTGCAATATTTATACGCGTAACCAGTTTTGTGCCTCAGAAAAAATAGTTGAAGTAAAATAACATTGCAGAAGTTTTTTTTTTAACTTGTTAAAAGTCTTTATTTGACTGAAATAACCGGACCGAAAATACTGCGCCCGGACTCGATCACACCGTCTAAAAACACTTGGTCGGACCGTATCACCTGAAAATTTCCAGTACTATCCAGTCCGGGCGGACCCAAATCAACCCGGACCAGATCGACTGCCACACCGGCTATCCGGCTTAGCCAGTCTCGGCTTAGTCACTGGTTTAGCCATTGCAAAAAAAAATAGTCTAACTGAAGCACGTAACGGCTGCATGCGCCAGCCGAAAAACACGCACATCTTAACAGATAGTAACGCAGCCGGCTATCCTTGCGTGATTTCAAGCCAAACAAACGTCTTCACGAAGCCACTTGATGACGCGTGTGTGGTGCAGTTTTTGCAGAGTAACTGACCGCGAAAATTGTCAAATAGCACATGGTATGCGTGATTGAAATCGTTTCCAACCGAATTGGCAGCTGGATAGCTTGAACAAAACTTTATCTACAAATCAATATTTTCTAATTCATGAAATCCATGCCAGATCACATCTTCATAGGCCCTATATCGTTAACCGTTGCGCTCACTTTCGCATAAAATCGTCTTAAAGGTGGATTTGAGAAAAGCGGTGTGATGGGATTTGGAGTAAACGACGCACTGAAAATCACAAAATCCGGAGTTGATTCTATGGTTTTCATTGCGCCGTTTCACTCCAAATTCCCTCCACCTCGCTTTTTTTCTCAAAGCGACGCGCGTTGAATTTACGCGCCAAATGCCAACTCACAAAATTCTTCAGTCGTCTGCGTTCCATTTCCATTGTCCATGTACTTACAGATATATGTAAATTACTTACTTTCCAAACAGTATACGTATACTCATTTTATAAAGAATGTTTATTATCGGAGGAGCCTTGTGATATCTCTGTGTTGTACCTCTAGTCGGTGCTACTTTTGTTTTTATTATAATTATGAGCTCATAGGTTGTGGAAAATTCTAGTTCTCTCGTGTATCGCAAAGAGGGCCGACTTCCATCACGCGTTTGAATAGACCGTATCGAATAGCTGCCATCTTGTGGTTCAACAATGTAAGCACAATATGTGCAAGATCCGGATTTAGATCTGCGACGGAACAACGCACCTTAAAGATAGGCCTATATCTATGCATTCCGAAAGATACTTTTAGACTATAAAGCTTTGCATATACATGTATAATGATATAGCGGATAAATAACGCTGGTCTTGGCATTCGTAATGGTACTGTTGGTCATCCACTGCTGGGGAAAGATTTATATAGGTTTACTGAAAACGGACGAAATGTTATATTCGAACTTGAAAGTCGCCCACGACATTGCGAAAAAGATGGAGGGCCGGCGTCTCGACACAGAGAACTTGAGCCTTATATCCCACGTTCGTCACTGGTCGCTTAATTGAGTTTTATAAATTAGTGTAGGTATTGTATTACGAATTAAGAATAAAATAAATAAACAGGGTATTATGTTTGTTAGACATTCTTATCATTGCATGCGCACTATACACGAATCCGATAACTAAGGACTCCTTCCCCCTGCGCGTCCGCCGTAACTGGGTGCCATCCATGCAGTGCCATGAAGCATGCGTTCTGCGTTGTTGTTGAAATTGAGTAGTCCACAACGCGCTGCCCTTGTAATGTGTGCACAGGTTTCAACAAAGAATGCGCAAATTGTTCGAAGTGACAACATAATATACGTACAGTTCATGGTACTTGATGGCTCCCCAGTTATATGGCGGACGTACAGAGAACAGGCTCTCGGATTGGTGTATATGCCAACATTAAAAAAATAAAATTATTGAGGTGCGTCCGCTTAGCTTCTACGGATCCACCCTCGTTCCCATGGTCTCCCTGAATGATCATGCTAATCGAACGCACCTTTTATAGGCATAGGTGACTTAGAGCAGTCATGTTCCTAAATAAAAAACAAGGTGTAAAGGTTTCGATTTAGGAAAGTACCAGACTACTTACGTAATGAAACCTTAGGTTGTATCCAAAGTATTTGGTTGTCTTAAAATAACACGCGAGTTTTGAAAGTGATCTAGCCATTAACCTAATCGAACACATCCAAAATACATAACTTTGTATGGCTAAATGTTTCATGGGTCTTTCGCCACAGTGGTAAATATTGATATTTACAACATGGCGCAGTGGTGGCTTCACACTCGTTTGATTATGTACAATTATAGAGATCAATGGTGTAGAATGGCACACTTTCCATTATAATGTATTATCCACGTTACCTTTCGACCGCTCCAACCTGTTTTTTGTTTTGTTTTTTAAGTGTGTTAGGCCTACACAAAAATTCATTTTTAAATATTTGCAAGAAATGTTAGTTCATTTTTTATACAAACTGTACGCATGCGCGTAAGACAAAATGTATAAATTTAAAGTATACAATATGCTCAGCTGTGCTGTATGTTTATAGGCTGAAATCCCTCATATTTGGGAGTGGAAAAAACCTTGTCCATGTGCCGAGTTATGCAACCACACTAATTGTTCGGGAATATTATTGGCCATTGGTGTTCAATGATGATGGGCCATTTTCCGAAACATGACAAGTACATGCATTCGTGTTGCATACACCTACACACAAAACATGTCTAGTAAATACAAGATACGTGTCCTGCTGCATGGGTTGGTTTATTAAAGGCACCTGTATAATGCTTATGAATTTGGGTCGTAGCATGCACCACCGTCCAATTTGCATCCGTTTTATAAGTAAATAGGAATAGATTAATGTGACGTCAGTTGCCAGGGTAACTGGGTCTAAACATTCACTGGTAATCTGAAATGTCCATTGCTAAAGCACAGGGAAACAGTTGACTGGTTTTAGTGTATAGACCCAGTAACATTGGCAACACAGTCACAGAGAGTGAAACGAAACAGCTTTGACAGTCTCTGTATAATTCAAGACCTCATGTGTGTGGATAAATGTTTGATTTCACTAGAATATTTTGCACTCATGTCTTTCGGTTCTATTTCTCCCATGTGACTGTGTTAAATCATATGCGACTGTTGGAGTCCTTTATGTACATAATTGTCATCCAGTACCGCACTGGCGAGCTAGCAATAAATGTCACCAAGAAAAATCCTAAACGGCGGAGGTTTGTCTCTTGTCCTTTTTGAATTGGTAATCAGAGTTTATCGCTCTTTTTGCAACCCTAAGAAAATATAAATGCCACAACTTCATCGATATAAACTCCTTAAAAAACGTTCGGAAAGTCAAGTTTTACTGAAGATTTCTCTCTTGTTCCTTGAATTTTATATAATTGGAAAGCCCTGTTATTCCTCTTTACGATGATGTGTCATTTGTTATAATAAAGCAATTGGGGGATGTGCACCACAGCTGAATACGGGGGCGGGTGTAAAGTGAAATGTCACAAAACGCATTGCTATTGTCAAAAAGTGCATTGACACATTCCCATCCTCCAAGCAAAAGGGGAATGCACTGCATGACAATACCAGTGAATTTTGTGACATTTCACTTTCCACCCACCCCATAACAGGGCTTTCCAATGATACCAAATTCAAGGGAAATGATTTAGTAACAAGAGAGAAATCGTCAGTCAAACTTTACTTTCCGAACTTTTTTTGAGAAGTTTAGTTATGAATGAGCCGAAATCAGTTGGGAACTTGTAACATAATTTGTTGAGCCGAGTTGTTGTTAATATTATGGCATCTTCGGCAACTAAGGCCACTTATGACATCAACTATACGGTTTTAGCTTTACTGTACTTTATTATTAACTTGAGATGACGATAAAGAAGATGCAGTTTTAGAAGTAGGAGGAAAACTCCCAGAGAAATCCCCTGGGGAAAACCCACGCGGTCAAGTAGGGACTGGGAATCCAATCCACATTCGCTTCGAACCCGGGACGCCAGAGGTGAAAGGCGAGGAAAGAACCACTACGTCAACCCGATCGCCCTCCGGGGTAGACCCACCCGGGGAGCGATATTTTTTCCGTACCGCTGTTTAGCGAACATTGCTTCTGATTGGTTTAACCCCCATGCATATGTTGCATACTGATGTGTTTTGTCGATTAACTACCTCAACATAAGCCCCATAGCAAATATGTGGTACAGAAAAAAATATCGCACCCGGGGAAGCTAAACGAACGGACTCAAACTAGTGAGGCAGCGTCCGTATGCGCGCGTTTTAGACTGCGCGCACATATGACGCAACACGCGCGTAACTAAAACATCGCGTAGCAATGGAATGCAACAACGTCCGTTCTCTACTTCAAATCCCGAGCAGCATGCATGCACCATTTGTTGTACAACCACTACACCATTTATAAAACCGAAAATATAAAAATGTTTTGAGAAGCTAGCAGATTTACACACAAGTTGGCCTACTTCGTTTGATTCGTAGCGGTTTTGCCCATCCAAGGGAAAATGACAGGTAAATTGTATACATGATTGTAATTGGTTAGGAATTAAATTGGTTCGTGGTCACTCTAGCAACTTTGCAGTTGTCATAATTTCCTGCATTTTGGGGGCTTTAAACTGTCCGATCACACATGTCATATGCACATTGTTTCAACAGTCTAACGTTAGTCGGAAAGGCATTCCTTACTTTTACTAGTTTTAGGGCATTCCTTTAATACTTAGTACCCCGTTCCATATTAGGTTAAAGGTGTCATTTTTTATCAAACCACTTACATAGTGTTACTCTTGATCTTTTCTTCAGAATGACAAGATTATTTTTGTGAAAAGAGGGCAGGGTTTTGATTTTTGAGGGAAATTGTGGGGTAAAATACAGGAATAACTTGCCAAAGGTTTAACAAATTAAATATGGCGTTTTATGCTCAATGTGGCATGAAAGGCCGTTTTTGATTGGCTGAAAAAGGTTTCCCTTTAATACCCGGTCTCTGATTGGTCAATGAGTGGGAGTTTTTACAACATGAAACAGCCGCATGCCAAATTCAAATGAGTTTTCAATGCTGAAGCTGACAAAACAGATAACAACATTTTTTAATTATCGTCCAAAAGTTAAAAACTATGAATTAGAGGAATGAAGAAGAGTTGGTTGTTTCCACAGACTGAAATTAGTGCAAAAAGGTCAGTTTTATAGTTGTAAAAGTTATTACAAAAATGGGTGGCCTAAAAGTAAAGAATGCCCATAAAACAATCATAAAATACCTGAGTAGAAAACATGGGTAGAAAACAGGAAACTTGCAATCTCCAATTTGGAAGTGGGAGCAAAAAGGTTGGTGTATTTCACTGCACTGCATGCTTTATAATGTAACCGGATAAATTAGTTTACAAAATATTGCCGATTTGTTGACGATATTCATGGAATATGTGGATTGGGACTCTTTTTGGGAGCGCAAAATTTCAGAATGGTAATGAGAAAAAATATGACAAACGATATGGTATAAAAATCTCAACATCCACGGGAAAAATGGAGGCTCAAAAATCTGGAACGCTCCTTTAACGCCGAACAATGTGCGTGTATATTATGCATGTTCGTAGTCACCTCCGAGTCGTGCTATGTTCGTAGCACATCGTCTCGCGGTCTTGAAGAAAATACCCGATGCACAAGATGTTTTTGATGACTAGATGACTAAACGATAGAAGCACTACGTCCTCGGCAGCTTTTGGACCGCGGAATTAACATCTGTGATTCGTCACTGCACTGAACGGATAGTTTATTGAATGCCACGTGACATTCATTCCTCCAATCAAATGACAAGAATCTGCTTCATTTGTCCTTTCACAGCCAATCAGCTGGCGACTCACGTGCCAGATTTGGTCATGAAGGACAACCAGATCAAAAGTCTGCCGCACAGCCAAAAGTTTGACGGTGTCCTTATGTTTGCTGATATCTCTGGTAAGTACACAGGAGTATATTTCGTTCATCACATTTTTCACTTTTTTGGTAAATAGCGATCAAGGCTATGCATCCAATAACAAGTTTCCATAATGTCACATGGTCTCGTAATGTAAGAGATTTATGTCAAGGCATGGGACAATAATTTGATTGTTTTTCAATAGGATTTACTGCCCTGACGGAACGATACAGCATGAGTTCGCGCAACAGCTGTGGTGCAGAAAAGCTGTCTGCTGCCCTCAATAGTTACATAGGAGACATCGTGGAAAATATCATAAGCTCCGAGGGAGATATCCTGAAATTTGCAGGTACGGCAGTATTAAAATGTTCTCTTCCATGCGCTGGAAAGAATAATCTCGGGAAAAGAAGCAATTTTCCTAAGATATCAGTTCGTGATCAGAAAAGAAGTTGTTGAAAACAGTGAACTTGTGGATAACATGGTATTGATTGGCTAATCACTTTGGAATCGCTTTCAAGACTATCCCGCTTCAGTGATTTCCTCCAGGTCCATGCAAGCGAATCTGCTTGAACAAAGTGATGCAAATCAGCAATGAAATGTGACACCTCTTGTTTCTGTGAGAATTATGTAGTTAAGGGCTCTCAGAAAACCATTTTTTGTGGGTGGGGTGGGGTGGAAGTGGGGAGTTGTTACAAACCCGATTGAGTCTGATCCACGCGGCTGTGATACAGCCCTAAGTGCAGCTCGATCAGAGAGGCACTTCAGACATGATGCACCCTGCTTCATGGGCTCTTACGAAGGCTGGTCCACTCAGCCTCCTCTATGTTTCAGTGAGAGTATAACATTTATACATTTTTAACGTATGTGATGTTTATTAGAGCAATTACTGCTTGGCCATAGTGCGTTTTGGGGTTGATGTTTTAATTGCAGACAGATGATGTGTTAATTGTGATGTAATCAATAAATATTTTCAATGCGTAATTACATATCAACTATTCGCTTACCAGAAGTTCCAGGGCTCTTGATACCAGTCACTTCCTCTTACTAGGTATAGTAAGGACGCTTGATATATATAAACACAACACAAAAAGTAAGTCCCCCCCTAAATAACTCCTCATAATTTCTTAAGTAAGAACTTTTTAAAGATCACGACTAGTAAGGAATATTTCTACGGTTGTTGGGTAACTGTTGTGTGAAAATCAGAGGCATCCATTACTTCATAGCTGACTGAGCACAAATTAAAGACAAAATGACCCAATTTCAAAATTCACAAGAGTGTATGCATGTCACTCTGTATTTGATTGTGAAACAACACCTGTGGTTAAATACAGTTTAAAATCCCCGCCATTCCAGCACAATTTCAATTCATGATCATATAGCCATTAAGTTCTTAGGCAATGGGAGGCATTCATAACATTGTGACCCATTATCAAAAATCACATGTAAGACCATTAAGTTGTCTGACCTGTCTCATTCCCTTGCCATACACCAAGCAATCCAAAAGCATAGGACTACTGCATTTGAACACTTAACATCATGCCCAGATTGTCTGATCAAGACAGGGCCATTGCCATTGGGATGGATGTTACAGGGTGGGACCCCTGTCAAACAGGTAGCCCGAACAATGGGTGTAAGCCCGACAGCCATAAGAAAACTACGCCAAACATTCCAGGATACTGGAGAGGTGAAGGATCGACCACGTAGTGGTTGACCTAACGTGACAACAGCAAGAGAGGATCGACTCATCGTTAACCGGACTCTGAGGCGAAGAACATCAACAGGTAAGACATGCTTTTCTCACAATTGGGGTTAAATTGCAAGTTGCTTTTAAACACATTTCATCTTCAAGCTTCTTTCATTTAAATGTTTGTTTATGTTAATTTTTAGCAAAACAGACCCAGTTCGGACTTCGATCACCTAACCGTCCGAGGGTTTCCGTGCAGACTATCAGAAACCGTCTGCATATTGCTGGACTGCATGCCCGACGTCTGGTAAGAAAGTCCATCCTCATGATCCGTCACAGAGAAGCTCGTTTGCGGTGGGCCAGAAATCATTCACGATGGACCAGGCAACAGTGGATGAATGTTTTGTTCACATATGAAACGCGTTCCTGTCTTCGTCACATTGATGGTAGGAAACGTGTCTGGCGTCGGATGGGTGAACAACATGCTGAGTGCTGTGTGCAGACTGTTACAGCTTTTGGTGGCGGAAGTGTTATGGTGTGGGCTGGTATAAGTCTAACCAATAGAACCCCGCTTGTCCCGATCAACGGTAATTTGAATGCCCACCGATATGTCGACGAAATTCTGCGTCCACATGTTGCACCGTATGCTGCTGCCCATGGTAATGAATTTGTCCTTATGGACGATAACGCCCGTCCACACAGAGGAAGAGAGGTCAACGCATTTTTGGCTCGTGAGGGAATCCAGAGAATGGTGTGGCCTGCAAATTCGCCTGACCTGAATCCCATCGAGCATCTTTGGGACCAGCTTAAGCGTTCTGTGTATGCCCGTATCAATGCAGGCAGCAATCTGGATGATTTGTCACGATTATTGCAGGAAGAATGGATGGCTATCCCTCAGCAGCGGGTGACTAGACTCATCAACACCATGAGAAGACGATGTCTGGAGGTCACTGACAAGCGTGGTGGATACACACATTTCTGAACATTGATGAACATAACCGTTTCCCAATAAACTGGAATAAATGCATACACTCTTGTGAATTTTGAAATTGGGTCATTTTGTCTTCAATTTGTGCTCAGTCGGCCATGAAGTCATGGATGCCTCTGATTTTCAGACAGTTACCCAACAACAGTAGAAATATTCCTTACTAGTCGTGATCTTTAAAAAGTTCTTACTTAAGAAATTATGAGGAGTTATTTAGGGGGGGGGGGGACTTACTTTTTGTGTTGTACGTGTTTATATATATGCTCCTTGAATTTCCTTCGTATGTAGTCACGGTTGGCTGACATTGGAAACCACAAATATTACCTTTTTAGACTATAGATGGGTTTTATATACAAAAGTACATACATGGGAAATCAGGCAGTGCGTGGTTACGAAGTAAAGCTGAAAACAATGCATTTTCCCGTGAAATTTACGGGAAAATTATCTCCGCGCGATCTAGAACGTTACACTGCAACGTTAGATTCAAACCTCCACAGAACGTCCCCTCGACGTTCAAAACGAATGTGACCAAAAGCGAATGTGATGTTTATAGTGCAATTACTGCTTGGCCATAGTGCGTTTTGGGGTTGATGTTTTAATTGCAGACGGGTGGTGTGTTAATTGTTGCAGACTGTCTCTTTGTTTAGTAGAACTACATGTAGGTCTCATATAAAAGATTGGGTTTTTCCAGAACACTGTATAGGTTATCAAGATCAATGACCCCGTAAACATTAGGGAAACCGATCAGTCGACGAAGATTCGAAGAGATTTTCCGATGTGAAGCACGCATCTTCATTCGACGAAGATTAGAACCGCTTCGTTCTACAAAGCAGAACCGCTTTGTTCGACGAAGCAAATAGCTTCATTCGACGAAGAGATCGCTTCATTCGACGAAGCAATCGCTTGGCATTCGACGGAGCAAATATATTTTTTTAAATGTTAACGCTCCCTTTGTTCGACGAAGCGATTTGAAAAGTAACGAAACAGGGGCGTCGCACAGCTTCATTCGATCTTCGTTAGCCGTTTTCTAATGTGAACGGTATCGCTCTTCGTTCGATTTTCGTTCGATCTCCGTTCGATCTTCGTTGGGTGAGATGTGAATGCACTCTTCATTGACTAACGATGATTAAAGGAGTGTGACCAGATCACTTTTTTTTACCCATAACTCCCCGGGACTTTTCTTATGGGTCATGAGATTTTTATATCATAACATCCGTTATATTTTTCTGATTACGAAACTGAAACTCCCGCGCTTCTAGGCCGCATATTTTCGAGGATATCGTCGACAATCCACCGATTATTTGTAAACTAATTTTCCAGTATCAACGTTTATCACTGAAGGCCGACGATAGTTTTGTTCAATTTTTTACTGGAAATTGCGAATGTTTTCGGGTTTTTGGGACATGGGAGGTGTGTATGGGAGTTACTTGATAATATTGGTAAGTTACATCGAAAACTATTTTCCAGAAACTCTGGTCATGCTCCTTTAACTGTTCTTCGTCGAACGAAGCAATTGCTCTAATGAAAACGGGGCCATTTTCTCATATACCGGTCCGTGACAGGTGACGCTTTCCTCGCTCTGTGGAAGCTGACGCGAGACAACCTGGACTACACTGTGATGAGAGTCATCAAGTGCGGACTTCGCATCCAAGAGCGATGCGATAACCGAGAGACAGAAGTGGGAGTCAAACTCCGCGTCAAGCTAGGTCAGTCACCCACCCACCCACGATCAAAGTTGTCATTATAAACCCCATATCCAAGATTTACAATGACCCAACATTTTATTCAGTATAATTTTACCGAAAAAATAACCATACTCAAATGGAAGGTAGAAGTGGTTCCACTTGTACAATGCAATAATTCCGCTCGAGACGATTTATAAGAAAATGATAATTGAAGATGAATTTATATAAATGCGTGTGCACAAACATTTCTACAAGGCAACCTTATGCGGGGTGGTGCGGTCTATGGCCTCATGAAAAAAATTCAACTCCCCCAAAAAGTGTAAAATGGGTAGGAGACCATGGAAGCTAAAGGGACAATAAATTGTCCCAATGCCCCACATAACAAGGGCTCCAATAAACTCTTTCACTAAGGGCATTTTAGGAAGGTGGTTGGTACCAGGGGCCAATTTCATAAAGCTGTTTAGCAGAAAAATTTGTCAACTTAGCAGAATAGCAGATATTCTTGTGAACAACACAAGTTGACATGCGATTTTGACTATTAACACATTTTTACACAGCAAACACAGCAAATTTTTGATTAAGCAAATTTTTCTGCTAAACAGCTTTATGAAATTGGCCCCAGATGTGAGACATTTTCGCTTCAGAAGCCCTTTCTGTGAGCCCCCACTTTCAGTCCTCTACTAGTCATAGCGCAATCTCACGAATGGTCCCCTTGAACCTATCATGCAATTGTCTCCCCCATCGTAAATTAACAAGTGACAAAATCCCCACCCTGGGGCAAATTTATGTGACAAAATCCCTATGAAAATGAAAACCGTGATCAAGTCCCCGCCTAGGCAGTGCGGGAGGGAGAGGAAACAACCGATACGTGTTCTTTAGTTGCCAGCCGTAAAAGGTAATTTTGAATTGAGTGCAGTCTGGTTAAGCAGAGTTAGCTTATTGTCCTTCTTTGCACTAGTTTTTATCATGTCTTTTTTGGGCGGGGGATGTGGGGGGAGTGGATGGATCGAGGGCCAGGGTGGAGGTTGGGGGCATAGAGCTAGAGGGTGGGTGCATGGGTGGGTTTTAGAAAATGGTTTTCCAGGTCTAACTGCTTTGAACAAGCAACACCTTTTTCATGTTAACATTTGAAAGGGGGCAGTGTCTTTAAGTTTAAAGGAGCGTACCAGATCATATTTCCCCCCATAATAAACCTTATCGACGTTCTCAATGCATTATGGGATTGGATGACAAAATTGCCCGGCCAAATGTGCATAAACCTATGAGGCGGACGCCAACTCGGCAACTTTTCTACTCATTTTCACGAAAACCAAAAAGAGTTAAAGAATCAACCTTCCACCACTTTATCTTTGACACTTATCAAACATACTGACAAACATTTCCCGAAACAGAAATGTTGCAAATGCGAGAAATCATCGGGGATTCCCTTCGTATCGGTAGAGTCCGAGTACCGCGCTCGCAGCTCGGTATGGGCTATGCAACACGCGCCGTATCGGCACGGCGCTAGTTGGATTGAATGTGCTGCACCGCGAGTCCGTGTACACGGACTCCCCCGCCAATATACATTTTTAAAAATCGTTTTTAAAAATGCATATCGTCAGAAATGATGCTTTATTTTCAGTATCCATTTAAAAGGTTTAAGTTGTACAATGTTGTGATATTTTAGAGGATGTTTTTCAAGATGCGCTATTTCAGAAACGGCAGAAATGTGTTGTGAAACTCAACAGTTTTACCAGGGGAGTCCGTGTACACGGACTTGCAGTGCAGCACACTCAATCCAACCAGCGCCGTGCCGATACGGCGCGTGTTGCATAGCGCAATGCATACCGAGCTGCGAGCGTGGTACTCGATCGGACTATACCGATACGAAGGGAATCCCCGATTATTTCTCGCATTTGCAACATTTCTGTTTCGGGGCATGTTTGTCAGAATGTTTGATATGTGTCAAAGATAAAGTGGTGGGAGGTTGATTCTTGAACTCTTTTTGGTTTTCGTGAAAATGAGTAAAAAAGTTGCCGATCGAGTTGGCGTCCGCCTCATAGTCATAGGTTTATGCACATTTGGCCGGGTAATTTTGTCATCCAATCCCATAATGCATTGAGAACGTCGATAAGGTTTATTCCCCGAGGCTTACCTCATGGGTCCCGATATTTTTATATCGCAATTTCAGCATAAAGCATGACTAGCTCGCCTTAAGTCTCGGATTGTTCCAATCGGAGCTGTTCAATTACACGATCAAGATCAAGATCAATGGGGGTGTCGAAATGCTCCTCCTCGGTGACACCTTAAAAGGGGGTGAAACTGCTCCTCGCATACTACTGTAGAATACTGCAGCCGGCCGTGCGCGCGCGTGTACTAAAGACGTAGACGCAGCCATTTAATGCAAGAGAGATTACGGCTCGCCCGCCACCTGAAGTGTTTTGTTGCATTTCAAATGCAGTTAACATTTTGCACAACTGATTCAGGGGACACTGTATGACTTTTTCTTTAGGCAGTTAATAGTTGTGTAGTACCATGCAACGTATCAATTGACAATTGCTTCTACACACCCACACCGCACTTCCCCACCCCAACCTCACCCCCACCCCCCTCACCCCCCCCCCCCCCCCCCCCCCACCCCACCCCACCCCACTCATTACCCCCTCCCCCAAATCCCCTTGTGCCCTTAATTGAGCCCCACTTGTGCCAACGTGTTTATGTGTCCGTGGGCAAGACACTTAATCTCAATTGCCTCGTCAACCCAAGAGATATATATGGGGATCGAGCTCCCTTACGAAAATGTCCTGTGGTATTCCTGTGGTATTCCTGTGGTACATGTAGATACCACAGAAATTACCACAGGAAAAGTATTTACCGCCGGAGTACCACACATATTTATGTGGTAATGCCAATTAACGCTGGATATCCAGGTCCTGTGGTATTCTTGTGGTACATGTAGATACCACAGGAATTACCACAGGAAAATCAATACCACACAATTTTATGTGGTACCCTTACGAACATGTCCTGTGGTATTCCTGTTGTACTGCTGTGGTACGTACATGTAATTACCATGGGTACCACACAGATTTGTGTTGTAATGCCAATGCCAGATATCCTGATCCTGTGGTAATCTTGTGGTACAGATAGATACCACAGAAATACCACAGGAAAAAAACATTATCACAAGAGTACCACACAGGTTTGTGTAGTAATGTCAATGCCAAATATCCTGGTCCTAAATACCACAGCAATTACCACAAGAAAAATATAGGGATGCGTACCACAGGAACCAGAGTACCACAGGAACCGATTATAATTACCACACGAACCGAGTACCACACGAACCGATCGAGTACCACAGGGACGCGTACCACAGGGACGCGTACCACAGGAACCAGAGTACCACAGGAACTGATTACCACATGAACGAGTACCACATGAACGAGTACCACAGGGACACGTACCACAGGAACCAGAGTCCCACAGGAACCGATTACCACACGAACGAGTACCACAGGGACGCGTACCACAGGAACCAGAGTACCACAGGAACGAGTACCACAGGAACGAGTACCACAGGAACGAGTACCACAGGGACGCGTACCACAGGAACCAGAGTACCACAGGAACCGATTACCACATGAACGAGTACCACAGGGACGCGTACATGTACCACAGGAACCAGAGTCCCACGGGAACCGATTACCACACGAACGAGTACCACAGGGACGCGTACCACAGGAACCAGAGTACCACAGGAACCGATTACCACACGAAAAGAGTACCACAAAAAGAACCACAGGAACAAGTGGACATGAATATGCAAATCGGAAACACAATGTATTATGTTCTGAATTGAAATTGTACTCATTTATCAAATAGAAATATGCATCAATACATTTTGCATAATGCCATGCTTAAAGCATAATGGCCTCTTTTTTGTTTTATGTTTGTTTTTATCCGTGACCAACCATGGATAGATAGCTGCATTTGGCCAATGGCCTGGTAAACATTTAAGTCTTGAGCACTAAACATTCCGACACAAGTTAATGCTCTTTGCAGTGGTTCTTGTGGGCACAGAATGAACAATACTGGTTCAACCCCGAACCACTGCTGAACTGACCTTATAGTCTGGTTTGGCAGCTTTAAGTTGGACAAACCAAACAAAAAATTGGTAAGATTTCGATTGACTTGATTGTTATCACAGGAATATCACCACGGGAATGTTACTACAGGAATTTTACCACAGGAAATTTACCACAGGAATTTTACCACAGGAAATTTACCACAGGAATTTTACCACAGGAAATTTACCACAGGAACTTCCTGTGGTAATAATGTCCTGTGGTATATGTCCCAAAATACCACAGGAATATTCCTGTGGTAATGTCCTGTGGTAATGTCCTGTGGTATTTTTTTGTGGTAATACCACAGGACTTTTTCGTAAGGCTGTTAGGGGGAATGGTTCTGATGGCAGCGGTAATATTATTAATGTCAACAGCGCCAGAAGTACCTCCGCAGGGGCAGACATGTGTGCTATAAAAATATCCACCATAAATATTATTATTTACCGGTACTCCCAAAAAAATCTATTTGTTTTACAAAAAATGGTTTAACAGTCGAAATCAAGCGTATGTGTACAATCGACTGGTGTTATAATAATCTTGCTAAGAACACAATTTAGGATTTTAAAAGCAAATTCTTCTACTAAAGAGTTTTATGAAATTGGCCTCTGCTCATTTCCCCAAACAGGTGTGTCCCTAGGCCCCGTCCGTGTCACCACAGTAGGCAATGAGGAATCACGCCATTACGTGCTCAGCGGTCAAGCTGTCGACGATGCAAATAAAGCCGAGAAGTTTGCCACCTCCGGCTCCCTGGTGCTCTCCCCAAAGACCTGGGCCTACACGCCAGACCATCAACTCATTGAATATTTGACGCTCGAGGATCGACGACATGTTTCGGTAAAAGCCTAGCGTACATTGACCTTGCAACTGGAAGCAATTATTGGCAATTACTGAAAGCAACTAATCAGTTGCTTAAAAAGGTCGATGTACGCACACTGGCAACTGAAACAAATTCCAGTTGTTGCAAGTTGCTCATGTTCTACTTTCTGGCAACTATAGTTGTATCAGTTGCGGTCAGTTGCGTTGATGTACGCGTACTAGCTTGTAACTGTAGTTGGTGACAGTTGAACGAGTATATCTGATTATGTGAGGCGCACATCAACAGCAACTGCATGATCAGTTGAGTTTCTTCCATTGGCAATGTCGATATATGCTAATTGGCTTTAAATAAAGAGACACAGTTTGTATGTGATATCACTTTTTCTCCTAAATCTTTTGGACCAACTGTCTTGAGGCTTTATCGTACACAAAATGTGACCGCTGTAGTCAATGTCTCACATGCAGTCTAGGTCGAGTTGTTGCAACCATAACCAGAAATCAGCGATGGTTCCTGGGCTATTTTTTATACGGAAATTCTGGGTACCAGAAGTAAAACAAATTGGCAAATTAGCCAATAGACCGTATTCCTGAGCGCGTGAGGGCGTGCTGTCAAATGGCCCGCGCCCATCGCGCGTTATATTCGAACACAAACGTGCTATGTGTACACGCGTTCCAAACGTTTACTTTAAATGGAAATCTGTGTGTACACGCGCCAGCAGGGGCCCATGCTCCGCGTATGCGACTTTTCACCATATTCCCCCAAATCACCCCCAGTTCGAGCACCTCATGCGTTCAGGAATACGGTCTAATTGGCACTAATAAACAGTGGTGTGCATACTACCCAGAATTTCCGTAGTAATTAATGGGACTGGATTCACCGCTGATTTTGCAAATCTTACCTCAGACTGTGCGACATTCGACTCATTTGGCCGAGTGGGTCACAAATGTAACTTCTGACATCACACAAGACACTAAAACATTATGTTCCTGAACTTTCTGTATACTCATCTAGCTTTTCAAAAGGGAAAATCCATAAGGTTTTTATCGGGATTTGAACCTGAAACTTCAGACATACCGAGTAGATGCTCCATGAGGCACAGTCTGTCTCAGGTTTTCCCTGAGAACCCAACTATTTTTTTTTTCACAGTCTTTATGGAGGCGCAACTGAGCAAACAAACGCAACACTTTGTTAATAATGCCATATAGTAGATGTCATTAGTTGCTGAAGATGCCATAAAAACGCAACATTTTGTGTTGGCACCTAATTTTGCAAAATTATAGGGTCCTCATCAAGATTCGAACCAGAGACTTCCAACACATTGGGAAGATTCTCTACCAGTGCTACAGTTATATGAGGCACAGTGGTATACTCATTCTGCTGTCCACAAAGGATACTGTGGTTCATTTATAGCTCAGACAGTATAGTATCTGCCAGAGAGCACTAGTTCAAATATAGATCGGTTTTTGTGTTTTACGTATCATATTTGGTTATTTCATTCATTTGATGATTATGCACCAAACCAAATACTGCAATAGTAAAAAGTAGAAACGCGTGTAAATGGGTGGTCAGGTTGGTTCAGTATCTGTCCCTGCCTTTCACCTCTGGCGTCCCGGGTTCGAATCCGGGGCGTGTACATGTGTATGTGAATTGGGTTTGCAGTCACTACTTGACTGCATGGATTTCCCCCCAGGAGATTTTTCTGGGGATTTTCTTCCCTTATAAAACTGCATCTTCTTCGTCATTTTCCAGTTTATGCAAATAATTACTTTCAAATTTAATTCTCGTCACATTTTTTTTGGGTGATGGTCCTCTTGTATGTATTTGACTGCTTAATGATTTTGACTGTATACTGTGTCTGGCAGGTTTTATCAATGCTTGCAGAGCCCATTGAAGATTTTGGAGAAATTGATGCTAGCTACGGGAACCAGTACAGCAGAGAGCAGCGGACAGAGGGAGATAACCTGACAGGTATTGAAAAATAGTGTGGTGTTTCTATTGATAAACGGTAAAACAAAATATAGTGATTACGGAAGCTGACAGATGTAACACATATGATTGGTCAGTAATGTGTCTGTGGCATTGCTGCCTCCATAAGAGCCACTGAGGCAGGGTACATCATTCTGCCCAAAGTGCCTCGCTAAACGTCTGCATTAAAGCTATTTGGGAGACTAACTGCCTCAGAGGTCAGCTTATCCATGGTTTTTCTGAGAGGTTTTAACAACAAGATTTTCCCCAAAACAGGATGCATTGCAAATTTTTGGAAACAGCTTATCACCACCATACGTCCCAAACGTTTCCATTACCATATCCAAGGGGTTCATGTCTAACGTAGCGTTAAACTTTATTTTTCAAAGCGGGTCCCAGCGTGGCTGTGATGCGATTGTCATGTTCCAAGCCAACGACATTAGATGAACACTACGCCGATGCTCAAGGCAAAAGTAAGTTGCGTCTATCGTAAGTCTGCACAAGTTTACAGTTGTAACAGGCCATCCAAAGTTGTCAACATTTTTCACGATTCTACAAAGTGTAGGAAGGGGGAGGGGGGTGGGGGAGTAGTGGGAGAGGGTCGAGGGCTGCATAAGACTTTACATGCACTGTAAAATGTTGACACTTCATGGACCTACCAGAACATTTTGATAAGTAGTATTTCAGGGGGAAGGAGTGGGTGAACATTTTGCATCTGTGGATGGCCTCTAAGTGCACTCCATGTGAAAAATGTAAATTTGACAGGAGAATTTGGGCCAAAGATATACCTAGGTACCAATTTCCAATGTTGATGTGTTTGATTATCCATTGAGCGCCTGATAGGCAGCTGGGGCTGTATATTCCCTAGAGAACCGAGACAGTATATGGGGTGATTTAATGGAGCCCTGTGATCAGGGATAATAATTTTGCCACTTTGTTTGGGGTTTCCCCAGATATTACAGTGCATGGCATAAATTGTTATATTTTTTGGGGTCTTCACTGTATGAGCTAGTTTATGTCAGAATTGCCTATGGCTCAAGCTCATGTCCCTAATGCCACTTTTTATATTGTTATGAGACATTTTTCAGTTGACAAAAAACTCTGTTTGCTAGGATAGGGCTACAATTTGTGTGTAAAAAAGCTATATTAGGGCGACACGCTCAATAGGGCGACAATTTGGTGTCGCCCTAATATTTTTGAAATTAAAAACCATTCTTTTAAAATCGAGAACCATTTTTATTAGGTCTAGAACCGTCTCTCTTAGGTCTGTAACCATCTTTGGATGCTTTGGGTAGAAAAATAAGGTGTCATTTTTAGTGATTCTTGCCGAAATTTCGGTGGTCCCCGGGGACAGTCTTCCCGAAATGTCGCCCTATTGCGGCATCCAGAGTTCTTTAAATTTCCATTGTTATTATTATTATTATTTCTTTCTGGTACTGAAACCAAGGTTTTCTCAAAATTGCTCATTGCACTGTCGCTCGCAAGCGTGAGGAAACCCATGAGGAGAATTAGAAAATACCAGAGACACCGGAGAATCGCCTTGCTCTTCACGAAAGAATGCTCTGGGTTCTTTAAAGTGCTTTACCTAACACACTGGACCAACGGCTTTACATCTCTTCCGAAGGATGGAGCAAGTGTGTTTAAGTGCCTTGCTCAAGGGCACAGGTACCCCAACTGGGTATCGAACCTGCAACCCCATGTTTTCACCCGAGTATTGCGAGTCAGTGACCTAAACCACTCGGCCACTGTTACCCCACCTTGGGGTACCCCACATTGGGACAGCCACCGGACAGTTGACCCCGTGCCATCTGATTACATATGTATTATCAAATGTTCCACAGGGCGTGAGTGTGCTTTCCTCTCAAGCACGGATGATGAAAAGGCTAGACTGCGCATCTACGTCATCAAACCTGTTCTTCAAAAGGTAAACCTTTTCTCAAAAACTCTTGTTTGCTAGGATAGGGCGACAATTTGTGTGTAAAAAAGCTATATTAGGGCGACACGCTCAATGGGGTAACAATTTGTGTGTAAAAAAGCTATATTAGGGCGACACGCTCAATAGGGCGACAATTTGGTGTCGCCCTAATATTTTTGAGATTAAAAACCATTTTTTAAGGTCAAAAACCATTTTTTTTAAATCGAGAACCATTTTTATTAGGTCTAGAACCGTCTCTCTTAGGTCTGTAACCATTTTTGGAAGCTTTGGGTAGAGAAATTTGGTGTCAATTTGAGTGATTCTTCCCGAAATTTCGGTGGTCCCCGGGGAAAGGCTTCCCGAATTGTCGCCCTATTGCTGCATCCAGAGTTCTTACAAAATGTATGATTATTGTCAGCCAAAGCCTAAACACAAAATGTCGACAATAAGCAATCAAATTGTAAAGCACTGTTAAACTTGGATCGATCCACCGGGATTTGAACAGCAGACCTTCCGCGGATCTCCATAAAATTGTCACTCTTCATTCAATGGCAGTGGTGTAGTCGAGATCGTTCAGAGCATTTTGTGTGGCAGAGGTCCCCCATTTCATTTGTGTTAATTTTTTTCAGATATTGACGAATGTGCTTCGAGCCCTTGTATGAATGGAGCAAATGACGAGCTTGCTTGATATCGTGCCAAAAATCATGTGAAATCTTTTAATTTTTAAATCTGTGGTAAATTGACAAGATTGATTGGTCCATAGATCGACGACGGCTTGCCTCTTGAGTACCTCTCTGAGATGCGACAAGTCAGCATAGTCTTCATCAATCTGGTTGTGACATCACCGGACTATAACAGTGAAAAAAAGAACCTGAATAAGGCATTCAATGTGGTGTATGATGATATGAAGGAATATCAAGGTAATAGTTGGACCAACTGAAATCACACTCATAGCACATGGCAAAATATATACTGAAAGTCAAAAGAAACATATCAAGATATTTGTTTTCTGTTTTCAGCAGAAAGGTCCAATTTGGCAGTTCATAAATAGAGAGGCACTTAAGCATGTCATGCTCAATTTCAGGTTACCAATGGGTGAAATTGACATTTAGGAATAGTTGTCGTCAGTCAAACGTTTTAACATAGATGTATACAAAAAGAAAAAGATAAATGTCTTGATAAGTTTGTTTCGATGCTAGGTGATAAATAAATGTTTTTCTGTAGTGCATTTTGAATGTCTTGCAAGAAAAGTTTGAGCATGACTATTGGTAGCTTTACGGTGACGTCACATCTTCCACCATTTTAGGTGTCATTTGGCAATCATGACCCACGTGGCTCGAGTGCTAACCAGCAAAAAGAGCAAGAAAAGCGCATTGGTTGCACTTACCTCTGTTGCTTAACCTTGCTTTATGTTGTTGCGCCACGGCTGTTGTATCGAGAAAGATAAAACTTTTAAAGAAAAACTATTTCGTTTTTTACAAGCCGAGTACATGCTCAATAATTTGAACATATCGCAACGCGCGCATGCGGCATTTTTTCAAATGAAAATACGCTGGTGGGTATTTTTTACGCATGTTCATGTGCGTCTGTTGGCGCGAGTGTGTACGCACGTGGCCAGTGACACCTAAACATTCCCGGATGTTGTATGTGGTCGAAAGCTATCAATAGGGCACTTTCACAGTAAGCGCAACATGGGTTTCAACAAATGAAGTTCAGTGTTGGCTGATGATAACCACCAAAACTTATTCCCAGGTAGTCAAAAGTTTCTTGACCGAACAACCTCGCTGAGACAATATTTGTCTTGTCCATAACGTTTCTGTCCCGTCCAAAATAAAATATTGGGAAGACTTCTGCACTAATATGTACAGCAACTCTTTGCCTATTGAGCTTGTATGAACCACCGCACACGTGTGCAGACTGCAATTTTGGGAGTCAAAATTAAGGCATTTCATTGGTGTTTTGCGTTTGAAAAGGCGCAACACGCGCTTAATGCATAGTGACATGGTTCATTTGACTCCCAAAACAACACAGAAAATGCATGTGTATGGTGATCTACACGTGCTCAATAGATTCAAGAGAAAGTGCACTGCAACACATTTGGCTTGCGTGGAAAAATTGGTCCTGTATTTTACTATGCTACTTCCTACCAAAGGACAACGAAATATGTGTATTGCACGCAGACTGGTTTAAATTCTACCTTTTGCACTGAATATACTCTTCCAATTTAGGCTTCACCCTAACGGCTTTATTTCATTTCTTTCCACAGGTTGTGTGAATAAAGTGTTCATGTTTGATAAGGTACGTTGGTCATTTTCACAATATGTATGCTATAATTTCTTCAAAATATTCATAATTTCTTTTACAATATGAAAGAGTTTCTTGTGCGATTTGAATGTCTAATTTGCCCACAATCTTCTACTCAGGGCTGCACATTTCTTGCCATATTTGGACTGCCTGGGTACAAACACGAGGATGACTGTGCCCGTGCACTGCAGTGCTCCTACCGTCTGATGGAGCATATCAAAGCTACTCCCAATGTCACGTGAGTAATAATGAGTCCCTTAAGCTTTTTTCAAATTGCCAGACATTTTGAAGTAGGGGGAAAGGGGTAAACCCACACTTCGGAGGGTGCCAGCTCACTCATTCACCCAAAGTAGTTTTTTTCATGCAGTTTCACAAAACTAAAATCTCATTTTGGGGGCACAAGGGGGAGTGCACAACACTCTTTCGAACATGTACCCCACTCCCTTCTCCTTGGCGACCCTACTGCCGTGCTGCAGCCACTGTCTCGGTGTATAGGAATAAAATGTACTTAATATATTAGGGTAATTCCCAAAATTAGGGGTCCAAAAGTGTGACATGCTTTTAAAGATTTTCAAGTGTGTTTAGTGATTGAAAGTGGTTTTCCAGTAGAAAATATATATTTTTTATTTCCATAAATGCCACTTAAATTTAACGTTTGTGTGTGGATAAGGCACCAAGGTTATTGCAAACTCATTCTACAGCTAATTTTCATTGGCGTAGGTAACCCGGGACACCAAATTCCTATTCAATATAATGGAACAAATTATGAGCCTTTATGGTTATTTGTTTCAAATATTTGTCAGTAATCACAGAACAATATATTCAAGAAATTGGTGCTGTCCCCTGTAATCACAGGCCACAGTCTATTACTGAGAATCTGTGATCATGAGTGGTGATTTTTGATGCACAGGGTGTCGTACATAACTGGGACGCCAAACATTTTGGACCCCTAATTTTAGGAATTACCCTTTATGAAGCTTTAAAAAGCCACACATTTTAAAATATACAGGTTTCTCTTGGTGCTCATTGTACTTACTCGGTTTATCCCAATGTATCCCATGCAGTCAATCATCTATTGGTGTCACCACTGGGTCCACATTCTGTGGTGTGATTGGACATGTACATCGCCATGAGTACACTGGTAAGGAAGTTTATCACCAAATTTAAGCAGTGTTTTAAAGATGACAGGATTGAAAAACTTTTGCAAATGGTGTTATCTCCTTGTGTGATTAAAAGATGTGTATGATAAAACACGGGGTTGAAAGATAATAATGGTGGACACTTGTACAGCGCACATGTCTACCCTAGGGTACTCCTGGCGCTGTTGCCATTAACATTATCGCTGCCATCAGGAAATCACCAGAACCATTTCGTTTCAACTAAGTGGCTACCTGGCCAAGGCGCACAACCCTATCAGCAGCTAGATTGTGGCATTCCCCCTGACAGCTCCCCAAATATCGCTTGGGTTGACAAGGCAATTGAGATTAAGTGTCTTGCCCACGGACACAAACACGTTGGCACAAGTGGGACTCGAACCCGTAGTCCTTCGATCACCAGCACGGCTGGATACCCACTAGACCACACGTGCTCTCAAAGGGGGCGTGGGAAGGGGGAAGGGGGGGGTTGGGAATCCTTGCATTGGACATTTGGAACCACTTCTATCTCCCATAACTTAACTATATTGCTTTATAAGAACATGTATTATCAATTGCAGATGAAACTGTGTTTTATTGTCTTACTCTTTTCAAACCCTGTGCAGTGATTGGCCGTAAGGTGAACATGGCTGCTCGACTCATGATGCACTACCCTGGCAGGGTGTCATGTGACCCAGAAACCTTCCACCATTCCAAGCTTCCTAGACACTTCTTCCGTGAACTTCCCCACAAGGAGATGAAAGGAGTGCGCAATGCTGGGGTCATTCAGGAGTTCTTGGAGGGAGAAGAGTGAGTAGTCTGGGTCCCTGACCTGGCGATTCCCTGACGACTCTTTTAAAAAATGCATAGTCGCCTGGGTTGCTTTTAGACTGCTTTCGAAATGACCGGTTTTGTCAGTGGCTCAGGCTTTGTGCATTTCAGAAATATTAACTCGGCTAAAAAAACACCTGACCTCAACACCAACTTGAACATTCACCCCTGGTGAGCATATTTAACCAGTTGATGGCAATTATTTTTTGGAAATGTGATTGGCCAAAAGGTTAATAAGACCAGGGGCCAATTTCATGGCGCTGCTAAGCACAAAAATTTGCTTAGCACAGAATTAAGTTGCTTTATAAAATGGATTACAAGCCAAAATTATACGCCAAGTTGTGTTCTTCGCAAGAGTAGGGGAATACCTTTCAATACACATCACTAATACGATTTTGGCTGTCGATCCATTTTTACAAAATAAAGCAAACAAATCCTGTGCTAAGCAAATTTTTGTGGTTAGTCAGCGCCATGAAATTGGCCCCATGTCAAGTACCACAAATACCGACTCTTGAGAGTCATTTCCACATTGAGTTGTATGAATCTTCTCACCAAAAGATCATACTTTGCAAAACTAAAGAGTAAACAGTTTTAAAAAACAGTAACTGTTTATTTAATTGTTTTATTTTTTGAGTTTTGGAATTAGTTTGAAAGTAAACGATTATTGCTCAGTCTTTTATCACTATTCTTGGTTCTGTCGTAGGTCAGAGGTCGCGATTGGAAGCACAGTCCCCGAGTTTGAATATCCACTTCTAGGTAAGAAAGACGTGTCTCATTTCTTCAGTGCTGCCCAAAGAATAAGTCTTTGTCTTACAGAAGTTGGACACACAGTAACATTATTATTTTTAAAGGGATTCTAAGGTGTATTTTTAAAATGATTTCCTATGTATGGTGCAGTTGCAAGGACATAAACCTTCGCTCCCACCCCTTCCCCCCCCACCTTCCAAAAAAGGCACTGATCGACCAATCACTTTGGAATCGCTTTCAAGGCTGTTCTGCTTTAGTGATTTCTTCCAGGTCCAAGTAGACCTGGGGTCTATTTCACAATGAAATATTTGGGACCGATAAATCCATCGCAAAGTTACGACTACCAAATAGGTGATCGCAACTTTGTGAGGGGTTCTGCTCTACCTCATCCCCATGGTATGAACGATAGCGCTTGAACACCCTGGGGACAATGTTGGGTTTTGCCCACAACTTGCAACTTGTACCTGACGCAAGTGTTTTGTGAAACGCAACTAAAAAACCCGTCGAGTTGCAATGGATTTGAACACTAACGACGTGTCGCAAGTCTTTGTGAAATTGATCCCTGTTTGAACAAAGTGATTCCCACAATAATGAAATGTCCTCTTTCTGGGGGAATCCTACAGTTAGGGGTTCTCAGAAAACCCATTTTGTTGGGTTATCAACCTGATTGCACCTGTGTAAGACGAGCTGACCATTAAATCTGCATGTCTCACAAACAACCCTAGTAGTGCAGGAGCTCGGGGAGGCACTCCAGGCAGAGTGGCACACCCTGCCTCAGCGGCTCTTACTGAGGCCTGGGCAATACATGTTCATATATGTTTAATACTTAGGTATTAAAGGAGTGTGACCAGATCACTTTTTTTTACCCATAACTCCCCGGGACTTACCTTATGGGTCATGAGATTTTTATATCATAACATCCGTTATATTTTTCTGATTACGAAACTGAAACTCCCGCGCTTCTAGGCCGCACATTTCCGAGGATATCGTCGAAAATCCACCGATTATTTGTAAACTAATTTTCCAGTATCAACGTTTATCCGCTGAAAGCCGACTCGATAGTTTTGTTCAATTTTTTACTGGAAATTGCGAATGTTTTCGGGTTTTTGGGACATGGGAGGTGTGTATGGGTAATACTATTTTCCAGAAACTCTGGTCACGCTCCTTTAAAAGTAGGTTTGGCCAGTCTTAAACAATCCATTTAAAACCGGCTAGGGATCTGGGCGCTGATAATGGCCCTCGCCTGGCGGCTCTGGCCATTTTCAGCGCCCAGGACTCTAGCCGGTTTTAAACCTACTTTTAATCCCATTCATAAATGCCTTTTGTTTAAATCGGTAAAACTCACCAAAATTAGCTTGTCGTTTTGCCATGTTTTTGTATATTCCCATTTCTACACCGCGTTCGTATGAACTGCTAGCTGTGCGTCGAGTTGTTTTTGTTCGATCAAGTGCGTTTTGCGTAAAGCAAGCATGTTGTACGCGTACGCACACGACCGAACACTTGTCACAGTGCACATTTACTTTCGGGAGCGTGCAGTTTCTGTATGCGTGTACGTGTTCCATACGCACTGACTAGGGTGCAGGCACAAACACGAGTCAGCTGGCTGGTCTTTATCACTGGTCTTTATCGTCTGTTTAATACTGGCCACGTGACGTGCTCTCGGCCAATAGGGATGCGTAAACTATCTAAGGTATTTATAATTGACCGATAAAATGTTACATCTCTCAGCCTCCTTGATCTTTCAGTCGGAGTATAATTTGTGTTTCCTTTTTTCGATGCACATACATATACGGCATTTTAGCAATGCTTGATTCCGGCTGTGAAGAAATGTGCCAACAAGGATGAACCCAATTGCGTGACTTTGAATATGGGTCATTCTATAAATTTGGGGTCCAATTTTTCTGTCCCCGTTACATCTGACATCTTGTAAAATGTTGTAGTTTTTAATATCAGGACATATTCTTTAAATGCTCTCTATTTCAAAGAGTGATTTCTTAAAGTACAATTCATAAAAACATGTTTTGAAGGCATTTTTAATGATACTTGTATGGCAAATAGCAGTATGTCAGGTGTAACGGGGACAGAAAAATGTCACACGTTGGACCCTAAATTTATAGAATGACCCATATATGAACTTCAATCTTTAGGCCTACCACTTTGTCCTTTCTATAGGTCGTGATAAGGAGATGGAGACATTCCTGAATGAACTGCACATGATCCGAGAGCATAAGGAGCGTGGTGAACACCGCCGCATCATCATATTTGATGGTCAAGCAGGCATTGGCAAGACCCGCATGTTGGATGCAGTCATCAAGGAAGCTCTATACCAGGACTGCAGGTATACTGCAGAATTTGGATCATAGTTGTCATGCGTGTGTATTTGCCTCCAATCGTGGACCTTCATAGCAATAAACACATTCAAACCGTGGACCTTTAACGAACGTGGACCGTCCATGGTTGTAAAACTGTGTTTCTCAAACCTATATAGGTTTGAGAACCAATAATAATTATAGTTGGTTCTCAAACCTATATAGCTTTGAGAACCATTTACGTTTAAATTTCATCTCTCTAGCTTTAGGTAAAATTAAGTTGGGTGTCATTAAACAAATTCTTCCCTACAGTAAGGTAAAATTTAGTTAGGTGTCATTAAAGAAATTATTCCCTACAGTATAAGGTAAAATTGAGTTAGGTGTCATTAAAGTCATTCTTCCCTACAGTATAAGGTAAAATCGAGTTAGGTGTCATTAACTAAATTCTTCCCTACAGTAAGGTCCCCGATTGCCGGCAAATACAAGTATGTGTGTGTTGTTTTTATAAGCGAGTTTTCGATTGTCACGTCGATTATGTGGACTGTGACGTGATGACGTCGACGTTGAACCTTGTTCATCAATCAAGTCGGCTCTCTCGTCCACTGCCACAATCGAAAATGCCAAAACCACAGTCGCCGTATTCTTAATTTTGGCCGTGGACGAGAGAGACGACTATCCGAGACGAATATCCAAGACATTTGCTGAAAATTGTTTCTTGATTATCGACTTACTATCTTTTCCAGGGTGATATCGTGTGCCCTGACAATGAATGACGTAACAGTGCCGTACTACACCGTCAAGCGTTTAGTCACCATGCTACTTGAGATGGAAGACTGCGTTAGTCACGTGGAAAGGGAGCATGCGCTGTTGGAACACATTCAGAATGAGGCCCTGCACGAGGATCTTTGTCTCTTAAACGACTTGCTTGTTCTCAAAGTGAGTGAGTAAAGCGGGTCTCTCACTGCTCGATATTTTCTTACGATTTGTTATTATTCTTTAAGATATGATACAGGTATTATGATGATTACAGTATATAGTGTATATTTCAAATGGATATGTTCACATTCGAAATTCGATAAACAGTATGCGCAAAAGATGTGTTAAGGCGATTGGAAAAGACGGCGGACCCACTCATGCAGGCATTCAAATTTAACGCGCGCAGATTGTAAATACCATGCATGCAATATGTACTCGGTATTAATGCTAGCCAGTGTCCGCGTCGGCGATTGGCTGCTATTTAAAGCATACTGGGGAATCCATTCCATTCACATTCGTCAGCATGCATCCCTGTTATTAATTTGAAAAGCTGCAGAGTAAATAAGATCGTCGTCGGGAATGTTGGTAGGAATGGGACAGTTGTAAGGAACAGAACCCAATACAATTTCTGGAAAGTATAGAAATTGTTTTTTTTCCGGCATAACATGATCAAATTGATGAAATTACATCAAAATGACTCGGGCGTGTGTTTGCTAGATGCAACAGCCGACTTACTTTGCAGATTTGAGTGGATTTCCTCAGGGTATTGTAACGTCGCTTCGCAGAGTGGAAATTCCCTGAGATCTCAGGATGGTACGTAAAGTGATCATTCTGACAAAAGTGCAATTTTTGCTCTTGCGCACAATTTCATTAAATGTATGATTTCGTGGTGAAAACGCTGTCTACTGTACCAACAACAACCACTTATTGTGTGCGTGAGAACTCTAGCTGTGCACTCATCTCTTTTTGGTTGGGTGTATTTAACAAATACATAGTATACAAGTGTATGTGATTATTTTTTTATAGTGATCTTCCACTGTACGGTTCCTTATGATTTGCTACAATTCCTGTACAATTGAAAAATTGCTCTCCAAGATGGCCCACTTTGAAAAGGGTTTATTGGTTATTTGGTATACCATTCACAGAACTTTTTGTGAACTCCGTCTCCCCATTATGAATTTTTTGACAATTTTGGGTGCTCTTTGTTACAGTTACCACCAAATCCTAGATTTCACAACATAAAGATTGAGGAGCGCATACAGGCCCTACACAGCCTGATAGGCAAGATTGTACATCAGGTGAGAGTACCTACCAATAAGAACAAGGGACAATGACTGCAGTTAAAGGACCATTGTATCATTTGCAATGACCCAATTTTGTTTTTCATGAGTTCACACGAAAAACCTTATTCAAAGTGTTGATATCAAAATGTCCAAAATAGTATTTCATGCTGGAAATTGACAACCGAAGGTGGTTTTCAAAATAAGTCACGTGCACTGGACTTTTTTACTATTCACTTGTACACAAAATCCATATATAGATTTTCAAGGTTTTCTGAAGCATTGATGCATCTAAGTTTCTTCAGGCTAGTTTACCAACATTCTTCCTTAGATATGTTACACTCTTATTCCACGAATCTAAAACAAAGTATTATCATTCTTGCAAATGATACATAGGGCCTTAAAGATAGATTACAGGATTGGAGGATGTGTGATTGAGGATGTGTATGATAAAAACCAACCTGTGTATAATAAGTCAGCTCAGTACCTCTATGTTCTAAGAAAACAGTGAAAAACTGTTTCCATGCTTTCAAGAAATTGTGCGAAACCACCGCCCTTTTAGGCTGGTACCCTGGCTACACTGCATGGAAAGCGGAGCCACTGTAATATAAGGGCTCTCATGTATTACATGAGAAGAAATGCACTTGCACAAGTATGCATTTTTATAAATTCATGCATCTTCAGTAATTGTTTTCTTCCAAAATGATATCTCAAGCACAATCATTGCGTTGGTCAGTTGGAACCACTTCTATCTTTCATTTGAGTACATTTTTTTTTTTTTCAATCAAATGGTTAAATAAAAGTTTGGGACAATGCGAATCCTGCAGTGTTAAAGGCACAGGCTCGTCAGCAATGCACGCGCGCCAAATTCGTGCCACGAAATACGCAGCTCTATGCCTTTGCTATGGAGCTGCGTATTTCGTGGCACGAATTTGGCGCACGCGCATAGTTGACGCGCATAGTTGACGAGCCTGTGCCTTTAAAGCATGATCGGTATCTCGAGGAATCAGAAATGTTCGCAGATTTACACATAACTTACACAATATAAACACGATGACGGTTGAAAACTTCCCCTGAAATGGTTTTGTCTGAAGTGCTATAGTCTAGAAATGAGCGAAACGATTATTTGTCTTCTCGCGTGACGTAAATTCATTTCGCCCCAAAACCACCTGGACCACTTCGCCCTGAGGCACCTCGCCCAAAGGCCATTTTGCCCCAAAGCCACTTCGCCCAAACACTACCTCGCCCAAATGCCACTTCGCCCCAAAACAACTTCGTGCACAGGCTGTGGTTCAGGGCGAAGTGGTTCAGGGCAAAGTGGTTTTGGGGCGAAGTGACTGTAAACCATTTTTTGACTGTTTTCTCAAAAGTTAGACAAAGTACGGAGCTGATTTTTGCTCGGGTTGGTTTTAATCATGCATACCTTCAATCACACAGGGGGATGAAACTATTTGTAACGGTTTACCAATCATGTATACTACCTTTAAGTATAAACCATAGGCTCAAGAGTTGTTTCCTTTTTTACTTTTGAAACTTTTATACTTTTGTGATATTCACCATAGTTCACAATGAGACAGTGCGTCGTGTTTGCTGTGGACGACGGCCATTACATCGACCCCGATTCGTGGGATTTCTTGACGGACTTTGCTGAGGATTTCTCCGCCGTGTGCGTGCTGACCATCCGACCGTTCAAGCATGACAAACCACCGTGCATTGCTGCCCATCGCGTGTTGCAACACCCCAACACATTGCATGTCAGGCTTGGCGGACTGCGTTCAGTCGAGATGGCGCCGCTGGCATGCCAACTCTTAGATGTTGTGAGGGTGCCTGAGGATTTAGTTCGGTTCGTACAATTCATGTGTTTAAAGGCAAGGCTCGTCAGTAATGCGCGCGCCAAATTCGTGCCACGAAATACGCAGCTCGGTGTAGCAAAGGCATAGAGTTGCGTATTTCGTGGCACGAATTTGGCGCGCACGCATTGCTGACGAGCCTGTGCTTTTAATTTACAGGAGCGTGTCCAGATCACATTTTTGACCTCCCCTCCCCCATTTTTTCCCATGGGTGTTGAGATTTTAATATCATATCATGTGTCATATTTTTCTCATTACCATTCTGAAATTTCGCGCTCTCAATCGGTAGGCCCCTATATTTTCAAGGATATCGTAAAAAAAACACAAATGTTTTGTAAACTAATTTATCCGGTTCCATAAAGCAGTGCAGTGATCACAGTACACCAACCTTTTTGCTTTCACATCCAAATTGGAGATTGCAAATGTCCTGTTTTCTAACCATGGATAGTATTTGGGAAAGTATTTTATATGATTGTTAGGTTAGAGCGAAATCTATTTACGCTCTCCTTAGCGCTTACTCACGCTAGTGGACACCGTTTGATATATGCTTGACATCATCAACTGTGCTTAACTCGTGTCAAGCCAAAGTGAGCTTGGTTATTTTAGATACATGCTCCAGTGCTCTGCGATATCATGACAGCTGCCTATTTAACTTGAATTGCAACTTACTGTATCACTGTATGGCAAACTTCCTTTTTCCCCTATTAAAATAAACGTAAGCAAAGTGAGGCAAGTTTGTTTATTGCCAAAAATTTAAATACAAAATCGTTTCAGTGATTGCGAGCACGCATCAAGCTTGAATGCCTTTGTTTTCATTTTTTTAAAATATGAAATTGAATTTTCTTCACCTGAAACTGAATTTGGGATTTTTGAAACGGAAAATCATTGGCCCTAACAATGGTGGTACGCGCGTTGTGCGATAAAAAAAGTGTGCGGCGCGGACAGTGATTCTCTCAAAACAACAAAGGAAGATTACACGCGCTATTGCGCAGTTGTGCAGACGCACTGGTCATGCTTGACACGTACTATGGGGAACAATTAGACAAAGATGGATGCACCGTGATAAAGGTCAATACAGTAACCGTGATAAAGGTGATACAGTACATGTATCAGTAACTTTGTATATTGCATACATGGGAGGAGCGTCTGGGGATCAATTTACAGTGAAACTTGTATAGTGGCCACCCTCGGGACCGTAAAAAACTGGCCACTATAAAGAGGTGTCTTAAGCACATGGCATTTGGGACCAAAGATGGGTGGCCTCTATATATGCAGGTGGCATGTTTATCAAGGTGGCCTTAATACCAGGTTTCACTGTACTTGCATTTTACGAGCAACCAAAAAAATTTGAATTTTCTTTAGAAGCATGTTCAACAAAAATTTGACGATGCCTTTTCTAATTATTAAAGTTGACATGAAAATATTTGTTATGCAGGACTGCATAAACTTTCCGTGTGCTAACAATTCTCACTCTGTCTGCATTATTTTCTTCTATTAAAAAATTTAGTAATTTGTCTCTTTTGTTGCTTGGTATATATCAGTGATCCTTTGAAAATGTTTAGTAGTATCTAAAATATTCACTTGAAAATATTTGATTGCTCAGCATATTGCAGAAGAAGAGCCACGGTATCGCGTCTTGGTGCGAACAGCTCGTGCGTGAGCTGACGGCGGCCAACCAGCTCGTCACCGTGCCCGAAGCCAGTAGCCAAGCCACGACAGCTGACGATGACGCGCGACACATCACGCCAAGTCTCACGGCATTGCAGAAACGAAGGGAGAGTAGCGTCAGCGGAGGTGTTCCGGGACGAAGCAGGCGTAGTAGTGTGGACAGTGGGGTGAGTGAAGCCCCACTGGAGTGCCATGACTGAGCGGTCTAGTGGCTTGTACTCAATGACGGTGGTTAAATCTGAGGTGGTGGGTTCGAGTCCGGTTTGTCCATGGGGCATGGCCCTTGGAAAAGGCACTTTGCTATAAATTGCCTCTCTCCACCCAGGAGGAAATGGGTACCTGCAAGGATAGTAAATGTGGATAATAAGCCCATGAGTGCTTAACCAGCAAGCTGAGGTTTAAGGAATGATATAATTGAGCCCAATAACTGAGGACCTTGCGGGGTGGATATGTGCGCTATTTAAGATCATTATTAAGTCCGGTTCATACTTCACGCATAAGCGAATGCAATTGCGAATCTGACGTGAATCTGATTTCAGGGTGAATTAACATTTGTGCAAGTTGAACTTTTTGCGAATTCGTGGTGTGAAAACTTCACTGTGACATCAAATTCACTTTCACATTTGCGTTCGCTTCTGCATGAAGTAAAAACTAGGCTTAAGATAGTCTACTTTGACAATATTATGACATAAACAAAACTGTCATTTGAAATACCAAAAAGAATGAAGTTTCACGAACATATCGATGTATGGGGGAAACAAAAGGGGGGAAAAAATTACGTGGCCGATCGCAAGCTGTTTAAGCAATGAAATGTGAACCCACTTTTTTATCAGAATTTAAACCGACAGAAATTAAAATTGTTGTCCGGTCAAGGAATGATGTTTTTGCATGCAAGTTATTTGTGTGTTGTCACAGGAATACATAAAGGTAGCAGTTGTTAAGGCGATTGCGCTCTTCACTCATGGGTTCGAATCCCATTCTCATCGATAATTTTTTAATTTTTATTTGCAACTCTCTTTCGTAATATTTTCTGTCAGACCAACCCAATGTTCCAGCCGCAACCACAAGAACAGCGACCACCGATTGCCCCTCAGCTACTGACACGCCTTCAGGAGATGCAGGAGGAGGGACTAGCTGCCCAAGAGGAAGCCGATAGAGCTAAGATGGTGTGTGTGGTGGCTCGTGGGATACGACTCGCTGATTTGCACATACCGGATTCATTGACAGGTAAGATGAAGGTCACAGCAACCGTCCATTAGCCCTCAGCTACTGACACGCCTTCAGGAGGGACTAGCTGCCCAAGAGGAAGCTGAGGGAGCTAAGATGGTGTGTGTGGTGGCTCGTGGGATACGACTCGCTGATTTGCACATACCGGATTCATTGACAGGTAAGATGAAGGTCACAGCAACCGTCCATTAGCCCTCAGCTACTGACACGCCTTCAGGAGGGACTAGCTGCCCAAGAGGAAGCCGATAGAGCTAAGACGGTGTGTGTGGTGGCTCGTGGGATACGACTCGCTGATTTGCACATACCGGATTCATTGACAGGTAAGATGAAGGTCACAGCAACCCTTCATTGGCCCTCAGCTACTGACACGCCTTCAGGAGGGACTAGCTGCCCAAGAGGAAGCTGAGGGAGCTAAGATGGTGTGTGTGGTGGCTCATGGGATACGACTCGCTGATTTGCACATAATGTTTTCAACATTATTCATTAGTTATTAGATGCTGTTCCTGTTTTGAAACGTGTTCCAATCATATAATTTAGTCTTTAAGGTATGTTACATGTACTATATCTGTGTGTCACAGACCAGTGACGTCAGTATATTTTTTGTTTCAATCACTAGGAATGATGCTGGCTCGTATCGACCACATGAAACCCTCTGAACAGATGCTGGTAAAATGCGCCGCTGTGCTAGGCCTAACATTCACCCGTCGCATGTTGGAGCTAATCATCCCCAACACTACCCCGTATAAGATCCGTCGAATCCTACAAACCCTCATGAAAACAGGCGTGTTCGAGTGCGCCGTCTACTACATGTCACTTCACGAGTGCGGCCAGCGGCCCACCCACGGTCTTAGCAGTTCGGTGTCGAGTCATTTTGGGGTGCTAGGTCACGGACATCGTCTATCGGCCGGGGTTATCTGTCACTGTCCGAAAACTGAACTCCGGGAGGAAGAAGTTGGTCCCGTTGACGTCTCCGTGGCGGCCGGTTCCACTCACATGTTCATGACAAACTGCACCAACCTGCGGTTTACCAGTTCGTTTATGCAGGAGACTGCGTACGGCTTGTTCCTGGCCGAGCAGCGACGCAAACTTCACCGACAGGCCGCCGAGTTCTTGGAATCGCAAGCGCATAAGTGTGTGGCATGCGGTGGCGGGGACTTTCTTCCCGGAAGTCACCAGTTGGTCGGAGCTGAGACCAGTATTAAGGAAGTTACCCCTAAGAAGGTTGGTGTGGAGTTACTGCATGATGCGTGTGGCACTAAAGCCACTGATACGACTGGAGGAAGTCAGCCAAATGCAGGTTGGTGCTGTGCTGTGCCTCAACTATAAATGGCCTGTCTACACGAGCCAACATTTGTTGGCCAACAAATACAAGCATTTGTCTGACATTGTCAGCCGACCAAACGTTGGATGGTGTGGATGCCACTCCAGACAACGTCCAACATCATCCGACAAGTTGGGCCAGGTAGCTATCACCCAATTTTGTTGGAGCTTAATTGTTAGATGAAATGGACCAATAGCAGAGTAGAATGCCTGTCACATGAAGACAGCAGCCAATCGCAGTAGAGATATGTTAGATCATGTTGGGCCGTATGGATGAGCGCATCCATGGTATGCTTAATAAGTTCAAACTTCATGTTGGTCCTTGTTGCCTGACAAATGTTGGATCGTGTAGACAGACCTTATCGCCCGTGCCTTGGGCCCATTTATGTACAAACAGCCACATTGCAGCAAAACAAGTCTGAAAATTGTATTAAACTGTTTTAAAATGCCAAGCAAAACTCTGAATCAATAAATGCATTTGCTGCATTATAAAGAAATCTTGATAAAATAACCTACTATATAAGTCAAGCTCCCACTGTGTGATTTTTTGCTACGAACTTCTCACAATGAGGTGATTGTTGAGATTACCTGATAGACTCTGTAGACAGTCTATAGAGAGTCTAAGGCCCGCGTCAAACGTCGCGCTTATGCCGTGTCAAATTAAATTCAACTTGGCACGACATTGGCACAACGTTAGCACGGCAGTGGCTTCAAACGTCGAACTTAATTGCAAACTCCCAGTCGAGCTTAAATACATCCAACATGGCGGATGAGTATTGTGCACGTGGGGTACCGTAAGTGGGGTACCGTGGCCGAGCGGTCTAGGTCATTGACTCGCAATCATAGGTGAAAACTTGGGGTTGCAGGTTCGAACCTCCCCACGGCTACGGTACCTGTGCCCTTGGGCAAGGCACTCAACCACACTTGCTCCATCCTTCGGAAGGGATGTAAAGCCGTTGGTCCAGTGTGTTAGGTAATGGAAACGCACTCTAAAGATCCCAGAGCATTCTTTCGTGAAGAGCAAGGGGGATCATCCCCGGTGTCTCTGGCCATTTCTAATTCTAATTCTTAATGGGTTTCCTCACCTTGGTATGAATACCAGAAAGAAATAATAATAATAATAATAATAATAATAATAATAATAATAATAATAACGTCATGGATGTTGTACACATGCGTTTTCCATTCTGTCCATTATACGTCGCCATATTTATTATTTTGATGCACTTGTTTGTTGGTTATTTCTTTACTCACATACGCGCTGCGAGCATGCGCATTCCTAGTTGTGAACAAAATTGCGGACCAATTTCGAACTGGAATTAAATTCGACACAGCAGAAGCACGACGTTTGAAGCCGAGCCGTGCTAGTGCCGCACTAAATTGAGTTAGCACGGCAGACCCTGTCGAGCTAAATTTTTCTGCCGTGCCGAATTCATTTTGCCGAGCCAAATGGCTTCAAACGTCGTGCTTGTGCCGTGTCGAATTTAAAAAAATCAAGTTGAATTTAAATCGACACGGCATAAGCGCGATGTTTGAAGCGGGCCTAATGTAATTTCAACATATGTTACCTAATCGTGGGACTTTCAAAAATTGCACAGTGGAAGGCCGACTTAAGATGAAACATGAAGTTTGTATTGTCCACGAGAAAAATTTATATTTGTTTGTGTAAATCGACCTTCGTTTTAATAACACAATTCGTCGTTGACATCGTTCTCCTCTCATTTCGCACAGGTCGTCACGCTCGCCACGTCAGCTTTGAACGAATGAATACAGGTAAGATGGCAAACCTGTACATTTTCCCACTCACAGAATATGTTATAATAATGATAGCTAGTTCTCATATAGCGCACTCCATGTCTCCTGACATCTCATCAGTGCACTTTACAACTATCAGGAACGATCTAAACATTGAGTTACAGAAACACCAGGGAGAAGGGAGAATCCCCTCCTCTTTGCAAACAAATGCTCTGGGATTTTATAAGTGCATTACACAACACACTAGACCCAGGGCTCGACATTAACTTTCCATGTGCACCTGTCCACAGGACAGGTAGAGATAAGATTTTACCTGTCCGACAAATTGTTTTACCTGTCCGAGGAGGTATTGTACAGAAATGAAATAAAACTCCACAAAGGAATGCATCTGATTTGTTCTAACGTGGAATTTTAAGGTTGTGTTTGAACCAGAAACACGCAGTAGCAAAAAGACGTGTATAAAAAATAAGAAACCGAAACGAAACTGAAGCCGTCATGTCGAAAACATCACAACTATGCACAAAGAATATCTGAAGAACTCATCGCTGGTACTTTGTCAATATGAACACACATGCAAAAGAACTGGTTCCAGTGCTGATAGCCCTCGAACAAGGTATGCGATCCCCCGTTCGAGGGTAAAAAATCCGCTAAACGAAGTACATGTACATTTAGTAAACGTATGTGAAAAATGATGATGCATGCACATGCGGAAGATTGTTGTTCGTTGCATGCCGGCCGTGCAGCCGCGCGATTGATGAACCTGAAAAACATTTTGCGGTATTTTCAAACTGCACGAAATGCAGGTCAGGATCGATTTACAGCCAAGAAAACAAGGAAGGTGAGCTTTTATTTAGTATATTTTCAGCTGTCCATCGGACAGCTAGGCACGGCACTGTTTTTACCTGTCCGACTGGCATGTTTTGGAAATTTTACCTGTCCCGGACAGTCGGACAACCGTTAATGTCGAGCCCTGAGACCTACGGTTTTACATCCCATCCGAAGGATGGAGCAATTGGAGTTAAGGCTGGATTCACACTGGGCCTTTTCGCATGTAAATTTGGCGCGTGTCGCTTTGAGAAAGTGGTGTAGTCGATTCTGTGGTTTTCAGAATCCACTCCAAATTCTCTCCATGCCGCTTTTTCTTCAAACGACAAGTATCAAATTTATGCGTGAAAAGGCTCGGTGTGAATATAGCCTGTGCACTTTGTTCAGTGGTGAAAGTATCTTAGTGGTTTCGAACCCACAACCTTATCATTGTAGGTTCACAAGCCTGCAGTTAGCGAGTCAGTGGACTAAACCATTTGCTCAACTGATGCGGATATTTGCCGCGAAATTAATGACGTCGACCCAAATTGATGAAAAATGTACCGTAATAAGACGCACTTTTTTCATTGTGGCAAAAAATCAAAAGTTGGGGGTGTGCCTTAAATAGGGATACTGTGGCCAGGTGGTTTGGGTCACTGACTCGCAATCATAGGTGAAATCTTGTTGGTTCGAACCTCCCCCCGGCTGCGGTACCTGTGCCCTTGAGCAAGGCACTCAACCACACTTGCTTCATTCTTCGGAAGGGATGTAAAGCCGTTGGTCCAGTGTGTTAGGTAACGGGAACGCACTTTAAAAATCCCAGAGCATTTTTTTCGTGAAGAGCAAGGGGATTCCCTGGTGTGTCTTGCCATTATCTAATTCTTCATGTGTTTCCTCTCGCTTGCGAGTAACAGTGCAATGGGCACTTTTGAGGAATCCTTGGTATGAATACCAGAAAGAAATAATAATAATAATAATAATAATACACTGGTGCGCCTTACACAATATTTACTTTTCCCCAGTGTGTTATGCGCCTTATACACAGTATTTTATGGTATGTGTTTTTCAGAGCCAGGGCCATCTGTTCAAGACCACACAGATAACACGATAAGCGCCCTCAAGAAGAGCATAAAGCGCCGCGGTGTAGCCACGGTGTCTCCAAACATCGACGAGCATCACGAATCGCACATCTTCATTCATGAAGAGGAAACTAGCGATGACGAGGATTCAGTTCCCAGCCACCCACACACAAAGGTCCTGACTGGGAGACGGGGAACTCTGGTCTTAAAGAAGGGATCACTGGATCACAGTGTTAGTGTCATAAGGTGGGTCAAGCCAAAGTACCAAATACCTGATAGTTTCGCTTTGGTGGAGTGTCGAACCCCGAGCTTGGGATCAGTTTGCGGTTATGTAAGCAATTAATTTTTTCAACATCCGCTATATAGCCGTTGCAGGGGAAAGCGCGCAAAATTCAAGCAGGCTTGTACACAAGCGCAGTACAAATGTACACTGTATGTAAATGCACACATGTACAATGTGTCTTGTACTCACTTCCCACCGTAGATGTCCCATTGTTTCTTTTTTGTCTGGACTTAGCTTTTTAGGCGACCGCTCTAATTTGTTTTAGAAATGGTTTTGTCTGAAGCTCTATAGTCTTTGAGAAATTAGTAAAACAATTAGTTTTCGTCTCATGAGACGAAAATATAATTCGCCCCAAAACCATTTCGCCCAAGTGCCATTTCATCCTAAACCACTTCGCCCGAGTGCCATTTTTCCCCAAATCACTTGGTCCAAACACTACATCGACCAAATGCCACTTCGCCCCAAAACCACTTCGTGCACAGGGCGTGGTTCAAGGCGAAATGGTTCAGGGCGAAGTGGTTTTGGGGCGAAATGACTGCAAACCCTTTTTTGACTGTTTTCTCAAAAGTTAGACGAAGTAGGAAGCTGGTTTTTGCTCAGGTTGGTTTTAATCATGCATATCTTCAATCACACAGGACGATAAAACTATTTGTAACAGTTTACCAATCATGTATACTATCTTTAAAATCTAATAACCATACGTACATAGGAAAAGAGGTGATCAGCCTCCTCGATCTTTCGGTCAGAGTATCTTTTGCATTTCATTTGTTGAACTGCATATAAACTGCCATTTCAGCTTTGGCGAGGCGTTAGACTCCCCAGCCAGCAGCCTAGCTGGTAGCCGCACCACGCTAGATATTGAGCTGATGGACCTGCGTGAATGCCGGTGTAGCGACGTTCTCAACTCGGTCTATCCCCAGCTGGTGCGGCATTGGCGCGCAGCCTGCCAAACGGACAAGACGGTGCATTTCCTATCGGAAGCTGGTAGTGCTGCTGTAGCTACTGGAAACAACATGCAGGTATTCGAACGTAAAATTAATGCTTTGGTTTTCCCAACACATGTGTGACATTTTGTGTCTAGGCACAAAAATCACAAATTATCTATTTCACAAAATATATGTTTGATATAGTGAGTTGGTTCAGGAATTTTGTATTGATGACAATAATTGGTTATGAGGGCTTAGAATAGAAATGTTTGGGTAAAAAAATGCATGGTCTCCCCCGTTATTGAAAATCATTTTTGTTCAATTGACCACGTTCACAGACGCCATCTTCTTAGGAAAAAATGCTACTGCGTATTAAACACTATCAAGTATATACGCACACGCACACGCTGTAACATGTTCCAATGCTCAAAATTTGTTCGAAATACGGCGCAGCCCATGCGCGTCACAAAAAAATACGCTAAAAATTCTGATGCACATGGCGATTTGTAGGAAGCGACGTCATTTGAACATGATCAATAGCTGAAATTAGCTTAACCCACAGTTTAAATACTGCTAATGATTCAAAAATACTTTCAGAAATACATTTTGCATCCTGTATTCATGAATTAACACACCTACGTACATTTAAAGTTACATTCTACTTTCTACTTTTAACGAAACGAAAATTAATATTTGACGTGGATGAGATTTAAACCCACGAGTGTGAGCTCAATGGATCAGCAGTTCACCTCGTCTCACTCCATCTTTGAGTGTGTATCACTCGCTGTACTGAGCATGATTAACCTTTAACAAAAAAAGTGTACCGCCCCCAACCATAGACCTCGCATTTTAATTTGCATAATGGCTCCCGCCCATTCAGTTTTTCCCGTAAAGTAATCCCAGCTACAATGCTGTAACTTGTACACTGGACTCGTGGCTAGAAGCAAATCGAGCACGCGCAACGAGGCAGCTGATTTGGCACCGAAGGAGACTGCTGAAAGAATCAAAAACATCCTGCATAGCACCCACGTGGGAGGTACACTCCAAACAATTTTAAGTTGGGATAACACTGCAAAAAACGAAAAGGGCTGCATTATTTTTCACAATTCTGTAATTCACCCACAGGATATTCATTCTAAAACACTTCCGAACTGGATGATGTACTTGGTTTGGTCTGGGCCGGTTTGCACATGAAAAAAAACAAAAGGTCATACCTAATATTCGATTCAATAAAATGCTATTCGAACATTCGATGGAAGATCGAATATTCCATTCGTTTGGCACACCGCTAACACCCACAGGGATCCCATGCACTATAAACCTACGGAACAACTCTAAACAATTCCACGTTTTTCCTTAGTAAATTCATGACACTTTTTCCTCCTAATTTGGTGTTTTTATCATCAAACTAACATTTTTACATGGTTTATAGTTAATAACAAGGGAAAATCCTGGGTGTCCGTGCAAGGTAATTAAAGGCCCAGTGTATCATTTGCAATGACCCCAAAAAGTAATCGACGAGTTTACAGGGGAAAAGTTCTGAAAGTAAAGATTGAATTAATAGCAACTATTCAATGAAAGGTTTTCGCTCAAAATTATAAAATTTTACCAGAAAATAATCCGTAAAGATGAAATTATTTAGATCGTTTGCAAACGATTTACTTATTTTTGGTCCAAAATGCATGGGCGCTGTGTACTCCGCGTGCGTGTTCCAATGCGATGCATTTTTATGGATCGCGCGCACACGCAGTATATGATGTGCGCCACAGAGTGCATGACGCAAGCCACATAGTACCCGATCAACTGAGAACGAATATTTCAAACACCGCGCCAAGACCAGGAAAATGCATATGATTTTCATGGTTTTTTTAAAACGTAGTACATTTGACAAAGCTTAAATTTCTTCGGATGAGTTTGTTGATGTCTTTCTTTTGATTTATAATGGTTTTATTCGCAGAATCGCTCAAAAACAGATCATCTACAGGGCCTTTAACCATGTGCATCTTTTATTACTTTACATACTTCATTTTTATAACAGGCACTGTCATACCTGCAAGAGGCTGCTGATATCATCAAATCCATTGACAGTGGTCAAGACCCTCTAGCAGACGACCCCTCACAAGTTGTGGCAATCGACAGGCAAGAACGTGCCAAAATTGAAAGTACAATGGGCCAGGTAAAACTCAGTTGGTTTTATGAATTTTGCCAGGCCACAAAATCTGATGTTATCAAAGTTTGTAGCTCTAGGTAGGCTGAGGAGATGAAAATATTAAAGAAGTCGAGGTAATGTTAAAATCCCTCTGTTGGGCTTGTTATAAAGCTCTAGTGTTATACCAATTCCAATCAGTGAGGAACAACTGAAATACCGTGTTTTGAAACCACCAGTTGGCTTCATACATGTAGATCAATTGGTAGGGTGTATGAACGTTAAGCAGAAGGTCCGTGGTTCGAATCCCGGTGGAGCCAAGTTGTTTTTCACTGCATCCAGATTTACCAAACTCATAGACATTTGTCGAAAAGGTAAAGTTGTTTTTTTATTATTATTATTTATTTCTGGTATTCATACCAAGGATTCCTCAATAATGCTCATTGCACTGTCACTCGCAAGCTAGAGGAAACCCATGAAGAATTAGAATTAGAAATGGCCAGAGACACCGGGGATTCTCCTTGCTCTTCACGAAAGAATGCTCTGGAATCTTTAGAGTGCGTTACCGTTACCTAACACACTTTATGAGTCTACTGGCTGATACAACGGGTACTCATCCCTGGTTTCTGCGAATTCGCGATGCGAAAACTTCACTGTGACGTCAAATTCACTTTCACATTTCCGTTTAAATCAGGCTTAAAGGGGTTGTGTCACAGTTTGCGAATGCACAGCAAAAGTTGAGAAAGTTGGGCTAACTTTTTCAAGTTCCGTCGCTCAGGCTTTGCATATACTATTCAATCTTGGCCATCCCTTACAATTCTTTAGTAATTCTGGCATTGGTGCACTTGTCAATTGTCAGGTTGTCCTGATGAATTACTTTTTAATTAAAATGGCACTGTTTGCCATATTTTTTTTAACGGGTGTGCGGCCGTTGTACGAAAAAGAGTATTTTCATCTCATAAAAAAAACCAGACAATTTGTATGGCATTTAATAAGTGACTAAGCTTGTGAAAATTTAGCTTACAAAAATGGCTTCACAAGCACTAGTTTTTGAGCCTGTTCAAGCTGCGCTAGATGTATTTTGCAGTGCATCACAATGCATCACAAGCAGTGCACAGGCCCAATGCAAGCATGTGCAACGAGCACAAGCAATATTTGGAAAATATATACATAAAAAAGTCTGATTTTTACTGAATTGGCAATTTTGGGAAACTTTGTGTGTGTCAACTTCGCCACAATCTCACTTTAAAGACAATTATATGAATGATGTCATTTGTTTTAAAATTTGGCAATTAAACAGGCTTTGTTCAAAATGGGCCGTCTGGACGAGTCCATGCCTCACTTTCACCAATCACTGCGTCTGCTTGGCAATAGGCAGCCAAAGTCTCGAGTCGGAGCCCACTTCAAATTGTTTGTTGCAGGCATTCGTCAGCTATTCCACGTCTGGTTCCCAGAGCGCGCCATTGGGAGTCCTTTGTAAGTATGATGCCGGCCAACTTAATTATCTTTCTGTTTTCACCGTTAAAGGCCACTGTATCATTTTCAATGACCTAAAATGTTTATCAACAAGTTGACAATGAAAACCTTCCTCAAAGTAAAGATTGCATTGGTAGCAACTATCCAATGAAATGTTTCCACCTCAGATGATGTAATTTTACTAGAAAATAATCCATGAAGATGAAATTTATTTAGATTGTTTGCAATCTTTTTTCTCACAATTGTTGTGTCTGGTGCACCTAGACATTGAATTAAGATCTGTATTCATTAAAGGTGTCTGTATTAAATTAAAGGTATGCAATTTTGCATTAAACTAAATGTTCTTGCTTTGACCAATGTGCAGAAAGTGGGACGGATATGTGGAGCAGGCACGGTGCCTGTCACACATGTGGCACTCATACGGCAGACAGAAGGACATTCTTCGGTGTCTCCTAACAGCCCTCCAACAGGTCAATCTAGCGGAAAATGCAGACGATGAGCTCCATGAGGTATGAACTGTTGCACTACATGCATATTTGAATAAACTGGCGTTACCTTGAAAAGAGCTTCCTTTAAATAGGTTTTCTCATTCAGTTTTAACAAAGTACCTCCCAAGTTTGTTTCAGATGCATTCGTTTTAGCACAAATTTGAATGCAGTTTGGGATCATCCTTTAATGAATTTGAGCGAGAAAACCTATAATAATCTATCGAGAAACATTGACATTGCAGCTGACTTATTGACTTCACTACAATTGCGCTTGACTAACTTTATACGTCAGTAAGAAACGAATGTCGCCAAAGATGTTTTTGGCTATCTTTGCACTTCGATATGCCTTTTGCTTAGTATACAATAACACGTAAAACAGTCAACAATTACATTATGCTAATCTGGAGAAAAAAATAAAAAGACATCGCTTTTGCGACATGTTTTTTTAAATTTGGCTCAGAAGATGCGTTGCAAGAATGACAGGTTGCATCCTCGCTGTGCCTCGCATCTATTGTTTCCTTTGTCTAAACTCTTCCCACAGGCTTAACACTGATATTACCTTGTGGGGTACTAAGTAGACAAAGACCGACTTGTGGGGTACCTTTGTTCGCCTTTGTTCCTTGTGGGGTACCTTTCTTCCGGGTACCCCATAAAGGTTCAAAACCATATTCAAAAATACTTGTGCATTCTACCAGTTGCTTGTTTGTGTGGAAGAATGGAAAATACACGTCCATTAAATTTACCTTGTTTGTGAAATTTAAGCTCTTCCTGTCCAAACTCAAACTATTACCCAAACATCTTTTACAGCTTGTTAGCGCCTATACGAATATGATCTTGTGCTGTCAAATGAGCAAATGGGAAAACACAGCCACCCGCTACGAACAGATTGCAATGAAAAGGTAAGAGGACAATTGGTGTGTCAGTATGTGTACAAAAACAAGTTGTGTTAAAAACGATGTGAGCATAACAATTAATTTATGAACAAAAATGGGATTCGATCAATCCCACGCCTGTAAAGCACAATCGATTATAACAGTCCATCGTTTGATAAACTATTTGACATCCTTGTCTGATGAATTATTGTATTTATTAGATGCATTATTAGAAAGAGCAAAATTTAGCTGTGAGCATAAAAAATTACTAAGTTGATAAGGGATGGATTTGAACTGACATGCACGAAGCACAATAAATTTGACTGTTCAGCCACCTCTTCTGATAGGATGTCAGAGACCGGCCGGCACAGTTGCAAAGGCATATTTGAGCTATGAGCATAAAACTGAATTTGTCAACGAGGATGCGACTCGAACCCATGCGTGCAGAACACAATGGTTTAATAGCGGTCCATCGTGGTATTCAGTCAACCACCTCATCCGACAACATTTTGGAGATGGTTGAAAAACGGTTTAGAAATCGGTCAGCTTGTAAACTGACCGTGCCAAATGAGTTGGATGTACAGTCTGGGCCGAGTTTTTGCTACCAGTTCTAGAAACCAGCGGCTGATACAGGCACAGTAAAATACCAAAATACAAGGGAAATTCCAGGCAGTACCCGAACATTCCAGGGGCGGATTGCAATAAAATCGACTTAGCCACTGGTCTAAGACCGATTTTTATAGCCGACTATCCGACTTAGCCGGTCTCAGCTTAGACACCTCTTTAGCCCATTGCAATAAACCAGTCTAACTGAAGTACGGCTGCGCCAGCCGTAAACACACACATCTTAACGGAAAGTGACGCAGCCGGCTATCCTTGCGTGATTTCAAGCCAAACAAACGTCCTCACGAAGCCACTTGATGACGCGTGTGTAGTGCAGTTTTTGCAGAGAAACTGACCGCAAAAGTTATCAAATAGCACTATAAAGGATCTAATGGGCACAATGTGCGTTTTGTTCGTCTTTTTTCATGCAAGATTAGGAGATGTAGCGCGGTGTCTAAAAATTATAGCCTGCTCGCCGCGGGCTTAAATTTTAAGACTGGTCTAACTTTAAGACAACGATATTGCAAGCGGGCTATAATTATAGACCGGTCTTAGTGGACGCCGCGTTAACCGGCTAAGCCTATAGACCGGTCTCAGACCGCATATTGCAATCCGCCCCAGGTGGTACCCAGAGGCGAGTTCAATAGCGCAATACGTATGCATACCGACAATACCTTCAACGGTGAAGGTATAGGAAAATACCCATACCGGCGTACGTATTGCGCTATTGAACTCGCCTCCGGTGTACTGCTCAGAATGTCCATTATATTTTTGCACTTTAATGGGCCCCGATCCACCGCTGATTTCTGGTTATGGTCGCAATAATTTGGCCCAGACTGTGTGACATTCGACTCATTTCACACGGTTGGGTCACATTTGTACCTTAAAGGCCCTGTAGATGATCTGTTTTTGAGCGATTCTGTGAAAAAAAACATTATAAATCAAAAGAAAGACATCAACAAACTTATCCGAAGAAATTTCAGCTTTGTCAAATGTACCACGTTTAAAAAAAACCATGAAAATCCATATGCGTTTTCCTGGTCTTGGCGGGGTAGTGGCACTCTGTGGCGCACATCATACATGTATACTGCGTGTGCGTGCGATCCATAAAAATGCATCGCGTTGGAACACGCACACGCAGTACACAGCGCCCATGCATTTTGGACCGCGTAGATGCGAACCAAAAATAAGTAAATCGTTTGCAAACGATCTAAATAATTTCATCTTTACAGATTATTTTCTGGTAAAATTATATCATTTTGAGCGGAAACCTTTCATTGGGTAGTTGCTATTAATTTAATCTTTCTTTTCAGAACTTTTCCCCTGTAAACTCGTCGATTACTTTTTGGGGTCATTGCAAATGATACACTGGGCCTTTAAGGCAGACTTGAGTCGTTCGAAACCAGAGTCTGAGATATTGGCTGTGTATATTTCTGCTGAGAACTGTATTTCACTATTATTTCATGTTTGTTAAATTACCAGATGCATTGATTCACCAACCGGCGTGGGTCCCGATGACCTCATTACCATAGGTCACCTGTACGCTGTCTGTACCAGGGTGCGATTGGGCAATGGACGCATACAGGGTGCTATAGATACAGGTAGGTTGTACACAATTCATAAATGCCTTAATGGTCTTAATACAGACGATAAAGACCAGCTGCATTTAAACACTTTCTCTTCTGACTCTAGTCAGTTTCAGCATGTATGAAAAACGTGTACGTACACAAAAACTGTATATGCCAAAAAGCAAATTAGATGCAGTGTACGTGACACAAAATTGTGTACGTTTACCAGTGCGCGTGCACGTACAGCGTGCGCGATCGAACAAAAACAACTCGATGCTTGTGGATGTGTGGATGCGTACACAAAAATGGCAAAAACAGGCCATATTTTTTAACGAGCGCCCTCAATTGATTCAGTAATTTTGCGAAGAAAACTTGTGCGAGTCTAGTTGTCACGCAAGTGCCATGACATACAGCGCTTTACCATGTATGTACTGTGCATGCCGCGCGCTCAGCAACCTGACGGAGTCTGCAACGAGTAGCGAAGCGGACGTGTATAAGTCTAATACATAAACAAGCACCATCTTTGCCTGCATCGCAACGGCCGAGCGTGTGGTGTGTGTGATGCGTGCATGTGTGCAGTGCTGTGGGGGCCGCGGCTGGCACGATGCGGTACGGTATATATAGGCCTACTGTGTATATTTACACGCGTTAATGCGTGAAAAACGATAAGTGGCTGTGGTGTGGTGCAATACAGTTTCATGAGGTAGTTAGTCTTCTCTATTGTACTATCTAGATAGATGTCCTGCATTCTCTCCTTGTTTACAGGTTACAGTGCGCTGAAGATAGCTGAGAAGATTCACGATATTGACCTTCAGATGCAAATACTCCCCCTATTGGCCAGCGCCCTCATGCAGGCTGGAAGGTGAGCTTTGCAAATTCACAGTCATAGAGATAGTATGTAGACCCACTATTCCCGTGCTTAACTAGTATTAGTCCTCAAAGTTCCCAAAAACCACCTTTCAGCTTTCTCCTCACAGCGCCCAAAACCGCCCTGTATTTCTTCCATTTTCACCAGTGAAGTTCAAGTTTCTGTAAACATGCCCTCATAGCTTGACTCGTTCTCTTTCAGATCTTGTGTTCAGTAAGGTTGGCTACTATTGGATAAATGTAGTTATTGACCTTGACAAAGAACATTACCTTTAAAACATTACCAAAAAGCTCTGAGAAGTAATAAGATACACTACCCATCAAAACTTTTGAAACACCTTGAAAGTTTTAGGTTTTTGAGAAGGAAGTATTATTTTGTTTATTTATAATAAACCAAGCTATTAAAGCAAACGGATGTGTAAGGGGTATCTGGAGAGAAAGCAGTCATCTGGAGTGCTGTCCATCATGGAATGGGCTGCCCAGTCACCTGATCACAATCTCATTGAGCTCCTCTGGGAGGAGTTGGATCGTAAGGTCAGAAACAAATGCCCAACCAGTCGAGAAAACCTCTGGAGAGTCTTAAAAGAGGCGTATTTCCACTGAATGTTTGGAGAAACTGACAATCAGGATGCAGAGATTGTGTGTAGCTGTCATAGCTGCTAAGGGGGGATTCTTTGATCAACATCAAGTTTAGCCGTTTCTTTTTGCATTCTCTCCAATTTGTTGATAAAGCCCACTGCTGAGGCCGAAGATGGCACTAAAATGTATATATTGCTTTTTGTTTGAATACACCTACATTTGCTTTCACAAAATTAACATTCACAAAATTATACGTTTTCTTCTTAAAAACCTGAAACTTTCAAGGTGTTTACAAAGTTTTGATGGGTAGTGTACACAGTGAGTGTGGATGGGTTAACGCTGTGGGTCAATTTTGGGCAACGTCAGCACTGTGCCTGTTTGCCCTGATGATTGCTTGATTAATCGACGAAGATTTTTGTTGAATGAAGCAGTTTCCCTAATGTCGTCCACATTATTTTGGAACATTAAATTTATTAAAACCCGCGGCATACGTTTGCGATTTACCGGCCAACCGGACACCAGAACATTAGATGCAGAAAATTCAATCAAGTTTGATTTGCCCCGGTCGTGGGTCGGTATGTGGGCCAATGAGCCGATTGGCCGGTAAATCGCAAAGGTGTGCGGCGGGCTTTATGGAGCGACGTGCACACACATTGTGTTTATGGCACACACATATGTAGTCTTGTACCCACCTCCCACCGCGGACGTCCCATTGTCCCTCTTTTGTTTGTACTTAGTTTTTTTTGGCGACTGCTCTCATTTATTTTGTACACGATTTCAAATCACGGACGTCCTCAGCAATCAGGGACTCTATTGTTCATATTATTTCTCTATTTTATCCAATGGGGCGACACTTTCTGTGTAGAGAGCCCTATTAGGGTGACCCACTCTATTAGGGCTACAATTTGGGGTAGCCCCAATATTTTGGAAGTCAAAATCAATTTTTTTAGGTCAAAATCCATCTTTTTCAAATCGACAACCATTTTTATTAGGTCTAGAACCGTCTCTCTTAGGTCTGGAACCATTTTGAGAACCTCAGGTTAACAGAAATTTGGTGTCCAATCGATGTCTTTTAGCCGAAATTTCGGTGTCGCCCCTTTGCTGCATTAAGAGATATTATTATTATTATTATTATTTATTTCTGGTATTCATACCAAGGATTCCTCAATAGTGCTCATTGCACTGTCACTCGCAAGCGTGACGAAACCCATTAAGAATTTGAATTAGAAATGGCCAGAGACACCGGGGAATATCCCCTTGCTCTTCACGAAAGAATGCTCTGGGATCTTTAGAGTGCGTTACCATTACCTAACACACTGGACCAATTGCTTTTCATCCCTTCCGAAGGATGGAGCAAGTGTGGTTGAGTGCCTTGCCCAAGGGCACAGGTACCGCAGCCGGATTTGAACCCGCAACCCCAATTTTTCACCCATGATTGCGAGTCAATGACCCAAACCACTTGGCCACGGTACATCCCCCATTTGAATACAGCAACTCGCACAATGTGTTTAAATGAGCCAATGGCATTCCTTCAATCAACTCCCAAATTGTTAGTAGTGATTGCACATGTTTTAGCACAACTCATCCCCACCCTTTCGTTTAGGATGACATCCTGCGTGGAGATGTTAGGCAAGTTATCGTACGCAGCAACTGAGGAGGAGAACTTCCGGGCCCGTGGGGCCTATTACTGTGGCTGCATGGACCTACTGCTAGAAGCAGGTACTCAATGCGTACTTTTGAGAAAATTCCTGATTATTCTTCAAAGGTATTTGTGCTACAGGGTTGACAGTTGTGTCAGTACACACTGAATAAGAAGACTACTATATGCAGGGATGTCATTGATCTATAAAATATGTCTTTGAACATTTTGTTTTTGTCCACATGCCAAAAGCCATGCAAATGGATTTAACCAATAATGGATTTAATCGATATTTAGACGCCGATATATATCGATATATATCGATATATATCGATATCAGTAAAATGCCTATAACGACAGAGCTTAATTGAGCATGGGTCTGTTCTTCTGGGTAGAGGAAGCCTTTACTTGGGACTATTAACATCAAAGTTTATGATTGTGACAATTCAAAGACATGTCTTTGAATTGTAAACTCATTTTGTATTATATTTTGCTTCAGGATTTGTCTTGGAGAACCACGATACGTGTGTGGACTTCTGTACTTTGGTTACCACTGATCCGGCCTATGCAGCCAACAAAACTGTCAGATACTACCTGATGACGTCACTTGCACTATGGTAAACAACTGTAATCGCTGATCTTGAAAAATCATATTGTCCTCATCGGGATTCAAACCCGAGACCTCGGGCACACCAGATACATGCTCTACCAGCTCAGCTGTAGAACCCTATTAATGCAGTAGGACGGTTCGTGTTCCCAGAATCAGTCTTAGGGGCTTTTCCAAATCTCGGCTTCGTCTCCGTCTCAGGCTCCATGTGGTTTACATGGAGCCGGAGCTTGAGCCTGAGCCCAAGTCGAGATTTGGATAAAAGGCCCATAATGCAAACCTCTAACTGGAAAGGTGCCAGACTATTTATGCATTCCAATCCTATGGCTGCATTCGAATTACTGGCCTTGGCTGTGGATTTGGCTGTTGCTATGATGTTTCTACGGACTGCTATTGTTCGCTCGTAACAACAGCATAGCAACAGCCAAATCCACAGCCAAAGCCAGTAATTTGAATGCAGCCATAGTTTTAACCACGAGGCTTGGAACACAGTAGTCTGGCATTTATCCAAGAAATGCACATTGTGTAGTATACAAATACATGTAATGAATTTAACATGCACATAGTCATACTGTACACGCGCACAGTGGGCGCGGGCGCACCGTGCAATGGAAAAACGTATGGAACAAAATCGCACGGCAAATGGAACAAAATTGCACGGTTAGTGACGTTGCATTAAATGGATTAAATATTAAACGACACGTGACCTGCCATCGTCCAATCAGATCACAAGGATCTACTTGGGCATTATATAAAACTGATTTAGGGGACATGATTGATCTGTCTTTTTGTGTAAATAGAAATAACCAACACAGTATTTGGTATAGTGCCTGATCACCATTGAAATGAAACAATGGTGATTAAGTACCATGCAAAATATTGTTGGTAACTTACTTTGCCCAGTTGCACTCCCATGCAACACCGAGAGAAAAATTTGGTTCGTAAGGAAAACCTGAGAGAGTATACCACTGTGCTTTATAGCTCAGCTGGTAGAGCATCTGCCCGGTGAGTCAGAGGCCCATGTGATTTTTCTCTTATCCCACGTTTTGAGTGAATAAAGTCCATGGGCCACAATGGTATTATTCCTTCCGGCTTCTCATAGACCCATTTTTTGTGTGTCTTATCTTGAATGGATGCGCAACAGGGCAAAGTAACCAGTGCAAATTTATGGTGCCACTTGAACGATATATAATGAAATGAAAAAATACTGAGCATCAAAAGAAAGTGACTAAGCAATTTTTTTTTGGGTAAGCATCTATGTTCAAATATTTATAACTCATGACAACTGTTCTTAAATGTCAATTTGACCTATTGAGCTCGTGCTGATGACGTCATTTTTGGAGTCAAATAATGCCGCGTCATTGTGGAAGCAATGTGCGTGCGCTTTGTGTCCATAGCGTGCGTAACGCGCAATGCTAAGGCTCCCATTGGTGAATTAAACCGCGTTACGCCCACCAGAGACACGCACAACGCGCACGTACGCACAACGCGCACGTACGCACAATGCGCACGTACGCACATCGCTTCCACAATGACTCAGCATTATTTGACTCCCAAAATGGCGTATTTGCAAGTGTTCGAAGGGGGTCAATTGGTAACCTGAAATTGAGCATGACATGCTTGAGTGCCTTTCTATTTGTGAACTGCCCAATTTGACCTTTCTGCTGAAAATAAAAGAACAAAATCTTGATAAGATTCTTTTAACTTTCAGTATAGATAGACACTCGGGTTTAACATTCTACCCAATTCTCATCCTAGGTACATGCGTAAGGACTGCATCGAGCTAGCCCGTAAGTGGCTCGTCACCAGCCAGGGGGCTCTGCCACCCAGTAAACTACCCAGCTTCATGGCAGTCAAGGCGGGATTGAAGATGCTTGAATGCAGGCTACTGGAGTACTACCACGCTATCAAGTCACACAGCAGGAAGGCGAATAAAATCAGAGCTACCGTCAAGAAGGTGGGCATAACCTACCGTGGTTTGCAAAATTATTTAAACATCTGGGACGGATTGCAATAAAAGTCCAGTGTTGTATAGCTGGCTATCCAAATTAGCCAGTCTCGGCTTAGTCACTAGTTTTATAGCCCATTGCAATAAACCAGTCTAACTGAGGTACGGCTGCACCAGCCGAAAAACAACTCAATGGAAAGTGATGCAGCTGGCTATACACCAATCCGGTAACTAAGGTCTCCTTCCCTGTACATCCGCCATAGCTGGGGGGCTTCCACTGAACGAACTGTATGTTTTTGCTGTTGCTGAAGCTGCATTTGTTTACTTCAAACAAGTTGCGCGTCTTTGTAGGGTTGTGTACGCGAAGGCGGGCGCGTCGCGTGTACCTGAAGGAGGCGCGTCGCGTGCATGCGGAGGGGCGCGTTCGTGCATGTAATGGATGAACGCTTTTCGTTCTAACAGCAACACAAAATGCACAGCCCATGCACTGGACGCCCCCCAGCTATGGCGGATATACAGGGAAGGAGACCTTAGTTACTGGATTGGTCTATACTTTTATGTGTATTTCAAGCCAAACAAACGTCTCCACGAAGACACTTGATGACGCAGTTTTTGCAAAGAAACTGACTGCGGAAGTTATCAAATAACACTAAAAAGGCTTAAATGGGTATGTGTGTTCTGTTCGTCTTTTTTCAACCAAAATTACAAGATGTAGCGCGGTGTCCAAAAATTGTTGCCAAAATTGTTGCCTGCTCGCCGTGGGCTTAAATTTTAAGACTGGTCTAACTTTAAGACAACGATATTGCAAGCGGGCTATAATTATAGACTGGTCTTAGTGGACGCTGCGTTAGCCGGCTAAGCCTATAGACCAATCTTAGACCGCATATTGCAATCCGCCAACGATGACATTGATATTTAATGCCTTTGGAGCCGTCCAAAGTTGTCATAATTTTTGCAGTTCTAGGAAGGGGGGAAGGGATTGAGGGCAGCGTAGGACTTTACATGCACTATAAAAAGTTAAGCAGTATTTTTGGGGGAGAGAGCGGGGTCTTGAAAAATACTACGCTTAGTAGAACTGTGAAAATGTTGACAACTTTGGAAGGCCCCTTACAATGCCTGGTTTACATTTTTTTTCACCTGTATTAAAGACATATTACATAATTAGAAAACTTTTTAAAATATTAACAACAGAAGAATAAGATTGATAAACTCCCTTGCAGAAATGTCACCCTCATAAATGAAGTAATACTTCAGAAAACCTGAACAATCCAAGCATGGTTTTCGTGTTGAATGAGTGGTACAAAAAATTGTCTGCAGACAAACAAAAAAGCACCTTCATTTGGCAATTTCTCTCACAAAGGTACCATTTTACACAAGACAAAAAATCATGTGGTGTTGGTTTACCATTGCTATCAACACTTTTAGTCAGTTTTGGCGCTTTAAAGCAGGCCTCTCACTGTGCGATTTTTGCCACGAATTTCCAACGATTAGCTACGATTAAATACGATTGTGTATACAGCGTTTGCCCTTAACTTTTTTTCCCAACTGGCCAACAGGGCCAGTTGGCTTAAGTCTTCACTGGCCCGTCAGCATTTCAAGTGGCCCAGTTAAAATTTCCGGTTGTTCTTTTTACACACAGTTGACCTTTAATGTTTGCAATAACCACATTTGAGTGAATAAATTAGGAAAATTTGGTAGTCATGAGGTTCTCCCCAGTACATGTTATATTTTAACTGGACAGCCGGACCATTTGGGGAGGCTTTCCAACTGTCCCGAGATGATTTCAACTGTCATTTTGCCAAGGGACCAGTGCTAATTCGAATGCTGGTATAGAGTCTATAGACAGTCTCTGGTAATCTCATCAAATCGTACCTAATCGTAGCAAATTTGTGGCAAAAGTCGCACAGTGGGACGAGGCCCGCTTAAGGCATAACAGTAATATACCCTTTTAGTGTACTAAAACTGTTAACTTGTATTATTTCTCATCTAATAGTTGATGAAGGCACTCAAAGGCCACACTAAGCGATATCCCGGTCTGAAGCCACGCCTCGAACATCTCTCCGCCTATAAGTCCAAACTCGACGGCAGTGACAAGGCCGCCGGGGACCAGCTAGCCCGTGCAGTACAGATAGCCAGCGAGGCAGGGAACCAGCTGGAAGCATCCTGGGCACAACACAGCCAGTCAGTGTGGTTTGATCCGGATCACCCTAAGACGCAAGACGAATTCTGGCAGAGGTCGACCGAAGAGGACCTCGATTGGCGCGCAGCGGGGAGTTTGGAACCAGTGGTGGTTAAATTCTCGCTGCCTCTGGTTGGCTAGGCCAAGTTTAAATTGTTCGGTCGCCACAAATTGTTCAGAAACAAAGATTAAATTTAATTCGCCAGTGGAGAAGTTTATAAGTCCCAGATCCGATTGATGTCGCTCGTCCAATTTTAAGATAAATTAGCTTCGGCATTCCCAGGTCCATGGGTGTCAGTGTACCTTCCATTCATTTGTTTTCGATTTTAAAACAAAAACCAAATAATTGAAAAATGAAATCGTAAAGAAAATGTGAACATTGGATGGCTTGTGAAGTCCAGCGTGATCGACCCTTGCAGAATTCTTCCGGTTCTGGCAGATTTAAAAAAAAAAAATGAAACTAGCAGAATTTTGCTACATGTATTTGCATCTGCGCCTGTAAGGTATATTTTGCCATTAAAGTTTCAGAATATTAGCATGTTTACATTTATTTCATGTGATTTGGGGTGATTTGCCAGATTTTAAAAAAATCTACAAGAAGTTCCAGACGCGTCGAGCAGAAGTTTGCGATTTACAACTGGTCACACTATTTTGAACATAATGTCATATGTTTGCAAACAAACGTGTTAAAATCAACATTGAAGTGCAGCATGCAATGTTCAAAATAAAATGAATTGAGGGTACCAATGCATTGTTGAAAATATTTGGTGGTCTATTTTCACTTAAACCTTTCGTTAACACCACTGATTGTTGAATAGTTTTATTTATTTATTAATGCTTCCTGAACATTTCTATTAAATTTTTTAACTCGGGATTACAGGGTTAAAAATGACATTTATTGTGAAATAAAAATGAAAGTTGTTATTGAATTTACCATTTTGTCTGTTGGATCTTTTAGTGTTAATTTTCATTTCATTAAAGGAGTGTGACCAGATCACTTTTTTTTTACCCATAACTCCCCGGGACTTACCTTATGGGTCATGAGATTTTTATATCATAACATCCGTTATATTTTTCTGATTACGAAACTGAAACTCCCGCGCTTCTAGGCCGCATATTTCCGAGGATATCGTCGAAAATCCACCGATTATTTGTAAACTAATTTTCCAGTATCAACGTTTATCCGCTGAAAGCATACTCGATAGTTTTGTTCAATTTTTTACTGGAAATTGCGAATGTTTTCGGGTTTTTGGGACATGGGAGGTGTGTATGGGAGTTACTTGATAATATTGGTAAGTTACATCGAAAACTATTTTCCAGAAACTCTGGTCACGCTCCTTTAAACCCTTAAATTGGACAAAGTTAAAGCCCAATGTATTATCTGCAATAACCCAATTTTTTACTTCATGAGTTGACAAGGGGGGGTGAAAGCAAAGTGTTGATAGCAGTGGTAATAATAAACACCACATGAATTTATCTGTCCAAGATGGTTCTTTTTGTAAGAAATTAAATATCTGAAAGTGGTTTTAAAAAAATAAAATGTGTGTGCCCACATTTTTACTATTCACATTACAAAAACCGTGCATACATGTACTTTTGAAAGTTTTATGAAGCATTGATGCATACGTAGCCGAAATGTCTGCAGGCTACCATTTTCTTTTATACCCAGCACGATATTGGGCCTAGGGACTCGGAGTCCCCCTAACGCCCCTATGTGACTCGACAGGTACACTCTTCCCTTTTGTTAATGCACCAACGCCCCCTAAAAACTAAAAGGAATTCCTTTGATGTTTGAGACACAATAGACTGCCGAAGTGAATACGTCATCTTTTGTTGGTTGCCTTGGCAATTGGCTCTAAACTAAAAATCACTCAACCGTGTCCCTGTGCTTTGCAATGGTACGTTTTCCGACGGCCATGATAGTTTAGAGCCAATTGCCATGGCAACACGTCACACTTCGGCTGTCTACTGGGGAACAATGGTAGGGTGGGGTTAGCCCTACAAATAGACTACTAAAGTGTGACGTCGGTTGCCATGGTAATTGGGTCTAAACATTCGCTGGTAATCTGAAACGTCCATTGGTATAGCGCAGGGAAACAGTTCACTGGTTTTAGTGTAGACCCCAAAACCATGGCAACACACAAAGGGTGACGTTTTCACTTTAGTAGTCTAGGTTCGAACCTCCCCACGGCTACGGTACCTGTGCCCTTGGGCAAGGGATGTAAAGCCGTTGGTCCAGTGTGTTAGGTAATAGAAACGCACTCTAAAGATCCCAGAGCATTCATTCGTGAAGAGCAAGGGGATCATCCCCGGTGTCTCTGGCCATTTCTAATTATAATTCTTCATGGGTTTCCTCACGCTTGCGAGTGACAGTGCAATGAGCACTATTGAGGAATCCTTGGTATGAATACCAGAAAGAAATAATAATAATAATAATAATAATAATAATATTGCGACTGTAATAAGTCAGATTTGAAAAGCGAGCTATTTACAGCCCTATTTGTAGGGCTAGGGTGGGGTGTACCCTCGGCCCCATATCGTGCTGCATATGAATTTGTTTAACTAGATTTTTTATGCCCTCGGGCTTATTCCAGGAATCCGTTAAAAAAAAGTTAAATGGCCTTTAATAAATATAATGGCACAAAGGGCAACTAGTGTGCCAAATGTGGCAGAGGGACTTTCTCGCAACAATATTCTTTTATGTTCACGCCCCGGGTTCACGCAACGCCCAATCGCCCTCCTACCTCCCCTGAAAACATGAACAGAATTCAGTCTTGAAATTCCTTGGATGTTTTAGACATAATGGACAATAAAAGGGGCGGGGGAGGTGAGGGCGCCCTTTGCCACACATCGTGCATGCACCGAGTGGTAATGTATATGAGCAACCAACCGGAACCAAAGCATGCATTATGCAGACACCTGTTGCGTGAACTGTCAACAGGTAGCCCGTTGTGCATGAACGGCAGACGGATCCCGGAACAGTTAGTAGTGATCGCAAGTTGCGAGGTTTTACTTGATCTCTTCTTACTTGCGAAGCAAAAGCAACACAAATCAACACACTAATCACCTCTTGCAGTCACCAATCGATCGGTTTGAGTCATGGCGTCGAAACTGAAGAAAACTTTCCGTTTCAAGACGGTGAAACCCCCAGCGATTGTGAATCCAATTTTGACAGACGAGGAACGAGAAGAACTGTCTGGTTACGAGTACCCGTGGCACAACATTGCGTTTGAGGGTGGCGGTAATAAAGGCTTGGCCTATGCTGGATCCGTGCGGGTAAGTTTGGGGTAGCTGCGCTGGGCTGCGCGCGGTAGGCCGGCCGATCAATGTACCGACCGCTGGCACGGCGTAGCCTGGGACTAGACAGAATAATTCTGTCCCTACGGATTTCCCGTAGGGACAGAAGGTACCTCTTTCATACAGTGGATTGTTGTCATTTTGCCTCCAAATTAGAATCACACCCAAAAAATTCCTCCTAGTTGTGTCCTGCAATGGTTTCAGATGTCCATGATTGGAAAATGATTGAAAGAAAATACTTACAACACCGTTTTTGAAGCAAAAATGTTCTCCCAAATGCAAACTGACCGACAGATTTCCTCGTTATATGACGTGTTAATAATTCTGGAGTTGAGAACCAGCCGGAACCTAGCACGAAATTCGGGCCGGAATTTCGGCTGGCTGGATTTTGTACATATTGTTATTTTTACGGCTTCCGGAAATGCTCGAAAGGTCGATGGAAAGTTAGGCACAATTCTACGCACAGATGCCGCGCTTTTCAAATGATTTTGTAAAATCGTAAAAAGCAAAAATTCCACAATTTTTTTCTTCTAATCGGTAAAGAATATCCTCAAGTTTATTTTATAAGCGCCCCGAAAGATTTGGTCATGGAAAAACTTCGAATTTTTCCTTTTTACGATTTTACAAAATCATTTGAAAAGCGCGGCATCTGTGCGTAGAATTGTGCCTAACTTTCCAGAGACCTTTCGAGCATTTCCGGAAGCCGTAAAATTAACAATATGTACAAAATCCAGCCAGCCGAAATTCCGGCCCGAATTTCATGCTAGGTTCCGGCTGGTTCTCAACTCCAGAATTATTAACACGTCAACGAGGAAATCTGTCGGTCAGTTTGCATTTGGGAGAACATTTTTGCTTCAAAAACGGTGTTGTAAGTATTTTCTTTCAATCATTTTCCAATCATGGACATCTGAAACCACTGCAGGACACAACTAGGAGGACATTTTTTGGGTGTGATTCTAATTTGGAGGAAAAATGACAACAATCCACTGTATGAAAGGAAAGCTGACTGACTAGCCTGGGACACGCCGCAGTGCGAATGGAAAAGCTGTTTTCAAACTGTTGTAATTTTCGTAATCCTCTGACTATGGGGAGAGAAGATGATAATAATTTTTTCTTTAAAATTACTCGCCAAGCATATGCCGGATGATCGGTAATGAAGATTTGGAAAGAATTGAGTAGGGTAAATGTTAGACCCGTGAACAGGGCTTCGGAAAATCCTCAGCCCTGGAGCCGTTTCTAACCCCAAATCTGTGGCAATTAAAATTCACGCAAATGAGTGCACAAGCCTCGCTCTGGTTACGTTCATTTTAATAGAAGAAAAGGGAAGATGGCCGCACCGTGACAAAGGTCTATACCGCGTACCTATTGCACTATTGAATTTGCCCCTGGTTTTGTCTTCATTGTGCACAATAGCTTTAGTAGTAAAATAATTGCTTCCTATGTGTACCGTACGTATCCTGCATGCTAACTGCTTCTGTATGCAACTAGCCCCATTCATAATGTAACACTAGTCTTTGTAAAAGACGTTCTAACTTAGTTCCGTTCGTGTACGTACACGCAAGCAACATTTCACCGTAGGGACTGGGAACTTGTTTATTTTACGGAGACTGTTAGTATATCTTTGGTTACTTGCCCAGAAAATTCCGAGCACATTACACGAATACCATGCACCATAATCAGTCTTATGATCATTATTCATGAAGAAATGTAGTTAGTTTTGCGTTTGGGTGTTTCCAGGTCGGGCGAAGTCGGGCGAAACGAACATGTTCATACACATGTACATGTTGCAACTACCGGTAGTTGGATGTTGTTGGACGCTGTCTGGAGTGACATCCAAACCATCCAACTTTTGGTCGGCCGACATCGTCAGACACGAACGGAACTATTGTAGAACGTCTTGCACAATGACTAATGTAACACACATGCACATGGACTATGTAAATATTTGTTTACAAACCACAGTATGATTTGATTTGTTTCTGTGGATCTAGGTGTTAGAGGAGATTGGAGTATGGAGCCAAGTAAAGCGACTAGCAGGCAGCAGTGCAGGAGCAATGGTAGCCGGCCTGCTAGCAGTGGGCTACAATTCTCATGACATTGAGGCATTCTTAACACAACCAAACCTGGAGAATATCTTTCTTGGTAAGAAATCAAGCATTCTGACCCTGTACATGTATTTAACCAAATGTGTCTGCCCAAATGCGGATGTGCATGACTGTTATGAAGGGTTCTCCACTAGCTGTATTGTCTGGGGACACAAAATAATTGTGATGGTTGATGAATATGGTGGCCACGATGGTTTTGTAGTCACAACTGCATGGCAAAACCATTGAATTTGTGGCCGTTTACACTAATGTTAACTTTTCGTCTAGACAGTGGGCTATGCAGCATCAAACAACTCTTTTTCCATATATGCAGCACGATACAATGTACATGTATGTGGCAGAGGGTATTCCCCCTACTATTGCTCCCCCATTGTGTCTCAAACATCCAAGGAATTTCCAAGAAATTCCTTTCAGTTTTTAGGGGGCATTGGGGTTCGACCTCCGCCAACGCGAGACCAAAATCTCGGAGTCTGATCCGGGGCCAATTTGGTCCTCGGTTTGTAATCCGGAGCTGATCCAGAGCTTGGTGCATGTTCGACCCTGAGCTCGGGATCAAGTGTAAACAGGTTGAGAAAGGGTACGTTCAGACGAGGTGTAAGTTAATCGTTAATCCGAAAATACTAAGTTATTCCTCGTTGGAATGCTCTAATTCACCAGCGGAGGAATAAGTTACGCCATCAAGGTGGCGTAACTTATTCTTGCAAAAAGTGGAGGAATAGCGCAAGTTGCTCCAAAGATAACGATCTCCCCCTGCTGTGCTGAGTCGTGAATCTCCGTTGGAACGCAACTGATGTGCCACTTCCTGTAGTAGTTTATTCGCACTTCTCCAGCGCAAAAACGCGAGAAATACAACGTTGATCAAATTGCCCAGCGCCATTTTGACATATCCCACATTGCGCGGTGAGCATACACGATTGTGTGTACGTACGTGTGCAGTACATGTATTTGTACATGTGCAAGTACAGGGCCTTGTTTATTATGTTGTGCATGCATTATGGCGCGCCGCCGTTTTCCCGCACGCGCAATTGCGTGCCCGGAAGGTCACAAAATTTGGGCGTTGCATAACCTCAGAGGAATAACTTGAGCCACTTTTCTCGCGAAGTGCCGGCGTAACTTTTCTGTATGAACGCAACCGTATTTTGGATTAAAGACTTCTTATCTCTAAACAACCCAAGCGGAATTAAATTTGTACCAACTTGTGCCTCCATCTGAACGTACCCAAAGCCCTACAAGATAGCAGCTATTTTATACTGTCTGTCTGCATTATGCCACTGACTGCTATGGCCACTAAAGGGTTAATCCATCCACCCCTACTTGCAAAAAAAATTCATTGCAGAAGATCAAGACAGGATATGGCCCCATGTAGGCCTATAACTGTATGCTATTGTAAAGTATTGTATATGCTTGCAGAGGTTTTGCATTTCACTTCCCACAGATGATAATAAAAACAGGTCAGGCAGAGTCCTTGGAAACCATTCATGTAGGAAGTCACTCCCATACATGTAGGATAAGGTGTTGAATTGTGTGCATAATTTGTATTGTGTATACATATATATAATTACCAAGCTGTGTAGGAGAATGGCCTGGAGTGGTTTTACTTTAATACAAGTACTGACATTGGGTTTTTGTCACTTTTGTGGTTGCCCGCAATTCAGTGTTATTTGCACAATTCTTATTGGACATCCGTTTCACTTGAACTTTTTCAACTCGGAAGTGCTGGTCAAATATGTAAAGGTGCTTTTATTCTCGAAGCATTTCACAAAGTTTTTCAGTTACGCACATCGTGAGATCCATACAACATCATGGTTATTAATTATCTTTGAAGGATTCTTTAAAAATGACTGAGGCACTCGAGGCTTGTAAGCCTGAAGAAACGTGTGAATTCATTCACCCCGACAGTCCCTGGGTCACAATCCTAAAAAAAAAAAAATTGGTGCGAGCCAGGCAGGAGTTTGGGGCGTATCTTAACGATCTCTGGGAGGGGTGGTTATATCTCTGTAGGGCTTGCTAAGCTGACGTGATAGCCAATCCCAATCATTGAGACCACCATGCAGTTGGCGTCGTAGCTCAATTGGTAGGGTGTCTGCACGTTAAGAAGGTCCACGGTTGGAATCCTAGTGCAGCCAAGTTACTTTTCACTGCATCCAGATTTTCCAAACTCACGGACATTGGTCCACATTTGTATCGAATTCTTTCACCCTGGCGGTCCCTGGGTCTTAATCCCTAAAAAAATAAATAATAATAATCACCATACTCATAGACATTGGTCCACATTTGTATCGAAACCTGTGAAAAGAAGACAATGAAGAAATGATCAGTTTTAGAGGGGGAGGAAAACCCCTAAATATGGGGACACCAACGGAATCAAGCAGGGACTGAGAACCCAAACCACATACTGACCATTATGGGATTCGAACCAGGGCCACAGAGGCGGAAGGCGAGGAAAGTACCACTACGCCAACCTGATTCCCCCTAATTACAAGTAATTAAAAAAAAGATGTTAGAATCTAACAGTAGCCATGAGTGATGCATGTTTTCTATGGTATATACATGCAGCAGAATGTTTATTTTATTTTCATTGTACCTCGTTTGAAAGGAAAGTCTTTGAATGTGCTACTGACCAATCGCAGCATTTCTGCAAAATGTCATCACCATGGTACCGGTACATTCAACCCGTTGAGGGTGTCCATGCACCAGCAGAAACCATACAAAAATTTTACTGCGAACACTTTCTTGTTGGTGGGAAATTGGTTGCTAAAGTGGTGTTCCCATTGGACTAATTTTTGTAAAACTCCCGTGGTTGTGCGGGAGAGTAACAAAATTTAGTCCAATGGGGACGCACAGAGAATTAGCGTCCCTGTAAAGTTACCGCGACCACGATGTAAAACTTACAGGGCGAGAGAGGCCGCGGAAACTTTCCGCTCAGCCACGGGAGTTTTACAGGGCCCTCGAAAAGTCCAATGGGAACAGTTTTGCCACGGGCTGTAAAATTAACACGACCCTGCAGTAAAGGGAGACACTGGGTCCCGTATTTATGGAATGACCCTTATACACACACACTTGGGATGGTTGTAGGCTAACTGATGACCCTGGAGTTTTCATTGGGTTTTTATGAAGAACTAAAAGTGCACAGGACACACTGCAGTGCACTCAATTCTACAAAGAGCACAATTTTTATTTGACACTTTTAAAGTTTAATAACTTCTAAACTACATTTTCGAACAACTGGCTATTGTATGCTCCATGTACCGTATAAGACCTTTGTTTGTTTGTGTTACTCTCATCTGTTTTAAAACTGTTTTTCTGAATTTTCTGAGCTCATACCTCAATGCATAGTTCCGACCTGTCAATCGAGCCTAACCCGCCGACCAATCACAACAGAGCTATCAGACAGCGCCCACATAGGTCAAAGTGATGCAATCATCATGCAATCACGCGATTTTCTGCCCATACAGTTTGTATGTTGTATGCGCCAGTGACCGGGTGAATTTTGGTTTCAATGTCGGGCGATTCGCTGTTCAAAGGTAGGAAAGCGCATTTTTATGAATATATGTCATCCCCGCATTACTAGCCCTTCGCTCAGTGTGTGCTACGGTAACCGTCGACCTTAAAACATAAATACCTTTGAGTTTTCTCCAATGAATCTGTGCTTTCCATGCCGAGTCCCGTTGGTTTGTACGTTGTGTCGCCATTTTTTGCGATGGCTTGTGAGCACATAGCAACAATATTTAAGGGGCGGGGTTAACTGGGCAATCTCGGAACTATGCATTAATGCTTGGCAAATGATCCGTTTCAACTTTGGTGCATTTCACTAAAAATCCTTTGCTCTGTTGTGTTCACACAATTTAATAAGCCTTTTAAGTGTGGAATTATGTAATGATTGGGGTTATTTATGACAAAGAAAGGCTCTATATACACAAGCCAGCGAGGTCACTTTCAAACAAACCTGCAGTTCAAAAACAAAATGTATCCAAACTTCGCCCGACAATTCTTTTACAGTGGGTACATAATAGCCAAGGCGAAATATGTTTGAAATAGTAGTTTGGGAGTAACTTTAAAATGTCAAATACATGTACCGGTACCGTACATTTACATGCACTAGGCACATGTTACTGCACCTATGGTTTTTGGGAAATTGTTGAACCTGTAGAAGCCATTAAATGTGGTATCGTGGAATCTGGAAACATACATGTAGTAGAATGTCTTGTCCTCTGACAATGACAGTGAATATTAGGCAGTGCCATAAGGACTTTCGTTTAAACAGTTTTGTAAAGTGAATAAGGTCATGTGAAATGTACATTTATGTTCCTTTTTTTCACGAAGGAATTGTGAAACACTTATGTTCACTACTATTACTAGCTTAAAGGTCTGTAGATGATTCTGCAAATAAAAGCATTATAAATCAAAAGAAAGACATCAACAAACTCATCCGAAGAAATTTCAGCTTTGTCAAATGTACCACGTTAAAAGAAAAATGAAAATCCATACGCGTTTTCCTGGTCTTGGCGGGGTGTTTCAAATATTTGTTCTCAGTTGATCGGGTACTATGTGGCTTGCATCATGCACTCTGTGGCGCACATCATACCGGTATACTGCGTGTGTGCGCGAAAGTGTGTATAGATGGCAGTGCCCACCACATGCCATCAAAGTTTTTTTTCTTCAAAATTGCTTGCTTTAGGTTACATGAAATTTGTTCCAAAATGAAGGCATGGCGTCTAAAAAATTCTGAAGCCCGAAGCCCCCGATTTTAACTCAATGTTGCAGAGTATTTGCTCAGTTCTGCAGGCTCAAAGCGAAGGATGGTAAACAGCAATTGACCACTCTCACAGACACCATATTTGTAGGAAAAATGCTGCTGCATATTAAATGCCATGAAGTGTGCACACGCACACCCTGGAAAATGTTTCAAATGCGAGAAATATTTTCTAAATATGGCGCAGCTGATGCGCGTCACAGATATTTACGCTTAAGATCCTGATGCACGTGACAATTTGTAGGCAGTGACATCATTTGAGTGTGATCAATTCTCTACTTGCACAGAACCACCATGGCAAAACAGCGAAGCTACAGGGAAATTTCAAATTGTCATAGAAAACGGCTCTTGGTGCTTTCTTTTGTGAGGAATTTTGCAAACTGAATAGATGCGTGACAAAGGCTAATTCAATGGGTCGGCATCTACCAGTGCTATTAAATTTGAAATTTGTCCTGAAGTACTTCCATAAACAATGACCCTCTATCATTGTTAATATGTCAGTTGCTGTCATGTTGACTTTTGTCCATTGTCACTGATTGTATAATATGATAGGTACAATGTACAGTATGTGCAGGAAACCCTCGTTTTAAATGCAGCTACATGTATGCAGGTGGTGAATAGAAAATAGAAAAATATGAAACCTACATACGTACATGACGTACATGTATCACTTGGCCTATTTATACCTAAAGCTACTTAAATAGGCTATGTGATACATGTACATGTAGGTTTCATAATCAACTGGTTTTGAAAGCACATCAAAAGTTACAATTCTCTTATATCTGACTAGACAGTACAACTTGTAATGGCAGTCATCTGTGCAGCATGCTTTTGTTGGCCTAGTATACCCTTGGCATTCACTATTGATCACTTTGTTCTCTGTACAAAACCCCAGGACGAAACACCGTTGTACAGTAACAAATCCAGAGTTTTACACTTGCACACAGGCAAAGGCTTCTTCGTTTTACTGGCATGAGACAGTGATTAGCATCAATTCTTTGTTACCCGTAACAAAAACAAGGATTTCCCAGAAGCATGTGCACTCATGACACTATTGACCCCTTTCAAACATGTGCGAATACGCCATTTTGGGAGTCAAATAATGCTGAGTCATTGTGATAGCAATGTGCGTGTGTGTGTCTCTGGTCGGCGTAATGCGGTTCAATTCACCAATGGAAGCCTTAGTATAGCGTGTTACCGGTACACGTGATTATAACGGTCACACACACACAACGCGCACGCACATTGCTTCCACAATAACGTAGCATTATTTGACTCCCAAAATGACGTCTTTGAAAAGGGGTCAATAGGCCTGTTGTAACTCATAAGCCCGAGAGAACCTGTGAAGAGAAGATAAAGAAATGCTACATATTGTGACGCCACACCCTTTTGGGGGTGTGGTCGTCGGACGGCACGACCGGAACGTCCCTGAGCGGTAGAGACGCGTCCGTTGGGATGGAAATATACCGTCCCAGTATTGGTTGCAGTATTTGGGGTAATTAACTGAACAGTATATGAGTAATGGATGCGATGAAGTAACGTAATAAACGCCTTGAGCGAAGACTAGTATGATTCATGTGATTTGCTAATGACTTCACTTTGCCCTTAGGTCTTGATAGAGGGCGTCCTTAATTAGTTTATTAGCGGTGACGATTCTTTATTAGTTAACCCACAGGTGCTCAGACTCGGGTCAATAGGGGGCGCTCTGCAGACAAAACACATGCATAGACCACCCGGACTAAAGGCTTAGTTTGAATACCGCACACACACTTAGAGCAGTGTGCCAAACTAGCGTATTACGGGAGCCAGTGCCTTTAAGCTCTGGGATATGACGTCACCCGTCCACGCCTTGCAACCGACAATGCATAGGCACGGGTAGCGTTCCCAGACTTCTCTAGTGTTCCTGGATATGGAACACTACACCACACGTAGGCTTCAGCCGTACTAATACGTCCTGGCTATCTGATGCACGGGTGTTATCCTTGCCAGCAATCGGGAATACAGCCCAACTATAACGTTGTACAGTCCTTCAATCAGGATCTAGTAGTTGTGGGCTCGACGCTGCACAGCATCGAACTGAACTAGCTCTCTCTGTACGCGACTTATATAGATGCCTTGCGGACACCGTAGAACACACACAAAATATCCCGCACGTCAGTCACATACACAGTGACCGTCACGGACCAATCAGCGCGCACCGGGGAGGTGCTTCACGGCTGCTGTATTGGAACTACATGGTGTGTTTGAACTGTGCCGTGTGCAAAATATGTGTGTGCTCCCTTTGTAGGCGGCCCGCAGCAATCCATATACCCCTGCCGCGTTACAATATATATACATTGTAGCTGTAATATGTGGGAGGAAAACCCAATCAATATACCCAGGTGGGAATTGAACCACAAGGGGAAACAGAATTAGTATACTAAAGTTACACAAAATAGACCACTAAAGTGTGACGTCAGTTGTCAGAGTAACTGGGATGAAACCTTTGCTGGTAATGAAACGTCCTATAGCACAAATAGTTCGTTGGTCTGTGTACAACACATGTACATCCAGTAACCATGCCAACATACACGTAATTCTGAAAGTCGAAAGAAATGTATCAGCAGAAAGGTAAAATTGGGCAGTGCACAAACAGACGGGCACTCAAGCATGTCATGCTCAAAACTGAGTTAACAATAGGTGAAACTTATATTTAAGAATAGTTGTCATCAGTCATAAACGTTTTTAAAACATACAAATAGAAAAAGTGCATACAAAGGAAAAAGGAAAATATATTGGTAAGTTTCTTTTGATGCTCAGTATATATAGGGTGACATTTTTACTTTAATCCTCTTGAAAAATTCTTTCAAATGATGTTGAAAATGCTCCCTGTAGAATTTGGAGTTTTCAACCCCATGTGCTATAAAGCTTACACTTAATTTAGCCAGCACTCTAACATCTTTAGTACAGCACTGGTTACAAGTGCTAAACGGGGTGAAACACTTGATACCCTTGTGGATCACTAGTGTACATTTATGATATGCCATTTGAAGTATAGTGTAAACACCTTCAACATGTATGCTTTTGTGTCAAATTGGCCTACGTGTACACTGTAGAGTTAATTGAAAAAAAATTGCATACATTTGGAGCACTCTGTAAGACCAACTTAAAGGTACATGTAGTATAGACCGTATCGAATAGCCGCTATTTCATGGGGCAGTTTCTTTGTTCCTTGAGGACATGCATGGTTGCACATATTGTGCTTCCATTGTTGAACAGTTTAAGTAACAAAAGGTGCTCCATGAAATGGCGGCTATTCGATATGGTCTATACTGTACTTGTTTGGTTAACTGTTAAGAACGGCATGATTTCCATTTATTAAAAGAGAAAACTACCTTGTAGAAATGTCAGCTACATCATGGAGGCTACATACACTATGAGCAACTAACAATGGAAATTGGGCACAAACCATTGTTATTAATAATGGTGTGTGCTTAATTTCTATTGTTAGTTGCTCATAGTGATAGATGCAGTAATACTACTAAAAAAATATTTTTGTGCATGAATGAATGGGTCTGTATCAAACTTTTCCGGTTCCAGTGTTTGGCAGTCACATGACCTACATGTACAAGGATATCCTCTATGGTTCAAGGTTGTGTATAAAATATTGTAGATCTGAAAATATGAAACTGCTTAAACGAGGGTGTCCAGATCGCATTTGTGAAAACCTTTATACCATATCATTTGTCATATTTTTCATATTACCGTTCTGAAATTTTGTGCTCTCAATCCGGTATTTATTTAAGGATATCATTAAAAAACCAAATGTTTTGTAAACTAATTTATTCGGTTCCATAAAGCAGTGCAGTGATTATACCGACTTTTTTGCTTCCACATCCAAATTGGAGATTGCAAATTTCCTGTTTTCTTCCCATGGATAGTATTTTGGGGAGGTATTTTGTATGATTCTTAGGTTAAACGAAATCAATTTTCTGGACAAATCTCTTCTTTAACAAAAGAATGTGACATAGTAGTTATTTGAATTTGTTGATGGCAATTGATTTTACAGACGTGGGGTCATGTTCGGGATCCAGGGCTGAAGTGTTACCTCCCATCTGACAGGTCTTCTGGCTCTCATGTGGTGTTCACAGAGCCTGTTCCCCACTGTCTAGTCACAATTTCCTGTCCCAGTGCCATTTTGAGGGTCACTTGACATTATCACCATGTTTATACTCGGACTCCGAAAAAAGACATTAAACAACAAACATTGCATTTGGATTAGGCCACAGCCAAAAAGATGTTTTATTTAAAAAATGTCCTTATCTGCCGAATACCAAAAATGCAACGGGCAAACGGCCAAGAAAAAGCATACAATAAAAATGGGCACACCAGACCCAACCGGGGCATACCAAGCCCTTTATCATGGGCATACCGAGCCCGACCCGGGGCATACCAAGCCCTTTGTCATGGGCACTAGGCCCGAACCAGATTTATGTAAAAACCAACACTGGGCTTACAGGCCCAACCAAATCAAACTGAAATAAAAAACATATCCCGAATACAGTGTTGTGAATTGTTGGTGCAGTTGAGCCCCCACCGCGCTAGACATTCGGTCGGGGTGCTAGTCACATGATAACTTTCGTGCACTATGTCAACTGCACAAAAACAGTGATAAAAGAAAGAGCATTGCGTTCGAGGCATGGAATGGGCTACTGGCGGTCTGAACTCGACCCGAAAATGCCACAGAACAACAGAGAAATTGGAGGAGAATGGGGGTGGTGGTGGGGCAAAATTGAACACAAAATTGTTGTTTATGTTGTTAAACAAACGGCTGTGACAAAGTGAAAGCAAAAGCTAAAGCCAAAGGTCGCGCGCTCGCTCCAGCTAGCCAGCAAAACAACAACGCGCAGCGGCCACCTCTGATTGGACAGAAGTTATCAGCTCACTGCCCGGCCGTAACCAAAACAAACCAGAGGGGGCGTGGATGCAGCGTTCGTTCCTAAGCCAAAGCCAATCACAAACTCGGACGGTGACCTAAAAAGGCAAAGCATGACCGACAAAAATATCTATGTCAACATCAACAGCCCACGCGCGCGCGCGACCCAGATCTCGCCGAGCATAACCCCTTTTATCAACAAGTGATAAAAGGCTTTATACTCGGACTCCGAAAAAAGACATTAAACAACAAACATTGCATTTGGATTAGGCCACAGCCAAAAAGATGTTTTATTTAAAAAATGTCCTTATCTGCCGAATACCAAAAATGCAACGGGCAAACGGCCAAGAAAAAGCATACAATAAAAATGGGCACACCAGACCCAACCGGGGCATACCAAGCCCTTTATCATGGGCATACCGAGCCCGACCCGGGGCATACCAAGCCCTTTGTCATGGGCACTAGGCCCGAACCAGATTTATGTAAAAACCAACACTGGGCTTACAGGCCCAACCAAATCAAACTGAAATAAAAAACATATCCCGAATACAGTGTTGTGAATTGTTGGTGCAGTTGAGCCCCCACCGCGCTAGACATTCGGTCGGGGTGCTAGTCACATGATAACTTTCGTGCACTATGTCAACTGCACAAAAACAGTGATAAAAGAAAGAGCATTGCGTTCGAGGCATGGAATGGGCTACTGGCGGTCTGAACTCGACCCGAAAATGCCACCCGCGCAAGGCGCGCCCCACAGAGAACAGACAGCCAGAGTCCACACCGACGCTCCAAAAACAAAGCGGGCAATTTCAAAAAACAAAGCCGTACAAGTTGGACACAAACGAACGTTGACCGAGCGGAGAAAAGCGGACGCCATCGCTGAGAAACAACGAAAAATAGGACCAAATGAACTAAAGGTGATGCAAGTAAAGAGCGCGAGGATTATCCTTTTAACACAATCAACGATCACACCAATATAATTATTGGGAAGATCACGGCTTGCAGCTGTGACCTGGTTTATTCAGCTATATGTACAATCCAGTCACTTTGATCAAAAAGTTGTTTAAAAGCGACAATCGTCAATTACGACAACACTTGATGATTGTTACGATGCAAAGTAAACTTAAAACCCCGTAACAAACCGAAGATCATCGCCGAGTGTGATCAGACTGCAAAAAAATGTGCACATTTTAACAGTTGCTGTGTTGGTTGCCAGATACGAAAAACCACAAAAACCCATTGGGAAAAATGGAAACGTACGCCTGACCTATGCAAACCAACGGCATTCAGGCCAGCAATGCAACTGATAAAATTCTGAAAAACACAAAATTTTAGCGATGTGCGCTGCAGTATGCAAGCAACGTGAGAATGCCCAACACCCGTGAACACCCCTTATTAATCAACCCCCTAGAGCACTGAACCGTTGCTCTTACATAACAAGGATAAAGCAGATTTATTCTAATTCACCGGGGCTCAAACGAAAAAATCTATATGTCTTCGCGCACTGAGATTTGGCCTAACGATAATTGTTCAGTACTTGTGCTCCAAGGCCGATTGAGAACGGGCCCCGAAGCAAAACACCCGGGAGGACATCCGACCAGATCACAAAGGAGTTTGGAAAAGTCGACGACGGCGCAAGCAAAATTCGTTCACATCACGAGGTCGTTAGAACCGAAGTGAAAAAATAAAAAAGAACCGGGGACAAGCGTGAATGTCCTTCAACAACTCGGTCAAAATCGCCTGGAGATCACAAATTTCGGCACCGCCTCTGCCCTAGGGCCCTGGCCCGCCGCGAATGCAAAACGGGAAAGTTGCACGTCTCTCCGATTGAGAGGAAACATTCCGTGCGAAAAACACAAACATCGCGCATCGGGGCCATTTTGCGCTTCCAAATTGCGATCCACAACTCCCTACCTCGATCCGCACTACTTAAAAGACGCCCAAGGTTCGTTGGAAAACAAACGTCTCAGTTGCGGGCGCTACAAAATTAACGCAAGGGTACAAACTCTGCACTGACAAAAGAAGCCCACGCAAGGCTTGCAACCGCCGATCTGGCGACCGGACGGCGCAGAGTACATAGAAGGGGGGTGGGGGGAAACAGACCGTGAATGGCAAAAATTTAACAATACAAATAAAAATAAATACCAGCTATCTTCGGGTAAAAGTAAAATGGTCCCAAGTTTGTTTGTTTGTTTGTTTATTGGCTGGGTTGTTTATTTGTACGGTATGCATTTACATTGAACAAAGTGTACATGTAGTATTATACAGCATGCAGTTTTACATGCATACAAACATACAACAAAAGAAAAGCGGAAAGCCATATGCTCTGTTATCAACAGACATACCTCTAGTTTTTTATTTGTTTTGTCTTGTTTTTCCACTCCCCCACAAATTTGCAAAATTGCACGTCCGGCGTTGCAAAACAAAAAAGGGGGTGGGTTTTGGGGGTGGTGAGGGTGGAGGTGGGAGTTGGGGGCGTCGACAGAACGTTCATTGTTCGGCCAATCGTGGCAAAGAGACTGAAGGCAGTTGACTTTCCAAGCCGTTAGTTGAAGCAAAAAAGATGATTCATGGACAATGCGGCAACTACCATCAAGTAGTCAAGCACGACACAAAGGGAAGAACAAGTAGGCCTACATCAGTACATGCGATTCTTTATTGCTAGAACGTCTGCAAACAATATTTAATGAAATCATAAAAGACAATAAACTTAACGTATAGTACTCTACTAGGCTAAAACTTAAAAGGCAACCACATGTAGGATACCATGAAAAAATCAGCCACCGGTAGAAAAATTGGTAAACAACACCGATACACAAAAACATTAAAATGAAAAGCGCCACCAATCGTCTTTCAGAAAAATTAAAATCTCGTGATGTCACTGTCTGGTGACCTAGAAACGTTAACGCCACGCCCCGAAAATCTGAAGGACCAAATGTGATCCACGCGGTCGTTTAGTGATGATCCAAACGATGAGCAATGACGATACTGCGCAGATTCAACGTGGGCGGGGCTTAAACTAGTACTCAAACAAATCCGGGTGCGAACAAGAACAACCGTGTCAATTTATGCACAAACTTGTCTGAAATGAGGCCACGGTCATGAAGGATTTGTTTTAAAAATCACAACCCGCACCAAAATTGTTTGTTGTTGAATGTGACTGTTAATTGGACAAAAATGTGTGTTCGTTGCAAATGCAATTCAGCCTCGACTGCGATTACGAAAACGCACAAAAAATGTAACTCTAGGCCTATTCAACAATACTAGCCCGACTCGAAAAATTGCAAACATTGCATTATTAATATAGGCCCTAGATGATCACGGTAGAAAAACATAGGCCTACATATACCTAGGCCTAGTAGGCCTAGGCCTAAATGAAAAAGTACAACAAGTGTGGGCGGTTTCGGACTGTTCAAGAGTGGGCTGTTGGGCCGGGGTACCGGGTACCGCAAAAAGAAATGTGAAAATGAAATGGACAGGGAAAAACCAACCATGACATTTTTGTCAAAAATGGGCGGGGGAATCCCTTCTGGCCCTATATAAAACTAAAGCAACGAAAAACATCATCAGGACTGCCCCTCCCGCCGAGGACGAAAAACCCCATTGGATTGCGACTAGGCCTAACAATAACGGTAAATTAAACAAGCAAGTTGGCTCGAAGTTGGCGGCCAAACGTTTTCCATCGGTGACAAGAATCACCGAACGGGGAAAAGAACGAAAATACTTACCAAACTCACACGCATTCAAGTTCCTGTTAATACACCGTGGAAAATCATGGAACACATTTAGGCCTAGGCTACAAGAAACTGGCTTGAAAATTTCTCATCTTAAGCGCTAAATTAACTCAAGACAAAAATCCGTCGCGGAAATTGTTGTTGTTGTTGTTGTGGTTTTTTTTTTTTTTTAAATCAAAAATTATAAGCGGCCAATTAATTAAGACCCCAAGCATGCTGAGGCCGAGCTGAATGCTCAAAAGATAAAAACAAACGTTGAGAAATGGCCCAGCAAAGTTAGTGGCCACCTGGCCACTTTCCGGAAGCGTGACGTCGAAAAATGTCATAGCCTTTTAGGGGCCTCCTAGCCTGCTTAATAAAATAGGCCCACGCCGAAGCAGTACATTCACATTGTCTATGTCCACGCGAGTAGGCTGGAATGTTTTCCTTTCAAAATTAAACGCAGGTCATTCCGCAATCGATCCTTCATCCCCGCTCCCTCCAACTCTAAGTTTCAATTAGGGCCTAGAAGAAATCCGCTTTCTATGTTTCCGCAATCTGTCATCATACTAGGCCTATCAATCTGTGGTGAATTACGGAGAACCAAATCATTCAAAATCAAAATGTTACGGGTGGCCGGCTGTGGTGACCGCCAGCTATTCGTCCCGTTATAGCTTGTTCAACGTGCTCAATGCCGTCACACCATCATGACCATCGCCGAGGAGAATGATGAGGTAGGCCCTAGCAAGCCGCTGATTCAGGAGAATGATGTCGCGGACTCCCCTGTTGACATTTGTGATAGGCCTAGGGCCTTGGCTTATGTTGTTTCCCAGCCCTCGGTCCGAAACAACCGCGTCAGTGAATGTTAATGTTACGCAAGAAGTTGAGGTCCAGCTCGAGAGGCAGGCACGCAGCGGTGACCACGACCATGATGGTTATTGACATGCCAATGACGAACCTGGTGCTAGTAAAATGCAAGCAGTGAAAACATTCGAAGTTGATGTCGCATGTCAACCCGAAAACACCGCGGAGTGCTGAACAAATGTAACTGCAGCGCATGCGTGAGCTGTAAGGTGTTGCTGCACTAGTGCCAGATTGGTCAATTAAATCTACTTCACTGCGGGCACCGCCCCAAGGACACTCAAATTGCCGAATCTGTATTCGGGTAGCGTTTACACTACAAGCGATCTTGACGATTGCAGGGTTCAACGGGAAAGTTGCACGTCTCTCCGATTGAGAGGAAACATTCCGTGCGAAAAACACAAACATCGCGCATCGGGGCCATTTTGCGCTTCCAAATTGCGATCCACAACTCCCTACCTCGATCCGCACTACTTAAAAGACGCCCAAGGTTCGTTGGAAAACAAACGTCTCAGTTGCGGGCGCTACAAAATTAACGCAAGGGTACAAACTCTGCACTGACAAAAGAAGCCCACGCAAGGCTTGCAACCGCCGATCTGGCGACCTAAACTTGTTTGTTTCGTTTCAATCGTGATTAGGCACCATACCATACCATACCATATGTTGTGTTCATTACTTTGCCCAGTTGCGCCACCATGCAACACCGAGAGAAGAATTGGGTCTATAGGGAAGCCTGAGGGAGTAATACCAACTGTGCCTTATAGCTCAGCTGGTAGAGCATCTGCCTAGTGAGTCAGAGGTCTCGGGTTCAAATCCTGATAAGGCCCTTACGATTTTTCTCTCATCCTAAACTTGAATATTTCTACCAGTATGCTCTGCACCTGGCCTACGGAACCGTATATAGTGTCCTCTGTATACTTTTGATCAGTAGTCTGGTTCTGCAGTACTATCATGAATGATACGGTCGGTTGGAACACAGACATTCTGTATGCTTGCACGGGAAATCATTGAAAAAGTGCTACATGCGAGTACATACTAGGGGCATTTGAGATGTACCGGGGAAGCCTCCAGAAGATGCAAAATGAACGACACAGGATTTCGCTTTGAATTCTGGGAACACGGGTCAAAGGGTGTTGCCTTGCAGGGCTTTATAAACGCTGTTATTGTTTGACTCGCGATAAAAAATGAAGCCGGCACCATGCAATAATAGTTGTCCCAAAGTACCGCAATAAAGTTTGTCAATGCCCACAGACATGTATTTACAGCCCTATTCCCTTCTATTTTGTGTCATAAATCTGTGTTTTTCTTCGTACCAGGGGTGAGATTTGTCCGGATTTTTCCAGATTTCCTGAATTTTACCGACGCTCCCGGATTTGAGTTTTCTGTTTTTTAGTGTGAATTCCCTGATTTTTAGAATTTTTCTGCTTTTTCGTTGTGTGCTCCACGATCCACATTTTATTTTCTGCTTGTTTGCCCTTCCAGCAGGCCATATTTTTTTAACTAGTGCCCTCAATTGATTCAGTAATTTTGCGAAGCAAACTTGTGCAAGTCTAGTCGCCACGTGCCACGACATACAGCGATGTACATGTACTGTGCAGACCATGACTGCAACGAGTAGCAAAGCAGACGTGTACAAGTCTAATCCCTAAGCAAGCGCCATCTTTGCCTGCATCGTAAACTGGCAACTGTCGTGCGTTGCGTGTGGTGTGTGATGCGTGCACGTGTGCAGTGCGTGGCTGGTGGGCAAGCAGTGGGCAACAGACCGATTTTACCCTCGGCTTTCGCTTCACCGTATTCAGCGATCGATGTTGCCTAAATTCTTTTTAATATTATCCACATCTGTACAAGTTAAATATTTAAAACAAAACTGGTTCTTGTGATAGCTGGTTAAAATGTTTTTGACATTGCAATTTGCATGATGGTGGTGTTTAAAACGATCCCCAAAGGTAAAAATATTTGTCTCTCCGATGCCCAGCCCCCTCCCCAAAGTAAGCCACGCCCCTTCCAGAATTTGTTTTTCTCCAATCTCACCCTTTTTGTACTTGCGTCACGATTCCAAACTGTCCGCCATGTTTTACTGCTCATGGTTACTAGGTGACGTCATATAGCGAGCTTTACACTACAGACCTGCTCGCGATCTCGGGTAGTGGTAGCTGCCATCAGGGCAGACTCGTGTATCACGTGATGGCTAAAAGAATGCTCCGGTGTAAGTTGGTGTTACATGGTGTAATCATCTCGAACGACCCTACTGTAGGCCTACAATGTACATGGCATACAGACATATACATAATTATGTCATACGTGTACTGTACTGTATGTACAGCACATGTGTGAAAGGACCAATTTCTGGCCATCGTCGGTCGATCAGGAAGAAATTTCTCTGCATTTTTGGAACTTGCATGCCTGTGCATACTGCTGCAGTCTGTGTACTTTTATATATTGTTACCTATGTATGATTATTCTTTTGTCCTCCCCAGATGCAAAGTTTGGCATTTTAAGCGCCCTGCCCAACATGATGAAGGGGTTTGGCTGGCATCCAGGCAACAAATTGTATTCTTGGTTTGGCAAGATGATACGCAAGAAAACGGGGGATCCAGACATCACGTTTGAAGAGGTGAAACTTATATACACTTGAATTAAATCAGTTTTTTTTTGTAATCTGTTGGTATGAGGGAACAAAAGTGTGGGTGGTCGGTACTGGCAAAAGACCTGAATGCTGGTAATAGCTCAAGTTGAAGGTGAGGGTCATTATTAGTGTCCAGGGGCCGATTTCACAAAGCACTAAGACACGTCTTACTCCTAGGAAGGGTCATGCACTCTTCTTATCTTTGGACGTTGGTATGAGAATTGGGACGCATTAAACGCATAGTAACTTTTGTGAAATCTAGCCCAGGTTCCCAGCCAGTTGTAAACATATTGTTTATTAAGGTGGATTCACACTTACTTTTTTTTTTTCATGTATTAATTTTGCGTAAATTTGACATGCGTTGCCTCAAGAAAAATGTGGCTTGGATAGAATTTAGTTTGAACCGACGCACTAAAAAAAATTACAGAATCACAAAAACACTTGTTGCCCAAATTCAGTGTTGTTTTACACAAGTCCTTCCACCCGCATTTTCTCGAGGTGACCAGTGTCAAAGTTACTGTGGAAATCCACCCTTACGATTGGCATGCAACCACACGTTTGAAACGACTTGACACACAACACTTTCAGGCAAATCCGGACACTCCTTTAAGTTAAGCTAGAGACCTGAATGCTGATAATAGCCTAACCCCAAAGGTTAAGTCACTACATTGTCCAGTTCCTACACTGCAAGTTGGTTGTAAACGTACTGTTTAAGACTGGCCAATCTCGCCTTTAAAACCACCCAACACAGCAGCACTTTGAATGAACGCGACGTGCGTAACAAGACTTGCAGATAAGTACACAAAATGGCAAAACGGCAAAGTTTACTATCCATGTCTATCCACACTAAACCTTGTCGCGCGTAAATTTGATGTACACTATTAAATGAGAAAAAGCATTTTGCAGGGAATTTGTAGTGGAAAAACAATGAAAATCACAAAAACACTTCACGCTTCAAGTTGATTCTTTGGTTTTCAGTGTATTGTTTCGCTCTAAATCCCCTCAATGCTTGAAGCGACGCACGTCAAATTCATGCGCCAAAAGGCTCTGTGTGAATTAGGATGTAATGTTTGTTTCCTTGTCAGGTTTACAAGAGATATGGGAAGGAGCTATGCATCTGTGTGACCAACATCAACTTCCTAGACTGCAATTACTGTCACGTCAAGACTACGCCAGACATGCCCATCAGGAAAGCTATGAGGATGTCGGGATCCATTCCAGGTAGGTTTTGGCATTTTATGAGCTGTGACATTTCACAGACTAGCCTTTGCCTCAGGAACTAGTTTGTCAGCTTTCATTTATAACATTGACTCTCCACCAAGCATGCAACTTTTCTGCTTTACCAGGTGTCCAAGAAAAAAAAAAACCGAGATTAAAACGCTTCATGTAAAAACTTGGTGATTACCGCTATACTTTAATCCAGAATACTTTTGACTAAGACCGTGTTTACACTGGTCCTGAGCTCGGGATCAAGATTTATCCCTTGATAAGAATGCGTCAGTGTTAACTGCAATGATTCTGAGTGCCGCGTTTACATTCTGTAGTTGATCTCGAGTGCATGTACAGTGTACAATTTCGCAGGCTTTCCACCGCGGATGCGGCACGTTGCGGTAAAGATTAATTGGTTTTCTAACCGCAAACTGATCCCGAGCTCTGGATCGAACCCTCCGCCAACGCGAGACCAAAATCTCGGGGTCTGGTCCGGGACAAATTTGGTCCCGAGAGCGTTTACACTCGGTTGTGATCTGGGGCTGATCCCAAGTGTAAACGGGGTGTGAGCATCAATGGTTCAAAATGACCCTGTCAGAAATAGCTTTGTAACAGGTTTATTGGCTGAAAAGGATAAGCAGAATAAAAGAAGACAAAATAAAAACTTTGAAAATTCTTGAATCAATCACAAACTATAATGTTTCCAATGAGAGCACTACATGTATGTGAAGGATTTTAATGGATAGTTGTTGCTGTTTTCCAAATTCCTCGGTAATTAGTTACCAAATAATTAGCATTTTAAACTAATTGTTTGTGATAATTTTCTGTTGCCAGGTGTTTTCTGCACAGTGAAGGATTCTTTAAGTTCATTCCCCGATCACTACGTAGATGGTGGGCTGTTGGTTAATTACCCTATTCATGCATTCGATGGTAAGTAAACTAAAAATAAATGGCAAATCGAGGAGGCTAAGATTTAACATACATGACCATCTCTTGTGACAAGGCTGACTTTTGCTAAAATGAGTTGAGCTTTTTGGCATGTTTGGCCCACTCGGGGGGATCAGGGAGCATATTTACAATAAAAGGTGTAAGTAACATCAATCTATACTGTATCTATATTATACAAATATTGACTGCTTCGAGTGGTATAGTAGAACTAGCCTCCCGAGGTGACCCATGGAGCATTCTATTTTCCCGAGGTGAAGCCGAGGGAAAATAGAATGCTCCATGGGTCACCGAGGGAGGCTAGTTTTACTATACCACGAGATAAAGCAGTCAATATTTGTTTTATAACACCTCTCCCACAGATTCTGCTTAATTAAGCTTAAACAAAAATCAATAATAAAACACCTAAAGTGGAAATCGGTTTCATCAAATTAAATTCAGAAATTCCAATGGAACAGCAATGTATTTAAGGCATGTAGTTAAATTTATGTAATGAAACTCTTCTAAACAAAGTCACTGAAGACTAGGGGTTCCGTTTACAGAAGCATCAATCTCTTTATTTTCCCATCAAACCTTTTACACTGTTGATACTGTCTGCTCTCAATCGTATCTCCATCGTAACTCTCTCCTTCAAAAATGTGTTATTGCTTATAATTCCAAAAGAAGGGCTGCGCGTATCTTAGGCCCCGGACGCGCACATCCCAGGCCCCGGACGCGCGCCGGATATAGTACTTTCCTGGAACAATGGTGCATGGAATAGTCTTTTTGGAGCACTTGTACAAAAATAGCAAAAATAGCCAGCGTCACGTGACACGCTCTCGACCAACCACGATACAGAATCTGTGGGTGAGGTGTTATAATACTATTTATGCTAACATTTCTGATTTCTCAGCTATAAAGAAACTTTAAAACTCGTTTTTCTCAAAACATCATTTTTGGACATACATTGTAGAATGTTCCGGTTTTAAGAGGACAATTAGCGATTTGCATTTCTCTTTTTGGACGCGTAAATAAGTCAAATATTTGATCTTTTCAGGTTGGTATTTGTCGATGAGACCTGAAGACACTTTCCTTAAGAGAATTCAGCCGCTGAGAGACATCCGAAAACTGTGGGACCGCAAGGAACGCTTTGGTCATAAGAATGAGAGGACGCTTGGCATGTTGCTGGTAAGTTGTGCGAACAATAAACAGTGTATAGTCAAAACCCACAAGAACCCACTTTTACTGCTGTTTAGTATTAAATGTTTAAAGAAGCGTTACCAGATTTTTCCAGAAAATAAATTTTGTTCTAACCGAACCATCATAAAATACCTCCCCAAAATACTATCCATGGGAAGAAAACAGGAAATTTGCAATCCCCAATTTGGATGTGGAAGCAGAAAGGTTGGTGTAATCACTGCACTGCTTTATGTACCGTAATTTTCGGAATATAAGCCGCCCGGGGTATAAGCCGCGACGCCCGAAAATTCCAGAAACAAGATTCACCGTCGGCGTATAAGCCGCCCGGCTTATTAGCCGCACCATTTTGTCGGCCACAGATCGATCACAATATATAAAGAACTGCCGCCGTAAGTGCCTCACCGCGGGCCACGTGCGCGCGACCGCGCACTGCACAGTAGTCACACTCTCTGTCGGCACGGCATGTCGCCTCAAAGAGAGCTTTGTGGTCCAGGTTGTTTTGATGACTGCACACTCAAGAGAAAACCTTATTGAAATCAAGAAGTGGCTTTATCGGAAAAGGCGTTACATGTTTATAATAAGTTATATAGCAAGGTGCAATGCACTCAAAGTAGGCTAATCTTGTTTCAGTTTGTTTTGTAAATAGATAAAGTACATGTAACTTGACATATTTTAAAAATGCCTTGGAATGTGCATAATAAGAAATCTCCAAAAAATAAAGGAGAGTATATTAGAAGCCATCGATGACGATCGAAGGCCGCAAGCCATCAAGATATTCGCTGGATTCTCCGACGGCGGCCACACGGCAGTGCACCAGGCCGACAGGCCATGCACAAACACGGTAAGTGAAAGCATAGAGCAGGGCTTCGTTCCAAATACGCGCACATTGTTAAACGTTTGCAACGTTCGCCAACAACATTCCCAGCTTGTACGCATGCACAAGATAAAAGAGCGCAGAGGCGAACGTTGCCAACGTTCGCATGAGTGGAACGCAGCCCACGTGTACAAATTGTACACTGCTTTCGCCCGGGCCCGACGCATGTGCTATGCATGTACGATAATAGCCGGCCGAGTCTCTCCATTACGCGCACCGCGATTGGCTATTTTCAATGCACATGGTGACTTGGCGATTTTGATCTCACCGGCCAAAATAAAATATGCCAAACGTTTTATGTTTGATTGCTTCCGTATTGTACTGCCACTACATTGCATTTGTCATGCGTTTGGGTCCATCACGATTAAACTAAAAACGCAAAGGACATGACAGTGACAAAGAATTAGACATTGTACTGGACCAGATGGACGGGGGTTTAGACCGAAGCTGCAACATCAATAATTGGACGGTTCATGGGGCCTCTCCATTTTTGCAAAAAGAGTTTATAAATAAGAAAACCAGCTTCACGGTGGTCCTTGCCTGCACGGCCAGCGGCAAAAAACTGAAGCCGATGGTCATCATCAATGGGCGTCTTGAGCGGAGTATACCAAGGCTGTGCAAACGCTATGCCTTCTTGTTTTCCGAATTCGGTTATCTCAATAGATCATTCTATGTTGATTCACTATACATCATTCAAAATTACTTGAAAAAGAACATTGCAACTGACATAAAAGGGGCTTCATGGGGATTGGGTGATTGATATTAATATTTGTAATTCAGCGAAAATTCAGCGGAATGCTACATAGATCTATCGTCTTTTGCTTGGTACCGGTATTCCCGATGATTTCTCGCATTTGCGTCCGCCCCATATTTTTGTGCACGACGCCGCTATAGTTCATTCACCCCCAATGGCGGTGAATGAACTATGGCGGCGTCGTGTTCCGAATTTACCTTTGACCTCGCCACCGCGCGCGAGATACCGAAAAGGCTTATTAAAATAGGGCACCGTTTGCCTGCCTGCGCCTGCGGACGTACGTAAACGTATGCCGCTTGGGCGAAATGGCTTTTGGGCGAAGGGGCTCAAGTTGGGCAAAGCATGGAGGCTTCCTCCATGGGCAAAGTGACTGTACATCGTTGGAAAACATCGTTAATTAAAATTACTTGTAATGATTTTCCATCTAAAACACACATTTCCACAGACAATGACAAACACAGAACAACGCCAACTAAAAGTAAAGAATTGAAGAAAACACGGAAGGAACAGACGCACCAAACGATTTGTTTGGCGTTGGACGAGTACTCACGACCGATGGCCGTGGTCCGATGGCGAACTGGTTGCCTGCGCTTGTGCTGTGTCACATCGATGTATGGGTCACCAACGAAGATCGGTACACTCTCTGCACCTGGAAAAATTGCACACCTTTTCGTGCGCGTGCGACGGCCTTCAACATCGTTTTTTGACAATAAAAAATTCCCGTAAAAGATTGATAGAACTATTTAACTACATTACATAATGTATATGAGCATATCATGATTTTTATCTTTAGAGCTCGGCGTATAAGCCGCCCGGTTTATAAGCCGCCGGAACCTTTTTTTTTGCAAAATCAACGTATAAGCCGCGGCTTATATTCCGAAAATTACGGTAACCGGATAGATTAGTTTACTAAACTTCGCTGCAGTATCCCTGGAAATATGCGAATTGAGGGCATGGAATTTCAGAATGGTAATGAGAAAAATGACAATTGATACGGTATCAAAATTTCAACACTCATGGGAAAAATGGGGGTATCAAAAGTATGATCGCGTCACCCCAGCTAACCAAATAACGTCCCCCGAAGTTTAACGTTCGCGGAACGTTAGGAATGAACGTCCAGGGAACGTAAATGTGTAGAGTTTTCTGGATGTCCTCGGAACGTTCGAAACGATTGTTACAAAAAGCTGTCGGACGTACATGTACGTGTCAAATAGTACTTACGACACCTTTATTATGACGCAATTGTGATGTAATCAATGACATAATCGGAATCAATGACGTAATCGGAATATTTCAATGCGTAATTACATATCAACTATATCGCTTACCTGAAGTAGGTATAGTATAAGGACGCCTGATATATATGCTCGAAGTTCCTTCGTATGTAGTCACGGTTGGCGGACATTGGAAACCACATTTTTCTGTTATTTCTTCAAAATATTACCTTTTTAGACTATAGATGGGGTATACAAAAGTACATACATGAAATCAGGCAGTGGGTGGTTACGACGTGAAGCTTAAAGAGGAAGAATCCCCCTTGACGAAAATCCAGCATTAAGGCTTTTTTCGATAGTCCAAACATTCCTCTTGCCGACGTGGATTTTTATTATTTTTTTATTGTCGGTTTTAAGTGGATAAATTGCAAGCAAAAGTGCGCTTTTCGAAAATGAGATTTTCGCGATTTCTGAAACGCTCATTAGGTATTCATGATATGCGCGTGACCCCGTGACGCAATCCTGAGAAAGAGAAGTCAACACGATTGTTAGCTCCATACGTTTACACGCAAACAACTTGGAAAACCGTCTCTGTTACATGGTGTTTTTTGAAGAATTTTGTTGGTACAAAAAGCCAGATATATGCCCAGTAGCTGCGTGGTTGTATGTTTTACCAGACACTATGAAGAAAAAAAAGAGCAGAAAGATTTTCTTTTCTGTTACCAAGAGAGAAAAATGAGTCGCTCATTCTAACTTGTACCGGCCGATGTAACACGTGGGAACTATACGGCCCGCAGGAACGCATTCCATGCTGTACACAGACCGCTGTGAATGCTGTTCGTTCCGTGACAAAACCACCCTTCGCAATGCACCAGTATTTACTTCAAAAGAGCTTCATTGTGAGCTACTATTTCACCGTTTTTTTTTTACAAAACAGGTAATAGTAGATTGTTGTCATATTACATGAAGTGTTTTTCACGTTTGTATTTTAAATTACAAGGACAAAACAGGCATGATAAACATTCACTTCGTGTATTTTCAATTCAATACTGCACAGACCGTTTTGTATGTTTCTCAGGATGATTATGTTTCTCTGTTGATAAACAGACCAAGTGACCTCGAGCGTTTCAGAATTTCGGGTGAAGAGGGTCGGAACTGCTTTACGTTTAAAGCAAAAGCCTGTCGGTTTTTTTTGTGAAAAACAAGTTGTGATGGTGTTGTAGACACATACACCTCCATGATAAACAGAAAAACTCAAAATGTGGAAGGGGGATTCTAGCTGTTTAAAACAATGAATTTTTTTCGTGAAATTATCTCCGCGCGATCTAATTTGTTTTAAAACAACCTTCTCAGAACGTTCCTAGATTCAAACGTCCACAGAATGTCCCCTCGACGTTCAAAACGAATGTGACCAAGAACGTTTTCAGAATGTTATAGTGCAACGTTAGATTCAAACGTTGGCAAAACGTCCCCTCAAAGGTTCGAAACGAACGTAACTTCCACAAACATTCGGGGAACGTCCCCTCGACGTTCAAAACAAACGTGACCAAAAACGAACATTCAGCAAACATTCGCAGAACGTTATGTTTTAGCTGGGACTCTCCTTTAAAAGTAAAAAAAAAACACACAAAAATCTCCATTCTCTTTTTTCGAAAAGACCTTGGTTTACTGCTCATTATAACGACAGTAAAATAATCAGTGTACTCGAACTTGGGTCGTTTTGGTGTTCTTTGCAATGAGGAAATAAAATGTGTCTGTAAGATTAGGATGCTTTTCATCGGTGTAATTTCTAGTACTCGCGCAATTCGATAGCTTTAAAGCTTTTAAGCATCCCAGGAACAGCTGTAAAAGCTGATAGGAAGGATTAATTTCAGTGATTCTTTCTTTCCGATGTGAGAAAGAACATGTTAGTTTCAATATGCAGTTCACTTGTAAATCAAATGTAATCTATCTTCTATTTAGGAAACAATCATTAAAGGGCCCCTGAAATGGTGTTTTTATCAATGAAATCTGTGCTATGGAACTAGTCCATTATTTTACAATCATAAAAACCATATTTGAAAGTTGTTTGGGGTTTTAAAATCAAGGTTTTTGATTGTTATGCTAACGCAAATTTACATATGCATGAGCAAAGTGGTGATGTCACTTTAGGAAAACCTCATTCAACTGTGCACAAAAGTTTCCACAATTTTCTCCAACTTGCTGAAACTTTTGTAACCCATAATGGTTTAGGTTTGTTTTACATGTTGCCTGTTGCAAACCATGAAAAAAACTAAGGCTGGAAACTGCAGCATTTTTCCACAATTCCAGTTTGAAGTCTTGTTTTTTCTTTGCTTTTCTGCTGTGTGTTCCTAAAGTGACATGCCCCAAACAGTGCCCTCTATCTGTGAGTTTATGGGAAGAAATTTTCAAAGTTGAAAAAAAGCCACTTTTTATTCATGGGGCATCAAAATTAACAGTAGTATTTGTCTTTCTACACAAGTAATCCTTCATATGCCGCAAAAACTGCATAAAGTTATTGAGCATTTCAGGGGCCCTTTAACCCTTTCAATACCGCATTGTTTTCTGGGGTCACACTGCCCTGTACCGCATTCTTTCACACAACGCACTGTTTTATGCAACTTGCAATGTTTACTATTTGTAAACCTCAATTTTCCATTTGAAGACTTCGTTTTACAGAAATTCATTGTGTATATTATTTGTAGGCAATGAAATGGTCTTTTATTTGATACCAAACACTCGATTTGGTGGCATTGTTTACCCTTTTTACGACCACGAGCGGCTCCCCCACCTTGACCAGCTACCCGAGACCCGGCGCATCCACCGGCAGCCCGTCCACGACGGGCCGTTGTAGTAGAAGCACTCGGACCAGGCATATCGTTGTCATCCAACGACGTAGACATGGAAGAAACTTCACTAGATTCATCGGAATCCTCACTAAGTTCTCTTCAGAACTTTCCAAATCTATATCGGAGTCACTATCAGCAAATAACTCTGCTATTATTTACGCATCACTATCAGCCATAATGGTGATATTTTGTCCATAAAAAAACAGAAGAAAATTTGTTGCGTGTTGTTTTTCTCGGAAAATCGTAATGGAAACCCCACACTTGTTATACACCATTGTAAAGCTAGGTCAATAGACTTCCTGACTATATAAAATCCAACAGAGGGCAGCAAACGCAAATAATGGAGCTTCTCGAAAACAGCGACCTTCTGTTGTCGAGTTTACTCGACATTGGTACGGAAGCACACTGCGTTGCGCTGAGTAAACTCGACATTGGTATTGAAAGGGTTAAAGCCTCAATGCATCATTTACAGTTACCCAACTTCACGAGTTGACACGAAAAACACCCAACTAAGGCCGGGGTCACACGAATTACAACATCCCAATTTATTGTAGTATTACTATACAGTGTGAGTCAACAAAAACTATACACTTTTAAAATTACCTGTTGTTTTAGTGTACCAATATGTATATCAGATGTTTTGATATTTATTTTGGATAAGTTCTCCTGTGTCTTTTTAAATTCAAATTCGAATTGTTTTTATTTGTCCAAGTTAAAAAATACAATTTAACATAGAAAATTGTCTTTTGATCACATGCTCCATGCAAAAAAAAAAAATGTATACATGTATATTGCTTCACACTAAAAATTACAGTATACAACACAATACAAATTTTAGTAGCAGTTTATTATGTTTCATGCATGACCGCACATGAGGCAAATAAGGGTGTCAGGTGAAACAAAATATGCGCCAACTGATCAGAATTGAAAAAAGAGACCAAAACAAATCCCCAAAAACTTGTTATGGCTTGGTAATTAGGAACATTTGAGTAAACGGTGGCACCAGTTGGACATCTTGCATTAAGAAATTACTGGCGGAAGCTTTGGAACACAGCCGTGGCACTTTGTGTGCGGTGAAATTCGCTTACCAAGTAGGCCCTTTGCTGGGGTGTGAGCTGAGGACGAGCCATGTTTTAAGATGAAGAATAGCCCACAAGATGTTTCATTGTACGTATGTTCAACAAGGCTCTGTTGATTCTTGACAACCAAGTCACTGGTTCAAATCCTTTTCTTTTTCCTAGCCATACTGAATTGCCGCAAGTCGTGTTCCACCTGACACCCTTATTTGCATCATGTGTGGTCATGCAATTAAACTTCTACCAAAAGACACAGGAGAACTTATCCAAAATACTCGTCAAAACATCTCATATAAATATTTATATACTAAAACACAACTAATATTAAGTGTTTTTTAATTTTTTTTTTACTCGCACTATGATTACGGTATTTTGTGTGTGAGACCCTAAATATATTGTAAGCGTATCATATTCGGTCAACGACGTAGGCCTGTGCATTTTCGGATAATTGACTATTCGGAATTCGATTCAATATCCGATCCGTAAACATTTTCAAACATTTCCGCACATTTTTTCGCAGTGTTATCCGAACCTAAAGTTCCTCAGAGTGTACTTCCGGCATGTGTGCTATGCAGGATGTTTTTAATTCTTTCAGCAGCCTTCTTCGATGTCAAATCAGCCGCCTCGTTGCATGCTCGATTTGTTTACAGCCACGAGTCCAGTGTACAAGTTACAACATTGAAGCTATGGTTTCAGCTGGGATTACTTTACGGGAAAAACTGAATGGGTGGGACCATTATGCAAATTAAAATGTGAGGTCTATGGTTGGGAGCGGTACACTTTTTGGCTTTTTGCAGAAATTAGTGTTGGCTCCGCCCTGTACAAACCATAAGTCCCTTGTTGACACAATGTGACATCAAAGTAAATGGTCATTTCGGCAACGAAAATGGCGTCGTTATTCAATAAAAACATCCTGTAATTCACCCACAGGATATTCATTCTAAAACACTTTCGAACTGAATGATATGTTGGGTTTGGTCTAGGCCGGCTTGCACATGAAAAAAAAAGGTCATACCGAATAATCGATTCGGTAAAATGCTATTCGAATATTCGATGGAAGATTGAACATTCGATTCGTGTTGATGGCAATGGTAACAAACGCCACATGATTTTTTCCCCCCGTGTAAATTATTATTTCTTTCTGGTATTCATACCAAGGATTCCTCTAAAGTGCCCATTGCACTGTCGCTCTCAAGCGTGAGGAAACCCATGAACCTATAATTGCAAGTCAATGACCCAAACCACTCGGCCACAGTACCCCAAATAGTACCATTGTTGGACAAATTGCCAACTGAAGGTGTTTTTAAAAAAAAAAATTGTTTAGCTTTCATTCAACACAAAAACCATGCATGGATTTTAAGGTTTTCTGAAGTATAAGATTTCCCTGTTATTTTAGCACTTGCATGTACATGTATATCAAACAAATTCCATAGAAGGATACTTTAATTTCGTCCCCAAAAAGCAATGAGCTCACTTTTTGATATTCGTCCTAATTGCGCGTAATTCATCTCGTACGTTGATTTGCATTGCATTGGTATAGTGAATTCATCTTTTGTCATTTATTTTAGCACTTTGGTTTTTACATTTCGATTCTGGTAATTTCAATCATTTTTTTCTATTCGCATTAAAATCCTTGTTTTATCTGCCTCTCTAAACTTCAGCATCGGCAGCCGTCTTTTCCCATCGGATCTAAGCGAACATTTAAGAAAATGTACAAATACCAGGAACATTTATAGGCTTTAATGGAGAAGGAAATGCAAAGAATGCACTCTAAATTTAAGTGACCAAAGTGTTCACTTTTTCAATACAGTGCCGATCACCGCACGAGACCAATTTCATGCAATCGGAACGAATTGGAACGCCGTCAATTTTTAATTATACTGCACAGCAAATTAAATCCATTGGCGACTTGTCTAAATTCAAATTGTGAAGTGAGCTTGTCGGGGAAGAAATTAAAGTATTGTTTTGGGGAATTTGCTTGATATACATGTATGTGTTAAAATAACCGTAAAATCCCATATTACTTCGTCTATGTGGCTGAAATGTCTACAAGGCAGTTTGTTTCTGCTAAGTTTTCCAATCATGTAATCTGTCTTTAATCTTGATTATAACTTTCTTTTTGACTCGCCCTCTATTGTACAGAATAATTTTTTATCCTGAATTTGAATTAGGCTGCATTGTGAATGATTGCGACTTTAGGCCCGTTTACACTCGATTCGCCTTTGCCGAATCGAACTCCGCGATATTCAAAAAGGGGAGTTCAAGCCGGGTATGCACTAAGTGTAAACGCAAAAGGTGACTTGAAAAAGGCGGATCACACCCGGGTCCGATTCGCCTTTTTCAAGTCACCTTTGGGGTAGGGATGAACCCCGCAATCGTCAAGGTCGCTTGCTTGTAGTGTAAACGCTACCCGAATACAGATTCATCAATTTGAGTGTTCTTGGGGTAGTGCCCACCGTGTAGTAGATTTAATTGACCACTCTGGCACCAGTTCCGCAACACCTAACAACTCACGCATGCACTACAGTTACAATTAGTGGTGACTTTTGCGGTTTCTGAAGGCGAGTTGAAGCCGGATCAAGGTGTAGTGTAAATGCGGCAAATGTTCAGTTGTGTGGTCGCAATAAAAATGCTGGGTCTGTATCCACCTTTGCCGGTTCGAGTGTAAACACGGTGTTGGTGTCGGATGTTATTGCACTGACCTTGCAAACAAAATTGTTACGGTGCAGAAAAATTCCAGACCGTGACAAGAATAAGAAAAAAATGGAAACTCGCCAAACAAGACACAAAGGAGTCAAACAAGTTCACTCTTATGTAAGCAACAAAGAAATTATATAATTTATGTACTGATCTCCAAAAAATCAATACTAATTGCACAGTGATTAAGTTTAGAAAATTTAGAAGTGAGCACGTAAGATCTTATACAATATAAATAAATGACCTTACGGACTAAGCAGGACTTGATGACAGGAAAAACGACGGCAGGCTGACGACTTCATGAATACTCAGGCGAACCAAGTTCTTAGTACGGACTTTAAAGCAGGACTTGACAGGAAAAACGACGGCAGGCTGACGACTCCACGAATACTCAGGCGAACACAGTTTATGACGATAGTAGGCTGCGACACAGTTCCCGGCCACGACGAGACGACAAAATGAACTCAGTTCACAAAAGGTCTGTCCCAGGATAAACTCGCGAATCCCTCGTCACAAAAACGACTCCTTCTATCAGGATGATCGCCAGAGGAAGAAACACCGAAAACTATACTCAGCTCGGCAGACAACGTGGATCGATATACTAGCTCCGTCGACAAACAAGTTTCCACGGCGCACGTGTAATAGCGAGACCCGGTCCCACGTCGGTAAAACTGACGCCTCGACGATACGTACCAAGTCCTGTCCAAAATTAAGTTGAATGCTTGTCCAAACTATTGGAGTGCTTAGTTGAAGTCCTTAATCTTATTCCACAAACGTGCTCACTTATATACACAGTGATTCCTTCTAGAAATTACTCGAACCATCTATAATTTGCTTTTTTATACTACACATATCTGGTACTTATATATGAGTGTGATTGCATGTCCAAAAAGGGATTTCCCAGCAATCATGTGATGTCAACAACAAAAATCCTCCACATCATTGGTTGCTAACAGAATCCTGAATATATATGAGTGTAAGTCATCACACGGGTTCAATGAAAGGTCAATGGCAGTCTCTGCAAAAATAGGTGTGACAGAGGTCACAAACTTTCTGGTAATACAACAACGGAAGTCTCTGCCAAAAAATAGGTGTGACAGAGGTTCACAATATTATGCCTGGGGTGATTGAAAAGTACTGGCAAGTTACAAACATGGTAAACCACAGCCCACTCCCCGCTCGCACCAAATACAAAGGTGAATAAACCTTACTCATTATCAAATGTTTCAGAATAACTTGGCTTATTTTGTGTGTGTACATAAGACCGTGTTTACACTTGATCCCGAGCTCGGGATCGAACACCGAGCTCGGGATCAGCCCCGGATCACAAATAGGTGTAAACGCTCTCGGAACCAAACTGGCCCCGGATCAGACCCCGAGATTTTGGTCTCGCGATGGCGGAGGGTTCGATCCCGAGCTCGGGATCAGTTTGCGGTTAGCTGGGCAATAAATCTTCCCCACATCCTGTTGCGGGCTAAAGCGCGCGAAAATTCCAGGGGAGCTCGTATTATGTACACGTGTACACGTAGTACATGTATATATACACGCACACAGGTACCACTGGTTCCATGCATTGTGTGCAGGCATATATGCCTGGACAAAATGCATGATACCCCGACGCGACTCATGTGATGCAACGCTGAGAATCTCGATCGAAAACACAACGTACTACAAACGTAATTGGTATCCTGCATTCAGCAATCTCTTTTGCGTGTCCGATACAAACTTCACACGTTGAGAAAAAGTGTTTTGTATTTCCTCTACTTTCTGCAACTTCTCTACTTTCTGCAACTGTCTAGCGACACTTTGTCATTATCATACAGCTTAGTTTTTAGTTGTTATATCAAGGATTTCGGAGTGTCATTCAACGATTTCCGACATAGCATAAGTTGACATTATTTCGTCGTGAAGAGAAGTTGACGAAGACGAAGTAGCCGAGTCGAGTTGTCTTCGTGTGAAAAGATGGCAAACGAAGTTCGCGGGCGCTCGTGGAGCAACGACAAACTGGCGAAGTTTTTGGACATTTGGGCCAGCGCAGAAATAATGGCTAAACTAGACGGAACATCTCGGAATTCTGCTGCGTTAGCTTGACCTTTGACTGCAACTTCTGGCTCCGCGCTCGGGATCAACAACAGATATAAACGCGGCACTCGAGACCATTGCGGTTAACCTAAACACATTCTTATCAGGGGGTCAATCTTGATCCCGAGCTCGGGACCAGTGTAAACACGGTCTAACAAAATCTAATGTGGTTATGATTTCCTTTTTACAGTATTCTGATTTTGAGCCTGAGGTGATGAAGGACGCCCTCAATGCTCGTCATGCCTACTACCAAGACTATTCCCAGGCTGTACCCAACACCAAACTAGCAAAGTGAGTGATCGGTACACATTCACTTTTTGCCTCAACTTCGTGAAATGACCCATTTACTTTTTTCACATGCCAAGAAACTCTATGTTTGACAGATTTTCACAATGGATAAGAAATGGGTCTTTCCACAGTAAAGGGGGCATTTTGGCAACACGTACCATATTTTCGAGGAAATACCTTTGCCTGGTCTCAAAATAAAAGAATAAGTTTAAGTTGTTCTGAAGAGATAACTTGGGCCCAAAAAAGGTCACAAATAGTGTGACAACATGCCTTTTTTAAAACCCTGTGTACAAATTTCCAATATACGCTCGTAACCGGGACAGATACTTTAGTTTTTTCATGGTTTGCAACAGGTAACATGTAAAACAAACCTAAACTGTCATGGGTTACAAAAGTTTCTGCAAGTTGGAGAAAATTGTGGAAACTTTTGTGCACAGTTGAATGAGATTTTCCTGTGTTTTCCTAATGTGACATCACCACTTTGCTCATGCATATGTAAATTTGCATTAGCATAAAAATCTAAAACCTTTATTTTAACCCCCCAAACAACTTTCAAGTAGGGTTTTTATGATTGTAAATTAATGGACTAGTTCCATAGCACAGATTTCATTGATAAAAACACCATTTCAGGGGCCCTTTAAGATACTTCTCGAGGCATGTAATGTGCATATTTAGGGTGGCCAGTTTTGGCCTTTTTTTGTTTTAATACCGAGCAACAAAAGAAATGCAAAAACATTCTCCACTTTTTGATTGCAGAAGCAGTCAATCTGAGAGTGGGAATTTTCAACACACAAACTTTATACACAGTCATGCATAATGACGCTGTTATATGAATATTTTGATGTCAACTTAATTACCAGGATTGTAGTCGAGTTCATCAACCCTTCACAAGTCCACGACAAGTCCCTGGGTCTTAATTCTAGTCACAAGCTGTTCAAATGAACTCTAACAAAGGCATTCTTTTGTGCGTGTTCATCCTTTGCTTCTTGTTACTGGACTTGTGACAGACTTGTGCGGGACTTGTCACGGACTTGTGATTTTTATCGGCTCTGGAATTGTGATAGACTTGTGATGGACTCTACTTATTACCCTGTTAATTACAAAATAATTTTTTTTTCAAATTGATTAAACTGAAAATATGCTTTTTGTCACTCTTTCACGCTTATCAACATTACCATATGCAGTCTTGATTTTTACGTTTTGCATTTTTACCTTTTTTGTTTTTCAGGAAACGCACAAAGAAGAAAAACAATGAGTACATTGAGGCACAGCACAGCAGCCTGGTGGAAGCAATGGACTTGCTTGTAGCAGAGTTGAATGTACAGGACCTGGATAAGGATGGGAATATCTCGCTGGAGGAATGGAAGAAAGCATTTTCAAATGTAGGTTCGAGGTCCATTTAAACTTAATTCGGCTTGGCAAATTGAACCCTGTATTTTCTGTAATTGTATCCCTAAACACGGCAAGTTGCAGCCGGCTAGGCGCTACGTGTAAACACAAAAGGTGAATTGAAAAAAGGCGCGTCAGACTTGGGTCTGATTCGCCTTTTAGGTAGGGATGAACCTAGTCCAAATGCTTCAGACGCTCACGGCTCTCGGGAAACAAATCTGACATTTAACTTGTACCGTGAACGTCTGAAACTAGAGCAGGAGTCCTTTCCACTGTGAAGGGGGCATTTTGGCAACACATAGGCCTACCATATTTTTTCAGAAAATACCTTTGTCTGGTCTCAAAATCAAAGAAATAAGTTTCAATTGTTCTGAAGAGATTCAAAAAAGGGTTACAAATAGTGTGACAACATGCCTTTCTAAAAACCCGGTGTACAAATTTCCAATATGCGCTTGTAACCCGGGATAGACACTTGTGTTACATTTTAGGCAGTCTCGGTTACTAGCGTATATTGGAAATTTGTACACGGGGTTTTTAGAAAGGCATGTTGTCACACTATTTGTAACTCTTTTTTAGCCTAAGTTATCTCTTCAGAACCAAACTCAAAATGTTGTCGTACGACTGTCCTACGACATGCGTATGATTTTAGGGTCTTTCAAGGCCCTCAAAATTGTACGATAATCGTACACATGTCATAGGACAGTCTTACGATTGACGTACGATTGTCGTACAATGGTCCTGTGATACTCGTACTTTGGTTGTTTAACTTGTTTTGTTTTGCAACAATTACACGACGAAAAAACATTGTACGACAAACGTAGAACAATCGTAGGACATTTGTGCGATTTACCTACGATAATGTGCACATTTTTTCCCACGACGGACGCACATGATTTTCCCTTGGAACTGCGGCTAAGATTGTAGCCTAAGCATCGTAAAATCCCACCCCAACATCGTTGCCCAAGAATTTCGATCGATAAAAAATATCCTGTGACGTATGTGACATAGGCTTAAGCACTAAGCAGTGCCATGAAATTGGCCCCTGGATGAAACGGTCTTGAGATCACTTTAGGAAATTACATATACCAAACAGTGTGAAATAATGTGCTTGAATTATGTTTACTTTTATTCACAGAAAGATTCTGCTTTTACTGATGAGCACAAACGGATGTTGTTTGGAGAAGATGGACTAAACCCTGAAGAACTCTTCAATAAGTTGGATTTTGACCAAAATGGAGAGGTGAGCCAAATATCGCTGGAATATCATAGGTCTTTTTATAAAATTGTGAGCCAAAGTGTGACATTTTGATGCAATTGGCTTTTCCAAGTTATCAAAATTGTTTAAAGAAATTCCTGTGCAATTTTTTAATCGTGTGGAATACGCAGAGTTTTTCTCCACATTTTGTTTAAAATAACAATCAATCTGGAAGTGGAAATTTTCACCACACAAAAGCTTTATGCAATCATGCATTATTATAAAGCTGTTATGTGAATATTTTACTGTCGACTTACTAACAAAAGAAATTTTGAAATTTTGATAAAACTGATCATTTGCATTTCTTCAAGGTGTCCGCGTGTCTTAAAAAGTCTTAAATTATTTTTCTAAATTTGAGGCCTTAAAAAGCATTAGAAAGCATTATAAAGCATTATAAAGCATTAAAAAGTATTAATTTATTAGCTAGATTTTGGGCCTGTGGTGGCATTAAAAAAAGGTCTTAAAAAGTCTTAAATTTGACTTGCTGAAACCTGCAGACACCCTGCTCTTGTTGCTTGGCATAGTTTGATATTCTTTTAAAATATTCTAATTATGTAAGGGAATTTTCAACTGTTTAAATTTAATTTGAAGCCTTTTGGACCAGTTCATTTTTGGAAAAGGTAGCTGTTGGTTTTACCCACCCTATAGAACCTGTAGTTTATCAATTCAAATTACATTGGGTGAAATTTTAGAAAATCTTTCAGTAAATGTTTCAAAATGTCACACTTGAATTTTAGTGAATCGTTCTCATCACATTTTTTTTGGTATTAACAAGTAAAGATGTTTGATTAACATGGCATACTTTGTATATATGCTAAGATTAATCGTTCTCTGAAGCTCAATATTTATACAAAATCTATTCCAAAAGTCATGGAATGACCCATATGGGACCATTGATGCAATTTTGGTTGTACATGGTATAAGTTATTGTTGCTCGTCCTTTCTCCACTACTTAGGTCAGTTTCCGAGAGTTGGTGTACTGGGCCGAGCAGCGAGGTCTCAAGCTTCTATCAGCATTCAGGGGCTATGAGAGACGCGAGATCAAGTCCATGATGGAATTCTTCTCCACAATGATGGAATGTCTACTGCTCAACATGAAACGAGTCTTCATTCAGGTTTGTCTGCCGCTGTTGTCTTCGTCGAATATGTGACCCACTGAGACCTCCCTGACACCTTTCTAAGACCCAAGTGTGAATTCACGTAAATGTGACGTGCGTTGCTATGATAAAGTGGGGAGGAGGGAATTTGGGTGAAATAATGCACATGACTGGGTACATTTTTTTGTGTCACAGTGCATCTAAGGGCAAAACAAACCCTAATAGACCGATCCAGTAAGCTCCGCCCATTTTGGAATTGACCAATCACAGCCTCAGGTTCAGGTAACCAAAAAGTGGATCTATATTTAATTTTGGTTACCCGAGTCCTCAAAATGCAGCACAAGTGTCGCAAAAACACCATAAACATCATTTTTATCAGCGCAGACGAGGCCTAGCGGGTTTAAAACGGATTGTATAACACTATCCTAACCTACTTTTAATCCCTTCATAAATGTATTTTTGTGTAAACGTGAAAAACTTACCAAAATTAGCTTGTCGTTTTTGCTAAGTTGTGCATTCACTTCGATCTAGATGTGTGTCGAGATGTTTTGGTTCGATGGCGCGTGTTACGCGTATTGCAGGCGCGCGTGTTGTACGTGCACGCATACGACCGGATACTTAAGTGCACATTTTGCTTTCGAGCGTGCAGTTTCTGTGTGCGTGTGCGTGTTTCAATACGCGCTGACCAGGACGCTGAAGCACGGCATGGCCACGCGACTCTACTGCACACGTGCATCGCAAGTGTGGCATGTTGCTAGGCAATTTCTAAATGGGCGGAGCTTACTGGATCGGTCTATTAACAGTGCGTCTAATTTACTTTCTGACACCTGCAGTTTCTGTGTGCATGTGCGTGTTCCATACATGCTAAAACTTACTAGGGCGCGGTCACGGCCGCTGGCCAGACTAAAAAGTCGGTGTTCGTTTAAGACGGGCCACGTGATGTGCTCTCAGTTAATAGGGATGCATATTAACTGTCTATGGTATTCATATTAAAACAATTCTTCATTATCACTGAATTATTCTGATTAAAATTTCAAAGGTCTCTGAATGGTCTCCACTACACCTTGCTGTGCAAAAAAAAGGCAGGGTTGAGTTCGCAAATCTGACCGAGCTTAAATAAAAATATTTTGAAGCATTGCTTACTGAAGCATGCAAGGGTACCAGTTTGTGAATAAAATTAATGAAACTCACAGATTTCCATGCACCAATAATGGCAAGAGATTTCTATTCAAGAACGGATAAAAACTGGGAGAAGAAACAGCCATGTGAGCCAGTAAGGTCGTGAACCAAATCAAGGCTAGAAATGCTAGACCACACGTGGCGAGCACGTGTGGTCTAGTGGGTATTAAGCCGTGCTCCTGATTGAAGGATTATGTGTTCGAGCCCCACTTGTGCCAACATGTGTTTGTGTCTGTGGGCAAGACACTTAATCTCAATTGCCTCGTCAACCCAAGCGATATTTGGGGAGCTGTTAGTGTGCCTTGGCCAGGAAGCCACCCAGTTGAAGCGAAATGGTTCTGGTGATTTCCTGATGGCAGCGATAATGCTAATGGCAACAGCACCAGGAGTACCCTAGGGTAGACATGTGTGCTATACAAGTGTCCACCATTACATTACATTAATAAACGGCTTAAACAAAAGCTTGTTTTTTTCAATCAGGAAAATGATTTGTACCGGACGGTAGGAATTGACTGTAAATATCTGGAGGCTATGGACTTTAACATGGACCCCGAAGACCAGAGATATCTCGTTCAGGTATGACCTTTCTAACCTTTTAATTAACTTATCCAAAATATTTACCCTTTAAAATGGCCGTCTAAAGTTGTCAACATTTTTACAGGTCTACAAAGCATAGGAAAGGGGGCGGCGGTTGGGCATGTCAAGGGCAGCGTATGACTTTACATGCAATGTAAAATGTTGACATTTCATAGTAGTGACAAAAGTTGGTAAGTAGTTGAAAATACTATGGTCTGTAGAACCATGAAAATGTTGATAACCTTGGACGCCCCTTCTTCTAGGCATCGTCCATCCACTGCAGGATGTAGCCCTCTGTCAGACTGCCCCAGGATGTTCTCTGCTTTGCTATATCTTGCTATTCTTGTCTAAGTACTGAACAGTACTGAACAGTGCACATGTATGGTATGTGCACGCACATGGATAACATCCCACAATTTTGTCGTACTGTATAAAACAAATTAAGCATGTGTGACCGCATTTTCCATATGCACTGAAACTGACTACGACCAGACGAGAAAGTGATAAAAACCAGCCGGGTCCTTCATCTTCCATTTTAGACACGAGACATGCTTTCAGCCAATAGAAATGCATTTATAAACTATTTTTTATGAATATACATTTTTATGATTAAACTTCCTTTTAACAACATATGTGCATATATGGAAATTATTTTCACAGCAAGGTAAACTGGGCTGCCTGTCCTACCTGCGAGAATTCATTGACAAATTTAAACCAAACCTGCGACACAAGAAACCAGCGCCACGCGACAGCCGCAAACTCCACCGCGTTACCATGGAATTTTCGCGCCTGCTGAACAGCGAGTCGGACACAGAGCATGTTTTTTCACCAACTCCCGAACCCTACGAGGGACACGATGATGTCTTCAGCACGCAGATGAAAGCCATGAATGGGAAGACGGCGGAGGCAAACAAAGCGTGGAAGGATGAGGCGTCGACGAACGCTGAGAAAGTTAGTGCTAAACGGGTCACCATTGTCGTAAATGAAGAAAACGAGGATGATTCTGAAAAAGATGACGTGTCTTCTGCGGAAGGGGGTACCACTTACCTTTAAACATGTTAAACTTGCCAAATATAGCTGCACATTACACTGTTAGAACTGGTTCCAAGTTGGGAAATAGGAGGTACCAGGCAATTCTGACGGTTATTGGATGCAGAAATTCCAGGAAATTTGGCTGTGTTTTGTTTCAGGGGTGGATTGCAATATGCGGTCTAAGACCGGGCTTAGTTGGCTAACGCGGCGTCCGCTAAGACCGGTCTATAATTATAGCCCGATTGCAATATCGTGGTCTTAATGCAAGACTAGTCTTAAAACGTATGCCCTCGGTGAGCAGGTCCATAAGTTTTGGACATGGCACTGCATCTTGACATTTTTGCTGAAAGAAGACGGAGTGTTGTGAGCAGAATGCACATTATGCCCATTGGTGCATTTTTTAGTGCTATAGGGGATAACTTTCACGGCAGTTGCACGCGCCATCAAGTGGCTTTGTGAGGACGATTGTTTGGCTTAAAATTATGCAAAAATAGCCGGCTGTGTCACTTTCCATTGCGTGTTTTTTAGCTGGTGCAGCCTGCTTCAGTTATTAGACTGGTTTATTGCAATTTGAGCTAAACCAGTGACTAAGCCGAGATTGGCTAAGTTGGTTACCCGGCTATAAAAGACCGGTCATAGACCAGTGGTTAAGCCAACTTTATTGCAATCCGCTCTAGGTGTGCGAAATGGTAAACATGCACTAATTGTGCCGTTTTTGTCTGGGCCATATCTTCCGGTACATTTGGCATTTCAGCACTCGTGTGCATTTTTAGTTCTTGTGATTGCTAATCAGGAGAGGTGGTTCCCAGCTAAATGCAATACATCTTGGAGGGATGGGTACCAGTGACTATAGAGCAACCATACCCTGGGCGATATGCAAAACGTCATTCTTCAGCCACAAAAACGTCATTCTTCAGCAAGTTTGTGGACAAAACGTGAGCCGCATAACTTGAAATTAAAATCAGTGACAAATCTAAGCTCAATAAAATTTGTAAATACAATGTAATTTCCTGATGGTCTTTCAGGCATTATCTGGGTCACTGCTAGGAATTTCCATTGTGTTTTCATATTTTCGTGACCGTGGATCTGCCACATTTTTCTGGTTATGCTCGCAAGTCACAAAAAATGGCCCCGACTGTGTGCTCGTACTACAAGGTCATTCTCTGTCAAGTTTCATAATGGTTTTTCAGTCTTGTTGGCCTATAATCTCTTAATAGTAGTAATACGACCACTTGCGAGCAGACGACGACGTCTCAGAAACTAGTCTGGTAACGCACTCCAACCTACATGTTTCGCGATGGTAGGTGCATGGTAATCACGACCACTTAAGCGAGCACCTGATTTGGACACTGCCGTCTGCTCGCAAGTGGTCGTATTACTACGCATCCACTATTACGAAACATACAGACTGAGGAACGTTACCAGACAAAATTTTAATTCTTAATGTTTGTCTTCAAAAACTGCTTCAAAAACACCTTTCCACTCAAAAGAAAAAATTAGATTTTTAATATGTTGTTTATTGAATGTTGTGGCCTAGATTCATGTTAGAATGATTTCTATTGCAATTAGTTCTAGGTCAAATCGTAAATTGACTAGACTATAATACGCTAGGCGCTATGCATACAACGCATGCAAACTAGAGATGCAGAGATTTCGTCCCTCTTTTCACCCATAATGCACCGCGGTAAACATTGCGTGATGTCATAGGTCTATTCAATGTTGCACTTGTTTATCACAATGTTTTATTTCCTGGGTAAACTGGGTTTTTAAATGCAGCTGTAGTGATTAACCGTTTCTTGGTGGTAAATGAGCATTTTAGGCACCTTATTTTGCTGAAATTGTCACTTTCTATAAAACAGTAATTACTATACATTGTATTTTTTTACCACATTGTGATGCCAAGCCTATTGTTGACAGGCCTATAGATCTTTCCCAGGACACCTTCTATAACGTGTACATGCTCGTCATTTGCTGGGACGCAGCTTTTTCCAATGCATGGACTGTGCATTTTGAGTTGTTGTTAAATCGAACAGCGCGCATACATGTTGCGTACAACACGCTCTTTGCACACACAAATTTACACTGACTTCTTTTGTGTCTGATTGCCACGTGCGTCGCTTTGAGAAAATGCAGTGTGGAAGAAATTGAGTGAAACGATGCACCGAAAACCACAGAATTAGCTTGGACATATTGGACGGAAAGTGTTTTCATAATTCAGTGATTTTCAGTGCATCACTCAAAATTCCCTCCACAGCGCTTTTCCTCAATGCGACGCGCCTCGCAATTACGTGCACAGTGAATTCACCATTACAACAAACGCGCAAATTGTTTGAAGTGACGATACAATAACCATCATCACATAACGCATGTAGTTCATGCACTGACCGCATCCCAGCTATAGCGGACATACAGGATAGGTTTCCATGGTAATGGAAAAGGTCTGTAGGCTAAGAAGTACGAAAGGAGATGGGGCAGGTTTTTCATTCCCCAATCCTATAGCCTGAGGTTGGCTCATTTTTGGATATACATCATGACATCACACCCTCTTTCCAGGACTTCTATTGTCATGACGTCATTGGCCCTCTCAAAGGGCAACTAGGTTCAACTATTTTGGCCAAAGGACTTGAAAGTGAACGTTAAGTACATAGTATAAATGTTTAAAATAATGTACATTATTGTTTTATTTTTGTGCCTTAAAGTCTTGGTTTTCATATTAAAAACAAATTTTTTTTGAAATGTTCTCAGGCGTACTGATATTAACATTCCCATAGGCAGGGTGTAAAGGGCAGGGGTTGTGAACCCATCAAAATGTGGACCTTTTTCTGACATTTGCATAAAAAATGGCAGATATTTATGTACTTCGGTCACACTACTTGGTTGAAGGGTTCTGTCCTTCACAATAAAGCAGATCCTACCAGTTTCGGAGGGTGCCTCTGCATGACCACCCCTTACCTATGGGACTGTTTAAAATGTGAGATTTTTATGATGCAGGGAATTTATGTACGTATATTTGTTAGTGTTGTAAAGTGTATTATGTTAATATGATAAATATACATTTCAATTTCAGCATTTTAAAATACATTGCACTCTCAAAACCTTTTGTCGGAGAGGTCATTTTCTTTGTGATTATATTAACATTGATGCATATTTGTTTTTTTTAATTTGTTGAAGTTGGTTAGGAAGCCATAATTTCAGTAACACTATTTGAAGAGAAAAAGTCAATGCGTGTTTCTTGTTCACCACACATGGCACTGTGCATGTCAACCTCTCGTGACACACAGCAAAAGCATAATTGCCCAAATTACAAGATAGTGCCGATTTCCACTTTAAAACTCCAAGCTTAGTTGCACGTGCAGTCCATTAAAAAGTCTATTTAGCTATTCCAAGGCCATCTCAGGCCTGTAAGTCGGTGTGTTTTGATCGAAGCAGAAGTTATTTATTTTGGTGGACCAATCATCTTTGAGCTTCCAAACGAGTTTGATACAAACATTGATTTTAATAATCGTGATGGATTACTCTGGCAAATAGTTAGCTTTAATATTACAATGATGGTGGCTATATAGAGCAATTTTTGCATAAACATTGCCTAATTTTTAAAACTTTTTATAATGTAAATAGTAATATTTTCATATTTTTTTATTACTTGTTTTTTTGTGTGTTTAACTATTTTTGTGAGAGCTTTTGCAGTTACATGTAGGTCAGATGCACAATTTCATGACCTTTTTTCAATTAACTTTTCGATCACAAGTTCAGATCTTGTGTAGATAGCAATACCCTCACGACGAAAACACAATTTAGTTATGGCCAAGTTATTATTTCGTTCCGGTACTGAAAACAAGGATTCCTCAAAAGTGCACTGTCGCTCGCAAGCGTGAGGAAACCCATGAGGAGAATTAAAAATGGCCAGAGACACCGGAGAATCCCCTCGCTCTTCACGAAGGAATGCTCTGGTATCTTTAAAGTGCATTACCTAACACACTGGGTCAAAGGCTTTACATCCCTTCCGAAGGATGCAGCAAGTGTGTTTAAGTGCCTTGCTCAAGGGCACAGGTACCCCAGCTGGGTATCGAACCTGCAACCCTAAGTTTTCAGTATTGCAAGTCGGTGACCCAAACCACTCGGCAACGGTACCCAACAGTACTTTGTTTGATTATGGAGATTTCCATAATTGTTTTCCGAAACTGTATTACATGTACTTGATTAGTGAACAATCTGAATGCATATTGGTACTGCTAAATTGCATGACTGTTTTTTGTTTCGTGAATGGTTTTCAACAGATGAACATGTGCTGTTGTATTTTTATGAAAAACATCTATTTTTAAACTTGGTGTTAATTGTGTGCATTTTGTAATTATGTAGCTCATTTTTGTGACAGAGTATTTTTTACACTTTTCTACATTATTTCTAAAATCTGCATTAAATATTTTTATTGGGAAAATATAAATGATAGGATGGTGTTTGGTCTGATATGTCCTTTTTGCAATGACCAGGGTTGTACCGAGTCTCCCTCTGCTCGAGTCTCGAGTTAAGTCGAGCTGGCTTCGAGTCCCAAGTCCAATCAATTTGCATTCGATTCCCAAGTCCAGTCAGGCATGTTAGTCAAGTAGGTTCAAGTTAAATAGTCACAACAGTTAATTTGTTCAAGCCAGGGGCGTAGGCGGGGGTGAGAATGCACAACCCTGCCAGCAGCATGGAGTCCTGCTTTGCCAATGGTTTTTTTAATTTATTTGTTTTATATTAAATGATACCAGCAATTGACTCGAACACTGTGGCTTGATTGAAACAGATGCCAAATTGAAGACCATTTGTTCCCCCCCAGGACCAAACCAGCCTACGCCCCTGCAAGCTAATTACATAATGACTCTAAACGCTGAAACTTGCATTCCTCCATGTTATAAGCCTTAGTGCTGAAATACAATTCTGTCCTCAAAATGACGAAGTAATGCATAAAAGTTTAATTTAATTTTTGGCAGACTCTAGTAAAAAAAGTCCTAGTGGAGTCAATTGAGGTTCGAGTCTCAAGTCGTCATTACAACGCTGGGCCATGGCCAATGACCCAATATTTTACATTATGTTGCAGGTACAGATGTGCTCAAAATTATTCATACCCTTTGAGAAATCTAACATTTTTCAAATTTCCTCACTCCCATAAACTATTGTGAAGGAACTTTCACTGTATCCCAGGACAGTTAGTTGCCTTGCACAAGACCATATGTTTTGGCTCGGCACATTTGCATTTAACAATAGCAATGTCCAGATTTGCTTTTTTGTGTGTTCAAAATTATTCATACCCCTTACAAAATCTCAGCATTTAGGCCATTTTTTTGTGATAATACACCTGCTTTCAACATTCCAGTGATTCCTTTTTGTTGTTCAACAGTTATCCTAACATGTTTGCATAAGATGTTAATCATTAACATATCTGTTCAATTAAATTTAAATCAAAGAATGTCATAGAATAGCACTCTGCTTGTAGGCTATAAAGTGAGGGAAGTTGATGCCTTCATTCTCTGTTTCTGTACTTGCGCGTAGCTATTGTGAATGGCCACAAAGAAGGGAAAGGCTACAATGCCCTTTCGAAGCAGTCTAGAGTGGGCATCTCGTCAAAGTGGTTGGGATCATGAAAAAGGAGCAGTACATTAAGATCATCGATCAGTCGGTTGAGAAACTCTAGCTTGGTCAGCATTGGACCAACAGGACAACAATCCCAAACATACAGTCACGAAATGGTTCGAGGACAACCACGTTCTGGAGTGGCCGAGCCAAAGCCCGGATCTCGACCCGATCGATAATCTATGGAGGGAACTCAAGACTTGGGTACGTGATGGCAAGGAAGCCTTCCAACCTCAACGACCTTGAGACTTTTGCGAGTGGGCGAAAATTCCAGTGGAAACATGCCAAAGCCTTGTAAGCTGATACATGAACCGTTTTGAGGCAGTGATAAAAAACAAAGGCTTTTCTATTGATTATTAAGAGTGACTTTATTAAGGGTATGAATAAGTATGGCATGACCTTTTTTGGAAATGTCAATAAAATACCCCCAAAATAATATATTACAGAAAATGTCACTTGTTGTTATTCTTTCAGTTGTTTGTCACATAGTTATAAGTAAGCCAGACAAAACTCAATCATTTATTAACATAATTCAAAATACTCTAAAAATTACGAGGGTATGAATAATTTTTAGCACATATTATTATTATTTCTTTCTGGTATTCATACCAAGGATTCCTCAATAGTGCTCATTGCACTGTCACTCGCAAGCGTGAAGAAACCCATGAAGAATTAGAATTATAAATGGCCAGAGACACCGGGGAGTCCCCTTGCTCTTTACGAAAGAATGCTCTTGGATCTTTATAGAGTGTGTTACCATTACCTAACACACTGGACCAACGGCTTTACATCCCTTCCGAAGGATGGAGCAAGTGTGCTTGGTTGAGTGCCTTGCCCAAGGGCACAGGTACCGCAGCCGGATTCGAGCTGTTGCGTGAGGCCGCTCACCAACACCACCCCCTACCTCCACCCCCTCCACCCCCTACCCCCTCTCCGCCCCGGCCCCCCGGGATTCGAACTCGAGACCCTGTGCGGGATATCCCTTGAGGGAGGTTGCACAGTACTCAACAGATGCAGACCTCTGGCAAAGCCGAAAATGAGCAGTGGAGGTACCAGGAACAAGTCTAATGTAATGACAGTAGGGCGTTTTCTAAATCACGGCTTTGTTTATGCCTCTCGCTGTATAAATGTGTACTTTCATCTTATGGATGAATGAAGTCGAAGCCAAAGTCCAGCTACAAGAGTGGTATTTGCAAACGTGTAGTACGTGTCACACACTGTACTACTCACGCATGCACACTGTACTGTGACTGTGTGATCGCGCCGGCGCAGATTGTTCGGAGTTAAAAAACTGGTCAATTTTTCAATTTCATTAACCTTTCATTGAGTGCCGTGGTAAAATTGTCAAGAGTGAAAGGTGAGAGAAACACCGAGTTTGTGGTTTGGCTTTATAATTTATTATTTCGTCTCGGCAACAGATGCAGGTCAACTCAACCACTTGCCAACTCGACCGTTGTGCAAGGTAATGCATATAGTTCCGAGTTTGCCTAGTTAGCCCCGCCCCCGTGGATATTGTTGCTATGGCTCACACGCTATCGTCAAAATAACGCCACACAACGCACAAAGCAATGGGACTTTCAACGGAAAGCACAGATTCATTAGAGAAAACTCAAAGGCATTCATGTTTCAGGAATTCAGGGTCGACAGTTATCTTAGAACACACCGAGTAAACTGGTAAAGGGCCAGTAATACAGGGATGTCATATCATGAAATGCGTGCTTTCGTACCTTTGAACAACAAAACGACCGGCCTTGAAACCAAAAATTCACCCGGATCATCGCATACAACACTGTACAAATTGTATGAGGCCGGCAGAACTGTTTGACAGTGCACTTTGACCTATGTCGGGGATATCTGCTAGCTCTGTTGTGATTGGTCGGCGGGTTCGGTTGATTGACAGGTCGGAACTATGCATTAAAGGCAGTGAGTAGGCCTACACATGATTGGTAGCCTACTCGAAGAATCGGAAATGTTCACAGATTTACACATAACTTACATGATATAAACATGACGGCAGAAAACTTCCCCTGAAATGGTTTTGTCTGAAGTGCTATAGTCTTTGAGAAATGAGCAAAACAATAAACCCTTTCACGGTTGTCGACGCCATCTTGTTCAAGGGGCACTTCAAACACACGTTGCCGTGTGCGTGCATGGATTGTAGCTAATGCACAGTGACCTAACAATGCATTCGTATACGATCCGCGCATGCACACAGCAACGCGTGTTCAAACTGCCCCATGAACAACATGGCGTCGATAACCGTGAAAGGGTTTATTATAAATTCAATTCGCTCCAAAACCATTTCGCCCAAGTGCCATTTCGCCCCCAAACCACTTCGTCCCCAAACCACTTCGTCCAAACACTACTTTGTTCAATGTATACGAAAAAAATACCTTCATGCAAATTATTTATAACATTATTTATACAACGGTAAAATGTGCGTGCTTTGGCATGATAGCTCACAAGCGGCAAGAATCTCAACCCGGGGCAAACTCAACCCTGCTCGTTTCACACTACTGTTTTCAACCCTGGGCAATAAGCGTTTCAACCCGGGGCAAAAAACTTCAACCCCGGTCTCGAGCAGGGTTGAGTTCAACCCGGGTTGAAACAAATCTCGGGGTTGGCGCAGGGTTAAAATTTCGCTCGTCGCTTTTTTCAAACCCACGCCAACCCCACGTCAAGTGTGAAAAGGCCTTTTGCAGCAAAGAGTCCATGTAACTCGAAATAGTAGTAGCCCCATGTGCAAGTGCGATGAGTGCCATGCCATATGACGCAAGTTGCTTTTGTGTGTGGGGCTACTTTGTCCATGTAATTATATTAAAACCTTATCTGTTTTTAGTACTGATGCACATTAATTTGATCTCACTCACTCAGTATTGGAAACATACTCAGCAGTAATAAGTTGCACTGTTGTTTGTGGCTTCAGTCTGTGCAAAGATGACGGAACAGTTTGTGTATTCTGATCTTGACTTAATAACAGCGGGACCAGATAAAGAGGGAAAACGACAACTCAGTAAGGTTAGTAGAATTATTCTTTTTGTATCATTTTCGGGAAAAATTCCAAACACGTTCGCCATTTTTAGACTTCATGCACTAATTCTATAGAACAAGTGTTTTCCCAAGAAAAACTTAAACTTTTCTCACTGCCAAAATCATGTTTCCTCACCGAATTTAAACTTTCTGGGGCTTGATCATGTCATATTAGGAATAAGTGGTGGCGAATGTGTATGGTATTTATACTCACAACCAAATTGCTGAAATTTTGTAATTTCTACACGGCATCCAAGAACAATAACATTGAAATTGACCACATGCTTCCTGGAATCAGCAAGATACTGGGAATCAATTCCTCCAAAGGACGGAGTTGCGATTCTGATTTCCAACTTGGAATTAATTCTTATAAACTTCAGAGAGGATTCGCTTAATCCTAGTAGCCAGTTACCCTGGCAACGACTTTGGTAAGAGTTAAAGAGGTTGACCAGAATTTTTTTTAAATGACTCATCAAGCATTGGTAAGTGCAGATTTGATGGAAAAACCCCAATTTGGGGGTGAAAAATATTTTGTGAGGAAACACTTTAAAAAAAAAATTCAGCCATTTTCATATGTTTTGTGCAAAAGGTCTATATCCATGATCAACTTTTTAATTCTTTCCTTTATACTCTTAGGTATTTCCAGAGTGCTAATACAAGTTTTTAACATGTCGATAAGAAAAGTTAGTGCATATACCTTGTGTAGGGGCAAATTACATTCTATTTAACATCATATGGACCGATATGATAATAATTTTATTTCATGTCCTCCTGTATAGTTTGACAGGCTACTACGTTCCAAATGGGATGCTGCCGTTGACATGGGATATTTCCGATACACATTAGATCAACTACGTACAAAGATTGTACCAGGACCAAAGAGACTAGTAGCACAGGTAGGTGGGTTCATTTTTTTTTTTTGTGTTTTAAAATAAGGGGCAGGTCACTTTGGCCTTGATTTTTGGCCTTGATTTTTGTCCAAAAGACAGGCCAACTGGAGGGGTACCATGGCCAACTTTGTTCCAACATTTGTTGGCAAAGGACCAACATGAAGTTGGAACTTGTTGGGCAGTACATGGATGTGCTCGAACGCGTGGTACATGGATGTGCTCGAACGCGCATTACATGGATGTGCTCGACTGCAGTTGGCTGCTGCCTTCATGTGACCGGCGTTCTTATCTGCTATTGGTCCGTTTCTCCAACAAGCTCCAACAAAGTCGGGCAGTAGCTGCATGCTCCAACATGTTCCAACATGTTGGATGATGTGAGTGGCGTCCACACCATCCAACGTTCGGTCGGCCGACATCGTCAGACACACGTTGGACCTTCTTGGCCAACAAATGTTGGCTCATGTGGGCGGGCCTTTAGTGTATGCAAGCCTAGGGAAATTTAAGAGGACATGGTATGCTGGCCAAGTTGGTCATAGAAAGTGTATATCTTGAAGGGGCATTGGGGCCAACTCAGCAGGGCATGAGGCTATTGGCCTTGGTGGTCTTGGTTAATGTCAAGGCCTGTGTTGAGTATTTTCCTTGCTAACTCATTGAGTATAATTTATATTATTGCAAATGATATAATGAGCCTTTAAAGTAACAAAGACATTTAAGTATAACACAGAGAGAACTTGTCACTGATATTTTTCCAACATTATTTGTTTGTTCAAACCTCGACAGTTGAACATCAAGAGAGCAGTAGAACGACGGAAGCCACAAACAATGAGTCATGTGACTCAAGCCTTCAACCCAGAGCTGTTTAACTTCACCAAAGTGCATTCTAGAGAGGTTAGTGTGAAAGGAATTAAAATTGAATACATATGCAAATATTGACTGCTCTTTATTCGGGTGATGGTGCAAACTAATACCCTGAGGTGATCTTGAGATGGCAGGCCTGCTATTTTCCCGAGGCCGCAGGCCGTCTCAAGATCACCGAGGGGCGGTAGTTTGCACCATCACCCGAATAAAGAGCAGTCAATATATGTTTTATATACCTCATGCATTGATTTTTGTGTGTGTGTCCAATGATTGGTATTTCATAACGGGATTGAGTTTTGCTGAGGGCAAAAGTACACTCGCCATAAATGCATGCTGTCCGCGTAAACGTGAACATCAACGGCTGCTTCATGTGAATGCCTGCACTCGGCACACGTGTGTGATATCCCGTACGCACGGGGGAAGAGTACATTAAAATTATTTGACCTATGACGCGAAAGGTCAAACAATAGTACTTTTTTCACTTGCCCACGGAAATGGTTGAACTAATCCATGTCATGTGATCTACTTCAATTAATCACTGAACGAGGTATATAAAATCAAATAACCCAACCCCATAAAAACCATGGGCCTTGTAGGGGAGCTGCCCGATCACAAAACACGGCGTAGGCTTTGTATAATGCATGCTTGGTACACTATGTGTACACACAGTATTCATTCATAGCCAGCCAGCAAGGCTGCACTTTCACACACTCTTAGTTCTCCCAAATGACGTCACATTCACATGTTGTTCCCAGCGTTTCATCTACGATTTCCAAAACTGCCTGCCGTACTTTGATGCAGCTAAAACGTGCCCGTCCTGTGACTGGCGAAAATTGAAAAGTGGGCGGGGGCGGGCCTCCATACAGAGGAGACAGTCCAGTTGGTTTGAGTCGAGTTGGTACATTGATTGGTACGACGGTCGAGTTGACCTCCAGCGACGTACGCGATCACGATGATAGGATAACAGCACTACAGTCCTGTGGGGATGTTGGTAAAACGTGGAACGGCGAAACGGACGGTGGACAGTGGTTTGTTTCAACATGTTCTGTACACTGGAATGCGCGGTGCTGCGCATAAAAACGTAAAGCGGTTACAGACACAAGGCAAGCTAGCATACCACGGCTGACCATCTGGCTGGTCGCAGAGGCCTGCTGTGCAAATTACAAGATACTTTTGTTTTTTATTCTAAACAAAAATGCAGTTTAGTCGCTCAAGTATACATGCATTTTAAACCCTAAATCCAAAATTGTTAATGTCCATTTGACAAAATTCTACCCGTCATGTTTTATTGTCTATTTCGCAAAATATTAAAAATTGCCCGTCCAAAAGAAGGGTGGACGGGTCGCTAGATAAAACGCTGGTGGTTCGCACTCGCGGCAACCAATACCACATTCCCTTTAGCGGCAAAATATATCAATTTTTGAAAACTATTTCACATTTTGTATTCAAAAACTGTCTTTTTTTTTTGCCCAAAAGTCAGAGTGCTCGACAATGATAATCACTAAAGAGAAAAGTTTACTTGAACAAAGCAAATTGCACTGTTTCCAAAAATCGTTTTACTGGTTCTTTTAGACTGGCCACATGACGTGCTATCGACCAATAGAAATAGTTAAATTGTAATTTGTGAATAACACTTAAATGTCGAATCTCCACAGGTTCTTTTTGAATTGTGTCCAGAGCGAGAGACGGATTCCCACACATTGTGCAATGATTCACTGAGTAATGGTTTACCTGACAGCCTGCATCACAGTGTGTTAATTAACGTCAGTCCATTGGAGTACTGCAATATTCTTCTTGTTCCCAAATGCTACCATGGTCTACCTCAGGTTTGTTTTTGTGTGTATTTTTTACACAAATTTGGAAAATGTTTACATTTTTAGGGGTATGAGAAAAAAACTGCTTCAAAAGTTGCAAAAATTTGGGCCAAATTTGTTTTTAAAATGTTCCTGACAGTTTGGCTTGTATGAAGAGTTAAAGAATTTTTAGATTTGGTGCGTGAATGAAAAAGGGAGAAAAAACTACCTTTTGAATTATTTCCCCATTTCTTGTGTTTTTTTGGGAACAAATAGAAAAGTAAATTTACAGTTGAATTAATTTTTTATAAATATGAAATGTTTGCTACTTTCAGGGCACTTATCATTACTGTTTTCTTCAACACAATGCACAGTGGTAACAATGACTGTTTTAACTATTTTATGATTATGGTGATTTTTTTTCATGATTTGTCTGCTCTCATTGAGTTCAAGACAATAGACCGTATCGAATAGCTGCCATCTTGTAGGGCAACTTTTGACATTTAAATTGGTCCACGATGTGGGTACAAAATGTGCAACCATGCATGTCCTCAAGGAACAGACAAACTGCCCTACAAGATGGAAGCTGTTAAATTCAGTCTATTACCCGAATCAAGCCCTCGGGATTTTTTTTTCCATCTTTAAAACAATCATTACTCACAGTTTGAATTCTCCCTGGTCGACTGTGCGATGGGATATGGCATATCAATTTATTTCCCAGTATTATGACATGGATACATTTCTCTCTTCCCAGGTTCTAACAGAAGATGGAATTCATTTAGCTTTGGAAACTGTACTATTGAGTGCCCACAGGTGAGAGGGTGTGTTGGGTATTGAAGGGGCTGTGTTCACGATTTGCGCATGCGCAGCAAAACCCGAAAAAGTTGGGCTAACTTTTTCAAATTGTCGCTGGGTTTTGAAATCCTATTCAATCTTTGCCATCCCTTATAATTCTTTATTAATTTTGACAGTGGTGTACTTGTCAATGCCCAGGTTGTCCCGATGCATTACTTTTTCCCTTGAAATGGCGCTGTTTGCTGTATTTTTAAGCTGCCAAACATCAATATCACTGGGTGTGTGGCCGTCGTTCAAAGAGAGGTTTTTCATCCCATCAAAAACTCAACAAAACATGACAGAAACGACATCGAATGATATGAATGACATGGTTAGATACAGAAATTTGTTCAACCTGGTATGCTTATTTGGTCCCGACAGCAATTTTACAGCATATGGGTCATTCTATAAATTTGGGGTCCAACGTGTGACATTTTTCTGTCCCCGTTACACCCGACATACTGCTATTTGCCATACAAGTATCATTAAAGATGCCTTCAAACCATATTTTTATGAATTGTATTTTATGTAATCACTCTTTGAAATAGAAGGCGTTTAAAGAATATGTCCTGAATTTACAAAATACAACATTTTACAAGATGTCAGATGTAACGGGGACAGAAAAAGTGGACCCCAAATTTATAGAATGACCCATATCCTTGGTCGATGGGAAGGCACTGTGACCGCCGCCACTGTACCGATTTTTTTCCAGACATGATTGTGCGATGCCAAATCGAACGAAGGCACGCAACGTTGTGCTCTGTAGTTGAATTCTGCGTACTGTAAAACCTTATGAAAGAACACACACTGCCCATGCAGCACGAGCGAAGTACACGATGTACATTTACGCACACGAACCAATGGCGTTGTGTAACGAAATTGCACTACATTCATCTGAGCGGGCACGTATGTCAAAAATTTAGAGGATTTGGTGCATGCGCAAACCGTGACACAGCCCCTTTAAGCTCTACGGCACCAACATAACAAAAAAAACAAATGTACACATTTTTTTAATCCATCACAGATGCAAAATAAAATCTGCAAAACAGTTATCCATTGGCAACACATATGAGAGATTGTTGTGATGCTCCGACGTGATGCCCAGATAGCTCAGTTGGTAGAGCAGTTGGCCATGTATGCCAAGGATCTGGGTTCCAATCCCAGTCGCGGCATTGCAATTTTCTTGTGTTTCTAAATTCATCTCACATATGAAAACATGTGTACGATGGTTACGCATGAAGTGTTGACGTATTGGTATCCGTACTTGTGTCCATTATGGTGCAAAACAACTTTATTTTGCCAGATTTTTGGTTTTGATTTTCAAAGTGTTTGTGTTTGTTATGCAGTGGTTTTATACTGGGGTTCAACAGCTTGTGTGCCTTTGCCTCAGTCAACCATCTACACTTCCATGGCTACTATCTAGAGCATGAGTTGGCCATCAAAACCACAGTGCGTGTCTAATTACTCTATCATGATACAATCTTAATAGAATGAACGACGAAAGCGGTCACACGCTAATCTATCATGATAGTATCACAATAGAAAACAACGAGATGATGAGAATTCTCGTTTTTCACCTATCATGATAGATTTGGGGTCACCCGGACAAAATCTTGTAATGCTACTATAGTAGCATGGAATCTCGTAATTCGTGTGACCCCGGCCTAATTTTGTTCTTTTTAGGAAGTCTGGTACAAATATTTCTGAAACATAAAGTGAGTTAAAGATGATTTCTGAAATGGGGTGCAATTTGCAAACATGTATTACAGAAAGAAAAATTGTTCTTGCTGATGCTTGTAGTATTATTTAATTGGGGCAAACTTTCGGATGAAACAATCACGGATGTCAAATAGGAAATGTGAAATTACTATCAATGCTAGAATAGGGCGACAAATCGTGTGTAAAAATGGTATATTAGGGCGACCTGCTCAATAGGGCGACATTTTGGTGTCGCCCTAATATTTTTGAGTTTAAAATTAATTTTTTTAGGTCAAAAACCATTTTTTTTAGGTCGAGAACCATTTTTATCGGGACTGGAGTCGTTTCTCTTCGGTCTGTGACCATCTCCGGAAGCTTCGGGTAAAAAAATAAGGTGTCATTTTGAGTGACTCTTGCCGAAATTTCGGTGGTCTCCGGTGAGAGTCTTGCTGAAATGTCGCCCTATTGCGGCATTCAGCGTTGTTTAAATAATTGTAAAACTTTACATATTTTTGCATAAGCAGTGCATAGGGTTTGTGTCATTGCACATAATTTTTTGTATGGTTGACTGAGTTTAAACATTCTTTGATTTGCTACATTTTACAGCCAACAAGGCCAGTGAAGGGACCATGTCATGAACTTGTGGATTGGCCAGTTAAAGGCTTTGTATTCCAGGATAGAGGTCACACAGTTCAAGAGATGGCCAGGTATGTCATAAACTGGGCTTGAGAAGTTGTTGAGAACTAAGATCAAGATGGAATAAGATGTTGAGAACTAAAAAAAAAATTACAGATTACATGATTGGAAAACTTTTAAAAACAGTAACAACAGCATTACAGAGCTAAAGAATAATGTTGATAAAGCCCGGCGCAAACGAGAGGCAAAAAACACGAAACACAAAACAAATTTGTTTACCCCCTGTTTTGCGTTTCAGTGTATCCATCCCGCAAACAGAAATGCCACACAACGAAACAAAAATGCCACCAAAATGAATACATAGAATTCTCATGACGTCACATTATCCTTAGCAACGGAATTGGCGCCATTGATTGTGTCAAACTTGACTGTGTACGTATGTAAACAAACGTACGTTGTGCACGTACACACATGCAGTCGATAACTCTAGTTGATAACACACTACGCGCTTTCTCGAAATTTCATCAGTTTCTGTGCCGGTTTAACCCCTAAAAAATGCCGAATACTTGTGTTGTTCAGGGTTGCACCAATAGATCAAATTCAGTAGTAAAACGGGGTTTCTATAGTTTCCCAAAAATCCGTGTTCATGAGGGACAACAGACCGAGGAACTTTCTCGCTGTCGACGTCAAAGTTGGATCGCTCGAGTCAACCGGAAAGACTTCCCCCCAAGCGAGTATTCCAAAGTGTGCTCCGACCATTTCATTGAAGGTAAGAAAGTGGCTTACTGGCTTAGTTCTAGACGTAGTTTAATGGGGAACAATTTAAAAGTGATCGTCTGACCAATACTGTGGTATTTTTGCTTTTCGCGTGCCACCCAGGCCCACCGCGCGGACACGCGCACTGGTTTAATACGGGCAGCCACCGGCCTGGGAAACGGTCGAGTTGACTCGACTGTGAAGTCGAGTTGGTCAACGGTCGAGTTGGTACGACGGTCGAATTGGCAAACGGTCGAGTTGACTGTAAACCTAAACTATACCCTCTCCTTTTGTTTTGCCTACGTATAGCAAATCAAATTTGCAAACATGGTCGACTAAAACAGTAAAACAGAATATAACTTTTCTTGTGGGTTTTATTATAAATGTTGAGCTCTTTCAATCGTGATTGGCCTGTAGGCCTAGTACTAGTACTACATGCACCTGATTTGAACTGATTACATGTATTCAAAAACATTGTGATCTTTAACTTGAATCACCTTTACATGACTTTTCTCTTTTGTGCAACGTAAGTTTTTGAGTTTGTCAGAAAATGTGATTCATCTTCATGGAAAATTCCAGTGTCATGTTTAGTTGTGGTAATAAACATGACACTGGAATAAACACTGGTAATAAACACAAATCGTGCACCCATGTACCAATTACTTTTTTATGTGTTATTCTCAGGTAAACCATCTCAACTTTATGAGAGGAATCATCCTGATTGGGCACCATCACTAAAACTTTCATCAGAGTCAGAAGCTGAAGAAGGCTCAACTAAATCTCTTCAGAAATCACGGCTTCAGCGGTTCAATCGGCTCCAAGAGAGACGTCATAATAAGCAAGTGCAGAGAATTGCAGCAGAGGCCCTTCCTGATTTATCTGCATCTCTTCCTAATCCAGCTCATCAGGATGAGCAGACAAGACAGGAAGAGGAGTCAACTGCAGATGAACAGTCACTACCGGCACTCGAGACAGACCCTGCTGCACTGGCGACTCCCTCTTCATCGGACAAAGATGAGCTGTTTGATCAGATGCAAAGAGAGTGCCAGTTGCTGAGAACTGAAAACATCCAACTGAAAGAGAAATTGGAGGCCACCAATCTAACAGAAGATTCATTTAGGGATAATGACGACAAAGTTCATTATCTCACCGGGCTCCCAAATTTCTTGACACTGATAACTGTATTCGAGTTTGTGAAGGATTTTATTCCTTGCAGCAGTCGGGTTTCACTGACCAAGTTCCAGAAATTGATTTTAGTGCTTTTGAAACTTCGACTGAATTTACATAACAAATTTTTGGCTCACGAATTTAGAATATCAGCAGCCACTGTGTCAAGAACCTTCCTCAGTGTGATTCATGTTTTGTATGTTCGTCTGAAGCACTCCATTTATTGGCCCTCTAGGGAAGATCTCCGATTGACAATGCCAATTGCATTCAGAAAGCATTTTGGATTGAAAGTTGTGGTCATAATCGATTGTTTTGAAATTTTTATTGAGAGACCGTCAAATTTACTTGCAAGGGCTAAAACATGGTCTACATACAAACATCATAATACTGTTAAGTTTCTCATTGGAATTACTCCACAGGGTTCAATTTCTTTTCTTTCTAAAGCTTGGGGTGGTCGTACCAGTGACAAATACATCACAGAGCATACCAATTTATTAGACAAACTACTTCCAGGAGACTTGGTATTAGCCGACAGAGGTTTTAATATACAGGATAGCGTTGGACTTGTGTGTGCCCAAGTCAAATTTCCTAGCTTTATGAAAGGTAGAAAACAGCTGCCTGGCTTGGAGGTTGAAGAGTCCAGAAATATTGCCCATGTAAGGATACATGTAGAACGTGTAATAGGACTTGTTCGTAACAAGTACACAATTCTATCTGGAATCATGCCAATTGACTACCTGCTCAATGCTTCCAGTAATGTTCCAGCAATTGACAAAATTTTAACAGTTTGCTGCTGTCTCACTAACATGTGTGAATCAGTTGTGCCCTTTGACTGAAAAGTGTTAACTCCACAGGGATTTTTTAAAGAGCTGCCCAGGTTGGGGATGGTCTACATGTATATATGCAAACATGTTGCTTGTTAGAAGTACTTCAATAATACCACATGGACGAAAAGCTTTTTTTTTGGTCATAAATAAAATTGTATATAATTTATTTTATATATCATGTACTACATGTATATGAAAATACATTGCATAATATCTTATTTTACATGTACACGTATTTACACTTGAGCACAAGTTGAAATCTTATACAAAATATACAATAAATAACCCTAATGAGAATTAATACTACGTATTTATAAATAAGACAGTTTATGTATTTGTACTGGTCTAGAATCCTTCAGGGGGGTTGATAAGGCCAAGTAATATAAATAACATGGTTCTCGTCTGGACATTTTTCAAAAGTCGGTGAGGGGGGACTTTACTATTTACTATTTTTGAATTTTTTGCTATTTATTTCCAAGATGGCCGTGCTGCCATAAATAATTTTTTATTATGTTTATGTCAGTGGCACACGCACGATTTGCCATGAATCCACAATATATAGTACTCTACCCGATACCATTGCTATACCGTTGTAAAAATGTAAGAATGTGATATAGGAGTCCTTTTTATCGAATTTGTAAATCCGTTTTTGGGGGTTTGTTTAAATTATTTTTTTTAAATAGAAAATATCAAAAATATTGATGCGCGCGGGGACGAGAACCATGTTATTTATATTACTTGGCCTAATCAAGGCCAGTTGTTTTCAACAATACACTACAGGGTTAAAAAAAGAAAGGTTAACCCAAAATAAGTGATTTTTCACCCACTTCCTGTAATTCCACGTTTTTATGAATAGCACTATTCCTGAAAAATAAAATGATTTAGCTCAAAGTGGATTTAAAGATTTGGCTCATTATACATGACGTGTACAAAACTGGCTTGTCCACGGGAGCTTCTTATCAGTTTAGAGGTCTTCATTGTGTTCAATCGTGCCTATGATTAATGAGGCTCCTGTGGACAAGCCAGTTTTTTAATAGTGCTAAACAACCAACTTATAAAAACTTGGTAAAAATAAAATTCTCTGAAATTACAGGAAGTGGGTGAAAAATCACTTTTAATTTGGGTTAACTTTTTTTAAACCACCCTGTGTTTAGTCTGGCTGTATATGTACAAACAAAAAGTCATCTTAAAGGAGCGTAACCAGACTTTTTTTTCAAAACTGTATTTCATTCTATTTCTAACCTAACAATTATATAAAATACTTTCCCAAAATACTATCCATGGAGCAACTGTGTTAAAGTGCCTTGCTTAGGGGCACAGGTACCACGGCCGGGTATCGAAACCCGCAACCCTAAGTTTTTACCAGAGTGTTGCAAGTCAGTGACTCAAACCACTGGGCCACGGTACCCCACAATTTTATTTCAAGTTGAAAATGGAGGACCTATTTTTTCCAATTCAGTTTCAGATATTTGGTTTTCAAATGTGTAACCGGATAGTGAAATAAAACTGGTACTTAAACTCCAGCTTTCATACTCAAAGTGATTTCTTTCTGAAAATACATTCCTGAATTTATAAAGAATACAACGGCGCTCTACGAGTGCTATCCTACTTGTTTAGTTTATACCAAGATAATTTCTCTCACTAAGTTGACTTACACGTATAACATGCTACAGATTAAGACGACTTGACGGGATAATTTATATTGCCAAGTCGACTTGGTGAAATAACTTGATGCCTAGTCGACTCGACTTACATAATTATCCTACCAACTTGGTGGGATAATTATGTAAGTCAAGTCAACTGCACAAAGTCAACTTAGCAGATTTAGAAAGGCAACTTGTGGCAACAAAAATATCTCGCCAAGTCGACTTATTGAATTTATAATGCAGACTTAGTAAATCAAGAAAGTCCACTTGGCAAAATAAATTAGTTGCTCATTAGGTTGGTCTGAAGTACATGTATTAAAAGCTTGGCTTTTAGATAATAAATGACTATTCTTCACTAACAGCAACAGTGCGAGGCCTAGAATACCATTTACCAACTAGTTCGGGCAGGATGACTTGCTTGAAGAACTGTACAGACTTTTTGGTGACGTTTTCCCAAAAACTGCCATTGGGCTCAACACGTTCAACATGCAAATCACATTCTGTCCAAACTACATAATCACAATAATCCTTATTGCATACAAATATCTGGGTCTGTACTTGGTAATAGTGGGCATGAGATTTTTTTAGTCTCAGTTGGCCGTCAAGATTTTCTAGTGAACAGTTTCTATTTAAGTCCTCATCCAACTTGTTTGAACGCTTACAATACGGGCATTTTATCTCTACAAGGCCTTCTCCACAACAATCACACACAACAATTGCATCTGGTGAGGCACCCAAGTATGGCATTTCAGGATTTATAACAAAACCACTTTTTGTACAAGTGAAGTTTTCGTGGCTTTCACTCATGAGCTCACAGTAGGACTGTAGTGCAACTGGCTCGTGATCGCAACCCCATCTTGTAGCCTTAGTTGAAAATTGTGAACGTTCTGGATAACAAATCAATTTAGTAAGACTGATGGATGGGTTTTCCAAAGATGTAGCACAGACCGCTTTCATGTTTGAAGCTGTTATGCGGCCAGCTCTGAAGTTGAACCAGGCCTTGCATTTTGACTGTTCCCTCGTTTCTTTCTCCACCTTGCTGGCTTGTACACTGCTGACTGCGATACTACTGAATACCGACAAACAGTGTTCTAGTAAGTCCCCTTTAGGCACTGCAACCCATGAGTCATCATTGAGTTCAGTGAGTATCTGTGGAAAACGTACACTCAAAGAAGCTGGAACAAACTGGCTTGCGAAGTTTGGCATTACTGCCAACATAGATGCCTTGGTGCATGAGTTCAATTTTCTTGCAAATGTTAAAAATTCATCATCAGATGGAGGCTGAACATGGGGAAGTTTGGTGGTTGAACGTTGTCGAGATGAGCCAGGATGTGCCATTTCTTCATCCAGTTTCCTCTTCATTAATTTGGCAGACTGGAAGTTTGTGTCCTGAATAGTGCTGAATTTTATTTTGTCAACTCCACTGGGCAGCAGCCAGTATGCTGGTGACTGAGTGACCGTCTTAGAGTCTCGTAGTGTGGTCGCAGCATCAACCCAGAAAAGCAGTGCACCTACATGAGAGCAGACTTCACCCAACCCAGCTTTGCAGTTACAATGACCTGCAATGATGGTGCCATCCTTCTTAGAAATCACCCATGGCTGAGCCGGACGGTCATTCATCGACTGTGAATGCTTCACCTATAATAAACAAGTGATGAAAAAAAATAGACCATGAGAATCGATTACCATGACACCCTATTGATGAAGGCGACCTCATCAAATACCTGGCGACTATGCTGATATTTATGTTGTTGTACAGTGTATGGAGAAACAAATGAACAGCGTTCGAATTAGCACTGGTCCATTGGCCAAATGACAGTTGAAATGGTCTCGGGCCAGCTGGAAAGCCTTCCCAATAGTCCGGCTGTCCAGTTGAAATAAAACAGACCAAATTTAAAGGAGCGATGAAATAACTTTGATCTTTCTTCAGACTCCCACTTGCAGGTTTGGTTATGCAGTATACATGTATATGTCTCTGGGGCTGGAGTCTTGATGACTAGTTTTTATTTCAAGTCGTAAATCAAGTCATTTTCTCCAGAGTCAAGTCACATGTCAAAAACTGACTTGACCCCAAGCCAACAGGTTGAAAAAGACCAGCTTTGCCCAGGTAGTACTTAACTATGGGCTAATTCTGTATAACCGCCCCCAAGATGTACACTCACACTTAGAACGTGCAGTTCCCTGTCGTGAAGGGGTTAATGTGCACAAAAACATGCATCCTTGAGAATTTATAACAAAAGAGCCTTTCAAGACTCCAGAATAGCTCTAAAATTCACCAGAAAAATCTAAAATGTACCACACATTTTCAAACTTCTAATGGGAGAAACTTATCATTGACTACCAAATTTATTCACTCAAATGTGGTTTTTGCAAACATTAATGGTCGACTGTGTTTAAAAAGAACAACAAGAAATTTTAACAGTATTAAACCGGGCCACTTGAAATGCCGACAGGCCAGTGAAGATTTAAGCCAACTGGCCCTGTTGGCCAGTTGGGAAAAAAGTTAAGGGCGAACGCTGATGAACGTCGCTATTGTTCATTAATCACATGTACATGTATCAATTATGGGGCGAAGTGGTGATGGGGCGAAGTGGTGATGGGGCAAAGTGGAAAAGTGTTTCCTCGCCATGCACCAAATTTAAACTTTTTCAGGCATAATATGGGTACAATTACCATGCATTGACACCCAGTATTTTCCTTGTTGTGGCATACATGTATAAATGATTTTTGGAAAATTTCGTAGACACACGCAAGGTGAATTTCTCAAGAACTATCAGACAGTTTGGTGGCAATTGTGCAGCAGATTATTGCGTTTGCCAAGAAAGTTTATGTCCACTCTTAAAGTTAGAGTGCCGCCAAATTGGTCAAAAACGAAATGACCTATCATGCCTATAGTGGGATGTATATCCCCCATAGTCATGATAGTTCTAGGGGTACAATGGGCAGTATGATGGACAGAATTGGAACTTTGATCATGGCTTCAGACCTGTGTGCAAAACATACGAGACAGGCTGAACAAATCTTACATTTTCTCACTGGAAATTTTGTGTTTTTTCCATTAAAATCTGCACATTCCATTGACAGTTAAGTCATCAACTTCCCAACTGAACAGCACAGGGGATGAAACTATTTGTAACGGTTTACCATAGAGCTCTATGGGTTTACCAATCCTGTATAGGCCTACTAGGCGGTTTCGAGTCATGTCGGACCCAAACCAAGTCGGACCTGGACCAAGTCGGACCCGGACCAAGTCGGACCCGGACCAAGTCGGACCCACGACTGACTCGGACCTGGACCAAGTCGGACCTGGACCAAGTCTTGGTCCGGGTCCGACTTGGTTCGGGTCCGACTTGGTTCGGGTCCGACTTGGTTTGGGTCCGATTTGACTAGGCCTACCATGACTACATGTACCTTTAAATTATGAAGTAAATAGTGGCGAGGGTGTAGGCCTAGGCTATGGTACTTATACCTGTTCTTTAAACATGTTAAAATGACTTATCTAGCAGTGGAATGTACAGATTTGGTTGATTTCGAGTGTGAAAAAAAAATAAGATTTTGAGAGTAAACACTTAAAAATTTGTCAGCATGTCTCATTATCCTGATCATACATAGGCCTGTACGTTTTGCAAGCCAAGGTCTCAAGTCACGATAAACTTCCAAATTTTTCCAAATGCCATGAATGCTATGTAGGAACGTGACAAAAAAATTTAAATTTTAAATATTGGAATTATTTTTGTGCCAAAATGTGCAGTCTTAAGTCAATAATAAGACCACGTAAAAATAATTTGACAACTTTGCCTAAAACAAAAGATATGGCCAGTTGAACCATGAAAATTGACGTCTCTTTTTTGCCATAGGTTATGCAAAAAACCGTAATCGCCGATGTGCGTTTGCATGTGCTACTTTGGAAAGCCGTAACTTCCCTCATACTGGTCCGAATGTCATCAAATTTTCTCCACAGTTAGTAGATTAATACAATTTTATAACTGTATTAGTTTAATTAAATAAAATTTGTTTTTCTAATTATATAAAAAACTCCCAGTTTTTGTTATTTTTGACGCCGCCGATCTTGATGGTTTGAAACTTTAATAAAAATATCACGTCAGTAAATGTTAATTTTTGGAACAAAGATTTGGTTAATCCTGAAAGAAAAAAGAAAGTTTGTTCCTAAGCAGTAAAAAAACAACTTGTAATTTGCTTTAAAAAAGATGTGCAGCAAGTCAGAAACCCCCTTGATGGAATAGGCTAAACCATTTTTATTATCCCAACCTTCCAATGAAACCGCGGCGATTGCCGGAGAGGCGATACATATTCATATACAACAGCAGGCTTAGCAACGTACACGTGTTGGGCATAAAGTGGCCTTACACATACTGTACCCATTGCCATAAAGTTCTATAGGCGTAGGCCAGCGGCGTCGCCAGACCTTTGAAAGTGAGGGACAACTTAATTTGGGTGCTTACAAGACTCATGATTTCTTGTCTTTTCTTTTTAGTTTGGTGGTGGTTGCACATTAATTTTATCAAAACAATTTTGCAAACTTTTTGGATGAGTTTACTAATGCTCATTCACACAGAATCTTTTTAGGCGATTGTTGTGCGTGCATTTTTGTGCGTGTCACTTCACGGAAACGCGGCACGAATATATTTTGGATGGTGAATTTAGGTGGTTGCGATTGTTTAATTTTCTGTGTGTCGGTTTACACCAAATAAAGGCGCCTTTTACAGGTTGATTCGTTTATTTTATCCATCCTGCATGTTTCATCCATTTGCATCTCAATCGCTCTATGGACCGATACAGACGAACAGGTGGAGCAAAACGCGCACGCAAGACGGATGAAAAAAAAGGATAAGGCGCCTTTCCATTGGTCCGTTTTTTATTCGTCATGCGTTTTCCATTCGTTCATAGGGTTTGCGTCTGAATTGCTCCATAGTACAGACGGACGAGCGCAGCGCCAACGCAACGCACGCAAAACGAATAAAAATCGGACCATCGGAAGGATAGTCCCCTTTTTAGGTAAAGCCCGGCGCCTTATCATATCGTAGGTCCGTTTTGCGCGTTGCGGTAGGCCTATAGCCGCGCGCGTAATTTTTTTACACCACTGCGAGGGGAAAATGCGGAGGGTTTGTACCTTTTTAGCGTCTTGAAAGGAGACTATAATAGGTTAAGGTTTAGGGTTGGATATTTTGAAGGAATTTAGGGTTTTTAATGTGGTTGGTTTGCAACAAGCTTCGTGGTCTGGTTAGAAGAGAGTTCGACTTGCAATCATAAGGTCCCTGGTTCGAATCTCAGTGTTGTTTCAGATTTTTGAAATGTTATTATCGGTTTCTTCTTTTTCTCTGAGAGTAAGAGTTCTGGCTATTTCCAAGATTGTCACTTCATAAGTAGGTAGAATCATCAAATGTTAAAGTTTATTTGATAGTTGTGGAACCTATTTTATCTTAAAGAGCTTTCAAAATGGAATTAAATAAGGGGTCTCCTAGCTCCATAAGGCGAGCGCTTCTCAAGTTATTGAAATTTTAAAGTCGTATTTTTTGCCTTAAAATGAGACTCATTTTGGTTAAAATAATTGTGACCAGTCATTGCTGGATGTTTTTGTCAAAACAAATGGTTAAAATACGTATCTGCACTTGTGACCGGGCCGAGCACCGCCGCAATGCAATAAAGATTCGCAACAGACACCATACATTGTGCCAACAAGCTAGGCCTGCCAGAAAACCGGGACAGCTTTTGACTATATATAGACGTGAGCTCAAGCAGTCAGATATTGCGCGGCGTATTTCGTGGCGCTACGGCACGAATATGCCGCGCGCGCATTGCTGACGAGACTATGCCTTTAATCAGACACTGGAGGCAGAACGGAACTTCTGCCGAGCACTGACCTAGTTTGCGTATAGAGCTGGCACGCGCCAAAGGATTGGCGCGTGCCAGAAGAGTCTGGCCACGTGCCGCCTGGGGTTATGTATTACATTGTATAACATTGTACATGTATTACTAATTCTTTGTATTAGTCTTGCTTCCTGTGCGGTGTGCTTATGATGCACACGGGACTTCGTTGTTGTGTTGCGGTGTGTTAGCTGTGCAGTAGTAAAAGTTGGAGACTATTGAATGATAACTCGGCTTTGTCTTTCTTGTGGAGTCGGAAATCCTGTGACTGTGTCCCTTTTCTGGCGTTTAAGTGCGGGAATTAAGGAAATAACACTTGTTAGGCCTACTACAAACAAACACACACGTCTCGGAAAAGAATTCAAAATTTCAAAGCACTGAAATGAAATAATGATGTGTTATACGACTACCCATTGTTTAAACACAAGATGGCATTTTCGACCAGCGATTTCTTTCTGGTCAAATCAGCAGCATGCAAAATGGAAAAAAAATTCATTAAAAACCACCATTCCATCCAAAAGACATCCAAACTTACGCCACAAAGTAGCATAATTCTTACTGGATCCCATAAGGTGATCACGTTAAATCACGACGCTTCTTTATTTTTCATGTTTCAAACTCATTTGGTTTTATTGTGCGAGCTATTGGGTTAGTACTCAGTACACACTCGCCTTTGAGGGTATGACTAAAACAATACATTTTTCGAGGTTAAAGCCACAGGCTCGTCAGCAATGCGCGCGCGCCAAAACGATGACACGAAATACGCAGCTCCATGCCTTTGCTATGATGGAGCTGCGTATTTCGATCGTGGCACGAATTTGGCGGGCGCGCATTGCTGATGAGCCCGTGCCTTTGACGTGCATCGCTTTGAGAAAAGGCGAGGTGGAAGCAATATCGATATGGAGTTTAAAAGACGCACTGAAAATCATAGAATCATGCACACACATGAAAAAATCACACCCGGGTTCATTGGTGGTTTTCGGGGCATCGTTCAACTTTATAAATGTATTTCCTCCCATGTCGCTGGGTTTTTTTTTTCTTCACAAAGCGGTATCGTGTGCATCAAATGTACGCACGATTTTTGGCTGTTCCGATTCGGGTCGGAACAGCCTTTGTTTTCGTTACGATTTTTTTTTGGCTTTCCGCACTCCTGCGGAAAGCCTTTGAAACTGTTCTGATTTTTTTTTTTTTTTTTTTTTTTTTTTTTTGGCTTTCCGCACTCCTGCGGAAAGCCTTTGAAACTGTTCTGATTTTTTTTTTTTTTTTGGCTTTCCGCACTCCTGCGGAAAGCCTTTGAAACTGTTCTGATTTTTTTTTTTGGCTTTCCGCACTCCTGCGGAAAGCCTTTGAAACTGTTCTGATTTTTTTTTTTTTTTTTTTAGCTTTTTTTATTCTTCCTCCAAAACCCCATAGACAAAGCGCATGGTCTTTCTACCTGGCAAAACGGTCACTTGCAAAGCTCGGATCATCATCAAACTTGGTCACAACAATCACCTCATAGTGAAGTACTGCACAAATGTGTTTACATTTTGATGACGTCATCAGGTGTCAGATTACAAGCGTTTGAAATATATGGCCTTCAAATTGAAACTTCTGTAAAAATTCAACCGTTTGAGATACAAACTTTATTTTTTCGGCAATGTTCATGACTATCCAAGGTCTAAATTTCATACACAGACATTGACCTTGAATCTTGCTTCCTATTGGTCGAAAACGAGGCTGCCCTGTCATTTAAAACTGGTAGCAGATACAGAGATCGGATCAAAAGTGTTAGTCTCAAGACCTCTTGGGCATTCCAAAAATACCAAAAGTTAAGTCGTGACACGAAAGAGCGCCCTCTAGCGGCGAGTTGAAAAATGGCCAAAACCTATTTTGAAGAGATGTCTGTAGCGAAGTTTTTGCAAATTGGCCCAAAATTGGTGCATATGTTCACTGAGGGTCAGTGAATACGACCATACTTTCAAAAGTTTGATGACGTCACCAGGTGTCAAATTACACTCGCTTGAACGTGCATCCTTTTAACAGCTATATCTAGAGAACGAAACGGCCGATGAAGGTCAAATATTTTGTTTCAGGTTTGTTGTGACTTGGTCTAACGCATATTAGCAGCAAAATTTGGTGGCGTAACGATGACGTCATGAAATAAGCCCGTTTGTACAGCATACATTAGCCAAGGTCGTTCACTTCCTCTAATGGTCGTATGACCTTGAAACCGAGCAGGGACGTAGACTTGGTCATTAACATATAACATACCAAGTTACATTAGTGTGACGTCATTTGTTGATTTGTTATGAATTTTTGAATCTGGCAACCTATACTACAGCATACACACAGTGCAGTATATACATACGTACGAGTGTACATAAGCATGTACAATATGCATACATCTGCACTATCCCATAGACAAAGCACACAGTCTGTCTCGGTGCTAGAAGAGTCGCTTGCAAAGCTTGGATCATCATCAAACTTAGTCACAATAAGGAACCCATAGTAAAGTACTATACCAAAGAGGTTAGATCTTGATGACGTCACCAGGTGTCAGATTACATGTGTCTGAAATTTAATGCCTTACAAATTGAAAAATCTGTAAAAATTCAACCGTTTGAGATACAATCTTTATTCTTTCGGCACTGGTCATGACTATCCAAGGTCTAAATTTCATGCAGAGACATTGACCTTGAATCTTGTTTCCTATTGGTCGAAAACGAGGCTGCCTTGTCATTTAAAACTGGTAAGCGATGCCGAGATCGTGTCAACGGTGTTAGTCTCAGGACCCCTTGGGCATTCAAAAAATACAAAAAGTTAAGTCGTCACACGAAACAGCGCCCTCTAGTGACGAGTTGAAAAAAGACCAAAACGTATTTTGAATTGGTCAAATGTATATTATCAGCTAAATATTGTGACGTCACGATGACGTAATCAAATAAGAGTTCCTCAAGTATACATTAACCAGGGTCGTTTACTTTCTCCATTGGTCGTATGACCTTAAAACTATCAGGTGCCTGGACCTGGTCATTAACATGTAACATACCAAGTTACATTAGTATGACATGGATGATTTGTTGATTTATTATGAATTTTTGAATCTTGTCACTGTGCATACTGTACATGTATATGTACGGTATGTATTTATATTGTACAAAGTGTACATGTAGTATTATACAGCATGCAGTTTTACATGCATACAAACATACAAAAAAAGAAAAGCGGAAAGCCATATGCTCTGTTATCAACAGACATACCTCTAGTTTTTTTTTTAGCTTTTTTTATTCTTCTCCCAAAACCCCATAGACAAAGCGCATGGTCTTTCGGCCTGGCAAAATGGTCACTTGCAAAGCTCGGATCATCATCAAACTTGGTCACAACAATCACCTCATAATGAAGTACTGCACAAATGTGTTTACATTTTGATGACGTCATCAGGTGTCAGATTACAAGCGTTTGAAATATATGGCCTTCAAATTGAAACTTCTGTAAAAATTCAACCGTTTGAGATACAAACTTTATTCTTTCGGCAATGGTCATGACTATCCAAGGTCTAAATTTCATACACAGACATTGACCTTGAATCTTGCTTCCTATTGGTCGAAAACGAGGCTGCCCTGTCATTTAAAACTGGTAGCAGATACAGAGATCGGGTCAAAAGTGTTAGTCTCAAGACCTCTTGGGCATTCCAAAAATACCAAAAGTTAAGTCGTGACACAAAAGAGCGCCCTCTAGCGGCAAGTTGAAAAATGGCCAAAACCTATTTTGAAGAGATGTCTGTGGCGAAGTTTTTGCAAATTGGCCAAAAATTGGTGCATATGTTCACTGAGGGTCAGTGAACATGCCCATACCTTCAAAAGTTTGATGACGTCACCAGGTGTCAAATTACACTCAGTTGAACATGCGTTCTTCTAACGGTTATATATAGAGAACGAAAAGGCCGATGGAGGTTAAATTTTGTGTTTTAGGTTTGTTGTGACTTAGTCTAATGCATATTAGCAGCAAAATTTGGTGGCGTAACGATGACGTCATCAAATAAGCCCGTTTGTGCAGCATACATTTGCCAAGGTCGTTCACTTCCTCTAATGGGCGTATGACCTTGAAACCTAGCAGGGACGTAGACGTGGTCATTAACATATAACATACCAAGTTACATTAGTGTGACGTCCTTTGTTGATTTGTTATGAATTTTTGAATCTGGCAACCTATACCACAGCATACACACAGTGCAGTATATACGGGTGTACATATGCATGAACAATATGCATACATCTGCACTACCCAATTTCCCATAGACAAAGCACATAGTCTATCTCGCTGCTAGAAGGGTCGCTTGCAAAGCTTGGATCATCATCAAACTTGGTCACAATAAGGAACCCATACTAAAGTACTATACCAAAGAGGTTACATATTGATGACGTCACCAGGGGTCAGATTACATGTGTCTGAAATTTAATGCCTTAAATATTCAAAAATCTGTAAAAATTCAACCGTTTGAGATACAAACATTTTTGTTTCGGCAATGGTCATGACTATCCAATGTCTAAATTTCATGCAGAGACAATGACCTTGAATCTTGCTTCCTATTGGTCGAAAACGAGGCTGCGTTGTCATTTAAAATTGGTAGCAGATACCGAAATTGGGTCAACGTTGTTAGTTTCGGGACCCCTTGGGCATTACAAAAATACCAAAAGTTAAGTCGTCACACGAAACAGCGCCCTCTAGCGGCAAGTTGAAAAATGGCCAAAACGCATTTTGAAGAGATGTCTGTGGCGACGTTTTTGCAAATTGGCCCAAAATTGGTGCATATGTTCACTGAGGGTCAGTGAATATGCCCATACTTTCAAAAGTTTGATGACGTCACCAGGTGTCAAATTACACTCGCTTGAACGTGCATCCTTTTAACAGCTATATCTAGAGAACGAAACGGCCGATGAAGGTAAAATATTTTGTTTCAGGTTTGTTGTGACTTGGTCTAACGCATATTAGCAGCAAAATTTGGTGGCGTAACGATGACGTCATCAAATAAGCCCGTTTGTACAGCATACATTAGCCAAGGTCGTTCACTTCCTTTAATGGTCGTATGACCTTGAAACCGAGCAGGGACGTACACTTGGTCATTAACATATAACATACCAAGTTACATTAGTGTGACGTCATTTGTTGATTTGTTATGAATTTTTGAATTTGGCAACCTATACTACAACATACACACAGTGCAGTATATATGAGTGTACGTAAGCATGTACAATATGCATACATCTGCACTATCCCATAGACAAAGCACACAGTCTATCTCGCTGCTAGAAGGGTCGCTTGCAAAGCTTGGATCATCTTCAAATTTGGTCACAATAAGGAACCCATAGTAAAGTACTATACCAAAGAGGTTAGATCTTGATGACGTCACCAGGTGTCAGATTACATGTGTCTGAAATTTAATGCCTTACAAATTGAAAAATCTGTAACAATTCAACCGTTTGAGATACAATCTTTATTCTTTCGGCACTGGTCATGACTATCCAAGGTCTAAATTTCATGCAGAGACATTGACCTTGAATCTTGTTTCCTATTGGTCGAAAACGAGGCTGCCTTGTCATTTAAAACTGGTGAGCGATGCCGAGATCGTGTCAACGGTGTTAGTCTCAGGACCCCTTGGGCATTCAAAAAATACAAAAAGTTAAGTCGTCACACGAAACAGCGCCCTCTAGTGACGAGTTGAAAAAAGACCAAAACGTTTTTTGACTTGGTCAAATGTATATTATCAGCTAAATATTGTGACGTCACGATGACGTAATCAAATAAGAGTTCCTCAAGTATACATTAACCAAGGTCGTTTACTTTCTCCATTGGTCGTATGACCTTGAAAACTATCAGGTGCCTGGACCTGGTCATTAACATGTAACATACCAAGTTACATTAGTATGACATGCATGATTTGTTGATTTATTATGAATTTTTGAATTTTTGAATCTTGTCACTGTGCATACTGTACATGTACATGTACGGTATGTATTTATATTGTACAAAGTGTACATGTAGTATTATACAGCATGCAGTTTTAAATGCATACAAACATATAAAAAAAGAAAAGCGGAAAGCCATATGCTCTGTTATCAACAGACATACCTCTAGTTTTTTTTTTTTTTTTTTTTTTTTTTTTAGCTTTTTTTATTCTTCTCCCAAAACCCCATAGACAAAGCGCATGGTCTTTCTACCTGGCAAAATGGTCACTTGCAAAACTCGGATCATCATCAAACTTGGTCACAACAATCACCTCATAATGAAGTACTGCACAAATGTGTTTACATTTTGATGACGTCATCAGGTGTCAGATTACAAGCGTTTGAAATATATGGCCTTCAACATTCAAACATCTGTAAAAATTCAACCGTTTGAGATACAAACTTTATTCCTTCGGCAATGGTCATGACTATCCAAGGTCTAAATTTCATACACAGACATTGACCTTGAATCTTGCTTCCTATTGGTCGAAAACGAGGCTGCCCTGTCATTTAAAACTGGTAGCAGATACCGAGATCGGGTCAAAAGTGTTAGTCTCAGGTCCCCTTGGGCATCAAAAAAATACCAAAAGTTAGGTCGTCACACGAAAGAGCGCCCTCTAGCGGCAAGTTGAAAAATGGCCAAAACGCGTTTTGAAGAGATGTCTGTGGCGAAGTTTTTGCAAATTGGCCCAAAATTGGTGCATATGTTCACTGAGGGTCAGTGAACACGCCCATACCTTCAAAAGTTTGATGACGTCACCAGGTGTCAAATTACACTCGGTTGAACATGCGTTCTTCTAACGGTTATATCTAGAGAACGAAAAGGCCGATGGAGGTCAAATTTTGTGTTTTAGGTTTGTTGTGACTTGGTCTAATGCATATTAGCAGCAAAATTTGGTGGCGTAACGATGACGTCATCAAATAAGCCCGTTTGTGCAGCATACATTAGCCAAGGTCGTTCACTTCCTCTAATGGGCGTATGACCTTGAAACCTAGCAGGGACGTAGACTTGGTCATTAACATACCAAGTTACATTAGTGTGACGTCATTTGTTGATTTGTTATGAATTTTTGAATCTGGCAACCTATACCACAGCATACACACAGTGCAGTATATACGAGTGTACATAAGCATGTACAATATGCATACATCTGCACTACCCCATTTCCCATAGACAAAGCACATATTCTATCTCGCTGTTAGAAGGGTCGCTTGCAAAGCTTGGATCATCATCAAACTTGGTCACAATAAGGAACCCATACTAAAGTACTATACCAGAGAGATTACATCTTGATGACGTCACCAGGGGTCAGATTACATGTGTCTGAAATTTAATGCCTTAAAAATTCAAAAATCTGTAAAAATTCAACCGTTTGAGATACAAACATTTTTGTTTCGGCAATGGTCATGACTATCCAATGTCTAAATTTCATGCAGAGACAATGACCTTGAATCTTGCTTCCTATTGGTCGAAAACGAGGCTGCGTTGTCATTTAAAACTGGTAGCAGATACCGAGATTGGGTCAACGTTGTTAGTCTCGGGACCCCTTGGGCATTACAAAAATACCAAAAGTTAAGTCGTCACACAAAAGAGCGCCCTCTAGCGGCGAGTTGAAAAATGGCCAAAACGTAATTTGAAGAGATATTTGCGTCAAAGTTTTTGCTAATTGGCCCAAAATTGGTGCATATGGTCACTGAGGGTCAGTGAACATGTCCATACCTTCAAAAGTTTGATGACGTCACCAGGTGTCAAATTACACTCGGTTGAACATGCGTTCTTCTAACGGTTATATCTAGAGAACGAAAAGGCCGATGGAGGTCAAATTTTGTGTGTTAGGTTTCTTGTGACTTGTTCTAATGCATATTGTCAGCAAAATCTTGTGGCGTCACGATGATTTCATCAAATAAGCGCGTTTGTGCAGCATACATTAGCTAAGGTCGTTTACTTCCTCCATTGGTCGCATGACCTTGAAACCTAGCAGGTGCCTGGACCTGGTCATTAACATGTGACATACCAAGTTACATTAGTATGACATGCATGATTTGTTGATTTATTATGAATTTTTGAATCTTGTCACTGTGCATGTACATATACATGTACGGTATGCATTTACATTGTACAAAGTGTAGATGTAGTATTATACAGCATGCAGTTTTACATGCATACAAGCATACAAAAAAAGAAAAGCGGAAAGCCATATGCTCTGTTATCAACAGACATACTTCTAGTTTTTTTTTTTTTTTTAGCTTTTTTTATTCTTCTCCCAAAACCCCATAGACAAAGCGCATGGTCTTTCTACCTGGCAAAATGGTCACTTGCAAAACTCGGATCATCATCAAACTTGGTCACAACAATCACCTCATAATGAAGTACTGCACAAATGTGTTTACATTTTGATGACGTCATCAGGTGTCAGATTACAAGCGTTTGAAATATATGGCCTTCAACATTCAAACATCTGTAAAAATTCAACCGTTTGAGATACAAACTTTATTCCTTCGGCAATGGTCATGACTATCCAAGGTCTAAATTTCATACACAGACATTGACCTTGAATCTTGCTTCCTATTGGTCGAAAACGAGGCTGCCCTGTCATTTAAAACTGGTAGCAGATACCGAGATCGGGTCAAAAGTGTTAGTCTCAGGTCCCCTTGGGCATCAAAAAAATACCAAAAGTTAGGTCGTCACACGAAAGAGCGCCCTCTAGCGGCAAGTTGAAAAATGGCCAAAACGCGTTTTGAAGAGATGTCTGTGGCGAAGTTTTTGCAAATTGGCCCAAAATTGGTGCATATGTTCACTGAGGGTCAGTGAACACGCCCATACCTTCAAAAGTTTGATGACGTCACCAGGTGTCAAATTACACTCAGTTGAACATGCGTTCTTCTAACGGTTATATCTAGAGAACGAAAAGGCCGATGGAGGTCAAATTTTGTGTTTTAGGTTTGTTGTGACTTGGTCTAATGCATATTAGCAGCAAAATTTGGTGGCGTAACGATGACGTCATCAAATAAGCCCGTTTGTGCAGCATACATTAGCCAAGGTCGTTCACTTCCTCTAAGGGGCGTATGACCTTGAAACCTAGCAGGGACGTAGACATGGTCATTAACATATAACATACCAAGTTACATTAGTGTGACGTCATTTGTTGATTTGTTATGAATTTTTGAATCTGGCAACCTATACCACAGCATACACACAGTGCAGTATATACGAGTGTACATAAGCATGTACAATATGCATACATCTGCACTACCCCATTTCCCATAGACAAAGCACATATTCTATCTCGCTGTTAGAAGGGTCGCTTGCAAAGCTTGGATCATCATCAAACTTGGTCACAATAAGGAACCCATACTAAAGTACTATACCAAAGAGATTACATCTTGATGACGTCACCAGGGGTCAGATTACATGTGTCTGAAATTTAATGCCTTAAAAATTCAAAAATCTGTAAAAATTCAACCGTTTGAGATACAAACATTTTTGTTTCGGCAATGGTCATGACTATCCAATGTCTAAATTTCATGCAGAGACAATGACCTTGAATCTTGCTTCCTATTGGTCGAAAACGAGGCTGCGTTGTCATTTAAAACTGGTAGCAGATACCGAGATTGGGTCAACGTTGTTAGTCTCGGGACCCCTTGGGCATTACAAAAATACCAAAAGTTAAGTCGTCACACAAAAGAGCGCCCTCTAGCGGCGAGTTGAAAAATGGCCAAAACGTAATTTGAAGAGATATTTGCGTCAAAGTTTTTGCTAATTGGCCCAAAATTGGTGCATATGGTCACTGAGGGTCAGTGAACATGTCCATACCTTCAAAAGTTTGATGACGTCACCAGGTGTCAAATTACACTCGGTTGAACATGCGTTCTTCTAACGGTTATATCTAGAGAACGAAAAGGCCGATGGAGGTCAAATTTTGTGTGTTAGGTTTCTTGTGACTTGTTCTAATGCATATTGTCAGCAAAATCTTGTGGCGTCACGATGATTTCATCAAATAAGCGCGTTTGTGCAGCATACATTAGCTAAGGTTGTTTACTTCCTCCATTGGTCGCATGACCTTGAAACCTAGCAGGTGCCTGGACCTGGTCATTAACATGTGACATACCAAGTTACATTAGTATGACATGCATGATTTGTTGATTTATTATGAATTTTTGAATCTTGTCACTGTGCATGTACATATACATGTACGGTATGCATTTACATTGTACAAAGTGTAGATGTAGTATTATACAGCATGCAGTTTTACATGCATACAAGCATACAAAAAAAGAAAAGCGGAAAGCCATATGCTCTGTTATCAACAGACATACTTCTAGTTGGCTGTTCCAACACGGTTGGGAACAGCCTTTGTTTTCGTTAAGATTTTTTTTTTTTTTATTTTTTGGCTGTTCCGATTCGGGTCGGAACAGCCTTTGTTTTCGTTACGATTTTTATTCCTTTTTTTTTTGGCTGTTCCAACACGGTTGGGAACAGCCTTTGTTTTCGTTACGATTTTTTTTTTTTTTTTTATTCTTTTCCTTCTTCCATTTTTTTCAGACGCTATTTCGGGCACTTGCACATTGATGATTGACTTCAAACTTCACATGGACATTGGTCACTATGTGAAGTTGTGCACAGTACTAATGACGTCATGATGACGTCATCACGTGTCAGATTAAAGGGGTATGAAGTTTAATAAATTAAATATTCAAAAATCAATAAAAAATCAACCGTTTGACCTACGATCTTGATTCCTTCGGCATATACGATGACTAACAAAGGTCTTTGAGATGCGCACACCCCTTGACCTTTGACCTCGTTTCCTATTGGTCAAACAGATTTTGCCTTGCCATTTGAAAGTGGTGCAAGATATTTGGACAAAGTCACTTGTGTTACACTTCGACTAGGGTGGGGTATCTAAAAAATATTTTTGTGACCTTTGACCTTGCTCACTTCCGGTCGAAACCGGAAGTGGCCCTTAGTTTGAAAGTGGTAGGAGGTATTGAGATGGGCTCAATGGTGTTATTATCAGAGGCCCTTAAGCTTTCCAAAAATATAAGTGATGACGTCATCGTACGAAATAGCGCCCTCTAGCGACAAGATGATTACGTAATGAAATATTGGAAAATCAATAAAAAATCAACCGTTTGACCTACGATCTTGATTCCTTCGGCATATACGATGACTAACAAAGGTCTTTGAGATGCGCACACCCCTTGACCTTTGACCTCGTTTCCTATTGGTCTAACAGATTTTGCCTTGCCATTTGCAAGGGGTACAATATACCACGATGGGGTCAACTGTGTTACACTTCGACTAGGGTGGGGTATCCAAACATATAGCAACACCTTTGACCTTCCCTACATGTCAGATTAAAGTGGCATGTAATAATATTCAATATTTAAAAATCGATAAAAACTCAACCGTTTGACATACGATCGTGATTTTTTCATATACAATCACTAACAAAGGTCATCCCGAACACCACATATGTTTATAAAAAGGAGGGGAACAGCCATGTGTTCGTTTTCAACGAACACATTTCTAGTTTTTTTTTTTTTTATTCTTTTACTTCTTCCACTTTTTTCAGACGCTATTTCGGACACTTGCACATTGATGATTGACTTCAAACTTCACATGGACATTGGTCACTATGTGAAGTTGTGCACAGTACTAATGACGTAATGATGACGTCATCACGTGTCAGATTAAAGGCGCATGAAGTTTAATAAATTAAATATTCAAAAATCAATAACAAATCAACCGTTTGACCTACGATCTTGATTCCTTCGGCATATACGATGACTAACAAAGGTCTTTGAGATGCGCACACCCCTTGACCTTTGACCTCGTTTCCTATTGGTCTAACAGATTTTGCCTTGCCATTTGAAAGTGGTACAAGATATCTGCATGTGGTCAACTGTATTACACTTGGACCTAGGGTGGTGTATCCAAAAAATATGGTCGTGACCTTTGACCTTGCTCACTTCCGGTCGAAACCGGAAGTGGCCCTTAGTTTGAAAGTGGTAGGAGGTATTGAGATGGGGTCAATGGTGTTATTATCAGAGGCCCTTAAGCTTTCCAAAAATATAAGTGATGACGTCATCGTACGAAATAGCGCCCTCTAGCGACAAGATGATTACGTAATTAAATATTGGAAAATCAATAACAAATCAACCGTTTGACCTACGATCTTGATTCATTTGCCATATACGATGATTAACAAGGGTCTTTGAGATGCGCACACCCCTTGACCTTTGACCTCGTTTCCTATTGGTCTAACAGATTTTGCCTTGCCATTTGAAAGTGGTACAAGATATCTGCATGTGGTCAACTGTATTACACTTGGACCTAGGGTGGTGTATCCAAAAAATATGGTCGTGACCTTTGACCTTGCTCACTTCCGGTCGAAACCGGAAGTGGCCCTTAGTTTGAAAGTGGTAGGAGGTATTGAGATGGGCTCAATGGTGTTATTATCAGAGGACCTTAAGCTTTCCAAAAATATAAGTGATGACGTCATCGTAGGAAATAGCGCCCTCTAGCGACAAGATGATTACGTAATTAAATATTCAAAAATCAATAAAAAATCTACCGTTTAACCTACGAATTTGATTCCGTCTGCATATACGATCACCAACAAATGTCTTTAAGATGCGCACATGGCTTGACCTTTGACCTCGTTTCCTATTGGTCAAACAGATTTTGCCTTGCCATTTGAAAGGGGTACAATATATCACGATGGGGTCAACTGTGTTACACTTCGACTAGGGTGGGGTATCCAAACATATAGCAACACCTTTGACCTTCCCTACATGTCAGATTAAAGGGGCATGTAATAATATTCAATATTTAAAAATCAATAAAAACTCAACCGTTTGACCTACGATCGTGATTTCTTCATATACGATCACTAACAAAGGTCATCCCGAACACCATATATGTTTATAAAAAGGAGGGGAACAGCCATGTGTTCGTTGTCAAGAACGAACACAGGTCTAGTTTTTTTATTCTTTTCCTTCTTCCATTTTTTTCAGACGCTATTTCGGGCACTTGCACATTGATGATTGACTTCAAACTTCACATGGACATTGGTCACTATGTGAAGTTGTGCACAGTACTAATGACGTCATGATGACGTCATCACGTGTCAGATTAAAGGGGTATGAAGTTTAATAAATTAAATATTCAAAAATCAATAAAAAATCAACCGTTTGACCTACGATCTTGATTCCTTCGGCATATACGATGACTAACAAAGGTCTTTGAGATGCGCACACCCCTTGACCTTTGACCTCGTTTCCTATTGGTCAAACAGATTTTGCCTTTCCATTTGAAAGTGGTGCAAGATATTTGGACAAAGTCACTTGTGTTACACTTCGACTAGGGTGGGGTATCTAAAAAATATTTTTGTGACCTTTGACCTTGCTCACTTCCGGTCGAAACCGGAAGTGGCCCTTAGTTTGAAAGTGGTAGGAGGTATTGAGATGGGGTCAATGGTGTTATTATCAGAGGCCCTTAAGCTTTCCAAAATTATAAGTAATGACGTCATCGTACGAAATAGCGCCCTCTAGCGACAAGATGATTACGTAATTAAATATTCAAAAATCAATATAAAATCTACCGTTTGACCTACGAATTTGATTCCTTCTGCATATACGATCATTAACAAATGTCTTTAAGATGCGCACATGGCTTGACCTTTGACCTCGTTTCCTATTGGTCAAACAGATTTTGCCTTGCCATTTGAAAGGGGTACAATATACCACGATGGGGTCAACTGTGTTACACTTCGACTAGGGTGGGGTATCCAAACACATATAGCAACACCTTTGACTTTCCCTACATGTCAGATTAAAGGGGCATGTAATAATATTCAATATTTAAAAATAGATAAAAACTCAACCGTTTGACCTACGATCGTGATTTATTCATATACGATCACTAACAAAGGTCATCCCGAACACCATATATGTTTATAAAAAGGAGGGGAACAGCCATGTGTTCGTTTTCAACGAACACATTTCTAGTTGGCTGTTCCGATTCGGGTCGGAACAGCCTTTGTTTTCGTTACGATTTTTTTTTTTTTTATTCTTTTCCTTCTTCCACTTTTTTCAGACGCTATTTCGGACACTTGCACATTGATGATTGACTTCAAACTTCACATGGACATTGGTCACTATGTGAATTAGTGCACAGTACTAATGACGTAATGATGACGTCATCACGTGTCAGATTAAAGGCGCATGAAGTTTAATAAATTAAATATTCAAAAATCAATAAAAAATCAACCGTTTGACCTACGATCTTGATTCCTTCGGCATATACGATGACTAACAAAGGTCTTTGAGATGCGCACACCCCTTGACCTTTGACCTCGTTTCCTATTGGTCTAACAGATTTTGTCTTGCCATTTGAAAGTGGTACAAGATATCTGCATGTGGTCAACTGTATTACACTTGGACCTAGGGTGGTGTATCCAAAAAATATGGTCGTGACCTTTGACCTTGCTCACTTCCGGTCGAAACAGGAAGTGGCCCTTAGTTTGAAAGTGAAAGGAGGTATTGAGATGGGGTCAATGGTGTTATTACCAGAGGCCCTTAAGCTTTTCAAAAATATAAGTGATGACGTCATCGTACGAAATAGCGCCCTCTAGCGACAAGATGATTACGTAATTAAATATTTAAAAATCAATACAAAATCTACCGTTTGACCTACGAAATTGATTCCTTCTGCATATACGATCACTAACAAATGTCTTTAAGATGCGCACATGGCTTGACCTTTGACCTCGTTTCCTATTGGTCAAACAGATTTTGCCTTGCCATTTGAAAGGGGTACAATATATCACGATGGGGTCAACTGTGTTACACTTCGACTAGGGTGGGGTATCCAAACATATAGCAACACCTTTGACCTTCCCTACATGTCAGATTAAAGGGGCATGTAATAATATTCAATATTTAAAAATCGATAAAAACTCAACCGTTTGACGTACGATCGTGATTTCTTCATATACGATCACTAACAAAGGTCATCCCGAACACCATATATGTTTATAAAAAGGAGGGGAACAGCCATGTGTTCGTTTACAACGAACACATTTCTAGTTGGCTGTTCCAACACGGTTGGGAACAGCCTTTGTTTTCGTTAAGATTTTTTTTTTTTTTATTTTTATTTTTATTGGCTGTTCCAACACGGTTGGGAACAGCCTTTGTTTTCGTTAAGATTTTTTTTTTTTTTATTTTTTTTTTTTTTCTTTTCCTTCTTCCATTTTTTTCAGACGCTATTTCGGGCACTTGCACATTGATGATTGACTTCAAACTTCACATGGACATTGGTCACTATGTGAAGTTGTGCACAGTACTAATGACGTCATGATGACGTCATCACGTGTCAGATTAAAGGGGTATGAAGTTTAATAAATTAAATATTCAAAAATCAATAACAAATCAACCGTTTGACCTACGATCTTGATTCCTTCGGCATATACGATGACTAACAAAGGTCTTTGAGATGCGCACACCCCTTGACCTTTGACCTCGTTTCCTATTGGTCAAACAGATTTTGCCTTGCCATTTGAAAGTGGTGCAAGATATTTGGACAAAGTCACTTGTGTTACACTTCGACTAGGGTGGGGTATCTAAAAAATATTTTTGTGACCTTTGACCTTGCTCACTTCCGGTCGAAACCGGAAGTGGCCCTTAGTTTGAAAGTGAAAGGAGGTATTGAGATGGAGTCAATGGTGTTATTACCAGAGGCCCTTAAGCTTTCCAAAAATATAAGTGATGACGTCATCGTACGAAATAGCGCCCTCTAGCGACAAGATGATTACGTAATGAAATATTGGAAAATCAATAAAAAATCAACCGTTTGACCTACGATCTTGATTCCTTCGGCATATACGATGACTAACAAAGGTCTTTGAGATGCGCACACCCCTTGACCTTTGACCTCGTTTCCTATTGGTCTAACAGATTTTGCCTTGCCATTTGAAAGTGGTACAAGATATCTGCATGTGGTCAACTGTATTACACTTCGACCTAGGGTGGTGTATCCAAAAAATATGGCCGTGACCTTTGACCTTGCTCACTTCCGGTCGAAACCGGAAGTGGCCCTTAGTTTGAAAGTGGTAGGAGGTATTGAGATGGGGTCAATGGTGTTATTATCAGAGGCCCTTAAGCTTTCCAAAAATATAAGTAATGACGTCATCGTACGAAATAGCGCCCTCTAGCGACAAGATGATTACGTAATTAAATATTCAAAAATCAATATAAAATCTACCGTTTGACCTACGAATTTGATTCCTTCTGCATATACGATCATTAACAAATGTCTTTAAGATGCGCACATGGCTTGACCTTTGACCTCGTTTCCTATTGGTCAAACAGATTTTGCCTTGCCATTTGAAAGGGGTACAATATACCACGATGGGGTCAACTGTGTTACACTTCGACTAGGGTGGGGTATCCAAACATATAGCAACACCTTTGACCTTCCCTACATGTCAGATTAAAGTGGCATGTAATAATATTCAATATTTAAAAATCGATAAAAACTCAACCGTTTGACATACGATCGTGATTTCTTCATATACAATCACTAACAAAGGTCATCCCGAACACCACATATGTTTATAAAAAGGAGGGGAACAGCCATGTGTTCGTTTTCAACGAACACATTTCTAGTTTTTTTTCTTTTCCTTCTTCCACTTTTTTCAGATGCTATTTCGGGCACTTGCACATTCATGATTGACTTCAAACTTCACATGGACATTGGTCACTATGTGAAGTTGTGCACAGTACTAAAGACGTCATGATGACGTCATCACGTGTCAGATTAAAGGGGCATGAAGTTTAATAAATTAAATATTCAAAAATCAATAACAAATCAACCGTTTGACCTACGATCTTGATTCCTTCGGCATATACGATGACTAACAAAGGTCTTTGAGATGCGCACACCCCTTGACCTTTGACCTCGTTTCCTATTGGTCAAACAGATTTTGCCTTGCCATTTGAAAGTGGTGCAAGATATTTGGACAAAGTCACTTGTGTTACACTTCGACTAGGGTGGGGTATCTAAAAAATATGTTGGTGACCTTTGACCTTGCTCACTTCCGGTCGAAACCGGAAGTGGCCCTTAGTTTGAAAGTGGTAGGAGGTATTGAGATGGGGTCAATGGTGTTATTACCAGAGGCCCTTAAGCTTTCCAAAAATATAAGTGATGACGTCATCGTACGAAATAGCGCCCTCTACCGACAAGATTATTACGTAATTAAATATTCAAAAATCAATAAAAAATCAACTGTTTGACCTACGATCTTGATTCCTGTGGCATATACGATCACTAACAAATGTCTTTAAGATCCGCACAGGGCTTGACCTTTGACCTCGTTTCCTATTGGTCTAACAGATTTTGCCTTGCCATTTGAAAGTGGTACAAGATATCTGGATGTGGTCAACTGTATTACACTTGGACCTAGGGTGGTGTATCCAAAAAATATGGCCGTGACCTTTGACCTTGCTCACTTCCGGTCGAAACCGGAAGTGGCCCTTAGTTTGAAAGTGGGAGGAGGTATTGAGATGGGGTCAATGGTGTTATTACCAGAGGCCCTTAAGCTTTCCAAAAATATAAGTGATGACGTCATCGTACGAAATAGCGCCCTCTACCGACAAGATGATTACGTAATTAAATATTCAAAAATCAATAAAAAATCAACCGTTTGACCTACAAATTTGATTCCTTCTGCATATACGATCACTAACAAATGTCTTTAAGATGCGCACATGGCTTGACCTTTGACCTCGTTTCCTATTGGTCAAACAGATTTTGCCTTGCCATTTGAAAGGGGTACAATATATCACGATGGGGTCAACTGTGTTACACTTCGACTAGGGTGGGGTATCCAAACATATAGCAACACCTTTGACCTTCCCTACATGTCAGATTAAAGGGGCATGTAATAATATTCAATATTTAAAAATCAATAAAAACTCAACCGTTTGACCTACGATCGTGATTTCTTCATATACGATCACTAACAAAGGTCATCCCGAACACCATATATGTTTATAAAAAGGAGGGGAACAGCCATGTGTTCGTTTACAACGAACACATTTCTAGTTTTTATTCTTTTCCTTCTTCCACTTTTTTCAGACGCTATTTCGGACACTTGCACATTGATGATTGACTTCAAACTTCACATGGACATTGGTCACTATGTGAAGTTGTGCACAGTACTAATGATGTAATGATGACGTCATCACGTGTCAGATTAAAGGCGCATGAAGTTTAATAAATTAAATATTCAAAAATCAATAAAAAATCAACCGTTTGACCTACGATCTTGATTCATTCGCCATATACGATGACTAACAAAAGTCTTTAAGATGCGCACACGCCTTGACCTTTGACCTCGTTTCCTATTGGTCAAACAGATTTTGCCTTGCCATTTGAAAGTGGTGCAAGATATTTGGACAAAGTCACTTGTGTTACACTTCGACTAGGGTGGGGTATCTAAAAAATATGTTGTTGACCTTTGACCTTGCTCACTTCCGGTCGAAACCGGAAGTTGCCCTTAGTTTGAAAGTGAAAGGAGGTATTGAGATGGGGTCAATGGTGTTATTACCAGAGGCCCTTAAGCTTTCCAAAAATATAAGTGATGACGTCATCGTACGAAATAGCGCCCTCTAGCGACAAGATGATTACGTAACTAAATATTCAAAAATCAATAAAAAATCAACGGTTTGACCTACGATTTTGATTCCTTTGGCATACACGATCACTAACAAATGTCTTTAAGATGCACACACGCCTTGACCTTTGACCTCGTTTCCTATTGGTCTAACAGATTTTGCCTTCCATTTGAAAGGGGTACAATATAACACGATGGGGTCAACTGTGTTACACTTCGACTAGGGTGGGGTATCCAAACATATAGCAACACCTTTGACCTTCCCTACATGTCAGATTAAAGGGGCATGTAATAATATTCAAAATTAAAAAATCGATAAAAACTCAACCGTTTGACCTACGATCGTGATTTCTTCATATACGATCACTAACAAAGGTCATCCCGAACACCATATATGTTTATAAAAAGGAGGGGAACAGCCATGTGTTCGTTGTCAAGAACGAACACAGGTCTAGTTGTATTTATTATGTTTCCAAATGAATCAAATTAGCCTTTTTGAAGCATGGCGGGCACAATTATAAGGGCGCGCGTTGAAGTGGGTAAAACATTTTTCACTTTGCACTCTCTTTGTATTATAATTGCAACATGAAAATCATGTTTTTGGAAAGAAATACAATCGTTGAACAAATTCATACCCAAATAAAATTGCGCCCTCTCCTTTTGTTCCGCCATTCTGTACTTCTATAATCCAAATGCTTTATTTACACGTAAATGGTGGCTAATGCTGCCGTGGCGTTCACTTACGAACAGGGCTGCTTTCGAGCGCTCGTCCCTGGTGCTCCCAGGTGGTGGAAACGTTACGTCACACACATGCTTACACACGCTTTCGGGCGAGCACCATGGAGCACCATGGAGCACCTGGTGCCGTGCTCGAAAGCAGCCCTGGATTGCACGCCCACTTCATAAATATGCATTTCCAAGTTGGAGTATAGAGTCGGACTATACCATTATTGGACACAGAATAGGGGTTTCATTTAGCTTGCACGTGGCGAGTCGGTTTACAACCGATTTTCCGATTCAAAGCAAACCATCGTCGCAACGAGAAACTGTCTTCAAATTTTCACACATTGCATAAATAAATCTCGATTTCATTTTCTATTCCTTAGAAATGTTAATTTTGCCCATGAAGATAGGAACTTAACAGTTTGTTGTGGTCTCATTTTTACTCCATTTTTTCCTCTTGAGCAGCATCGACGATTCCAAGATTTTGGGTATCAGGCTATAAATAGTTTCATTGTGTACAATGTACGACTAACTCATATTTAAACAAAATTAAAACATCCCAGATATGGATGTTTGAAAATCATACACCTCAGGCGACAGAAAAAAAACTGAACGTAAGTTAGTCACACAAATGTGGTCACGTGATGTCGTTTGTCACGTTCCTATGCTATGGGCATGATGGGCCTACCTTGCAAGTTACAATGATCAAGTTGCCAGACAGAAGATGCACGACATCCTTCACCCAACCAGAAACAAACTGGTTGTACGCCTCAAGAGATTTATATGCCTTCATCTGCGATAGAGTGTAGGCGCTGGCAGTGTTCACAAGGTAATTCACGATGTCTGGGTAGCATAAGTCAGGCAAACCTTCGCGATCATGACTCCAAATGGACTTTGGAATTTCATAGGGGTCTAGTCCTCCTATTATTTTCAGTTTCGCTAAATACCTATCCTTGGAGGCCTTATCGGGTAAACTATTGAAATATTTAGGCTCGATTTTAACTGGCGTAGCTGCCATGATGGGGGAGGAAGAAAGTAAAACTGAAAGAACAAAATGCCGGTGACACAACTAGCTGCAGGCCGTACACATACACACGGCACCGTGCACGCAAGTACGTACGTGACATTTGACCTATATAATGGCGGCCGTGATGTTTTACCCGGATGTTGTGACGTCAGTGAATTCTATGTATACAGCACCGCCAGCGGCAACAATAAAGCAGTACAGTCACATGATATCTTGATACCACGTGATCCGGAATACGATCGAAGATTGGTCATCGCTACGTCGTCGTTTCTCCAGTATAGAAACAAGTACCGCAGACGGTAGACCGAAATGTCTGTTTCGATGAAAACATGTTTTGCGGAACAAGCACTGAAACGATGTTTTCTGTTTTGGGGTAACGCAGACGAATGTCAAAGTCACGAGAAAACAATTTTCGTTTCGTGTTTTTTGCCTCCCGTTTGCGCCAGGCTCAAATTGACTTGTAGAAATTTCAGCCATCTACCATAGATTTAGAAAACCTGAAAAATCCTTGCATGTTTTTTTGTGTTCAATGAATGGTACAAAAGTTGTCTGCAGACAACTTTAAAAAAAAAAAAGCACCTTCAGTTGGCAATTTCTCCTGCACAAAGATACCATTTTACACTGGAAATAAATAATGTGGTGTTTGTTGCCATTGCTATCAACACTTTTAGTCAGATTTTTTTAGGTAAACAGCAAATGTTGTATTGGGACTTGAAAATATTGATTCTTCATCAGAACAGAAGTTGTAGATACAAGGCACTGATCGACCAATGACTTTGGAATTACTTTCAGGACTCTTCTGCTTCAGTGATTTCCTCCAGGTCCAAGAGGACCCGTTTGATCAAAGTGATTCCCATAGTCAAGGGCTCTCAGTAAACCAATTTTGTTGAGTTTTAAACCCAATTGAACTTGATAGTCTAGTAGTGAAAACTGGTATTACCATAGGCAATGGACTACTAAAGTGTGACATCAGTTACCAGTTTAACTGGAGCCGTGGTCACACAGGCAATTTTCCATAATTACTTGATTGTGATACGATTATGATACGACTGTAATATAATGTTTTCAACGGCAACCTGGGTCACACGATAAACTCATTATAATTTGATTTTAATCGTATTATAATAAAGTGGGGTCACATGCACACTCAATCTCATCATTGTATTGTAATCCATCCCATCATCCCTGTGTTGCGTGTGTGCTTGCTGCCTCACCGCGCGTGCCTGGCGTCCTGTGAATGGGAAAAGTCGCCCACTAACGTGCGTACAGGAACTAAAGCCAGGCTCGCGACGGTGAAGCCGAAAGTACGCACAAGGGCTTAAGGGATGGGATTGTAATACGATTACGAGATGGGGTCACACATGTTTTTTGCCAATTTATTGTGATCCGATTACAATCGAAGGATAATGATTCTCGTTGTCAACCGATTATGATACGATTACAATAAATTTGGGGGTCACATGCACACAATTCTCATAATCGTACTATATAGTAATACTGCAATAAATTGGGATGTCGTAATTTGTGTGACCCTGGCCTAAGTCTAAACAATAATTGGTAATCAAAAACGTCCATTGCTAAAACTAGGGAATCAGTTCACTGGTTTTAGTGTATACCCAAAAACCTTGGCAACACACCAATGGTGATGTTTTCATTTTACTACTCCATGGAGTACAATTTTCCAACAACTCTTTTTTTATGGTTGAGTTGCGACGAGTCTCTTTATGAGTAAAACCTATTTTGATAGGTTTGTTTTATCCCCAGGTCTATCCACAAAGTGGCATCAATTTTTCAGCAGAAGAACATGGCTCATAATTTATTAATAACACGAGGATCAGCATTGGGTGACGGGGATCAGCAGCAACAGGCAGTCCGAGCTGTTTTGTGGCCAAGGAATTCATTTTTCGGTAAGTAAGATGATGCTTTTTTTAGCATAATAATAATAATAATAATAATGAGATTTGTAAAGTGCACATATCCACCCTGCAGGGTGCTCAAGGCGCTGTTAACAACAAGTAATTAATTCTCGAAAATTTGCGACATCAAGTAAGTTTTTAGAAGTGATTTGAACCTAGTTGTACAGTGGCATGATCTGAGGTCAAGTGGCAATGAATTCCAAAGTCGAGGAGCTGCAACAGAAAAAGATCTGGCGTCCCATGTTCGCTTAGAATTTGGTTCCTTGAGAAGTTGCTGGTTACTTGATCTAAGAGTTCTTGCTGGAGAATATTCATGTAGTAGTTCCTTAATGTAGTAGGGAGCCTTGTTGTTGAGAGCTTTGTGGACCAGAAGCATGAGTTTGAAAATAATCCTTTGGGAGACAGGAAGCCAGTGTAGTTCCTTCAAAATGGGGGTGATGTGACAGTTCCTCCTGGGTCTAGCTACAGACAAAGTGTGGTTTCAGTTGCTCTGATAGCATTAATTACACGGAGCACATGTGGTGTAGTGGGTATTAAGCTGTACTCACCATTTTGAGGTCATGGGTTCAAGTCCCACTATGGCAGCAGTGGGTGCCGTGGCCCAATGGTTTGGGTCACTGACTCACAACACTCGGGTGAAAACTTGGGTTTCAATACTCGGCGGTGGTACCTGTACCCATGACAAAGGCACCTAAACACACTTGCTACATCCTTCAGAAGTGATGTAAAGCCATTGGTCTAGTGTGTTATGTAATGCACTTAAAAGGTCCCAGAGCATTCTTTCGTGAAGAGTAAGGAGATTCCTGGGATATGGCATAGCAATTGGAATTTATTTCCCAGTATGGCGCCATCCACCTATGTACATGTATCTCGAGGTTTCGGTGGAACACACTTGTATAAAGCTTCATCCAATTCAGCCTACAGGCTGGGAAGATAAGGACTTGAGCTACAGGGAAAAATCCTGAGCATGAGTTGACGGAGCTTTAAGAGTTTGGAAAACTTGGGACAACTGGGGATGATTCAGGTTAACTAGGGGACAACTACTAGCAACTTTTAGCAAGTCGTAGCAGCATGCAGCTAATGGCGAAGATTTTAAAAATGTTTAAAATTTGAATGTAACTTGTAAACCACTCATACAGCTCGTAGCAAATGCGTTTTACACTGTATCACTTAAGTTTGTTAGAGTTTGATACAAGTTGTTCTATGAGTTATAAGAGTTCATGTACTAGCTGCAAGAGTCAGTGGAACTCCAGGTGATTTGGTGCAAATTCTCACCCTAAATGCTGAAGTCGTACGAAAGTCATACCATACTCGTAACTGACTCGTAGTAAACTCAACATACTCGGGGAAACTCTTGCCTAATTCATAATAAAGTCTTGAAACTCGTAGATAACCCGTAAAGCTCGTAGTACATCCGGGACAACTCGTATCATCTGACCTGGTTAATTGTCGGATTAAAAGCAGATATTGCAGATTTCTGATTGTGTTTGTGCATTTTGCCCAGTCACGTTTTTTTGTCAGATTTGACACTGTCAGTCATGATTGAGCAATTTGATGACAGATCTATGGAAACGCCTTTTCTTTGTGAAATTTTGAAGATGAATGCAGAATTCCGTATTAATTTCTTCTTTTTTTTTTTAAACAGGTACTAAGAATGAAACCTTTGTAGGCTTCAATGCAGCTGTGTGTGAACTGGCAGGACACTTGCCAATTTTTAGTAAGTTAATTTTTATATAATTTTCAGCATTTTGACCATCTTAGAGATGGTGCTTGTGCGTTGTGTGCCATTAGGTAGATTTTAACAAATGAATCCATCACAAAATGGCCGTCGCATGCGCTGCCTTCACAATTGGCAGTGACTTTTGCGATTGGAAAGGCGTGTTGAACCAGCATCAAGACATTGTGTAAACCAAAGATAATATAGCACCGTAGGCACAAGATAAATCCCTCATATGAAATCAATTCAATAAAGTGTAGTACGTCAAGGTGTCATTTTAGTAAGCAAACTAGACGGGCCTCGTGTCTGTTTGACATGCCTCTCGTGGTGTAATCTGTGTTGTGGCGAATAGTTACAGCAGCATCCACGAGACACCTGTCAAAAAGACACGAGGCATGTCTTGTTTGCTTACTAAAATGGCGCATTGATACACTACGAAAGTCAGGGTAGAATGATCTATCTTGTGCTTACGACACTATATTATCGTTGGTGTAAACGCATCAAGTCGTAACAGGCCCCCTTTAGCAATGGCTCCATTTCCTGGCAGTGTTTAGCACAAAAATTTGCTTTAGCACAGAATATTGTTTGCCTTGTATCATATGTGGTGTTTTACTAATATTTTACTACAATTTGACATACAGTTTTGTCTGGTAACCCACTTCATATAAATCAAAGAAATTCCCTGCTAAGCCAGTTTTTGTGCTAAACAGTGCTATGAAATTGGCCCCTGGTTGGCAATATTGATGGACCTTCAATTCTGGTTCAAGAAATAAAACATATGAGCTGTTTTGAAAATATTAGGCTAGAGGTCTTGAAATTACACTCGAGTCTGAATAATGGTCAAGCCGTCTACCTTTCGTCAACCATTGACTTGTGTGTAATTTCAAGACACTGCCATATTATCTGGCATTTGAGCTTCGATGTCTTTTTGCATTTTATTCTTCAGATGAGGAGTGTTTTGATAACATGACGGAGGAAAAGGCTCTAGGTAGCCTCAAGTCGGTTGCTTTGTCAACGGAGGAGTTTACATCGTTGAAAGATGAAGTCACGACCGTCTTCAAGGATTGACTTACAAACGAAAGGGTTTCATAATGCTAGTCACCTTTTCTAATGGTCTCAAATTTGTAACGTTGTGGCCACAACCAACTCAATAGCCTATTATTTTAAATGACTCGCTTGTTATATGGCCATAGTCACTTCCATAGCCAGATGATTCTGATAGAGCCTTATTTTTTTAGAAGTGCTACTTTTGTATTTACATGCAGTAAATACATCTTAAAGCATAAAGATTACAATTTGTGTGGTGTAGAATTTAAATTATTTCAAATTACAGCTCAGTAAATATTTTAATATTGTTATGGTCATCCTGTAATAAGCAGTAATAACAACAATAATATTGGATGTTAATTCAGGTGATATGAGAATATACCGCACTCGTCATGAAAATACTGAACTCGCCTTCGCCTTGTTCTGTATTTTCATACCTCATGCGTATATTCTCATATCACCCTCAAAGCCATACAATATTATATAAATACATTGACATTCATTTTAGGTAGGAGGAAATGTTTATTCCAGGGTCCTCAGGTTACGTTTTTTGCATACTTCCCTCTGCTTTGTTTCCTCCTGAACAACTGCCCAAGAATTATAAAATAGTTGTCTAGTCGGGGTAGGTTTCCATTAACTCACAAACCTCGGGTGAAACACGCTAAGGTTTCAAATTTGAACATATTCTAGGTACTTTTGCCCGTGATCAAAGGTGCTTAACCTCAACAGCAAAGAAAAATGGATTAGACCCCTGGTTTCTGATTTGGCTGCCAAAGGTATCAACTGTCTACGCAGTATTCTCGATGTTTAGGCGATTTGTGGTACATGTAGTTCTAAAGTGCATTGGATCCGATAGGAAATATTCCACTGTACGTAGTCTTTCCGTTTTCATTCCCTTTATATAAAACTATCAACACAAAGGTTAAAATTTGTTCACTTTAATACTTTTTTCCCCAACAAGTTATTCTTGCTAAGAAAATGACATTTTTTAATGGAATGCCCACATTGTTTAAGAAAGATATGTGTACTTTATAGATAACAAATAATGTAAAGTAATAAGCCTTTTGCGTGTAACATTTCATAATAAGGAGGTTTCGCAAGTGTACGTTTAGCTATCCGTAACTGTTAGAGGCATTTGTGGTTTTGCAACTTCAAAACTACAGCACGTTTAGTGCTTACGCACAGTGAGCTCAATATCCACAAACGTATAGTGAGACGTGTATGACGTCACAACCTGTGACATATGCTTGCGAAACCTCTAATGACTGGCACCCGAAGTTTTATTTTCAAATGGAGGTGCAGTTTAGAAGTTACTTGCTATGTGGTGCATGTCATTGCCTAGCAACCAACACTAAACACAGTATCGATTTTGTACTTTTGCTGCATGTACCACATAGCAATAAAAATTTCATCTGGTCAGGTGGATAAAGTGTGCATTTGGAAGGAAGTATGCTACATCAGATGCTATTCATATGAAACACGCTATTCTTGGGTTTCACTTGGCTTGACAACGGTTGCTATCCGCCATTACTGTGTCCATACTATGGCGCGAAAAATAATTCAACACTGATAATGCATATTTTTGCAAATGTTGCGCAAGAAAAAACAATTGCCATGACTTTTAAATGTTGATAGACTGTTTGAAACTGGCATACCGTGCTTTTGTTGGCAACAACTATCATATCCGCCATTACTGTTTCCATACTATGCATGCCAAAGCGAAAATAATTCAACACTGATAATTTTGCCATCAACCCTGAAAAACAAGTCTCAACATTTAAAAAAACTTGCCAACAAAAGCACGGTATGCCAGTTTCAAACAGTCTATCAACATTTAAAAGTCATGCCAACCTTTCTTTTCTTGCGCAACATTAAATTATCAGTGTTTAATTATTTTTCGCTTTGGCGTGCCATAATATGGACACTGTAATGGCGGATAGCAACCGTTGTCAAGCCAAGTGAAACCCAAGAATGGACCAATTGTGGGATCCCACAATTGGCCTATTCTTGGGTTTCACTGCGATCACATTCAGGTAATTTATACACATTATACACATCATGTATGATTGTATATAAGAGTTTTATTTTCTACAATTTACAATACACGACTAATAATAGCAATTTAAAATAAACCAAGGAAAGTTTCAGGAAAACTGGAATACAAACTTGTGCCCCAAGGCATAGTTCCGACCCGCCGACCAATCACAACAGAGCTAGCAGATGTCACCCACATAGGTCAAAGTGCACTGTCTCACAACAACAGGATCATATCACGCGATATGTTCTGCCGGCCCCATACAGTTTGTACAGTGTTGTATGCGATGATCCAGGTGAATTTTTGGTTTCAAGGCCGGTCGTTTGTTCAAAGGTACGAAAGCATGTATTTCATGATGATATGACATCCCTGTATTACTGGCCGTTTACTCGGTGTGTTCTAAGATAACTGTCGACCCTGAAAAATGAATACCTTTGAGTTTTCTTCAATGAATCTGTGCTTTCCGTTGAAAGTCCCATTGCGTTGTGTGTCGCCATTTTGACGATAGCGTGTGAGCCATAGCAACAATATCCAAGGGGGCGGGTTAACTGGGCAAAATTGGAACTATGCATTTATCCACTAGCAGCTCTACCGACTGTGCCATCCGGCCCTTATGTTGTTCAGAATAGACTACTAAAGTGTGACGTCAGTTGTCATGGTAATTGGGTCTAAACATTTGCTGGTAATCTAAAACGTCCATTGCTAAAGCGCAGGGAAACAGTTCACTGGTTTTAGTGTAGACCCAATAACCTTGGCAACACACAAAGGGTGACGTTTTCACTTTAGTAGTCTATTGCAACAGTCTTTGCCCAAGAGATGCTTAAAAACACAATGCCAAAACAATATATGCAGGAGTTTTGACAGTTTCACCTCACGAAAATGCAACATGGAGGAAATTTGGTGTGAACCAACGCACTGAAAATCACAGAACCTCAAAAATGGTTGACGACCAACTTCGTTCTGTAGTTTACACCAAATGTCCATTGCGCTGCATTTTTGTAAAGCGACGAGCGTAAAAAAATAATGCGTCATCAAAAATGTTGAATATTGGCGAAGATTCTTCATATCAGTGTTTTTTTTCACTGCAAATGGGTGGATTTTTGTTCGCCAACAATTTGTTTTATAAATAAATAATTGTCATCAGCAGAAGCCTCAAAACATCGGGTTTATCAAAGTTTTCAAAAAATTTCTCACATATGAATACTGGTTCCACTACACATGGTTCAAAATAACTCATAGGCCCACAAAAAAGCCATCTTTAAAAAGTTGCTGTTGTTTCATTTAATTTTCATTCAATTTTCATTCACTCAGTCTCATATCATGCAGCATAGTGACACCAGCTTGCTCGGTGGTCAAGTGGCTAAAGACATCTGCTCTAAAAAGTAAGTGGTCTTGGGTTCGAGTCCCGCCCAAGCACACTGAACATACAGTGTTGATAAAATTGGGACAGGGAAAGTGATTCCAATTATTTTAATGCATAAAAATATTGGCTAGTTGAAGGTTGTTCTCCACCGAAACTGGTCCCCTTTAAAAATATTGGTGAATTTTTGACAAGTGTATCCGATTTTTTAAAAATCCCCAGTATATTACATTTGCGCCTTTAATCGATCTTTGTTTCAAATACAAGGGAGTTTTTGTTTTGGACAGCGGATGGTTTCGCGATTGTGAATTAACACCCTATTAAGTTATCTGTGCATGCGCAGACTTTGCAATTTCGTCATCGTGCAATTTCTAAAACAATACATCACAGAACCCACTGTCTTCAAAAACGAAAACTCGCTTAAATACACTGTAGGAAACACCATGCCAAACCTGAACTTTGAGTGACCTGAAAGTCCTCCTTTTCAGTGAAATATATTTCGTTGCACTCTGACGAGACCCTTGCTGCATATGCTGTTATCTCCATCGGGAGTGACATCACAGACGACGTTCTCTTTGGCCGGCGACAGGGGCTTTATAACACCGCCCTCGCTTGTTGGTTTGCTGCAACAGATGATTGAGAGGAGAAAACAATCAGGACTGAAATTCAACAAAACATTTGGAAAATATTGCTCCATATACAGGTACAATGTAATACACTGTAGAAATGCAACATTTTAGTTAGTTAAGTTGCTATACTCATCCTGGCTCAAAGACATGCATGAGCTGCCATATTGCTCTGCGATGTAGGCGTTAAAGCTCTTATCTTGGAAGAATATTCACACCAACCATTTAAAAATCAATCAAATTCACAGAATGACTGCCGTTAGTTGGTATTGAAGAGCCCCAAAACACATTTGCAAATCACTTAATTTCTCTTGAATACATCAATTTATGAGAGGGCCCTGAAATAGTTTTTTTATCAATGAAATCCATGTTATGCAACTACTTTATTTATTTACAGTCATAAAAACCCTGTTTTTTGGGGGGTTAAAAATAAGGTTTTTATGCTAATGAATTCACATATTCATGAGCAAAGTTGTGATGTCACATTAGGCAAACACAGGAAAATCTCATTCAACTGTGCACAAAATATTTCAGTATTTTCTCCAACTTGCTGAAACTTTTGTAACCAATGATTGTTTGGGTTTGTTTTACATGTTGCCTGTTTTTATCCACGAAACAACTAAAGTTCGAAACTGCAGCAATTTTCCACAATTCCAGTTTGAAGTCTTATGTTTTTTCTTTGCTTTTCTGCTGTGTTCCGAAAGTGACATGCCCCAAACAGCCCCCTCTTTCTGTGAGTGTCCGCAAAGAAATGTTCAAAGTTGAAAAACGCCACCTTTTATTCATAGGACATTACAATGAATAGTAATATTGTCTTTCTAAACAAGTAAACCTTCATATGCAGCAAAAACTGTGCATCAAGTTATTTAGCATTTCGGGCCCTTTAAATCGAAAATGGTGTTTTTTTTGTCTGATATATAATTATATTTCAAACAGTGCCTGCTGTAATGTGAGGCTTCCTGTACAAGTACATGGACTGCAGTACTGTTAAATTTACTCACCTGTTTTTCTTCATGAAAGCAAACAGTGTCTGTTGCCTGGGACCGCTGCCGCTGTTCTCGTCTACCTTAGGGGTCTGCCTGCCTTTATGGCGTCTAGACAGGCCTGATGCCTTGCACTGGTTTACTTTAGTGGTGGAGACTGCAAATAAAAATAACAGGACTGATAAAGATAGTATACATGATTAGTAAACTGTTACAAATAGTTTTATCCCCCTGTGCGATTGAAGATAGGCATGGTTAAAACCAACCTGAGCAAAAACCAGCTCCGTACTTCGTCTAACTTTTGAGAAAACAGTCAAAAAAGGGTTTGCAGTCATTTCGCCCCAAAACCACTTCGCCCTGAACTACGGCCTGTGCACGAAGTGGTTTTGGGGCGAAGTAGCATTTGGGCGAAATGGTTTTGGGGCGAATTGAATTTTCGTCTCATGAAACAAAAACTAATTGTTTTACTTATTTCTCAAAGACTACAGCACTTCAGACAAAATCATTTCAGGGGAAGTTTTCTACAGTTATCATGTTTATATTGTGTAAGTTAGGCGTAAATCTGTGAACATTTCTGATTCTGCGCCATGAGCATCTTTTTTGATGGATACCGGCGCATTATAAATTTTCATTATTATTATTATTTTCGAGATTACCAATGATGTATCATTTGCAAGATGAAACTTATTCTTGGAATAAGGAAATTACGTATGTAAAGAAGAATGTTAAAACTGGTCTGTAGAAATTTCAGCTACATAGATGCATCAGTGCTTTAGAGAACCTTTGAAATCCATGCATGACTTTTGTGTAAAAGTGAATAGTAAAAAAACACCTTCAGTTGTTAATTTCTTTTAAAAAAGCACTATCTTGGACAAATAAATTTGATACAAATGTGGACAAATGTCCATGAGTTTGGGAAATCTGGATGCAGTGAAAAATCCTGGTGGTGCCAAGTTGCTTTTCACTGCATCCAGATTTTCCAAACTCACGGACATTTGTCCACATCTGTATTAAATTTATTCACCCCGGCGGTCCCTGGGTCATAATCCCTGAAAATAATCACTTATTCATACAAATAAATTCATGTGGTGTTCGTTACCATTGCTATCAACACTTTGAGTAAGCTTTTTTTTGTCAACTCATGAGGTAACATTTTGGTCCAGTGCAAATGATGCATGTACAATGGTTTTATTACAACATTCTGGTAACATTTTAGGAAAATTTTAGGTTCCAATTCCTTTTTGTTCACAGGGATGCCAGTCTTCCAGCTATTGCCGGAATTCTGATTTTGGAAAAAGAAATCCTGCAAAGCCTTTTTTCCAAGCCGGAAAAAAAAACGGCCGGAAATAATATTTTGTCTCACTTACTGATCAACGATGTCCGGATATGCCATGTATACTACATGTATGTACAGCCTATATGTACATGATTTGCACACATGCAGTATGTCTGTATCCCGGCCATAATCATTCAGGGCTAAAGTACCACGAAACCAGACTATTGATCAGAAGTACATAGACTACAGAGGGCGCTGTATCCATACAGCAGTGGTGCCGGTGACATTGCACACAGTCAATGTACATGCTGTACATGTGCTCACTGCTGGCAAGGCTGTGTGCACACGTACGTATGTACGTATGTACATACACGCATAGTGGATTTGTTTTCCGGCCCTAATGGTAAGAGCCACTGGCATCCCTGTTGTTATTCCTGATAATACAAAGTTCCTTATACAACAAGATAATCTGCAAAGTCCTAAAGACCTTCTATTAACGAGGTTTGATTGTATTGGGCATTTTTTATATTTTTCTTAAGGGGAAAAATTGCCAATGAAGGCAAATCTACTCAGTTTTCCTGGGAAGAAGTTGGCTGCAAAATACTTCCAAGGGTGTCTGCACTGGACTTAATAAATTATAGTAAAAGTACCCATCACATTGGTCAGTTGTACCCAAAAAGTCAACCGTTTAAGCTTTTGAATGACAAAATATCAATGAAATACAAACCTGTCTTAAGCTTGGGGACATTGGGTAACTTGGGTGTTTCCAAAAGTGTTTCTGGCATCATCTGTGGACAGGAGTAGAAGCAAGATAAAACAGAACATTTGTCATGACTTCATTGATTTCCTTTTGAGAAACAACACAGACAGTGGTTTGTAAATGGTCCAAATAAGTGCCACATGCAATAATATATGCAACCAGCATAATTATTATTATTACCATTATTACTTCTTTCTGGTACTGAAACCAAGGATTTCTCAAAAGTGCCCGTTGCACTGTCGCTCTCAAGCATGAGGAAACCCATGAGGAGAAGACAATGAATTAGAAACGGCCAGAAACACCGGGGAATCCCCTTGCTCTTCACGAAAGGATGCTCTGGGATCTTTAAAGTATGTTACCTAACACACTGGACCAACGGCTTCTTACATCCCTTCTGAAGGATGGAGCAGGTGTGTTTAAGTGCCTTGCTCAAGGGCACAGGTACCCCAGCCGGGTATCGAACCTGAAACCCCAAGTTTTCACCCGAGTATTGCGAGTCAGTGACCCAAACCATACGGCATTAGTTGCATTGCATTTTTCGGTATTAGTCCGTGTACTCAAACTCTGTCCCTCAAAAGGGAATCCCGATGACTTCTCCCATTTGCCACCTCTCTGTTAAGGGACATGTTGGTCAGTATGCTTGACATGTTTCAAAGAAAAAATACTGAAAGACGGATAGTGTTTTTTTGTTTACGAACACTTTGCAGGCAATCCCATGAGCCTTTGCGAATGCGCACATATCAGTCAATGAACAGGAAAACACATGTTTAGTACTGACTGATTTTGTTTTATCACATCGCAAATGTATTACCTTTATTTTATTCAGCTTACTGCCAGATTCCAGCTTTTTACTTATGACCGGAGGAGAATTTTCATTATCACTATCTGAAGTGAGATCAATACAAACTCCATCCTCCACTGCTGTAGACGAAACATCCGAAATGGCCCCTCGTTCTTCTTCCTCGTGAGAAGAACTTGTCTCCTCTTTCGAACTCCGCTTTTTGAATTCAGATCTTTCACTTTGGTTTACTGTCCCATTCCCAACTTCTTCCTGGAATTTCCAGTTACTGCTACTAACTTTAGAATCATGATTTTGTTCTGGACGCTCGATCTCTACTTGAGAATCCGATGACCGATTTGGGAGAACATTTTGGCCGATTTCCTTGTTGTCAAGTTTGTTAGGTTTCTTTTGCTCTAACGTGGGGTTGCCTAAATGGTCTTCATCTTGTGATAATTCTTTGTCAATGGCTTCTGGATTTTCAGAACACCTCTGGAGCGATTCGGAACAAGATGTGCTCATTTGAGTCTCAAATTCTCGACTTTGAGAATTGGTCCTCTGTGAGCTGTTGATGTTCTGAGTACTGATTTGGCTTAAACTTATGGACCCCGTATCAATGCTGTACATGTTGACCGACGCAACGCTGCTTTCTTGTGACAAGTCCTCTGCGAATGTTTCCACCTCGAGAGACGGTCTAAGGCTTCGTGACCCTTCCCGCGTCAGCCTTGTGCTTCCAGGTCGTCTTCGGAAATCGTTCAGACTTTTGAAGCTCTTGGTGGAGTTACTGCTGATTAAATTTGACAAAGGTGTACTCCTGGACCAGCTAAAAGCGCCTCTTCTGCGTTGGGTGACGCCTTGCGAAGGTGTCCTAGAAACTTGAGAAAGCTCTTGCGAGAGTTCCTGGGAAAATTGAGAACTTTCTTGAGAGTTTTCCTGAGATGTTGAAAGATTAGAGTCTGAATCTAATAATGATATTAAGTTCTCAGGATTGTCTGAAGTTTTTTCTTTGCGAGAAGGAAATGTGGTCGTGTTTCGAGAACTGGGTAGTGCGGATGATGACACACTTCGTTGAAAGCGCTGCAACCGATTTAGAGTCGACATGGTGGATGTTTTGGTTACTTCGCACACATTTTCTGTGAGTTCGTCATCAGGGTCTGGCACGGTGTCTTTGTTCATTTTCTCATCTTCTGAATCGTCTCTTCTGTCCAGAGAAGATGGAGTATTCATTGGGGATTCCCTGTCCACAGGTTTGTCAATGTCTTTTGGAGTTTCCTGGGGTGTGGTGTCTGGTTTGGCCGCAAAGAACCTGTGGGAAAAGTTTATCGAGACTTGTTTCAGCATACAATTGATTTTGTGCAAAAAGAGCAGATTAAGAAAAGATAAATAAATAAATATAACTTTTATAAAAGTACATCTACCCAATCAATGCCAGAATTAGCTCAAGCAGTGGTTAAGCATAAGTTCAAAATTTGAGCTTGATTACTACAGCAGACAAGTTGTGCTCAGCTTAAGCACTATTGCATGGTCAAGGTGTGCCCCTTTATGACCACAGCAGCCGTAAGTGGCTACCAGCCCAACAATGTACATGGTTTACTCAACATCTCAATGTAGTATTCAGCTTTTGATTGAGGTACCCATGTTATTTTGTACGGATGTGAAGATTTTCCCATTCGAAATCAGATTTTCCCATTGGTAATCATGGCATGACTTTGGGCGTATAACTGTATTCCCAACAAATGCATATTTTTCCATACCTTTTTTGGCGGACTAGTAAAAAAAAAAAAATCAAAAAAAGTCAAGTCATTTCTGTTAGTGACTTGAGTCCAATTCAAGCTTTTTGCAACAGTGACTTGAGACCAAGTCAAGTCACTTATAGCTGGAGACTTGAGACAGTAAAAATTGGGACTTGAGTCCCAAGATCTATGCTTGAATCAGCCCAATATTTCTCCTATGTGGGTAATTCCCAAAATTAGGGGTCCAAAATGTTTGGTGTCCCAGTTATGTACAACACCCTGTGCATCAAAAATCACCACTCATGATCACAGATTCTCAGTAATAGACTGTGGCCTGTGATTACAGGGGACAGCACCAATTTCTTGAATATTTTGTTCTGTGATTACTAACAAATAATTGAAACAAATGACCATAAAGGCTTATAATTTGTTCCATTATATTGAATAGGAATTTGGTGTCCCGGGTTACCTACGCCAATGAAAATTAGCTGTAGAATAAGTTTGCATTAACCTTGGTGCCTTATCCACACACAAACGTTAAATTTAAGTGGCATTTATAGAAATAAAATTAAATATTTTCTACTGGAAAACCACTTTCAATCACTAAACACACTTTAAAAATATATTTAAAAGCATGTCACACTTTTGGACCCCTAATTTTGGGAATTACCCACTTTTTTTTCTTTTTTCTTTTACAGCATCCAATGAATTTATTTTTATTTTTAACCCCTACCGATTGATAAGAAATATGGCATTCATGTCTTTACATGAATGCCATATTGTAATATTGGATGCTCTTTTATAAAGTGTTACCTTCATCCAGAGTGAAATTTAGCATTGAAGTTTAGCTCAATTCAATACAAAGTTCCCAGCACAAAACAAAATTCCCTGATCAATTTTCAAAATTATTTTGGCCTATTTCCAGTTTGACACACAAATCATCCAGTAAATCAAGTTCATATGCTATTTAGACATGACTTTTTTATTTGAGACATTTTGCTCAAATTCCCTGACTTTTCCTTGACTGAAAAAAAGAGAAACTATTTTCCAGGTTTTCCCCGACTTCTAGCGTGGCTGAGTACCCCGAAAATAAGATTCATAAATGCATGCTGTATACTAGCCTAACCTGCTTTTGACGATAGTATTTCCCTTCAACATCTGCAATCGTCTGCTGCTCGATACGCTTTGAACCTTGGCAAATATATTCCTCTTGGACAGAGTCCTCGCGACGCGTTCCTCCGCGCCAAACTCCTGACCCTGCTGCGGGGAATCGCCCTTAGGGCGCCCTCTAGAGAACGGGTTCCTGCGTCGTGGGCTGGGCCTGTGTTGCTCCTTTTCATCAGATTCTGGGGTGTCAGGGACAACGAGAGACGTGTCTGCAGAGTGTCTTTTGGTGCTGGGCGAACCGTAGATGGACGTCAGGTCATTGATGGTTGGGGTGTCATCTTCAGTTTCTATGGGAGTACAAATTGCAATCTCAAGAACATTTTAACCAGATATCACAAGAACCAGTTTTGTTTTAAATATTTACCTTGTACAAATGTGTACAAACGGTGAAGCGAAAGCAGAGGGTAAGATCGGTGCATTGCCCACTGCTTGCTGCATCGCGGCAGCCGCGCACTGCACTCGTTGCAGTCTCGGTCTGCTCACCGAGCGGCACAGTACTTACATGTACATGGTACAGTGCTCTATGTCACGGCAGTAGACTTGCACAAGTTTGCTTCGCAAAATTACTGAATCAATTGAGGGCGCTTGTTTAAAATATATGGCCCGCTGGAAGGGCAAAAAAGCGGGAAAACAAATGTGGAAAAAAAGCAGAAATCCGCTAAAAATCTGAGATTTCATAATGAAAAACAGAAAACTCTCAAATCCGGACGTGTCGGTAAAATTCTGGGAATCCGGAAAAATCCAGAAAAATCTCACCCCTGCATAATTTATCCTTTATAATTACACAATGGCCTTTATGACCTCCTGTTAACCAACACAGAAAAACTGCGAGTAGCCCAAAATCGTACCTAGTCGAGGGCGTTTCCTCGCCTGACGCTCCAAGTTGAGGCCGTTGACCTTCACTGAAACCTCTTTCCCTTTTGTCGCAGTTCTCTGTACATCAGTTGGCTTGCCTTCCTCGCTGAAGTCTGGTCCCGGGCGGTAGTCCCTATGCCATATACTGAGTCCGTGTCTGGGCACAGACTTGTCGTAGTGCTTTGTGGAGTAGGAAAAAGTGAATAAGTTTGAATATAACCACATGACGCTGGAGGACGCGTAAACACATTCTTGCAATGTACAGTCACAGGGGCGGTTGACGAGTTAAAGGAACACACCGGCTTTGTTGGGCTATTTTGGGCTCGAAATAGACCCATACATTATTCTGAAGCGCCTTCGAGAGTAAATTAGATATATCCTGAAAAGACGCCGTCAAATTTGGCCGTTTTTTAGCACTTTTAAAAAATTCAAGGTCACGTGACTTTTCGGAACCAAATTCTGGTTCCGAAAAGTCACGTGGTCTTGTGAGTTAGTTGAATTTCAAGCCGTATAAAAGTTTGTTACTGCAGAACTGCACCAAATTTAACTCTGATTTCCCCCCAATATTTATAAGTAATTGACAAAAGAGAGACTATTTATACAGGTATGAAACAAAGTTAAACATAAGTATGAAAATTCGAACATAATTGTTTGTTTCGAGAGTCCGGAGAACGGGAGCGAGCGCGTGCTACGGCAGGCTACCGTGGAGTGTAGGATATTTGCCCCGCGCAGCACGGCAAATAGCCTGAGTGCACACACACACACGGGCGTGTTGCTTCGGTGTACTTTCGTGAAAAAAGAAAAAACATGATGCCAACTCCTCAAAAGAAAACGGAAATTCCTATTCGGTCGTCCGGGCTGTCCAGTGAAATCGTGAGCAGAAAATTGGAGATATCCTGAGCAGGAAAAGAGCGAATCGTTTGTGACAAAGTCGTGAGGCTCGCGCGTAGTTGCAACGGCTGGTAAAGCGTATAACCGTTTTTGTTAATTTTGCACTTTAGTGCAATTACGGGATATTTTGATGATCTTTTTTTACAACGACCATCAAAAAAATATTGTCAATGCTGCTACATCACTAAATCATGTAAACAGTAGGCCGGTGTGTACCTTTAAAACGTCAGCTTTGCAGCTGTCTTCCACAGACGTGTAAACATGTCCATTGTCCACCATTCATTTGTACACAATGTATTTTAAACTTGAAGGCTGTGGACAGCCTGTCAGTGTAGCAAATCTCGTTCCGTGGCCGCCGCCGCCTCGGATTGTTGCAAAGTATGATCTTTTGGGGAGAAGATTCATACAATGAATGTAGAAATGACTCTCAAGAGTCAGTATTTGTGGTGCTTGATCTGGTCTTAACCTCTTTTTTTTTTGCACAAAAATGGTTATAAAGTGAACTCAATTGCAAGTTTGTTTATCATACTTACGGCATACATTTCTTAAAAGTCAATCAAGCTTTTTCTAAGTCATTTCATGAATGTACATGTATGTCTACTCCAAAGTTTAAATTATTTTATTACATGAAAACATGTTCTTGTATCCGTGAAGCATGGAAATAAATGAATGAATGAATAAGCTCTCAGACATAAAAATTGATACAAAAGACAATCAAACTGATAAATGTACAATGATTGAAGTGAAAACTCTTCAGAAATCCACTGTTTGTATCATGGCAGTATCACAGTATTGGATGGTGAAAGTGAACAGACAACGTACCGGTACACGTATGTCATCTGGAATTATTTTCGAATATATTTTACCACTACGCTTCAACAATTTTCTGGGGGAAACCTTGATATTGTGTTCTCTATTTGCCAGTTCAACTAGCCTTTTGCGTGTTTCGTATGACCAGCATCTGATGTACTTAAAGGCCTTGTAGATGATCTGTTTTTGAGCGATTCTGCGAATAAAACCATTATAAATCAAAAGAAAGACATCAACAAACTCATCCTAAGAAATTTCAGCTTTGTCAAACGTACTACGTTTAAAAAAAACATGAAAATCCATATGCATTTTCCTGGTCTTGGCGGGGTGTTTCAAATATTCGTTCTCAGTTGATCGGGTACTACTACGCGCGATCCATAAAAATGCATCGCGTTGGAACACGCACACGGAGTACACAGCGCCCATGCATTTTGGACCGCGTAGATGCCAACCAAAAATAGGTAAATCGTTTGCAAACGATCTAAATAATTTCATCTTTACGGATTATTTTCTGGTAAAATTATATCATTTTGAGCGAAAACCTTTCATTGGATAGTTGCTATTAATTCAATCTTTACTTTCAGAACTTTTCCCCTGTAAACTCGTCGATTACTTTTTGGGGTCATTGCAAATGATCCACTGGGCCTTTAAGTACTTCTTTTACGTGCACTTTAGTATACAGATGACCAGACTAAATTCCTGTTAGAGCATCTGCCCACTGTGCCACTGGTCTATGTTTCAAATCCCTATGAGCAACTGTAGTTACATAAAGCTACCTTGTGATATTCTGGTTTGAAGTTACAAATCCGTTTCTTGGTTCCAGGGTCTAGATTTCCCAGAGCCTGTTGCAATGCCACATCTGATGAACAGTAGCTGCATTTTGTGGTTAAAGTCAAAACTATCAAGACAATTGCATTACAAAAACACAGAACTCGCTGGCAAAAATAGATAGGAAACTAAATTTTGTTAAAATCTATTATATAATGCCCAGGAAGATCTTTGTCATTTGATTGGAGGATTGTAGGTCACATGGCATTTTGTATTACATTTTTATTTATTTTTTTATTTATTATAATATTTTCATTAGTTGAAAGACAAACTACTTTGCGAGTACAAAATGTATAAAACTTTACAAAAATATTTTTCAAAAAATAAAGGTCTCTTTTATTTTATCCTTTTAAAATTCTGATAAGGATACGCTCCAGCATAGTCTAGTGACTCTTTGTCGACATCAGGGCCGTAAGGATGCAAGGGGGTCAGTCTACGCTGCATGGGGTCAAAGGCCAACTGATGGAGGAATGTATTATTGGCCTGGATGAAACCGTCGATGTATTCCTGAGTGACTGTTAGCTTCATCTTCAGATGGATTGGCAACCGTTTCAGCACCTGGTTTGAATAAAGTTTCAGTACAAAGTTTGTCAACGTGGAATACAGTTGAAATACCAGCACAACTGAAGCATAAAGGGCCCGTCTACACAAGCCAATATAGTGATGTCCCCTAACTTGGCGCACTTCGACAACTCACTGGAAATCCGCTCACCTTATAGCAAAACCCCCTAGCAGAATTAGTTGAAACTTACACACCTTGTAGTATAATTCATAGGCTCCAAGAAAAAGTAATACTTTAATATTTTGACTCATCAACAAGTACAAAATAACACAAACAATCAGGACAAAACGATGAACACTTTTTTCCTGAAATCGCCCGGACTGTCCCCTAACGTGGAGCGCGTCGCTGATTGGTTGAAACGGTTTGATGCCTTACTACGATGGCCCACAAAGACCACTTGCAGGCACACACTGTGACACTGTACACAACGCCAGTATGCCTGGTTTTATTCACGTGAAATGCCTATTACAGGCTTCCGTGTATGGTGTCATGACAACCTGAAGCGAACGGCGATGCCTTCACATTCCGGTGAATTTCTAGTAACTGAATGATTCTTCTCCGTATTTCAGTTTTATAATTTATGAAGGTACTTGAGAACTTTATTTCCATTTAATGCCAAGTGCAACAGATTGTTTATTGTGCCAAGAGAGAACGGAAAGTAAAGCCCGCCACGTTAGGGGCCGCGCCACGTTGGGGGACATCAACAATATACAGATAATGAATGTGCAATGGGAGGAATATTTTCATGAGGTTAAAGATGGAATGTTATATTCAATGAGGCGAAGCCGAGTTGATTGAAAATATTCCTTCCATTGCACGAATTAAAACATTCATTATTTTATGTTACTCCCAAGTAGATCCTTGTCATCCTACATTTGTATACAAATTATTCAGGCTTACCCATCATGCCCTTCGAGTTTATTTTGTTAAACAGTTTTTCCATGGCTATCGTCAAAAATCATGATGCCAACAGTAGTGAGAATACCCATTTGACATGCACATAGTCGTACACACACTGCACACACGCGCGGTGTTGAATTAATACAGTGGCGTGGGCGCACCATGTAATAGAAAAAATGTATGGAAAAAAATGACACGGCAAATGGAACAAAACTGCACGGTTAGTGACCTAGCATTAAATGGATTTATTGAACGACACATGACCTGCTATCGTCCAATCAGATGACAAGGATCTACTTGGGTGTTATATAATATTTGTTGACCAACAAGGACCAACATTTGTCTGACCAATTTGGCCGACCTAAAAGTTGGATGGTGTGGACGCCACTCCAGACAACATCCAACATCATCTGACAAGTTGGGCCAGGTAGCTATTTCCCAACTTTGTTGGAGCTTGTTAGATGAAACTGACCAATAGCAGAGTAGAACACCAGTCACATGAAGGCAGCAGCAAACCGCAGTTTTTTGTGAGATATTTTGGATCATGTTGGCTCGTGTGGACAAGCGCATCCATGCAACGCCCAACAAGTTTCAGCTTATATGTTGGTCCTTGTTGGCTCGTGTAGACAGTCCACAAATGGTTAAAGGCAGTATACATGATTGGTATCTCGAAAATCAGAAATGTTCACAGATTTACGCCTAACTTACACAATATAAACATGATGATCGTAGAAAACTTCCCCTGAAATGGTTTTGTCTGAAGTGCTATAGTCTTTGAGAAATGAGTAAAATAATTAGTTTTCGTCTCATGAGACGAAAATTCAATTTGCCTCAAAACCATTTCGCCCCCAAACCATTTCGCCCCCAAACCACTTCGCCCCAAACCACTTCGTCCAAACACTACATCGCCCAAATGCTACTTCGCCCCAAAACCACTTCGTGCACAGGCCGTGGTTCAGGGCGAAATGGTTCAGGGTGAAGTGGTTTTGGGGTGAAATGACTGCAAACCCTTTTTTGACTGTTTTCTCAAAAGTTAGACGAAGTACGGAGCTGGTTTTTGCTCAGGTTGGTTTTAATCATGCGTATCTCCAATCACACAGGGGGATAAAACTATTTGTAACAGTTTACCAATCATGTATACTATCTTTAAAGCTTGTATACAGGACTTGTAATGTCCCAAAATTTTTATCAATTATTTGACTGGAAAAAAGTTTCCTCGAATGCAAGATATTGATAGAAGTGGTTCCAACTGTCCATTGCAATGATTCCACCCAAGAAGATATCTTTTCATATTATAAAACAATAGTTCCGAGCATTACCCAAACATTCCAGGTAAGCCCAAAGCATAGTCTTGATGCAAGACCGAATGATTAGTTGCAACACGTACACCAACTAGTTGATCGTGAACTCGAACAGAAAATTCGGTCTTGCATCAAGACTCAGCCTAAGTAATTCACTCACATAAATTTAAAAATTCCATGATACTTACACTGACCTACATGTATTGACAGTTTCAGACTTTTCATTTCGGGATTGTCCATAAAGTACAGACACATAAAATGCCAACATTCTAGAGGACTCATTTCCTCCCCTATACGCCAAATTTGGCAAAGGTTGTGACGTCATCCACACCCCACACTCCCTCCCTCTGGGTTCCTAGGGAAAAACCAGAGGGAGGATACCACTGTGCCTCATAGCTCAGCTGATAGAGCATCTGCCCAATGAGTCAGAGGTCTCGGGTTTGAATCTCGATAAGGCCCTTACAAATTTCTCTCATATCCCAAGTTTGGTTGTTTCATTTCATTGGTGATAAGGTACCATACCAGATGTCGTGTTAATTACTTTGTCCAGTTATGCTCCCATACAACACCGAGAGAAAAATTGGGTTCATAGGGAAACCTAAGGGAGTATACCAACGTGCCTTATAGCTCAACTGGTAGAGTATCTGCCCGGCGAGTCAGAGATCTCAGGGTTAAATACCGATAAGGCCCTTACGATTTTTCTCTCATTCCAAGTTTAATTCTCTTCCTCTGTGTGTTTGTACTTTACGGATGGTCCCTTTTGTTGTAGAAATATTACTCACGTGAGTAAGGTCTGGGTTGGTAGCCGCTTGGAACAGTTTCTTCGCCTTGCCGAGTCCAATTCCCGGCAATGAGGGGAGATAGTCACAGCCTGACGCGATGCACATATAGCGAAACTTGTCAGCTGAAAAACGGTCGCCAATCTTCATGGCTTTGTTTAACCTCGATGCCTGGATTTCAAGGCCGTTGCCGTTTAGATCCAGTTTGTAAAGTACCTGATTTTTTAAAGAAAGCAGAAAAAAACCTCATTAATGTAAATAACTAGTAAGTACGAATAGGTGATTTATTTTGGGGCTGATGACCCAGGGACCGCCGGGTTTAATTAATTTGATAGAAATGTCCATGAGTTTGGGAAATCTGGATGGAGTGAAAAGCAACTTGGCTCCACCGGGATTTGAACCGTGGACCTTCTGCTTAATGTACAGATGCCCTACCAATAGACCGATCCAGTAAGCTCCGCCCATTTAGAAATTGCCTAGCAACATGCCACACGTGCATCGCACGTGTGCAGTAGAGTCGCGTGGCCGTGCCGTGCATCAGCGTCCGAGCCCAGGTCAGCGCGTATTGAAACACGCACACGCACACAGAAACTGCACGCTTGAAAGCAAAATGTGCACTTAAGTATCCAGTCGTATGCGTGCACGTACAACACGCCTGCAATACACGTAACGCGCGCCATCGAACAAAAACATCTCGACACACATGCACAACTTAGCAAAACGACTAGCTAATTTTGGTAAGTTTTTCACGTTTACACAAAAACACATTAATGAAGAGATTAAAAGTAGGTTAGGATAGTCTTATACAATCCGTTTTAAACCCACTAGGCCTCCTCTGCGCTGATAAAAATGATGTTTATGGTGTTTTTGCGTCACTCGTGCTGCATTTGCCGTAGCTCTGTGCACAAAATTTTGAGGACTCGGGTAACCAAAATGGACCTGAGGCATTGATTGGTCAATTCCAAAATGGGCGGAATTTACTGGATTGGTCTATTGAGCTATGAAGCCAACTGGTGGTCTCAAAAAACGGTTTAGTTAGTTTTGCTTTTCCCCCCAAATTTCATGAAATCTTACTGGAGTTGAGTACACCCCAAATGTGTACAGAATAACCTTCTTATGCAGAATAACTTTCTTGTGCATCAAGCCCATACAACTATAAAAAAACCTGTGTATAAGGCATGCCTTTTTCACTACGGCAAAATGCAAGTCATACTTAATTTTGGGGTGCTCAATCAAAAAATGGCAGTTACCAAGGTGTTTTGATGGTAAATGTGCTTTTTATTTGACAAAAACATAAAAATTAAAAGTAGGTTTGGCCAGTTTTAAACATACGTTTCAAATCGGATAGGGTCCTGGGCACTGATAATGGCCCAATCCAAATTTAACTCGTCGTTTTGCCATGTTTTGCATTCACTTTCTACACCCACTGTGTCTACACCGCGTTCGTACAACTGCTAGCTGTGCGTCGATATGTTTTTGTTCGATCGCACGTGTTATGCGTAATGCCAGCGTGTTGTACGCGCACACACACGACTGGGTACTTGTCACAGTGCACAATTTGCTTTCGGGAGCGTGCAGTTTCTGTGTGCATGTGCGTGTCCCATATGCGTGTTCCATATGCGCCAACCAGAGCGCGGGTGCGGCTGCTAGCCAGCCTCAAAAGTGTTTAAGACTGACTGTGCCTTTATTGCTTGTTTAAAACTACCCACGTGATGTGTTTTCAGCTAATAGGGATGCGTAAACTGTCTAAGGTATTTATGAATTTGAATTTATTTCCAACTTAAAATATTGCCTCCTATTGTGTCCACAATACTTCAAAAAGGCTAATAGGGACATCTCTGTATAGTTTAAACTGCTCAATCCGTTGATTCTTCCTTACCCTTGGACAGCCAAAGGCTACAAGGTCCGAGTCTTCAGTGATAACAGCCTGGACTATACCTCGTATGGCCAGGTAGGCTAGCTGTGCATCTGCCTCATAGGGGGCTACTATGCAGTCCACGCCAAGGGATCTAGCAGCCTTTATTAATAAAACAGAAAAATCATATGAACAAATAAAATGGTATGTTAGAATAAAATTATTATATACTCTGGTTGGCTCGTAAGCCCAACCTTGTGGTTATTCCATTGTATGACATCATGTGTAATCGCTGATATTTCAACAATGACAAGTGCACCATACAAAATGTTTTAAAAAGGTAGTCTACTTGTTTGGTAATTACCCTCCCAAAAAAAATCTGAATAATGGTAGTAATCATCCTGTGAAATTATTTCGTCTGAAGTGTCCCTAAAACGACGAAACTATTTGAATCTCCAAAGATCGCCTGTAGGCCATTCATTCATGTACAAAAACCGTGATTGGATATTTCAAGTTTTCTCGTGGCTGAAATTTCTACAAGGTAGTTTTTTCGACCTATGCTTTCAATTACCAGTGGAAATCATGCCGTTTTTAACAGCTTACCAAACAAGTATACTACCTTTAAGAAGATTTATTGGGAAAAACCCGATCACTGCACAGAATTCTTGAGAGAACGACCTCTATGGTATGTTTTCAAAGTTTGATTTTGACTGTAACGTGAGATTTCTGACACGTGTAAACTGTCTAAAGTAGAGAATCCAACACTGATTAGATGGGGACATTATTTTTTTCTAAAGGACTTAAAAGTGATGTCTTCCTGTCCAGAAGTCGACGTTAAAAAGTCACTTTTAGCCTTCTTGGAGTAAGTACTACCTTAATGACTTCAAGTGCCATTTGTGGAGTAACATTGACGCATTTAGTGAAGCAATCTCTAGCCTCTGATGCCTTGCCTTCCCGAAGGAACTGCTTGCCCTTCTTACTATACAGCTCTCGCCTCCTGCAAAGCACAAAACGGACAACACAGATATAAAAGTTTAATTTCTTTTTTAATTAATGGAGCATGACAAGATCACTTTTTATGACCCCCATCAACTTAAGTTAAAACAAAATTCATTTTCTGGATAAATCTGAACAGCACTTTAAAGGTACACACCGGCCTACTGTTTACATGATTTAGTGACAATACTTTTTTGATGGTCGTTGTGAAAAAAGATCATCAAAATATCCCGTAATTTACTAAAGAAGTGCAAAATTAACAAAAACGGTCAAAAGACAGGTTATACGCTTTACCAGCCGTTGCAACTACGCGCGAGCCTCACGACTTTGTCACAAACGATTCGCTCTTCTCCTGCTCAGGATATCTCCAATTTTCTGCTCACGATTTCACTGGACAGCCCGGACGACCGAATAGGAATTTCCGTTTTCTTTTGAGGAGTTGGCATCATGTTTTTTCTTCACGAACGTACACCGAAGCAACACGCCCGTGTGTGTGTGCACTCAGGCTATTTGCCGTGCTGCGCGGGGAAAATATCCTACACTCCACGGTAGCCTGCCGTAGCACGCGCTCGCTCCCGTTCTCCGGACTCTCGAAACAAACAATTATGTTCGAATTTTCATATTTTCAACTTTGTTTCATACCTGTATAAATAGTCTCTCTTTTGTCAATTACTTATAAATATTTGGGGGAAATCAGAGTTGAATTTGGTGCAGTTCTGCAGTAACAAACTTTTATACGGCTGGAAATACAACTAACTCACAAGACCACGTGACTTTTCGGAACCAGAATTTGGTTCCGAAAAGTCACGTGACCTTGAATTTTTCAAAAGTGCTCAAAAACGGCCAAATTTGATGGCGTCTTTTCAGGATATATCTAATTTACTCTCGAAAGCGCTTCAGAATAATGTATGGGTTTATTTCAAGCCGGTGTGTTCCTTTAAGATTCTCCATTCTATCCCATTTACAAGGACCCTTCCTGGAAAATATCATGAAGAACTGGCAACTGAGCTAAATGCTAAAATTTACTCCCCACTTTTTCTGCGTCAAACTTACTCCCTCCTGCTTTCTTCGACGGCTTTTTTAGCTGGGAGATGGCTGCCATCGAACACCAATATTGGCTTGACGTCCATTCCACGTAGCATGTTGATGAACTTAAGACAGTAGCGTACATACCTGTGAAAATACAAGATTAGAAGACAACATTTGTTCAGTTCTACACTTCCTTATACAGCCGCGAAATTAACCATGCCCTGCCGAGTTGGCCCTGATGCCCCTTGCATACATTTTCTGAGGTCAACTTGGCCAGCATGCTCCATATCCTGATAAATTTCATGAGGCTTGTATACACCAATAACTGGTACAAATCTGGAACAAAGTTGCCCCTCCAGCTGGCCCGAGATCCCTTAAAAATTTGGAGAAAATCAAGGCTGGAGTGATTTGCGGAAAGTATTTGCGGGAAGTTGATCATGGCTTCAGACATTGTGCACAAAACATATGAGACTGGGTGAAAATGTGTTTTCTAAGAAAATTTGTCCCACTCCTAAATTTGGGTTTTTCTATCATTTCAAATCTGATAAATTATTTCCTTTCAGACTGCATACGAAAAGTTGAATCACAAATCGCTGTATATACATTTTTGGCATTTGGAGAAAACTGCCATTATATATTACAACTAAGCACGACACCAAATAGCAAATTCCAATAAGTAAAATAGCTTTTTATGGGATATACATGTAACACAGTTTAAGGCTATGCCTAACGAATCAAATATTTGAATATTTGGTCATCCATCGAATATTCGAATAGCATTTTACTAAAACAGAACAGACGATAACTTCTGCAGTTTGAGCACAGATTATTTTTTAAAACGGCAATTTAGGCAATAAAAAGGCTGCTGTATTCCTGTGAGCTGTGAGTTCGGATGTGCCAAAATCAATTAATTTCCCTGGAATTTATTCACGCATCAAATTTTGAATATTCAATCGAAAATGAAACCGATTTTTCAAATAGTAAATTATTTGAAAATGCACAGCACAGTGGTTTAAGACCCAGACATTTCGGCCGATTTTGGTTTGCAGTTTTTTGACTTATAACAAGTCAGTTGTATCTGAACAAATAGATTTGGGGCAAAAAAGCTTTTTTGTGCCCCGAAAAATTGCCTATTTGTAGCCTTAATGTAACTGTATGAGAATGAGCCGAGTAATTACAACGTACAGTCAACTGAACTAAATCTCATATTTTCCCAAATAGAACAACAGTTTTTTTAAATGTTCTATGCATTATATTTTAGTCCTTGAAATGCTCTTTCCATTGGTATAATGATTGTTTTAAATAATTATTAGTAAAGTGGCAAACGAAGCAGTGATATCTTATCGAGAAGTTTTGAAAAATATGAAAAACGGGCAAACTGTGTTCAGTCAGACATTTTTACAATCGGTCATAAACGGCCAGGGCAAAACTTTCTACTCTTATCAAAAATTGTTACTTTGGTTACTTGGCTACAAAAGTAATCCGCCGCAAAATGAGCGCAAAGTCTCTTTGAGCGAAACAAATCGACCTTTTCAAAGACGTCTACGGCCCACATTGCTCCCTACAGCTATCGCATAGTGAATGAATAGCGCCCTCTATTGACGACAGTTGTCGAGAGTGAGCAACATCGTGGCTTTAGCTAGCTCTACGAGGTCCATTGTGTGAACTTCTCGTCAGGTTTCCGATGAAAGGGGATGTGGATTATGATTAATGTTGTATGATAATTGAAAGTATGTGAGAGAAAAATAAGTTGGACGGCAAAAACCAGGTTTCGTGGGATTGCGAGACAGATTATTCGAGAGGAAAAGGTCGCACGACAAATTTGAATTGTGAGGGAATAAGTGGGGGAAAAAGGGCTGAAAAAATAAAGGCAGTTCATCAGGAAAAAGCATCTTGATGAACTACATGTGTATTAGCTGAGGAATTTCTGGTTTTGCCAAAGTCTCATGAGGAAAACCGAATGGACACTTTATCACCGACTGTGGTAAAAGCGCTCTATTTGTCGTCTACTTCCGAGGTTGATGTTGATGAGAAAGGAATACAATATGAACGTCTCAAAATAAACAAAATATGATTTAAATATGCGTTTTTAATAAACACTTCAGAGAACACTTCAAACGAACCGCCAGAATTCGCCATTAGCTCAACGGGAGTTTGAAATGGGCATAACTTCAAACAATGTCAAAGTAATCGTCAATAGAAAGCGCTTTAGCTTTCGTGAACTGCGTGCATTTTAGAGCCTCTTGGAGGTTTTGCGGCTGGGTAATGAGCTGTTTTGGATTGTAAATAGGTTGAATGGGTGTGCAAAGTGACTACATCGAAGGTATATTGAAGTAAGTTTGTGGTATTTTGTCATGTCTGGGTGGTATATTGAAGTAAGTTTGTGGTATTTTGTCATGTCTGGGTGGTACTGGCTTTTAAACCACTGTGCACAGGCCTAACACAGTTTGCCAATAATGAATGTTTAGGGCCACCCATTGAAAATGTACTGACACCATTATCTCAATTTTTTGGATATGGCGTTTACAGCATTTTGTGATGAAACGTACTCTTCATACATGTCATACTTGACTGCATACTCACATGTCCGTCTGTTCCCCCTTAGCCAGTTGCATGGCGCACCCAAACGCCCCTCTATGGATCCAGCAGTACGTATCCACAGCCACCGTGTAGCCGCTGTATTTGCGCACGTTGACCTGCTGGGTGGCGTCCTTTAGGAACGGAAGTAGGCCTTGTATTCCCATGATGCAATCACATCAACTAGATGACGCTAAAACCGCTCTAAATTAGTTGGACATCATCTGCAAACCATCCAAAAATACTAAACAGTTATTATGCATTCCCATTGGTCGAGAGCACATCACATGAGTGGTTTTAAACCAGATGTTCTTAAAGGGGCTGTGTCACAGTCTGCGCACGCGTAGCAAAACTGAAAAAGTTGGCCCAAACGTTTCAAGTTCGGATAATGCATATATCTTGTTCAATCTTGGCCATCCTTTGTACGTCAGTAATTAAGACTATGGTGTGGTTTAAGTGTCTGGTTGTGGTTATCCCGAATGCATCATTTCCTTGCACTATTTGTCGTATATAGAGAAATCCGGTAACCTGGGAGGTAAGAGATGGGAAGTTGATCAGAAATTTTTTTTTTTTAAATGACTCATCTAGCATTGGAATGTGCAGATTTGGAAAAATTTAAGAATTTGTGAGGAAACAATTTTTCAGCCTGTATCATATTTTTTGCACACAAGGTCTGAAGCCATGATCAACTTCCCAATTCTTTCCCATGTACATCATTACATGTTTGGTACGCCCACACATGACACAGCCCCTTTAACCTGGGGGTCATTAGGAGTTTTTTCCAGCAGGGGATACATATCCCTGGGGTATCCCCCATAGTTCTAGGGGTAACAGTTTGCCAATAATTCAACTCGCGGTAAGGCGTAGACTTACCCAAGTCTGACTTCTCGTGTTTGATGTGTAATGCACAGTTAACCTGCTTACATCGCGCTCTCTGACTGGTGGCCTGTCTAATGTTTAGGGAATAGACAAGCCACTAGTCCAGAGGGCACGCTGTGCATTACAGACAAAACACGGAAATCGGACATGGGCAAGTCTAGGTAAGGCACAAAAAGTTTTAAAATTGGCAGAAAGAAACTCGAATTTGCTGAGAACCACGGACAATACAACTTTAAGCTGTCAACCGCAACAGTTAAATTCTTTAAACATTGAATATATATCCTAATGTAATGAAGTTGCGAAAAACAGTAATTTTACAGCACTGACATGCCAGAGAGGTTGAGTAAGGTACAGCAGCCGATTTCATGAAACCCTACGCACTGCGTTAGCCCACTTGCACAACTTTTTATTGCGTAAGTTGTGCAACATTAGGGAGGTTTAGATACACGTAAAATGCGAATGTGAATGCAAAATGCTTTGAGCAGTCTTGGTCATTACTTTTAGGAAATCTTAAAACAGACGAAAACAAAAATCCACAAAATGTGACTTTCATGGCAAGATAACTCTTTTGCTGTGACCAAAATTCGAACCTGGATTCTAAGTCTAGACCTACGATATGACCAGTGCTGAAAGCATTAATTTCGCATTCACGTTCGCATTTTACGTGCAAATGAACCTCCCTATTCATGCGATAATCTGATAATTACGGTTACACGCATGCTAATAAACCCTTTCACGGTTATCGACGCCATGTTGTTCATTCACGGGGCAGTTCGAACACGCGTTGCTGTGTGCGTGTGCAGATCGTATTCGAATGCATTGTAAGGTCACTGTGCATTAGCTACGATCCGCACACGCACATTATGGCAACGCGTGTTTGAAGTGCCCCGTGAACAACATGGCGTCTTTAACCGTGAAAGGGTTTATTGCTATGCCATTTTCAAAAGTTGCACAAGCTCCCCACTTTTTCGTGAAATCGGCTGCTGGAGTGGTCTACATGCAGTGACATGTCAGCATGTCTAGACTAATAAACCTTATCGACGTTCTCAATGCATTATGGGATTGGATGACAAAATTGCCCGGCCAAATGTGCATAAACCTATGAGGCGGACACCAACTAGGCAACTTTTTTACTCATTTTCACGAAAACCAAAAAGAGTTCAAGAATCAACCTCCCACCACTTTATCTTTGACACATATCAAACATACTGACAAACATGTCCCGAAACAGAAATGTTGCAAATGCGAGAAATCATCGGGGATTCCCTTCGTATCGGTAGTGCGAGTACCACGCTCGCAGCTCGGTATGCGCTCCCCAACGCACGCCGTATCGGCACTGCGAGGCGGGTGGCCTGACGGACTCGCAGGCTAGGCGTGTGTTGCATAGCGCATACCGAGCTGCGAGCGTGGTACTCGGACTACCGATACGAAGGGAATCCCCGATGATTTCTCGCATTTGCAACATTTCTGTTTCGGGACATGTTTGTCAGTATGTTTGATATGTGTCAAAGATAAAGTAGTGGGAGGTTGATTCTTGAACTCTTTTTGGTTTTCGTGAAAATGAGTAAAAAAGTTGCCTAGTTGGTGTCCGCCTCATAGGTTTATGCACATCTGGCCGGGCAATTTTGTCATCCAATCCCATAATGCATTGAGAACGTCGATAAGGTTTATTAAGACAGTCAGGGTGAGCAATGAAAAGTAGTCATGGTCGTGTTCATGCAGACTTGGACTCAGAGTGCACGTGAGCTGCACATCGTGTCATGCCAAGTCATCTGTTTACATGTATGATACGTAGTAGGATTAAGTCGAAAATAGGGCCTACATGTAGGCCGGCAGGGCATCGTAAACGATGAAAAACGTTCATCTTGAAGTATGCACATCCATGCACACATCTGTAACGCGTTTAGTTTTCGCGCCACGCAGCTAGCTGAACAGCGCGCGACCAATAGACTTTAACAAAACACACAAAATACCAAATTCCTCATAGCGTTTATTGTACAAAATTAATGCTCTTACCAGATTAGGATTTAAAAAGAAAGTATGTATTTAAAATATTTAATAGTTCATCTAATCCAAGAATTTTTTAGATGAATTTAACTATTGCATTTTAAAACACTTTTTGAAAGAGACAAAAACCCTTCCCATCATTCATGCCATTCTCAAAATGGCTTCCGATGATGTGGAGACTAGCTGAGCAGTCGAAAAACTGATTTGTTCTCGTTGAATAGTATTTTTAAAGAAAAAACTGTCATGGACAAGCAGAGCACAAACCCTGCGTATGGTTTTCCATACGGTGGAGTTCCGCTGTACTCAAGGGGGACGCCGCAAGCGGCTTACGAATCTCCCGGCACGTTACCGGCGACGTCTGCACTGCCAACGTTGCAAACTGCCCCGGCCTCGACGGCTAGTTCAACCGTGTCACCGGCCCCTGCTGCGTCAGCTTCGCAGACGTGGCAAAACGATTTCGAGTTTGTTTCAGACGATGAACTTGTTTCGGTTTCTAAACCGTCTCAATATGGTATAATAATAAAACTTTGTAGGCCTAGGCCTATTATTAATTTTAAAAATTAATTTTGTTTTAAATAAAGAATTGAGGGTATTTTTTTCCGTTCACATTCATGACATTGAACACAGATTTTGGTAAATTTATGCCACAACTCGAATTTAAGGAAAATAATTATTGGAATCGATAGCTTGGATGATTTTGAAATACCTTTTCCATTGACATTTCCGTCGCAAATATTGCATTTCCATGAAAATTCTGTGTTTTTGTCACGCCCGCCTCCATCATAGACCTTATCGCTATTAAATACTCCTTGGGCAAGTTTGCACAGAAGCACAACTGTATTGTAGGAAGGAAAACGGGGCAAAGTCTGCCCCGAAAACCTTCCCACAATACATTGCTGCTTTTGTAAAAACTCACCCAAGCGGTATTTGCGATAAGGTCTATACAAAAGTGTGTGAAACTGCTGCCGGCCGAGGCAGTGTGTAAAGCGCGCGAAGAAAGAGGGCGTGCGCGTGATGATCCGTTTGGTTTCTGGCCGGCCGCTTTGCGTGCAATCATGCAATATTCTTTCCGTGAATTTTCTCTAAAACTAAGCCTTTGCGACGGAAATGCATGTATTTCTATTCTAAAATCGTCCAAGCTATCGATTCCAATAATTACTTTTCTTAAATTCAAGTTGTGGCATAAACTAAAAAAAAAATTATATATTGGAATCGATAGCTTATTCAATTCTAAGATATACTTCCTACTTGCACTTCTGTCGGAAATGTTGCATTTCTGAGATAAATAAATGATCAAATTACTGCATAAATTAATCCCCAAATGAAGGCGCGAGAGGTCCGTGCCTAAGCACGACAACATAAACAATTCGTCACATAGCTGACGAAGTGACGAATATGCGGCTTCCATTCATTCATATCCATTTCAGCCAATCATAAGCAGAGAAACAAATTAATGCTCTTAACTCGCCTACACCCCATGTTTGATTTTTCCATCATGTATGTTCCATATCATAATTTTGAGAAATTAAAATTCTCTTTTTTCCCTGAATTGACATGAATTAGGCCAGTCTGGTGAGGTTCAACTTGACCTAGGGGAGATGCAGTACACAGCAGCATCAACCCCAGACACTAAAACCAAGACAGGCAGTGGCAGCAGTGCCTCACAGTTCCTGAGTTCCAAGGGCTACGGCTGGTTGCTTGAGGTGGAAGATACGGACGATGACAGAACGCCCTTATTGTGAGAATACTGTTTTGCTTTGCTCATTTTGAAATTAATCCTGATTTTCTTCAGTTCAAAGGTTAAAGTCGCGCTTTTAATTACAAGCCAGAGTGCCCATCTCTCTTTAGTTAGCGAGGAAGCTAGACGACTCTGTCGAGTTTGCTGTGGGGGGTTCGCTACTCCTCCCACACAGCGAGTTTGTTTACCTTCCCAGCATGATGGTGGTACCCATTTATACACCTAGGTAGAGAAAGGCAATTGAGGCAAAGTGCCTTGCCCAAGGGCACAAGACATTGGTTGCAATGGGCTCAAACTTGCAATATTCAATTACAAGTTAAGTGCTCTATTCATAACATCGCATTTCTCCCCAGTTTCGGGTATTCATTCTGATGTCATTCTGTTACTGTGGATGAACACATAAGTAGGTCATTCCATGTCAAATCACCCAAAGAAAGTTAGATTTTTCACCCTATCCTCTGATTTGGCTGAAATTTGGTTTCTAGGGTGGTTTCAGTTAAAAGCCGAATTTCAAAATTCCAATTATTAGCTTAATCTGATCTGTGCTTCTGGAGTTACATCCTGAGATCTCAGGGAATTTCCACTCTGCTAAGCGACGTTACAATACCCTGATAAAATCCTCGCAAATCTGTGGAGTAAGCCGGCTGATGTTTTCGGACAACACACACCCGAGTCATTTTGATGCATTTTAATCAATTCGGTCATGTTATGCCGAAAAGAAATGATTTATATACTTTCCAGAAATTGTATTGGGTTCTGTTCCTTATGACTGTCCCATTCCTACCAAAATGTCTGGGATGCATGCTGACGAATGCAATGGACTGGATTCCCCAGTATGCTTTAAATAGCAGCCAATCATCTACGCGAACAACGGCTAGCCTTACCGAGTACATGTAGCACACTGCATGCACAGCGTTTACAATCTGCGTGTGTTACATTTGAATGCCTGCAATGCACTGCCAAGCTTCCTGATTGGTCCAGCAGAGGCGACAAGTTTTTTGGCACTTGTTCCCCAACGAAATGGGGCCGGTTTCAACAGGGCCTCGGTACGCACGATCGGGGAGTGTGTTAAAGGGGCACTGTTTTAAGAGGATGCTGGAGTTATGGCCCACCTAATTTTGCAAAAATTGCTCAGTTTTTTTCAGCAACCAGCGGGCCTAACATAGACCCGGTTCTCACTAGAGAAATCGCTTCGTTCGACGAAGATTATTTAATCATCGTTAGTTAATGAAGCGTGCGTTTACATATCACTTAACGAAGATCGAACGAAGATCGAACGAAGATCGAATGAAGAGTGGTACCGTCCACATTAGGCGACCGCTAACGAAGATTGAATGAAGCTGTGGGAGGCCACTATACCTGGTCGTACATGTGCGTCGCGCATCAAGCGCCGAGCTTCAAGCGTCTCGACGCGCTGTGGTTTTCCATTGGCGCGTAAAAAACAACGCGCGCTTGACGCACAACGCGCTTGTGCAACCAGGCCTGCCAAAATCGCTTTCGTCGAACGAAGGGAGCGTTTACATTACAAATTTGTTCTGTCGAATGAAGCGATCTTTTCGTCGAATGAAGCTATTTTGCTTCGACGAATGAAGAGATTCTAATCTTCGTCGAATGAAGAGGCGTATGTTTACATCAGGAAATCTCTTCGTCAAATCATCGTCGAACGAAGCGATTTCTCCTGTGCGAACGGGGTCTTAGTCTTAATCTGGGTAAATACTCTGAAAAATCAATTTAAAATTTTTTTATTTAGCATGAGTTTTAATGAGAGTTCGCTTGATTTTGAGGTGTTAACTGCAATGCATTTAGAGGTTTTTCTCTCTGGTTCCATAATTGTTAGTGGATTCACACAGAGCCTTTTCGCGCGTAAATGTGACGCTCATCTCTTTGAGAAAAAGCGGCGTGGAGGGAATTTGAAGTGAAATGACTCACTGAAAATCAAAGATTCACAAAAATAATTTCCGCGCAAGTTGATCATGTTTTCAGTTCGTTATTTTACTCCAAATTCCTATCTTGCCGCTTTTTTCTCAAAGCGCCATGCGTTAATTTTACGCGAAAAAAAGGGTGTGAATCCACCCTTCCAATTCATGTTCACTTTCCATTCATCAGAGAAGAGCTTGACATTGACCTGAAGGACATATACTACAAAGTTCGCTGTGTGGTGTTCCCATGCCCCTTCCTGGGGTTCAAGCGGCATGTCTTGAGGGACAGTCCTGACTTCTGGGGCCCTCTGCTTGTGGTATTACTCTTCTCGGCAGTCTCCCTTTATGGACAATTCAGGGTGAGCTTTTTAGAAACAAACCCCCCAATTGGACTGGGGTCATTTTGATCTACCAGCATACCGGAACTTGGTGTGTTCATTGAACATGCAGAACGGATTTGAAACTGTTTGCTTCTTCATGTAGCTTACAATTAGAGCAATGTTCACTGTTTTAGACACCAGTACAGTAAACTCTCATTGTAACGCTCTTCAAGGGACCGAAATAATTTAAGCTTTATATCAAGAGAGCACTATAGGGTATTTACCAAAATTAGGGGTCCAAAAGTGTGACATGCTTTTTAAGATTTCCAAGTGTTTTTAGTGATTAAATGTGGTTTCCCAGTAAAAAAAATTTTTTTTAAATTTCAACAAATGCCACTTAAATTTAATGTTTGTGTGTAGATATGGCACCAAGAATAATGCAAACTCATTCTACAGCCTGGGACACCAACTCCTATTCAATACCATGGAACAAATTATAAGCCTTTATGGTCTTTTGTTTTGAATATTTTTCAGGAATCGGAGATCAAAATATTCAAGAAAATGATGCTTTTTCCTATTTATAAACACAGGCCACAGTCCATTACTGAGAATTTGTGATCATGAGTGGTGATTTTCGAAGCAGAAAGTGTCGTACACCAAACATTTTGGACCCCTAATTTTGGGAATTACCCTATAACCAATGCATACACAATGCAGAGAATAATGGCTGAGACTTTATATCAGGAAGAGCTTTATATTAGGGGGAATTATACCGAGAGTTTACTGTATATTGATCAAGCCAAATTTTGTACCGAGGAGCACTAAAAATGCCAGTGCATGTAGTCTGTCCTGTAAGCATATCTCTAGTTCATATGATGCTTATAGACTGTATCAAATGGGTCATTCCACGAGGTTGGGTACAAAAAGTACCATATCTTAAATATGAGTAACATTCCAGCCCAGCTACTTTAGTAAGTATATTCATTTCATAAAGAAACACATGTTACACTACAATAGAAGTATTTACGTCACATTGTAACAAAACTACAGACGGGCAGACCTCCAAAATGTACTCAGTGTTAAACATATGTGGTGTCCATGTTGCGTAGGTAAGACCAATATTTCATTATCTGTGAGAGATTGGTCAGTGAAAACAACATGATTATATTGGGACACCTAGCCATTTTCAGTACAACAAATATTTATCTGGTGAAATATTTTCTCCAGTCTTTAAATAAAAGAACTTGTACCAACGCAACATGGACACCGCTTTTTTTTATATACCCAACCTCATGGAATGACCCAAATACCTGCCATCTTGTAGGGCAGTTTCTTTGTTCCTCGAGGACATGCATGGTTGCACACTTTGTGCTTACATTGGCAACCAATTTAAATATCAACAGTTGCCCTGCAAGATGGCAGCTATTTGATACGGTTTATACAAGATGCTTGACAATTTAAATGGCAGTTTTAAATTCAGTCTCCTTAAAAATGTGCGATTGTATAGACCATTTCCATTACCATGGAAACCTTCCATGTATGTTCGCCATAGCTGGGAGGCGGTCAGTGCATGAACTACATGCGTTATGTGATGATGCTCATTGTGTCGTCACTTCGGAAAATTTGCGCGTTTGTTGTAATGGTGAATTCAAACTGAGCCTTTTCGCGTGCGTGTAATTGCGACGTGTGTCAGTTTGAGACAAAGCGATGTGGAGGGAATTTTGAGTGAAACGATGCACTGAAAATCACTGAATAATGAATAGACTTTTTCTCCAAGTGACGTGCGTGGCAATCGCGCGCAAAGTGGCTCAGTGTGAATTTGTGTGTGCACAGAGCGTGCTGCGCGCGTCATGGATGCGCGCTGTTTGATTTAACAACGAAGTAAAATGCACAGTCCATGCACTGGAAAAAGCTGTGTCCCAGCTATGGCGGGGTGTACAGGGAAGGCATCCGTCTATACTATGACAAGTGCATTTTAAATTCTTATTCAATTTTTGTATTCATCTTTTTTCCCCCATTTTAGGTTGTGTCCTGGATCATCACAATCTGGCTATTTGGCTCTCTCGTCATATTCCTCTTGGCTAGGGTTCTTGGGGGAGAGGTACGTTCAATACACTCGTCACGGCCTTCCATAAAAAAAAGAACCGCATATTTTCAAAAATATCAATTCTTGATCAGAACAGTTTTGTTAAATACAGTGAACTTGGATGTACTATTTAGTTAATCAGTGCTGGTCTAAGCAATATTGAACAGTTAAATCGTTTTTGTGTCCAGGTGAATTACTCCCAGTGCCTTGGTGTTATTGGCTATTCATTGCTTCCACTCATCATCACAGCAACCACGTTACCATTATTGGGAACCATTCCGTATGTTGGTTTCCTTGTAAAGGTATGTTAGCCCAGCCCTGACTCTGGACAAATCTTTCAGAAACTTACTCAGCATTTTTTTTTATATTAAAGACGATTACCATTTTATAAATTCTTCCGTAAAGTTATCCAGGGAGTCTCAAAATAAATGCAATCCAAATTTAACGGAATGTCAAACGTCGAATGTGTAACCGTCGTAGATAATATATGTATGGTGTGAAACCTACAACCTTCTATTTTCAAATGAGACGTCAATCGCTCAAATCTGATAAATTTTGACAGAGTTATGAGTAATTTCCAAAGAAAGGTCAAATTGACCATTGGACCAAGTTTTTTAATGCATGTGATAATGTTGTTTGATGGAGTACTCTTAGACATTGCCCGAGTTGACTTTTCCGTGGAGAGAAAATCCACTTTTGTTGCCGAATAACACGTCTGCCTGCAAGTGGTTGACGATACACTGACAAAAATCCACCTGTAGCAGCCAATGTCGTGCATACATTTGGTAGAGGTGCATGCCCAGGTCCAGCCGAGTGATGCGGTTGAATGTAGCATGTGGTAGGCCCAGTTCATTCCGTCTAGCACCTACATAGTTGGCATCTGCGCCTCTGCAAATTTGATGTTTTGCACCTACTGGGCCCAATTTCATGGAACCCGTTAGCACAACAATTTGTTTAGCACAGAATTTGTTTGCTCTGTAAAATGAGTTACCAGCCAAAATTGTATGTCCAATTGTATTTTTAAGAACGGGAGCAAAATATCAGTAAAAACACATCACATACGATTTTGGCTGGCAACCTAGTTTTGTAAAATAAAGCAAAGAAATTCTGTGCTAAACAAATTTTTGTGCTGACGGGTTCCATGAAATGGGCTCTGCCCTGTCCGATGTCACCCGGAACGCCCTCGATTAAGATTGCAATTGGTACCTTCTCTTCGCAGGTTTCTCCATTGATTATCACATGCATTCAAAACACTTGGTCCCAAGGTCAATTTGACCTCTGTTGGGAAATTACTCATAACTCTGTCAAAAATATATCAGATTTGAGCGTTTGATGTCTTATTTGAAAGAGGAAGGTTGTAGCTTTCAAACCATCATATATTGCAACAGTGCCCCTTTAACACACTCCCCAACTCCTGCGTACCGAGGCCCTGTTGAAACCGGCCCCATTAAGCGGGGGAACAAGCGACAGAAATCTTGTCGCCTCTGCTGGACCAATCAGGACGCTTGGCAGTGCGTTGCAGGCATTCAAATGTCACGCGTGCAGATTGTAAACACAGTGCATGAATGTGATACATGTACTCGGTAAGGCTGGTCGTTGTCCGCATTGGCGATTGGTTGCTATTTAAAGCATACTGGGGAATCCGTTCCATTACATTCGTCAGCATGCATACCTGTTATTAATTTAAAAAACTGCGGAGTAAATTAAGATCGTCGTTTGAAATTTTTGTAGGAATGGGACAGTCATAAAGAACAGAACCCAATACAATTTCTGGAAAGTATAGAAATCGTTTCTTTTCGGCATAACATGACCGAATTGATTAAATTACATCAAAATGACTCGGGCGTGTGTTGGCTCAACACAACAGCCGGCTCGCTCCACAGATGTGCGTGGATTTCCTCAGGGTATTGTATCGTCGCTTAGCAGAGTGGACATTCTACGTTTGACATTCGGTTAAATTTTGATTGCAATTATTTTTAGATACCCTGTATACTAAGTGCTTTTTCCGAGAACATGCTTAAAACTCAAAGCATGCTTGTATGGGACTCGAACCCACAACCCCCTGCATACCAGGGAGACGTCTTAACCAATCAACCCCTGACCGTGCTGGTGTTGAACTGCACCAGCCAAAGTACAAAGGTTAAAAGGCTAATTTACATTTTTTTGCCTTTCTATTCTTCAGTTTGCCGGTGTTTCCTGGGCAGCCTACAGTGCCGGCTCACTCCTCATACAGGACAGCCTCGCCCACAAAAAACCTCTTCTCATATATCCCGTCTTACTCCTGTATATATACTTTTTCTCATTGTACACAGGTGTATAGGTATGTAATGTAAAATCAAATAGGCTTTATAACTTGAATAGACTGCTTTCTGTGACGTAAGACATCCGGGAAATCTTGGGTGTCACACGCGTGCCAACTGACTCTCACGGACATACGTAAAAAAAAAACTTGTCCACGTTTTTTCGTTCGAAAATGCCAGATGCATGCATTGCGATATGTTCAGTCAATTGGTAAGAATAAAAGTGTTTTTAATTGATTCACGATGTTGCCTGAAAAAAATAAATATTTTATTAAGCACAACGACCTTGGTGCAACAACCAACATCAAGGTAAAGTAAAAGAGATAAGTGCAACCAATATGCTGTTCTCAATCTTTTTGCTGGTGAGCACTCACGCCACGTGGGTCATGATTGTCAACTGACACACAAAATGGTGGAAGGCGTGATGTCACTGGAAAGCTGTCTATATATGGGAACATTTTTGGCCTGTTGGGGTCAATGGGTCATTTTATGTTAAATCAGCCCCCCAAAAGATTTTTCACCCTTTTCCCTCATATTTAGCTGAAATTTGGTTTTAAAGGTGGTTTTAGGTAACGGGGCTGAATTTCTAAGTGAGTCTTTCCACAGTAAAGGGGGCATTTTGGCAATACGGACCATATTTTCCAGAAAATACCTTTGTCTGGTCTCGAAATAAAAGAAATAAGTTTCAGTTGTTCTGAAGAGATAACTTTGGCCAAAAAAGGGTTACAAATAGTGTGACAACATGCCTTTTCTAAAAACCCTGTGTACAAATTTCCAATATACGCTCGTAACCGGGACGGCATTAAATGTATCACAAGTGTCCGTCCTGGTTACGAGCGCATATAGTAAATTTGTAGACAGGGTTTTTAGAAAGGCATGTTGTCACACTATTTTTAACCCTTTTTGGGCCTAAGTTATCTCTTTTAAACAACTTAAACTTATTTCTTTATTTTGAGACCAGACAAAGGTATTTCCTCGAAAATATGATCTGTGTTGCCAAAATGCCCCCTTTACTGTGAAAAGACCAGCTCAATCGGACCAGTTCTGGAGCTAATTTTGCAAACATCTTGCAAAGTACAGGCATGCACCATGTTTTTTGAACAGATATTTTTTAGCAACCAGCAAAGTAAAATTAGTATCACTGGCCTGGAAATTGCATAAGGATTCCACATCTGGTCTAAGTTTTGATTTTTAAAGTTAAAGTAAAAATCTCTAAAGTTGCTTAGGCCCAATTAAAACAAAATTTGCAGACCAACTTCGAACTGGAATTAAATTCGACACAGGAGGAGCACGACGTCTGAAACCGCGCCGTGCTACGGCCGCACTAAATTGAGTTAGCACGGTAGACCCTGTCGAGCTAAATTCTTCTGCTGTGCCGAAATCAATTTGCCGAGCCAAATGGTTTCAAGCGTCATACTCGTGCCGTGTCGATTTAAAAAAATTTAATTCAACACGGCACAAGCACGACGTTTGAAACGAGCCTTATTCTGCAGATTCCAAGCATCAGTCTGTTTTACATCAGTGTGTTGTGGCTTTCACTGTGCAGATATACACCACTAAAGTGTGACGTTAGTTGCCGGGTTAACTGGGTCTGAACAATCCCATGGTAATCTGAAACGCACACTGCTAAAGCACATGCAACTGTTCGGTGGTTTCAGTTCAGATCCAGTAATCCTTGCAACACACAAAGGGTGATGCTTTCACTCTAGGCCAAGGATCATTTAAGGATTTCTAAAGTAGTCATGTGTATATAGAAAACCTGTACAAAAAAAAAAAGATTTAATTTAATTGCCAGGAATTTCCTTAGCATTCAATATGAAATATTTGTAAAAATAATATTTGTGCCTGTAGAAAGTGTCATCATTAAAATATAATGTACAATTTGTACTTGATTATTCATTTCATGTGGTCAACATTGTATCATTGTGAAAATTGTATTTTTAAAAGGCGAGTTGTTTTCATATTTTGTGCATGCACAGTGTGATATTCTACCAAGCTCCATATAAACTTAACTTCTTTTTGACTGATATCCAACAATGGGCCTATAGACCATATCGAGTAGCTGCCATCTTGTAGGCCAACTTTCGTTATTTAAATTGGTCATCAGTGTAAGCACAAAATGCACAACCCATGTTATGTCACCACGGAATAAAGAAACTGCCCTACAAGATGGCAGCTATTCGATAAGGTCTGTTGCAAATGCTTTGTAAATTGTAATGGCTCCAACCAAGTTTGGACCGTTTCAATATTTTAAAAATCTTAAATCTGTTTGAAAGAAAGATATTTTTGCAGTTTAGATCAACCCACAAATTTCAGGAATTAAACTGGTGTAATCGACAACTTGGTTTATTCTAGGCAACTTGCACAACTTGTGAAAATGAACAGTCGGGACTCGGACTTATTTATTTAATTTATTTATTTTGAAATAGTTTACCTCCCAGAGAAATATTGTTCTCAACCTAAAGCAAACTTACGAGCTGCCAGTGATCACAGATACGATCACTGACACTTGAAACTAATGCACTAAAGATTGAAACAAGGATCTGGACTCGGACGTCTTCTGCACTAAGACTCTTCGAGGACTTGGATACCAAAAACTTGGACTTGGACTCGGAAAGTGTGAACTCGATTACAGCCCTGGGAATGCAGACACTGCAAATCGAAGATGAAGTTTAGCCCTCAATTCGGCCCCTCTGGCCCCAGGTCAAATGAGCTCCCAGGTAATACCCCCGTCAGACCGGATTGGCGGTGCCACTACGGTTTTTGGTCAAAACCGCCATCAACGTAGTGACACCGCCAGTAGTTTTTCATAGTTTTCCCCCTACCCGTCACACATGTGTTTTTCTAGCTTCGCGGTGCTTTCAATACTGACTGTCGATCTGAACTGTTTGAAGACTTTTAAGAACACTGAAATTGAAGCAGAAAACCGAAGCTTTTATACTACAAAATATGCCCGCAGTAAGCACCTCAGTGCAACCTCGCCGTAGCTAGGAACGCAGTGGCACCGCAGTAAGATCGCCAAATTTTCTAAAATTCCTCCCTGGCTCCACAGTGCACAGTGGCACCCCCATACCCGCAGTGCTCCCGTGGCAGCACCGCCACGGGATCGCCGTATAGGGTCGCCAGTCTACTTTTTCGGCGATTGCACGGCAGTTGTACTATACTGCGGAGGCACGGCGGTGATGGAGGTGCTACTGCGGTCCTTGTACGGTCCCACAGCGGTCATGGCGGTGCCGCGGCGATCCCACTGCGGATTGGCTCAACCCGCGGTGCAGGGTGGCACTGCGGAAGTTTTGAACATGTTCAAAGTTTCCGCCGTGCCACCGCGAAGGTACGCGGTTTTGACAGTTTTCCGCGGTGCTACGGCGATCATGGCGGTGCTACGGCGACCATAGCCCCGCGATGCGCGAGCAGTGCTTCGGTTTTCGGAACCTCAGCCCTGTGTTCTGCTATACACCAAATCTGTGGCAAACTCACGCAAATGAAATTTGGGCCACGGCTCTGATATTTGCTCAATAGGTGCACTCGCCCCAGTTTATAAATATTCCGAAGAGTACGCATCGATCCGATGTCTAGTTTCGGTGAAATCGTGGGGAAAGTTTGAGACTTTCGTGCGTGAAATTCCGACTTTCACCATGCGCGAGAGCGGAGAGGTCAACACAATCTAGACTGGTTCGCTGTCCTCATATTTACTTCCCTTCATCTTACGACGAAGGGAAGTAAATTGAGGATGTGGAACCAGTCTAGTGTTGACCTCTCCGCTCTCGCGCATGGTCAGATGGTGAAAGTCGGGACGCACGGAAAGTTTTTAGTATTTAGTATTTATTTCATTTTCCGGGATATACACTTACACAGAACTACAGATATACACAGAACTACAGACAGATAATGAACATAATAAATAATAAAGGAAAAACAAAACCAAACCAAAAAAATAGAAAGTCAAAAATCAAAACTGCAAATTAACATAAAAAACAAAAACAACATCCAATTAGCTCCCGCAGGATTGCCCAAAAGAAACTAGTTTCTGTCAGGGGGCTCTCCAAAGTTTCAAACTTTCCCCACGATTTCACCGAAACTAGACATCGGATCGATGCGTACTCTTCGGAATATTTATAAACTGGGGTGAGTGCACCTATGGAGCAAATATCAGAGCCGTGGGCCAAATTTCATTTGCGTGAGTTTGCCACAGATTTGGTGTATAGCAGAACACAGGGCTGAGGTTCCGAATACCGAAGCACTGCTCGCGGGGCTACGGCGACCATGGCGGTGCCACTGCGGTTTATGCCGTAAGCACCGCAGTGAGTGGCACCGCGCCTCCGGTGTGACGGGGGTATTAGCCCAGTCCCATGGCCCAATAGACCTTATTGCAATTACTGCTTGGGTGAGTTTGCACAAAAGCAGTATTATTATGGGATTGTTGTCGGGGCCGCCTTTGCCCTGTTTTCCTTCCCACAATACAGTTCTAGTTTTGTACAAACCTGCATAGGCGGTTATTTCGATAAGGTCTTCATGCGCAAGGTCAATAAGGGAAAAAAATTGCTGGCAGCTAGAGCGGAGTCAATTCGAATAATTTAGTATTCGAATATTCTAAACAAGTGTCTGATCGAATATCGAATATTCATTTAGCCTGATTTATATTAGGTTTAAATTCTCAAAATGGCCCATATGTATACAAAAATTAAGTCCACTGCATACATTAGGAGCACCACTGTTATGCACCTCACCCCACCCCTCTTCCCCCGGGCTACCCCACCTAAGAGGTGGGGATTGTCACTTTTTGTGTGACAAAATCCCCACCCCTGGGGCAACATTTAGGTGACAAAAATCCCTACCCTCGGGTGCAAAACATGCGCGTCACGTAAACAAATGCACAGAAAAAGGCTCAAATGCGCCCCACCCTGGGGCATGAAAAAAGTGACCAAACCCCCACCTAGGGGGTGGGGCAGCGCGGGGGGAGGGGTGGGGGAAACAATTGATAGGTGCATTATACAAACATGTAAAAAATACCACTTTGTAAAAAAATATATTTCTTTTTTCTCCCAATTTACTGATCAACTCATTACTCATCTGTAGTTACCTTTTCAAATATTTGAATATAAAAATCACTATTCAGTGCACTATTCAAATATTTGGTTATCGATCGAATATTCAAATACATGTATTTGAATAATTGGCATAGCCCTACTGGCAGCCAATGAAAAGCGCTAATGGCAGATACCTCACCGAATGACGCATTTACATAATTTACAATGGCGCTAATCATTGGCTGCCAATGATTTTGTGGATCGTTTTTCAAGATGGCCGCGGAATGCGAAAATCCCTTATATGGTCTGTGTGTTTGCCATAAAAGCCAATGTATCATTTGCAAGAACTTTTTTTTATGGAATCTGGAATAAGGGCATAATAAGGGCATATAAGTTCATATTTGAAGATCGTGGTACATTTAAACTAGCCTGCAGAAATTTCAGCTTTGGATGCATCAATGCTTCAGAAAACCTTTAAAATCAATGCATGGTTTTTGTGTTAAGTGAAAGGTAAAACATATGTGTGCGCACACTTTTTAAACTTTTATCCTCGACTGCATGCATTATGTTCCCTAAAATAAACGGGGAACATGTGTGTTAGTACAAGTGCCAGTGGAAGTGTGGTGTGTACATATATCTTAACATATCAAAGTCCAAGCTCGGATGATAACACTGTGATTGAGCAAATAGCTTTGAATTATGTAACAATTATAAGCATTGTATTCTGATGCAATTTTAACAAAGTGTGCATGCTTATTTTAAAAACCACCTGCAAATTGTCTACAAAAAGACATCTTGGACAAAAACACTCGTGGTACTTTTTATAGTATTATGAGTATTAAGTAAAATGTTGGTACAATGGACAAAAAAACAAACCTGTATAATTTCTTAGGGGCTGTCCAAAGTTTTCAACATTTTTTACGGATCTACAAAGCGTAGGAAGGGGGAGGGGGGATCACGGGCCGCGCAGGACTTTACATGCACAGTGAAATGTTGACATATTTCATGGTAGTGACAACAATTTTTTGATAAGTAGTATTTTGGGGGAGGGAGGGTTTTTTTTGAAAAAAAACTACGCTCTGTAGAACACTGAAAATGTTGACAACTTAGCATTTCTTGTTTTCCAGTTTCAGCATGGACGATACATGGAAATGGTTCTGTGGGGACGTCAACACCACGTTTGCATCCACGCCAAACATTTCTGCATGGACAGAAGACATTTGCTTCGTAGATGGTCTCACCCTCCTCCCCCACACACTTTTCATCGTGATCGTTATTCCTACTTTGCTTCTCCTAAGATGCTTTCTTGGCAAGAATCGGAACCCAACACGCCTTTACTCAGGCCACAATGTTCGGTGGCTCGTGGGTATTACGTCCCTCATATTTCTCACAGCGTCCATCGGTGAAGGAGTTTTGACTGACGCTACATGGCCGAACGATGCGTCCACCCAACCGCATTTTTACGTCCCCGGTATTTTTGCATTTATTGCAGTATTAACATCTCTCATATATTATGACCAAATGGAGCGTTGGCAGCAACCAACCATGTCTGTGCTGCTGGTGTGCTACTGGGTTTTGGCAATCATGGGAGAGGGGATTCGTTACGCCAGTCTCAAGCAACGGGGATTGATTGATGTACATCTGTTACGGTTTAATCTAACACTCGTCATGCTATTTGCATACAGCACTTTGTTTCTTATCGAGTTGAAGTTTGTTGGAGTAATGGTAAGTTTAATATTACAGTGCACATTTCATGTAAGTATGTTCACATGCACTGCTCAAAGCACAATAGGCTAATTTCATTTCGCGTAAAGCTTACAAACTGTGTCTTCCACCTAAACATCAAGATACAAAGGTGGGTCGTGCCATTGGCAGCCAACGGCCAGAGACACCGGCTTCATTCAAGGAAGACATGCTTAAACAGCTAGAATCCCCCCTTCTGTTTATCATGGAGGTGTAGGTGTCTACAACACCATCACAACTTGTTTTTCACAAAAAATCGACAGCCTTTTGCATAAAACGTAAAGCAGTTCCGACCCTCTTCACCCGAAATTCTGAAACGCTCGAGGTCACTTAATTGGCTTGTTTATCAACAGGGTTTTGACGTCATCCTGAGAAACATACAAAACGGTCTGTGCAGTATTGAATGGAAAATACACGAAGTGAATGTTTATCATGCCTGTTTTGTCCTTGTAATTCAAAATACAAACGTGAAAAACACTTCATGTAATATGACAACAATCTACTATTACCTGTTTTGTGAAAAAACGATGAAATTGTGGCTCACAATGAAGCTCTTTTGAAGTAAATACTGGTGCATTGCGACGGGTGGTTTTGCCACGGAACGAACGGCATTCACAGCGGTCTGTGTACAGCATGGTATACGGTCCCCTGTGGGCGTAGTTCCCACGTGTTTGAACATCGGCCGTACAAGTTATAGAATGAGCGACTCATTTTTCTCTCTCTTGGTAATAGAAAAGAAAATCTTTCTGCTCTTTTTTTTTTCATAGTGTCTGGTAAAACATACAACCACGCAGCTATACTGGGCATATCTCTGGCTTTTTGAACCAACAAAATTCTTCAAAAAACACCATCTAACAGAGACGGTTTTCCAAGTTTTTTGCGTGTAAACGTATGGAGCTAACAATCGTGTTGACTTCTCTTTCTCAGGATTGCGTCACGGGGTCAGCGCATATCATGAATACTTAATGAGCGTTTCAGAAATCGCGAAAATCTCATTTTCGAAAAGCGACTTTTGCTTGCAATTTATCCACTTAAAACCGACAATTAAAAAATAATAAAAATCCACGTCGGCAAGAGCGATGTTTGGACTATCGAAAAAAGCCTAAATTTATGCTGGATTTTCGTCAAGGGGGATTCTTCCTCTTTAATTTGGCAATTAAAGCTAATCTGTAATGTGTGCATTCCCTTCATTCAATGAAGCGATTTGAAACGTAATAAGATAGAGACGTCCTGTGTTTTTTTTTCTTCGTTATTAGCAGTTGCTTAATGTGAACGGTACCGCTCTTGTTCGATCTTTGTTAAGTTAGATGTGTATGCATGCTTCATTAACTAACAATGGTGATTAAACTAATCTTTATCGAACAAACGATTTCGTTAACCCCTTCGCGACTGCTAGGCATTTTCCAATTTATTCCCCTGGAGCGGGAGACTGCACTTGCAGTTTTGGTTATACAGTATACATATGTTTCTGGGGCTGGAGACTTGATAACTAGTTTTTATTTCAAGTCCGAAAATCAATCTTGACCCCAAGCCAACAAGTTGAGAGACCAGCTCTGCCCTGGTACGGTAGTACTGACCCATGGGCTAATTCTGTATAACCGCCCCCAAGACATTCACTCTTAGAACTGCATACTATGCAGTTCCCCGTCGCGAAGTGGTTAAATGTGAACGGGGTAAAAGTAAAAGTAACAATCCCCTGTCACCTTCCACCTCCCACCCCCCTCCATTGAAAGACCGTCTCACTTGTGCCCCCACTGGAAAAAAAAGAAGCTGACTACACTACTGGGGAGGGGTTAAGTCTTTCCCACAAACCAACCTAGATGACAGGAAAGTTGTGTACATTTTTCAAGTTGAGTTTGTGTACGTATTTAAGTGTATGATTTTTTGTTGTTTTTGTTTTAGTTTTGTCAGCAAAGACATCGTCGAAACACAAGCTCCCCCATCCAAAATTCCAACATGCGCTTCACAGACGATTCTGCACACTTCCTCTCCCGAGTCACTTTCTCCTGGGCTAACTGGCTTTTTGCTGTGGGTTACAAAAAGCCATTGGAACTGGATGATTTGGGTGATATTCCAGAAAGATACCAAGCTCATCACAGCCACAGGTGCTTCAAAGAGGCTTTGCAAAGAGAACAGGTAATTGTTTTTATACACTACATTTACAAGAGTTGATCATTCAAAAAGTTCTCAGCCTGACTCAGAACAGAGGCGGATCCAACCTCATTAAAATACAGGAATACAATGGAATTCAGTGGGTCGGACCCCCTGAAATTAATGAGGCTGAAATTAATGAGGCTGAATCCGCCTCTGCAGAAAGCATGAGAGGAGAAAGATTGCTCTTGCATTTTACTTTTAACATATAGTACCCCTATTTAAACATAAAGTACATGATTGGTAAAAAATTGTGTGTTATTTCCACTTGTAATTAAAAGCTTATGTCCTCCAGAAAACTGTTTTGTAGAAATTTCAGCCACATAGATGCAGTAAAACTTCAGAATGGTGAGAAATTTGTCTGCAGACAACTTTTAAAAAGAAAAACAGCTTCAGTTGGCAATTTCTTCCACAAAGGTATCATATTGTACACGGGAAAGAAAATCAAGTTGTGTTTGTTACCATTGCAATCAACACTTTTAGTTGGTTTTTCCTTGTCAACTCATGAAGTAAAATTTAGGTTATTACTACCAATGATGTATAGAGCCTTTGCATGGCGGCCATGACAGGGGGCAGTCACATTGTCACTGTGTGTCATGCATGAGTAGGTGCTTTGTGGTTCTATTGTTACATCATTTAAATAAGAAAACCTGTCCCCTGTCATGGCTGCCGGTCAGCGGCGGCGCTACGGGGGGGCAAATGCCCCCCGGTTATTTTTTTTGACCCCCCAGTTTTTTCCCCGATGGCGGAAATTTAGTTTAATCCAAAACCATTGCACCCAATTTGTTACAATGTTGTTTGCGCTGTAAATAATAAACTCAATTTCATCCATCATAATTAGCTGGCACCATCAAAAAAGCCCAATACACTTTACAAAATTACATTATAAATTTTTGTTTGCGCCCCCCTAAATTTAAGTTTTCCCCCTCTTGCACCCCCAGATTAACAGGTCTGGTGCCGCCGCTGCTGCCGGTGCAAAAGCTCTATTGGGGCTTTGAACTTCAATGCCTCTGACTGTCACATTGCGGACGAAAGTTGCATCCTGGGTCCTATTTCATAAAGCCCACTTAGAAACATTCCTAAATAAACATTCTTAACTCATGTTTTTAAAGATAGGGAAAATATATTTTATTGTTCTTAAATCCACTTAAGAATGTTTTTAACTTTTATGAAAAAGGACCCTGGTCTACGAATACTCAACTGCATGGATGACTCCATTGTTTCTCTTAAAATGTTGACCTCATAAAAAGGGGGAATTTGAGTTTAGAAAACAGGTAGAAGTCAGACAGTGCCAGGTCAGGTGATCAAGTGGCATGAGGCAACAATGCATAGTTCCGACATGTCAATCAAGCCGAACGCGTGTGACCATATGACCAATCACAACAGAGCTAGCTACGCAGACAGTGCATTAGCACATCACTTAAAACGGAGGCACATGTTTGTAAGCGCGGTTCTTGGCCGTACGATGCAAACTGCTTGTATGCAGTTTCCCAAGTCAATTTTGGTTTTCTCTGTCGGGTGATTCATTTTTCAAATATGCCACAAAACACAATAAAGGGGGCTAGTAAACTCCTTTTATTTAAGCACTGTTATATTTAGTGTTATAACCGAATGATAGAACCAAATGAGATTTTTGTAAAACTTTTTAGCAAATTTTGACTGGAAAGGACTGGGGTTTAGGACTTGGGGTTAAAGGCACAGGCTCGTCAGCAATGCGCGCGTGCCATATTCGTGCCACGAAATACGCAGCTCCATGCCTTTGCTATAAAGCTAGCTGCGTATTTCGTGGCACGAATTTGGCGCGCGCGCATTGCTGACGAGCCTGTGCCTTTAATCTAACCTCTTGGAGAAAGTATTTTAAAAACAAAGTTTATTTTTCAGACCCGTAAGATGAGAACCAACTCCCCACCATCCCTGTGGAGGGTTTACATTGAGGTCTATGGACCTACAATGCTGAAGGCTTCCTTGTTCAGATTAATGGATGAAATCCTGAGTGTCGTTAGCCCACTGTGTATTGGTGCCATCACAGCGTATGCAGTAACGGTGAACATTATGGAGGACAATGTGCAGGTGAATATCTTATACAGTGAAACCTGCTATTAAGGCCACCTTGATACAGAAGCCACCTGCTTATAGTGGCCACCTGTCTTTGGTCCCAAATGCCATGAGTATAATGCTTATTGTAACATCCATTCTTGGGTCTCATGAGACAAAAATTCAATTCGCCCCAAAACCATTTCGCCCAAGTGCCATTTCGCCCCCAAATCACTTCGTCCAAACACTACATCGCCCAAATGCTACTTCGCCCCAAAACCACTTCGTGCACAGGCCGTGGTTCAGGGCGAAATGCTTCAGGGCGAAGTGGTTTTGGGGCGAAATGACTGCAAACCCTTTTTTGACTGTTTTCTCAAAAGTTAGACAAAGTACGGAGCTGGTTTTTGCTCAGGTTGGTTTTAATCATGCATATCTTCAATCACACAGGGGGATAAAGCTATTTGTAACAGTTTACCAATCATGTATACTATCTTTAATTAGAGGTCCTTGGGACTTTGCAGATTACCTTGTTATAACAGGAACCTTGTATTATCAGGAATGAAAACAATGAAAAACAAAGGATTGGGACCTAAAATGTTTCTTGTTATAAGCAGAATGTTGCAGTAACAGTGCTTTTATTATCAAGGTATATTTTTGTGGTCAAAATTTTACAATTTGACTGGGTTTATGGCCGAGTGGTCTAGTGCGTCGAACTCAAGTTCCTGTGCCAGTACTAGAATGTGGGTTCGATTCCGGGCCGTGACGGGTTGTGGCACTTGTGCTCTTGAGCAAGGCACTTAATCACACTTGTTCCGTCCTTCGGAAGGGGTGTAAAGCTGTTGGTCCAGTGTGTTAGGTTTCGGTAACGCACTTTAAAGATCCCACAGCACTCTTTCATCTAGAGCAAGGGGAGGGATTCCCCGGTGTCTCTGGCCATTTCTAATTCAACTTAGAAGTTGATAGTTATTCAAATATCTATGTTAATTGATCCCATTCCTGTAATTGGCGGTACTTCTGCTGTTGGATGTGGTGAATAAATAAATAAAAAAATATATAATAAATAAAAAGGGAGAAATAATTCATTAAATACACAGGCCTTTTTCCCTATAAATTCTCAAATGCATACTATGTACCAAATATTGTCAATTTTGTTTGAAGGAAATGTCTTTTAATTGTACAATGTATTTCCCAGGAGGAGCCACATTATGCAACGTTTGATGAATTCTTTGCTAACGGCTTCGTTCTAGCTGCTACAAGCTTCATCATTTTGATGGTGAAGTTTTGTTTCAACAAAATGACTTTGCACATTGCTACCTTGGAGTGTAGCCGATTGAGGTCCGCACTTCAGGTACGTTATTTTGTCTTGATCATTTCTGTTGATTTGAATCTGGCTCGCTCTTAATTCTATAACAAGCAACAAAAAATGCAAAAATGTTCTCCACTTTTTGATTGAAAAAACAAAGCAGTCAATCTGAGAGTGGGAATTTTCAGCACACAGAAGCTTTATGCAGTCATGGATAATGAAGCTGTTATATAAAATGATTTGATGTCAACTTAATTACAACGGAAATTTTTAAGTTTTCATTAAACTTACAATTTGCGTTTCATTTGTTGCTCGTTATAGAACTGTTCTTGGTAGTTATTTTCCTACAAATGCCTTGATCCCTTCTCAAAATAGAAGAAACTTTGTATTGTTTTAAAGGGGCGTTCACACTATCGCGGAAAAATCACACTGCCGCGCTTCGCTCACCGCAATGCATGAGGTCCCAATCGCCGATCTTTCCAAAATAGAAAATTCAACTCCGGCAACTTGGGGCTTCTCTGATACCTCATTTGCTGTTCGTTGGAAAGGTAAGCGCACCGCGGTCAAAGTTCAACAAATTTGAACTTTGGCCCAGCTTGAAATGTTTTGCGCGTCGTGATGGGCCGCGCACTGGTTTGCCGCTTGTGCGCGGCATGTCGCGGCGCGCAAAACGTTTTGAGCTGGGTCAAAGTTCAAATTTGTTGAACTTTGACAGCGGTGCGCTGACCTTTCCAACACGCAGCCAATGAGGTATCAGAGAAGCCCCAAGTTGCCGGAGTTGAATTTTGGAAAGATCGGCGATTGGGACCTCATGCAATGCAGTGAGCGCAGTGCAGCAGTGTGATTTTTCCGCGATAGTGTGAACGCCCCTTGAGAAGATAACTTAAGGCTGGATTTACACTGAGCTTTTTTGCACATAATTTTGACGTGCGTCGCTTGGAGAAAAAGCTGTGTGGAGTGAATTTGAATTAAAACGACGCACTGAAAAGCACAGAATCAACTTGGGTGGGAAGTTTGTTTGTGATTTCATGATTTTCAGTGCGTTGTGTTATTTCAGATTCCCTCCATACCACTTTTGCTCAAAGCGACGTGCATCAAATTTTTGCGGGAAAAGGTTCAGTGTAAATCCACCCTAAGCCCCCAAAAAGCAACAGATTCTACAACTAAACATCTTTTTTGTTTTTTTGTTTGTATGTTTTTTGTTTTTTATCAGAGTACCATATATGAAAAAGCGTTACGATTGTCTCCATTTGCCATCACTGGGGAACAGACGACAATGGGCCAGATTGTCAATCACATGTCAACTGATGTAAACTCTATCATGTCTATAAGCTTCACTATTCATAGCATCTGGTCAACTCCACTCATGGTATGTGTGTCTTTCCACAGTAAAGGGGGCATTTTGGCAAACTAGACCATATTTTCGAGGAAATACCTTTGTCTGGTCTCAAAATAAAAGAAATAATTAAGTTTCAGTTGTTCTAAAGAGATAACTAAGGCCCAAAAAGGGTTAATAATAATAATAATAATAATTTAAAGAACTATGGATGCCACAATAGGGCGACATTTCGGGAAGCCTCTCCCCGGGGACCACTGAAATTTCGGCAAGAACCACTCAAAATGACACCTTATTTTTTTACCCAAAGCTTCCAAAAATGGTTACAGACCAAAGAGAAACAGTTCTAGTCCTAATAAAAATAGTTTTTGACCTAAAAAAAATAGTTTTTGACCTAAAAAAAATTGTTTTTGACCTAAAAAAAATTATTTTTAATCTCAAAAATATTAGGGCGACACCAAAATGTCGCCCTATTGAGCATGTCGCCCTAATATAGCTTTTTTACACACAAATTGTCGCCCTATCCTAGCATCCATGGTTTTTTATATTGCGCAAATTTCATAAAAGAAATTATGTTTAAATGCGCATAACAATACAGTGTACTTACACTACAACTAAAGAATTGGTTAAAATAAAAAGATACTAATTATTAATTAACACATAAAAAGTACGATAACATAAATCGATCGATTACTCTGTAAATCAATCATTTATACATATGCGCTGAGGAACAAGTGTGTTATTAATTTACGCTTAAAATCTGCAAGAGTCGGAGCTGAGCGGACATTTTAGCAGACATAGATGAAGTAAAAACGTTACAATGTCTTTCACAAAGACTACATTCGTGCGACATACGCAAACGTGTCATAAGTACCAATTCAGTGTGATTCCAAGTGAAAATATTTGCTAATTCGCGTATTTTCTCGCAATTTTGTGTCTCCAACTAGTCGCGAGCTGTCGCAGCCCAGTGAGATACTATCTTTATGGTGCCACTGTTTAAGTCTCTAGAAGTAATTAAGTCTCAATTCAAGTAATAATCTAAATAATGTACATGTACAATGCTCACAATTAATTTCCTGATAAATAACTGGTAATCTTGCCATATTGCTTTCCAGGTAGGTCAATGGGGGTGGTCAATTGACAATTCCATGTGAGACAAATATCGTACATACTGTTTTAGAGAGAGAGAAATCAATGCATAGTTCCGACCTGTCAATCAACCGAACCCGCCGACCAATCACAACAGAGCTAGCAGACATCACCCACATAGGTCAAAGTGCACTGTCTCACACAACATCACGCGATGTTCTGCCCCATACAATATGTACATGTTGTATGTGATGATCCGGGTGAATTTTTGGTTTCAAGGCCGGTCGTTTCGTTGTTCAAAGGTACGAAAGCACATATGTCATGATATGACATCCCTGTATTATGGCCCTTTACTCTGTGTGTTCTAAGATAACTGTCGACCCTGAAACATGAATGCCTTTGAGTTTTCTCCAATGAATCTGTGCTTTCCGTTGAAAGTCCCATTGCTTTGTGCATTGTGTGTCGCCATTTTGACGATAGCGTGTGAGCCATAGCAACAATATCCATGGGGGCGGGGTTAACTAGGCAAACTCGGAAATATGCATTAAGTCTCAATTCAAGTAATAATCTAAATAATGTACATGTACAATGCTCACAATTAATTTCCTGATAAATAACTGGTAATCTTGCCGTATTGCTTTCCAGGTGAATGGGGGTGGTCAATTGACAATTCCATGTGAGACACATACCGTACATACTACTGTTTTAGAAAGAGAGAAATCAATTGCTGCCTATTGATTGCTTTCCGTGACGTAGAAAATCCGGGAATGTTTGGTGGTCAACGATCACGCGCGAGCCACTAGACGCACATGGGCACGAGTAAAGTATACTCACCAGCGTACTTTCATTCGAAGATGCGGGACGCGCGCGTTGCGATACTTATAACTTATTAAGCATGCACTGCATGCAGCTTGTAAAAACTAAGGTGCTTTTGCTTGATCAAAATTTTTAGCCTGAAGAAATACATTTTTATCTTTATCGATACAACAGCCATGGCTCAACAACATAAAGCAAGGTTAAGTAACAGAGGTAAGTGCAACCAATGCGCTTTTATTGCTTTTTTGGCCGGTTATCACTCGAGCTGTGCTCGAGCCACGTGGGTCATGAAAAATGACAGCCAAAATGGTGGATGAAAGGGGTGACGTCACCGGAAAGCAATCAATAGACAAATCCGGTTGCTAAGGACTCCTTCCCGGCACGTCTGCCATTACTGGGGGTCATCCACTGCCAAGAACTGGGCGCTCTCAGTGTGTTGATGTTGTTGTTAAATCGAACGGCGCACAACGCGACCCCTTCGTGTGTGAAGTGGTTTGTTCTAAGTAAATAATAAATAAATATAATTACCAAATAAACTGCACTCCAGTTGTTAATTCACGAGACTATCCCTACTGGCCTGTCGCAGAAGTCAATCGCTGTAAGGAGCAAACGCTACCTAATCAGGTTTTGATCCCACGACAGGACAGCATGGAAAGACGTATAAAATCAACACGTATAAACGTAGACCTATAGACGTATACAATGAACGATACTACACACCAAGAAAGAATTAGAAAGTGAAGCACCAGGCCTCTTTAAATTCCACTATATATAGGTTTACATGCAACGAAGCATTAAATGCAACAATAGAAATACATCAAGTATAAAGGAAGTATATTACATAACCAAATGCGGGGAACTGAATTCCAGAACCAAATGCCGCTACTTTCCGGCAATGAATTCTATTCTTTATTATACACAATAAAATAGCACCTAAACTTGGAATGTCACTTCGCAAGCTTACAATTAATAAACGCGCAAAATTGTTCGAAGTGACAACATAATGTAATAGCTTATCATCAACACAAAATGCACGGTTCATGGCACTGGATGGCCCCCAGTTATGGCGAATGTACAAAGAAGAGGCTCGCGGATTGGTGTATTGAGCTCGTGCCAATGACGTCATTTTGGGAGAAAAACAATGCCGCGTCGTTGTGGAAGCAATGTGCGTGCGCGTTGTGTGTGTCCATAGCGCGCGTAACGCGCTATGCTGAGGCTCCCATTGGTGAACTAAACCGCGTTACGCCCACCAGAGACACACACACAACGCGCACGCACATTGCTTCCACAATGACTCAGCATCAATACCCACTCTAAACTATTTTTATTTTGGCCTTGCTGTTTGTCTGTGTAGGTCCCAATTATACTGGTGCTCCTGTATCATCAAATTGGCATCTCTGCATTACTAGGAGCGGCCACGTTCTTCATTGCTTTCCCTATTCACACTAAAATTTCTGCCATCTTGGCCCATCAACGAAAGGCAGTTCTAGTAAGTATGGCCTGTATTTAATAGCAATTTTTGCTAGGATCCAGAAACAATTACATTTTTTAGTTTGAAAGTGTTGTAAATGATGGTCCATTGCTATAAATTATTACATCATCATGACGTCACATTTGTATGCACATCTTGGGATGAGGGGTGATGTTCTTGCCAAGTTTCAAAAGAATTTCTCCCATCCTAATGAGAAGATTTGGAAACATTTTAGCAGACGCACCCCCTCACCCTCCCAAAAAAATCCCCTAAAATTACAGGTGATCACCTTAAAACTACGTAAAGATCTATGGACTATACTGAGCAACAAAAGGAAATGCGAATTTTGAAAATCAAAATTTGAAAATTTCTCTTGTAATTAAAGGGACCCTTATTTAGGATTGTTATCAATGAAATCTATGCTTTAAAACCACTCTACTCAGTTAAAGTCATAAAAATCCTATTTGGAGCTTGCTTTGGGGGTTAAAACAAAGGTTTTTAGTTTTTATGCTAATGAAAATATGCATATTCATGACCAAGGTCGCTATGTCACAAGAGGCAAACACAGGAAAATCACATTCAACTGTGCACAAAAGATTCCACTTTTTTCTCAATTTTTCTGAAACTTTTGTAATCCATGGCTGTTTGTTTTACATGTTGCCTGCTGTAAGCCATGACAAAACTGGGGGTAGAAACTGCAGCAATTTGCCACAAGTCCAACTTGAAGTCTTATGTTTTTTCTTAACTTTTCCCTTCTGTCTTCCTTATGTGATGCACTCAAAACAGCGCCCTCTGTCTGTGATTTATTGCAGTGAAATCTTCAAAGTTGAAAAAGGCCACCTTTTATTGATTTTACATCCAAACGAACAATAGTATGTCTTGCTGAACAAGTAATCCGTCATTATGAAGCAAAGCTTAGGCACAAAGTTGTTTAGCATGTCACAGGCCCTTTAAGTTGGAATCGAACTATTCACACAACAGCTTCATTGTGCATGACTGCATAAAGCTTCTCTGTACTGAAAATTCCTGCTCACAGATTGACTGCTTTTTTTTCAGTCAACAAGTGGAGAATGTTTTAAATATTTCTTCTGTATACTAAATTGTGACTTCAATTGCCAGGATAAATGGATCTAAAGCCTAGCGTACATCGACATTGCAACTGGAAGCAACTAGTGGCAACTGGTGTTTCCAGCAACTGGAAGCAACTAGTGGCAACTGGTGTTTCCAGCAACTGGAAGCAACTCGCGACAACTGGGAGCAACTGATCAATTGCTCAAAAAGGTGGATGTAATGCGCACTTGCAACTACTGGAGTTGCCGCGAGTTGCTCATGTTCTACTTTCTGGTAACTAGTTGTACCCAGATGCGGTCAGCTGCGTTGATGTACATGCAGTTTCAACTAGTTGCTGTCAGTTGCACGCGTTTGTCTAAATACGTGCGCGCACATTGACAGCAACTGCAAGCAACAGTTGCTTCCAGTTGCAAGGTCAATGTACTGTAGGCTTTACTGAGTTGCCGTGTCGATGTGCGCGCTCTGAAAACGGGATGTTTCCAGTTGCCGCTAGTTGCGCAACTGATCAGTTGCTGTTGATGTGCGGGCTACGCACACATCGACAGCAACTGATCAGTTGAGTTGCTTCCAGTTGCAATGTCGATGTACGCTAGGCCTAAACATTTGCTAATGTACATTGCTAAAATGTGAGAAGAAGTTCACTGGTTTTAGTGCAGACCCCAATAACCTTGGCAACACACAAAGGATGACATTTTCACTGTAGTACTCTATTGCCATGAATTCTCTTGATTTCTTTTAATCTAAGAAATGCTCAGATCAGCGTCTTAAGCACATCAATGAGCTTTTTCAAGGAATCAAACTAGTCAAGATGCACGCTTGGGAAGAGATGTTCTGCAAGAAAGTGGAGGCCGTGCGCAAACAAGAACTCAAGAATGTGCTGAAAATTTACATGTGTGGGATTACGTCTAGTAAGAAGCAAAAGATTGAAAGTTTCCAATTACATAACATGTTCCACTGTAAAGGGATGCATTTGGCAACCAAGAAAAAAGAAATAGCTTTTTAAACTGGGTCAACTAAAGGCCTGTCCGCATTGGACTTTTTTTTGGAAAACTTACCGAGACGATGGGTACTTTTCCCATTTTAAGTCCAATGTGGACAGCCTAGGAGGTTTTCCTCTCAGTAACTTATCCCGACTTCAGCGGTTACTTTTCCTGGCCAACGTCTGCCAAGGAAAATTGACCAGGGAACTTTTCCCGAGACGAAAAGTCCAATGCGGACACAGCGAGTCGGTAAAAGTACTCTGGAAGTATATGTCTGGGCTGTGAATAGCTCAAACTGCGAAAGGACACTGCGCATGCTCTCAAAAAGTCCAAAAGTCCAACCACTTCATCAGATGAAGTAGTGGATGAAGTATGGCACCCATAAACTTCAACGTCGGATATATGCATTAGCTCAACCCCCTCCCCCTTCTGTGCGTACGTACTTTGGGGCCATCCGTAATGTACGTATGCACGAAATGCCGACTTTTTAGACCCCCCCCCCCCTCCCCCTGTATGCATATTCCGTGACGTCACCCATTTGCTTTAATGTTGTGTATACACATTGGCTCAAACCTCCCTCCCCTTTCCGTGCGTATGGCTCCTTAGTAGCTAGTAGAATGCCTTGGATGTATAACCATCGTAAACGAGCTTCTTCTCTCTCTTTTTAAAAAAAAACTTTATTGTTACTTTTTTTCCCTCTTTATTTACAGCTATTATCTCCATGGTTTCACCAGTTGCAGTCACATTGGTGGTAAGAATAATTTATTTCTATCTAACTATCACCGTGTTTACACTGGTCCCGAGCTCGGGATCAAGATTGACCCCCTGATAAGAATGTGTTGAGGTTAACCGCAATGGTCTCGAGTGCCGCGTTTATATCTGTTGTTGATCCCGAGCGCGGAGCCAGAAGTTGCAGTCAAAGGTCAAGCTAACGCAGCAGAATTCCGAGATGTTCCGTCCAGTTTAGCCATTATTTTTGCGCTGGCCCAAATGTCCAAAAACTTCGCCAGTTTGTCGTTGCTCCACGAGCGCCCGCGAACTTCGTTTGCCATCTTTTCACACGAAGACAACTCGACTCGGCTACTTCTTCTTCGTCAACTTCTCTTCACGACGAAATAATGTCAACTTATGCTATGTCGGAAATCGTTGAATGACACTCCGAAATCCTTGATATAACAACTAAAAACTAAGCTGTATGATAATGACAAAGTGTCGCTAGATAGTTGCAGAAAGTAGAGAAGTTGCAGAAAGTAGAGGAAATACAGAAACACTTTTTCTCAACGTGTGAAGTTTGTATCGGACACGCAAGAGAGATTGCTGAATGCAGGATACCAATTACGTTTGTAGTACGTTGTGTTTTCGTAACGGACACCAGCGATCGAGATTCTCAGCGTTGCATCACATGAGTCGCGTCGGGGTATCATGCATTTTGTCCAGGCATATATGCCTGCACACAATGCATGGAACCAGTGGTACCTGTGTGCGTATATATTTATACATGTACTACGTGTACACGTGTACATAATACGATGTGGGGAAGATTTATTGCCCAGCTAACCGCAAACTGATCCCGAGCTCGGGATCGAACCCTCCGCCATCGCGAGACCAAAATCTCGGGGTCTGATCCGGGGCCAGTTTGGTTCCGAGAGCGTTTACACCTATTTGTGATCCGGGGCTGATCCCGAGCTCGGTGTTCGATCCCGAGCTCGGGATCAAGTGTAAACACGGTCAGAATAGTGCAGACAATTAACATTGTTTACATTTGCTATTACAAGGTGTCTGAAGCTGGCCGAATTGCCTTGACCCTTTCAGTAGTTGTTGGTATTAAATTTAATTAGAACACATGGAGCAGTCAACCAGGCAGTGACTGTAGTATGTGCTGGGTCTCACACAGTGCACCCGGCTGAGCCATGTTGCAGTGCCCGTGTGCTGATGGACTCCGTTATTGGCAACTTTTAAGTAGTGGGCAAACAGCTAGTATTACCCGTCCACATTTGTAAAGTTTTCCTGTTTATCATGGAGGTGTATGTGTCTACAACACCATCACAACTTGTTTTTCACTAAAAATCGACAGCCTTTTGCTTAAAACGCAAAGCAGTTCCGACCTTCTTCACCCGAAATTCTGAAACGCTCGAGGTCACTCTGTTTGTTGATAAACAGGGTTTTGACGTCAACCCTGAGAAGAACACAAAACGGCCTGTGCAGTATTGAATGGAAAATACACGGAGTGAATGTTTATTATGCCTGTTTTGTCCTTGTAATTCAAAATACAAACATGAAAAACACTTGATGTAATATGACAATAATCTACTATAACTTGTTTGTGAAAAACGGTGAAATTGTGGCTCACAATGAAGCTCTTTTGAAGTAAATACTGGTGCATTGCGATGGGTGGTTTTGTCACGGAACGAACGGTATTCACAACGGTCTGTGTACAGCAGTGGGAACAGTCCCTGCGAGCCGTAGTTCCCACGTGTTTGAAATTGGTACAACATGGTATGCACATCGGCCGGTACAAGTTAGAACGAGCGACGAATTTTTCTCTCTCTTGGTAATAAAAAAGAATCTTTCTGCTTTTTTTTTTTCATGGTGTCTGGTAAAAGCATCACTCACTCACTCACTCATCCCTCGACTTCTGCAGTTGTCGGGGGGATCTGAGGGCAAAAGAAGCTGACATCCTCCTCCAGGCTGGTCTGTTGGCAGCTGTCGTTAGGAGTTCTGACATTGTCAAGTCTGTCCACTCCTTGATGTTGTCAGACCAGCTCTTCCGTTGTCGCCTTCATCTGCGCGCGCCTTCGATGGTGCCTTGCATGATGGTCTTGCAGAGGCTGTCATGCCGCGTGGTGTGGCCAAACCACGCCAGCTTCCGCCGCTTGATGGTGGCGAGGAGAGGTTCCTGTGGGCCCACGAGGTTCTTGACCTTGCTCCGCACAAAATCGTTTGTTTTGTGCTCCATGTAGGAGATGCGGAGCAGCTTTCTCAGGCTTTTGGTTTCGAAAGCCTGGGTTTTTCTTTCTGTATCGGCCAGCAGAGTCCATGTCTCACACCCGAAGAGCAAGATGGAGACGACCAGCGACTTGTAGAGCATGAACTTGGTCTGAAAGCTGATGTTGCTCTTCCATACCCTGTTTAGTCTGGCCATCGCTGCTGTGGCTTTGGCGATCCGATTGTGGATTTCTGCTGTGCAGGTGCCATCCTTAGACAAGGTCGCTCCCAAGTACTTGAAACTGGTCACTTCTTCTAGTAGTTCCCCGTTCATAGTGATGATGGCGTCTATGTTACTTCTGCTATACCTGACCTTGGATTTCTCCGTGCTGACCTCCATGCCGTATGCGCCAGCTCTCGCAACGAGTCTATTGGTCAGATCTTGAAGCTCGTTGTTGTTGCCCCCCATTAGGTCTATGTCGTCCGCAAAGCGAAGGTTGCAGACAGGCCTGCCACCGATAGAGATGGAGGTGTGGTGGTCATGAAGGGTCTCTTGCATGATTCTCTCCAGAAACAGATTGAAGAGTACTGGAGAGAGTAGGCAGCCCTGTCTGACACCGACGGTTGTATGGAAGAACTCACCCAGTTGATTGTTCAGGAGAACTGCACTTTTGGGGTGTTCGTAGAGGGCCTGGATGGTTTGGACGAGCCCTTCTTCTATGTTGAAGTCTCTAAGAACGTGCCAGAGGCCGTTGTGCCAAACTCTATCAAAGGCCTTCTTGAAGTCGATAAAATTGTGAAACAGGTCCCGTTGGTGTTGGAGATGTTTCTCTATAATGACCCTGCAGTTGAAGATTTGTTCCACTGTGCTCCGCCCTGCTCGAAAACCTGCCTGCTCTTTTGATAGCAGTTCCTCGGCCTTTGATTTGAGTCGGTTGAGAATAATGCGAAGCATGACTTTGCTGGGGTGGCTGATCAAGCTTATTGTCCTGTAATTTTGGCACTGTCTGAGATTGCCCTTCTTTGGTAGGGGTATCACCAGCGACTCTATCCACTCTTTTGGCCACTTCTTCTGCTCCCAAATCTTCTGGCAGAGAGCTGAAGGGCCTTTACTGTTTCTGCACCTCCACTACTCAGCAGCTCAGAGGGGATGTTGTCCACTCCGGGTGATTTGCCTGGTTTCAGACTTCGCACTGCTGCTTTAACTTCCTCCTTCAGAACTGGCGGACTATCCTCACTTTCTGTAGGAGTCCTGTTAGCTTGCAGTATGGAGTCGTCTGCGTGGAGGTCGTAGTTATACAGGCCACTGCAGTATTCTGTCCACCTCTTCAGGACTTTATCGCTGTCTGTCAAAAGCTTGCCATCCTTGTCTTCGATGACAGCTGCTCTCGGCTCGTTGGTTTTAGTGAGGGCTTTGAGGGTGTCGTAGGCCTGTTTGCTGTTACCGGCTTTCATCCCCCTTTGAATGGCGATGCACTGCTCTTCTATCCACTCCTCTTTGGCTGCTTTCATCTTCTTCTTGACCTCTCTGTGCGCCAGCTGGTACTGCACCCTTGCTTTGTCACTTGCATGCTTCTTCCTCCTCAGCTCTCGTCTCTTGTCACATAGGTCCAGGACCTCGTTCGTGACCCAGGGCTGGATTTTCTTCCGTTGCCTCCCCAGTACCTCTTTAGCTGTTGTAAGAAGCACTTCCAACTACAACTACTGGGCACATCTCTGGCTTTTTGCACGAGAACAATTCTTTAAAAAACACCATTGAACTGAAATGATTTTTTGCGTTGAAACAGTATGGAACTGCTGACCGTGTTTACTCGTGTTTCTCAGGATTGCGTCACGGGGTTATGCGCATATCATGAATACCTAATAAGCGTTTCAGAAATCGCGAAAACCGCACTTTTGCTTGCGATTTATCCACTTAAAACGGACAATTTGAAATAAACAGTGGTACAATTAAGTCGGCTGGGGGATATGTGGACTATCGAAAGAATTGCAAATGCTGGATTTTTCGTCAAGGGGGATTCTGGCTCTTTAAACATGGTGGCAACATTTTAAACACAGTGGGAGGCAAACAAAACATTGTGGGCCACCAACCATTTTATACAGGTCTGAGAACACTGAATTACCATTTATTATTTATTGACTGTAACTTTTCAAGTGTTTTATGTGCTTGTCTGTCTATCACCAGGCATTTTCCTCATACTCTCCTCTGACTGGAAATGTCCTAACGCCCGACATCACCTTCACCGCACTGGCTCTACAATTTCTTCTCATGATACCTCTCTACGCTTTCCCACGTGCAATGGCCAACTTGGTATGCGCAATAGTAAGCACGCGACGACTGCGGACGTTTCTACAAATACCTGAGGTACAAGGCTGCAGTGCAATGACCGAAGACGGACATCAGAATTCAGAGGGCGTTGTTTGGGAAGAATCAAACAAATGGCGTGCAGGAGACGGAAAAAATATCTCAGTTGTACTGGGAGTTGACGAGCAAAATGAATATATTGCTGATAAGTTGGAAATGCACGACCTGTCGCCGAGAACTGAAAGTGAATCATCAACTCGCAAAACTGATCCAAGCATTGCATTAAAGGTAAGGCCATTCGGAGAGACAATATACAATTCATAGCTCAATTGGTAGGGCATCTGCACATTCAGCAGAAGACAGGCCTGTAACCAGCGAGTTTTGAAACAGTAAAATGCCGGCTATACATAACATTGCATACATAACGAAGAATGCATGAATAACGAAGAATGCATGAATAAGTAGATGACCCCTTTTCAGATATGATCACTGTGTGATATACAACAACATAATACAATAATAATACACTGTAACAGTATTACAATAATACCGAATCCAATTTCAATTTTCTGGTGTTCTTTTGTGCGAAGATGTTAACCACCTCGAGATCTATCGGATCATCGTAATGGACAGTCATTAGCGCCAAATTCGAGAGGCGTTCCTGCCCCATTTTCGCTTGAAGTATCCGTCAAGGGTTGAACCATTACTTTCCTCTGCGCGTTTGCGGTCACGTTTCCTCTGCTCTGAGCGTCCCATATTCCGTCGGAATTAGAAATAATATAAACAGTGGGTTTTGAAACCGTAGAGTTACTGCGGTCATTTGCTTTAATTAACTACAAAACAGCACGGTGACGACAACCAGTGAAGCAGTGTCATGTTGTTTTCCCAACACAACATAATTATGTGCTTGAAAAGGCGCCCTCTTTTTTAATAAATGCACGACATGTATAGTCTTTGCCAAAGACGCAAAAAACTTACTATGTGCTTGAAAAGGCGCCCTCTTTTTGAATAATGCATCAAACGATAGACGTATGTGTGTTAGCACAAGACTATCATCACGTACGTACATTCGTGTGTACAATATTTCATCATCCTAAATTAAATTGTGAGTAAATTGCTGAACATATGTGAGCTGAACAAAACAAACAACAATTTGTTATCACACCAAAAACACTTAGCGGTACTAACTTTTTTCAGATATTTGGATATATTTATTCTCAATATCCAACTGGCTATATTGTGCGACGAAAAATTGAATTATTCAAATTATTGAATTTGTATTTTGTAGAGCGGAACTCCCTGTTCCCCAAGTTGCCTTTCACTGCATCCCGATTTCCCGAACTCATATGGACATTTGTCCACATTTGTATCGAATAGAATATTCTCCAAGAAACAGAAAATGTCATATTTCTCAGACCACTGGTTTAAACATTTGCTAGCAATGTGAAACAGATCACTGGTTTTAGTGTAGACCCAGTATTAAACTGTGGCAACACATACCGGGTGACATTTTGCTCTTACTGTCGGAATCACTTTGTTTAAACAGGTCCTCAGGAAATCACTGAAGCAGAACAGTCTTGAAAGCAATTTCAAAGTGATTGGTCGATGGGTGCCTTGTTATCCGAGAGTTCACTGTAATTAAAACTGTTTCAAGAATTGATATTTGTGACCGGCTCCAGCAAAACCCAACACTTGTGATGAAAATTCAAAATTTAAGTTTTGATATCAGCTTAGTGTGCATACAAAAAGGTATCTTTTAAAACATGTTTGAGGAAATTCTGATAATTTTTGGCGAAGTTATGACCAATTAAAGTATGACAGATCAGAAAAAGTGAAATGGAGCTATTGGTCTTTAAAGTTTGACTTGAAACTAGTTGATTATTTATTTTTTTTGTCAATAATATGAGGAATTTTGAGACAGTTCAAACAACAAAACAAATCTTGAATGTATCCCGATGTTGATTCTGCCAAATTTTCAAGTTGGTCCCAGAGGCCATTTTTTAAGGTTGTGGGCCCATATCACGTTATGGGAAATGCCGAGAAGTGTCGGGTTTTGCCAGAGTTGGTCACATTTTTTGGATAATATCCCTCATTTTGTTCAAAACATTTCCTTTATATAGATAACAAATGGAAACTTTGTTTGGGATCCAGATAGTTGTCTTCCTGTTCCGTCAAATGTCAATTTAGAAATACCTGCTGGTATGTATAAACTATGAACTCCACACACACAGTGTCATATTCATCATCATCATCATCATCATCATCATTATTGTCATGCCCAGTTGCGCCACCATGCAAAACCCACACAAAAAAGGGGTATTATGGGGTGTTATGGCCAAGCGGTCTAGTGCGTCGAACTTAAGTTCCTGTGCTAGTACTAGAATGTAGGTTCGATTCCGGGCCGCGACGGGTTGTGGCACCTGTGCCCTTGAGAAAGGCACTCAACCACACTTGCTCCCATTCCTGTAATTGGCGGTCTCTCCGCTGTTGGATGTGGTAAATAAATAAATAAAAATAAAGTATATCGGGAAAACCTAAGGGAAAATACCAATTGTGCCTTACAGCTCAGCTGGTAGAGCATCTGCCTAGTGAGTCAGACGTCTCGGGTTAGAATCCCGATAAGGCCCTTACGATTTTTCTCTCATTCCAAGTTTGGTTGTTATCATCATTATTGTTTGGCTGGCATCGTTGCGTGCAGATGACTAGCCACTTCCATGCAACCATATATATCTTTTTCACATTTTACACACATAAATTGTGATTGCCTCACAAAATCGTGCAAACGGAGTTATGTTGGGCGTCAAACATTTTTAGATTCTGTGATTTCCAGCTCATCAGAACACACCAAATTCCTTCTGCACTGTATTTTCGTTAGGCGATGCGCATCAACATGGAATCATTGCATTAGACAGTTGGAACCACTTCTATCTTCCATTTATCTGAGCAAATAATTTTTGGACATTGCAAAGGTTAATGGTACACACCGGCTTTGTTTGGCTATTTTCGGCTCGAATTAGACCCATACATGATTTTGAAAGTCTTTCCGAAATTGACTGAAGAGAACTTGAAAAGAAACCCAAAAAATTTGGCTGTTTTTGAGCATTTTTCAAAAAATCAAGGTCACGTGATTTATTGGAACCAGATAAATCACGTGGTCTTGGAGTTAGTTTTATTTCCAGCCGTAGAAACCTGTGCGAGTTGCGTTTGTCATTTGCGGTTGGTTTTTCTTCTTGTTGGAAAATAATGTCCTACGAACACTATGTACATACTGTATTTTCCAATTTGTACACAGATTTCATAAGAAGGGTTTCTGGGTGTTGATACGGACAGAGAATCTCTGATTTTTGCTTCTTCGCTTCGCGGCGATAAATAATATCCGAAGAAAAAACAGCATAGGCCTATTGAGGGCGCTAAAGACACCAAAACAATTGCGTTCGAGTTGCTTCCTCGAGTCAGCGCTGACCTGAGGGATCATGCAATGTGTAATGAGTCGGGGGAAACGAGGTTAAACATGTGTCGAACCCATATCGAACGCAACCTTTATTTACAAACACATGATACATGATACATGTACATCGCGGCGGCTGGTAAAGCATATTGACCCCCTTCGAACACGTGCAAATACGCCATTTTGGGAGTCAAATAATGCTGAGTCATTGTGGAAGCGATGTGCGTGCGCGCTGTGTGTGTCTCTGGTGGGCGTAACGCGGTTTAATTCACTAATGGGAGCCTTAGCATTGCGCGTTACGCACGCTATGGACACACACAACGCGCACGCACATTGCTTCCACAACGACGCGGCAATATATTACTCCCAAAATTACGTCATTGGCACGAGCTCAATAGCCCAACATTTGTCTCTTTTGTTAATTTTAAAATTTCTAGTTAATTACGTGACATTTTGATAATTATTTTTTACAACGACCATCGAAAAATAATTGTCAAGGATGCAAGATTGCTACATTATGTAAACAGTAAGCCGGTGTGTCCCTTTAAAAATGTGTATACATGTACATGCTTTGTTGCCCCATAGGCAAACTAACCATGGTGATTGGACAGGTAGGGAGTGGCAAATCCTCCCTATTGGCCGCAATTCTGGGTGAAATGACGCAACTATCTGGGTCAGTTCACATCAACAAGTAAGTATACACAATAATAAGTTTTAGCTTTGAATTGGCAGATTTCTGCCAAACATTGGAACTCCATCTCAAAACATTGGCTCAGTCGAATAGAACTGGGAATTGCGAAGATGTGTGACATTTTGAAATTTTGGTTCACCGGTATTAACATTTTGCTCATAATGTAATTTAAATTGATAAAATAATGGCTCTGTATAGGGTACACAAAACCAGCAGCTAGATTTTGTCTAAGACCAGTCTTTTATAGCCGGCTATCCAACTTAGCCAGTCTTGGCTTAGTCGCTGGTTTAGCCCATTGCAATAAACCAGTCTAACTAAAGTACGGCTGCGCCAGCCAAAAAACACGCACTTAACGGAAAGTGACGCAGCTGGCTATATCTTTGCGTGATTTCAAGCCAAACAAACGTCCTCACGAAGCCACTTGATGACGCGTGTGTAGTGCAGTTTTTGCAGAGAAACTGACCGCAAAAGTTATCAAAAGCACTAAAAAAGCTCTAATGGGGACAATGTGCGTTTTGTTCGTCTTTTTTCATGCAAAATTACGAGATGTAGCGCGGTGTCCATTATAGCCTGCTCACCATGGGCTCAAATGTTAAGACTGGTCTAACTTTAAGACAACGATATTGCAAGCGGGCTATAATTATAGACCGGTCTTAGGAGACGGCGTGTTAGACGGCTAAGCCTATAGACCGGTCTTAGACCGCATATTGCAATCTGCACTAGGTCAAAAAGACTTGAAATGTAATCACAAGAGTTCAAAAATGCCTTATAGTGTTCCCCTAATTTACATTTGTATCAAATATGTTGAAAATGATGATACCAAGACAGATATGTTTATAAATTATTTCAAATATTCTAAACTACTCGGGAAATTAAGTGCAAACTTGGGGTGAGAGAAAAATCGAAAGGGCCTTACCAGGATTTGAACCCAATACCTCTGACTCATCTTGCAGACACTCGACCAGCTGAGCTACATATACATGTATAAAGCACAGTTGTACATGTATATTACCTCAGGTTTTTACCTATGAACCCAACTTTGGGAATTTCTTTTTAAAATTATATGCATCAAAATGTCACACTTGGCTCCCATTTTTGGGCAATTCCGGAAATTCAAATTTACACTTCAGAGACTTTGAGGGCTTGTAATGCTTCACGTATTCAAGTTGTTTAATTTTAAACACATGTTCTTCAAGCATCATTGATGGAAGTGTAATTCCTGAAAAAGTGATTGCAATGTCATTCTCAGAAAGTGTGTAGGGTTCCCCAAAACCCTCGGTTACATCCGAAACCGAGATATTTTTGGATGTACCACGCATATTGAGAATGGCATTACAATCAGTTTTTCAGGAATTACACTTCCATCAATGATGCTTGAAAAACATGTGTTTAAAATCAAACAACTTGAATACGTGAAGCATTTCAACCCCTCAAAGTCTCTAAAGTGTAAATTTGAATTTCTGGAATTGCCCATTTATGGATGGACCAATCTGCCTTTGTCCCCCGAAAAGCTACCAGGTTTTTCGGTTTTTAAAAAATGGCACAGAGTATTTGATGGATGGTTTGATATGGTAGCTACCAGATCGTTGTGATTCTGACAAATTTAGATTTGTAACTTTTTAATACCACTTGCTTTTTTTGGCAGTGCAAATGATCAGATCAGCTTTGCAGCTCAGATGCCATGGATTTTGAACACCACTCTTAAAGACAACATTCTGTTTTCTAACAAAATGCAGAAAATAAGGTGATTTAATCAGTTTTAAAGTTACCCAAGAAAGAAAAGACGTTGTGCTAAACGAGTTCAACTCTGAAAAATGTATAAAAACTTTATTAAAATGGCAATTGCAGCCAGGGTTGTAGTCGAGTCTATCACAAGCCTTCACAAGTCCACCACAAAGCCCTGGGTCTTAATTCAAGTCACAAGCTATTCAAATGAACTCCAACAAAGCCATTCTTTTGTGCGTGTTCATCCTTTGCTTCTTGTTACTGGACTTTTGATGGACTTGTGATATTAACGGCTCTGATAGACTTGTGATGGATTTGACTACAACCCTGATTGCAGCTATGCCTTGTAATATGAGCATTGCCATTTTGTCTGAAAATATTGTGTTAGGCTTGGTCAACATTATTATAATTATTCTTTTTAAACAAATTAAAATTAAATGGTTTTTTTTTAAACAGTTATTTTAACACGAGATTTTCTTGTATTTCAAAATTTATCCCACTTAGGGAAAAGAAATTACATTTTGTATCTTCTTTTGTATCTTCTTTTATTAAACAAAAACTTCTTGAAATAGTAGGAAAGTGTTTATAATCATTTTTATGTCATCTGTTTGAAATTGCCCATGTGACATGTTCTTGACCAATAGGAATGTGTAAACTGTGTCAGGTATTTATGAATACCTTTGAAAATGACAGGTGATGTGATATTCTCTGTTTCATTGCAGATATCAGAATGTCTTAGAGGCCTGCTGTCTCGGTCCGGACATTGATATTTTACCAGCAGGGGATGAAACTGAGATTGGAGAAAGAGGAATTAATCTGAGCGGAGGCCAAAAGCAACGAGTTAGCATCGCTAGAGCTATATACTCAGACAGAGATATTGTCATACTGGTAAGAAAAGATTATTATTACTATTTCTTTCTGGTATTCATACCAAGGATTCCTCAATAGTGCTCATTGCACTGTCACTCGCAAGCGTGAGGAAACCCAAGAAGAATTAGAATTACAGTAATGGGGTACATTTCTGTAACATTCAAGATCTTAGGTCCCAGTTCACTTCAAATGTCTTAATTTTATCTTTAAATTATCAAGCTAAACTGAGGAAATAACATACTTGTGAAAACCCCGTGCACAAATTTTCCTCTTACGCATGTAACAAAGACGGAAAAAAATGTCACAAAATGGTCTGTCCACGTTACATACGTAATAGGAAAATTTGTACACAAGCTTTTCAAAAATGTATGTTGTGGCAGCAATTTCTTTCCTTTTTGGGCAAAAGTTATCTCCTGAGAACAAAACAAGGACATTTCTTTAATTCTGAGATAAACTAAAGACATCTTAAAGGAATTATTGACTTATTTTTCAAATGTACCCCATTACTGTGGACAGACCCATTTAGAAATGGCCAGAGACACTGGGGAATCCCCTTGCTCTTCACGAAAGAATGCTCTGGGATCTTTAGAGTGCGTTACCATTACCGAACACACTGGACCAATGGCTTTACATCCCTTCTGAAGGATGGAGCAAGTGCCTTGCCCAAGGGCACAGGTATCGCAGCCGGATTCCAACCCGCAACCCCAAGTTTTCACCCAAACCACTCGGCCACGGTACCCCACAATGTACCCCACGGTACCCCACAATGTACCCCACGGTACCCCACAATGTACCCCACGGTACCCCATTAATTATGTGGACCAGCGGCCAATTTCAAAAAACACATTACGCTTAAGGCCTAGTGTATCATTTGCAGATAGAACAACAGCATTACATAACTAAAGAATAATGTTGATAAACTGCCTTGTAGAAATTTCAGCCACACAGATGCAGTAATTATTTATAAAACCTTAAAAATCCATGCATGGTTTTTGTGTTGAATGAACGTTAACATTTTTGTTATGCAAACGATTTTTTTTTGCAAGCAGATTCAGTTGGCAATTTCTCCCAGAAAGGTATCATTTTACACGGAAAAAAATAATGTGGTGTTTGTTACCATTGCTATCAAAACTTTTAGCTGGGTTTTTGGGTTTTGGAAATGATACACCGGGCTTTTAATACGGTTGTAGAGCATGCAAATCACATGCATATATCATAAAGCTTGGTGTTCTAAGCATGCAAATCGATTCTGTGTGCAATGCTGTCATCTGTTTAGTTCGTGCGCGTTCATCGTCTGCTTCACTTATGTCTACATCAATATACCATCATTGGTAATGCATCCATTTTTGGATTGTTGTCACTACCACAGAAGACCCTTGCCTGCTGCTGACTGGGCTATTACGAATAGCTCAGTGTGCAGTACATAGACATATCCGCGTTGCTTTTTGAACAAGAAATTTGTATACATTACGCAGTACACACTATGCATGACGATACATGTATTTTCAGACTTAAGCCCAATTCATACTTTATGCGAAAGCGAACCTGACGTAAATCTGACATCAAACATTTTGCTGATAAGACCTCGGTGTAGAAGCGAAAATTTTGGTGGGGGATAATGAAACTGGATAAACGTCTACAAACATCAATGGCTACCATGACCAATTTCATTATCAAATGAAGGCCTTAAAACACTAATTTTATTGATAATATAAAAATCATATTTCGGCAAACCAAACGAGTACATATTTACAGATTGGTTTAATCAAGGCCTGTTTTCATGTGGTTTGTGTACAGGACGACCCCCTGTCGGCACTTGACGTGCATCTCGGTCGTCAACTCTTTGAGGAAGGTATCATAAAGCTGTTAATCAACAAGAACAAAACCGTGATTCTCGTGACTCATCAACTACAGTATCTCAACAGAGCTGATCTGGTGAGTTATGCCAGTACAGATAAAAGGTCAAGTAAAAAAAAAAAAACGTGAATAGCCCGCAAGCGAGATGACGTAATGATACCTCTCCGCTCGAAGCATGATGGTATTAAATTGAGTACTCTCTGAATTGCCACTCATTAGAGAGGTTTCGCACCGTTACTAATACGGATACGTCTACGTCATGACTTTATGTGCTTCGTGTGACGCGTAACCGTAGTACACATATTTTCATACGCGTTGACTACAGTTATCGGCCTTCATACGTGTAGCATAAAAACGGATACCGGTTATGCAGATTTTTCGCTTTGTCTGTGATGGATTAATAAGTTGTATGCATTTTGTTTCTTTTTGATGTATAATCAGTGAATATAGATCAAATTTAATGTGTGATGCCCACGTGAAAGCGAGGAAAATCTGTTGAAAACAAAGCCAAGCGCAGAGCAGATTTAGCAGATATGTACACGTACATTCACACAGTGCAAAACCCAGTTCAGTGTGCGCATCGACGTGAACGGTTACCGTTATCATATCCGTATTCGTAACCGTATTCGTCACCTTGCGAAACCTCTCTATTATGTTTGTGTTAGGTACATTAAATTCGCTGTAGTTTATATCATGCTCTTCAACTGATTAAGATGTAGTTAGCCACCAGCACTAGAGCCACCTCCGAAGAGTCTCTGAAGTATTTTTGGTAATTTTACGGTAGCGAAGCGCCTACCTCGTCGAATTTACAAACCAATGCTGTGCTGCATAAGCCATTTTATTAGAGTACTCCAAACTATCCCATGAACCCGTGTACGACGTGGTTTTGTTTATATTGTTGAATTCATCTCTCATTCAGTCTATTGCAAGTGATTTTTATACAATCACAAATGTGACTACGTTGTAATCGGGAATAAGTCCATGATGACATTTTGAGTATTATGGCCCAATCAATAGACAGCAGAAGTGTGACGTGTTTGCCATGGTAATTGGCTCTAAACATCATGGCCGTCGGAAAAAGTACCATTGCAAAAGCACAGGGACACGGATTAGGGATTTTTAGTGTATATAGCCATTGCGTAGGCAACTAACAAAAGATGACGTATTCACTTCGGCAGTCTATTGGGTATGTGGGTAAAAAAATTGACAGTTAATTTTCAGATGTTTGTAGTTTTAGGAAGTGTAGTTTAACGTCATATAAACTAAATTCATCGTCATTATTGTACTATATGTAAAAACAATCATTTAAGGTCAATCTCTTGTTTTTCAGAATTATTCGTTGAGTACGTCCCAAACCAAGGGTTTTTGGACGTATACTACACTTGAAAATGACACTACAATCATACTTAATATATGCAAATTAGGGAAACCTTGCAGAGGTTTTGGGTCGTATATTAAGTGATCTCTGGGAGGAGTGGTTATCTCATTGAAGGGTTTATCCCTCTGTAGGGCTTGCTTAAGCTCGTGTGATAGCAAATCCCAATCAGTGAGGAACAACTGCAATAGTGTGTTTTGAGACCACCAGTTGGCTTCATAGCTCAATTGGTAGAGCGTCTGCACCATGGCTGAGCGGTTTGGTGCGTTGAACTCAAGAGCGTGTGCACATGTCTATCCTGCGAGATACTCATGTTGCTTTACAACATTATTACCCTGGTTATTGTGCACAACTCCCTGAGGAGTATGCAACCCCGGCAGCCTGACACAAGTGCTCAGAGGCTGCGACCCTTGCAGGTACCCATTTACTCCTGAGTGGAGAGAGGCAACTTATGGTAAAGTGCCTTGCCCAAGGGCATATGCACTATGGTCGGAATCGAACCCAGAAACGTAGATTTAGGCACGCTCTTGATTTCCACACATTGCTATTATTAATGAGTTTGTGGAATTGCCCATATTACTCTTTTTTTTTAATCAATGAAACTTTTACAATTGCAGTTGTGTCTGGTCTCTAAATCTCTAAATGCAGATTGCATTAAACAGCATGTTCTGTCCTCCATCCGCAGCAACCTGCCTGCTTCCCACAAACAGCTGTCGCGTGTCTGCAAGAACGCTCGCAAAGCTGCAACACAGCCCGAATGCACATCTGCTATAGGACAGCACTTGCTTGATCACCCTGAGTGCTTAAAACAATACAGCGAACAGCAGTTCACTGTACTGGCCAGAGCACGCAGTATCATGCTCAATACACATGCTCGAGGCTACATTCATTCACTTCACAAAACCTGTGTTGTGTCGTCGGAAAGAATTTGTGCACACTCTCCATATAATCTAACTGCGCATGCGCAGTAGCATGCTCCCTGCTGTTGTTGAGCTGACCAATTAACGCTCAGCATTCTGAACACGTCATTCCCGCCTTTAGCCTTAAATACTATTGTCGATAGCGTCACCACGCCATGCAAGTCAAAAAGTGCTTTAGCATGTCTTTGTCATTACTTAATTCTATTTTCCAAATCAGGTTCTGCAGGTCCAAGATGGTCAGATCTCCACCTTGGATAACCCTGATGACATTGCTCATGCTTCGGATATAACCTCAAAACATGTGGTGTCAAAAGCGGGATTGGAGGACGGCAATGACGTTATTGATAAGTTACATCCCAAGAAGGAAAACAGCAAACTGGTGTCAGCGGTGGGATCAGACAGTACACAGCAAGCTATCAATGTGGAAGCAGTTCAACATGATGCAAGTACTACTATCAGGACAGACACTGAGCAGACCACGGAATTGGAGGCTGACTGCAATGAAAAGCTTCTGCAGCAGTCTAAAGATGATGAAAGACAACGTATGCTGGAAAGCATGCCACGTGAAATGAAAGGTTTTACTTAGGAAATAAAAGTGGGTTTGAATGGTCTTAAACTGTACAAACATTAAAACCGGATAGAGGCCTGGAGACGAGGCCAGGGCTATTTTCAGCGTCCATGCCCCTAGCCGGTATTAAACGTATTGTTTAAGACTGACCAAACCCACTTTTATTCCCATTCATAAATACCTCTTTGTGAAATCAGTAAAACTCATTGAAATTCTTTGACAGTAAACTTCACTGCTTCGGCATTTTGCATTTGGCTACTTTATACACATGCAAGTTGCGTTCACACATGCCAATTGATCACGTTCAAATGACGTCACTTCCTACAAATTGCCGCGCGCATCATGATTTTGAGTGTTTTTTTTTTGTGACGGAATTTTATTTTGTTGTGTGCTCCGCGGCTGTGATCCATATTGTATTTTCTATTTGTTATTTTTTTGCCCTTTTAGCACACCATACTTTTTTAACGAGCACCCTCAATTGATTCAGTAATTTTGCGAAGAAAACTTGTGCGAGTCTAGTGTGTTATTTACATGTTATTGACATGTTAACCAATGTTAAAATTATCATAACTCCAAAACTATAAGAGTGCCCATCCCAAATCTTTCTGGAAATGTTCCTTACATCTTAAGCTAACAAATAAGTAAAAATTACGCATTTTGACAAATACGCAAATTTATATAACTTTTTTGTGGTACGAGATACAATTTTGATGTTATTTTATAAAATGAAGGCCATCTCAACAGCTTTAAAATTATGTAAAGTTTATCTCTCTAGGTCCATTACTTTTAGAGATATAACTGTCCAAACATAGCAGGTCATGCTAATTAGTCAAAGTTCGTTGACCCGTATCTCAAAAATTAATTGACCTAATGTCTAATTTGCTTTTGGGTATACGCAGTAAAACTGACTATGCCCAGAGTAGAAAATGTTTAAAACAGCTGAGCCTTTATCCGTTGAAGACCACGTACATGTTCTCCACCAATAGGAATTCGAAAACTGTCCAAGTCATTACTTTATGAATTACTGTATAACTGAAAAATTCAAAACAAACACATTTTCGACTGCGTACTTACTTTTGCACTTTATTTTCAATGTTTATTTACAGAAAATTCTGCCAACTGTGCCCAGTTAATTGTAGAAGAAGAAATGGTGCGTGGAGCGATATCTTACAAGAATTACATGTACCTACTGAAGAACATGGGATGGCTGCTTGCTGGTGCAACCTTCTTCACTATGGTTATGCAAACCATCTGCAGTTTGTCCAGGGATTTCTGGCTGTCCGAATGGTCTGAAGCTGGCATTTCAAATAAGGTATCGTATTTAGTTATATCTTAAAGATAGATTGCAGGATTTAAAAAATGTTATGACCTGATCTCCATGTATGATTAAGGATGTGTATGATAAAAACCAAGCTTCAAACGTCGCGCTTATGCCGTGTCGAATTAAATTCAATTTATCACGACGTTGGCACGACGTTAGCACGGCAGTGGCTTCAAACGTCAAACTTAATGCATAGTTCCGACCTGTCAATCAAGCTGAACCCGTCGACCAATCACAACAGAGCTAGCAGACGGCGCCCACATAGGTCAAAGTGATGCAATCATTACACAATCACGCGATTTTCTGCCCATACAGTTTGTATGTTGTATGCGCCAGTGACCGGGTGAATTTTGGTTTCAATGTCGGGCGATTCGCTGTTCAAAGGTAGGAAAGCGCATTTTTATGAATATATGTCATCCCTGCATTACTAGCCCCTTCGCTCAGTGTGTGCTACGGTAACTGTCGACCCTAAAACATAAATACCTTTGAGTTTTCTCCAATGAATCTGTGCTTTCCATGCCGAGTCCTGTTGATTTGTACGTTGTGTCGCCATTTTTTTGCGATGGCTTGTGAGCATATGAGCAACAATATCTAAGGGGCGGGGTTAACTGGGCAATCTCGGAACTATGCATTGCAAACTCCCAGTCGAGCTTAAATACATCCAACATGGCGGATGAGTATTGTGCACGTCATGGACGTTGTACACGTGCGTTTTCCATTCATTCCATTGTACGTCGCGATATTTATTATTTTGATGCACTTGTTTGTTGGTTATTTCTTTACTCACATACGCGCTGCGAGCATGCGCATTCCTAGTTGTGAACAATTGCGGACCAATTTCGAACTGGAATTAAATTCGACACGGCAGAAGCACGACGTTTGAAGCCAAGCCGTGCTAGTGCCGCACTAAATTGAGTTAGCATGGCAGACCCTGTCGAGCTAAATTTCTCTGCCGTGCCGAATTCATTTTGCCGAGCCAAATGGCTTCAAACGTCGTGCTTGTGCCGTGTCGAATTAAAAAAAAATCAAGTTGAATTTAATTTGACACGGCATAAGCGCGACATTTGAAGCAGGCCTAAGTCAGCTTAGTACCTCATCTGTGTTCTAAGAAAACAATGAAAATGTGTCCATGCTTTCAACCAAGCACAGGATGAGAGAAAAATCATGGGGCTATTGTGATTCAAACTTGGGACCTCTGACTCACTGGGCAGATGCTCTACCAGCTAAAGCCCTTTTCACACGAGGCCAAAAAACTCGCAAGGCTTTAGATATTTTCTCATGCTTGAGAATATTTTACAAAAGTGCCATCGTGTGAAAGGACACCCATGCTTGACAGTTTTTTTTTCTGGCCAAATGGTTGATTAAAATGTTTAGACATTGCAAATCTTACAAGCTTTAAAGATAGTATACATGATTGGTAAACTGTTACAAATAGTTTTACCCCCCTGTGTGATTGAACATATGCATGATTAAAGCCAACCTGAGCAAAAACCTGCTCCGTACTTTGTCTAACTTTTGAGGAAACAGTCAAAAAAGGGTTTGCAGTCATTTCGCCCCAAAACCACTTCGCCCTGAACCATTTCGCCCTGAACCAAGGCCTGTGCACGAATTGGTTTTGGGGCGAAGTGGCATTTGGGCGATGTAGTGTTTGGATGAAGTGATTTGGGGCAAAATGGCACTTGGGCGAAATGGTTTTGGGGCGAATTTAATTTTCGTCTCATGGCACAAAAACTAATTGTTTTACTCATTTCTCAAAGACTATAGCACTTCAGACAAAACTATTTCAGGGGAATTTGTCTACGGTCATCATGTTTATATTGTGTAAGTTAGGCGTAAATCTGTGAACATTTCTGATTTTCGAGATTACCAATGATGTATACTGCCTTAAGGAAGTTTGAGATTTGAGTTTTTTCATTTCAGAGTGAACGATCACAGGCCACATATCTCCATGGCTACATTGGACTGTCGTTCTTAACCGCTATGTGCCAACTCTTAGGACAGGTTGCTGTGGTCGCGTGTTTCCTGACAGCTGCCAGACGCCTTCATCAAAACATGCTACGCAATATCATACGGGCACCAATAAGGTCAGAAAGATGGCAACCTCATTGGGTCGAGTCACTGGTTTACTCTTCCAAAGAAACAAGTCCAATTTTGTTTAAATGTCAATTCTTGACCACTGGAACTGGGCACTAATGTGAATTTATGGGTAACAAGGCACTGATCGACCAATCACGTTGTAATCACTTTCAAGGCTGTTCCACTTCAGTGTTTTCCTCCAGGTCCAATTCTCACATATCACCATTTACCTTGTTTACATGGTAAAAGATATATACTTGGCGATCGTCCCGGGTGCGGTGCGTCAGCTCGGAGGGCCGTTGCATTGCCTGTCACTGCGTGGTTGCTGTTTTTCATGTCATGTTTTGCTGTGCGTGCAGCTGGGTGACCTGTAGCTGATTTCACGAAAATTTACGCAATTGCGCAAGTCCACTTACGCAATTAATTATTGCACAACATTTGGATATGGCGCAACTCGCCGACTTACGCCATAAAATGTGGCGTAACTTGCGCAATGGTTTTTGGTGGCGTAAGTTGGAAAAATGTGTCGTAGGACAGTGAAAAATGGCGATAATGCAGCTCGCTACACGTGCTTATTTACCGCATCGTCAACGAATTGAACCCCGGCCTTCTGTTAGTAGAAGACGGCCTTTTATCATAGTGAAATCTGCGACGCGACGCATGATGACCGAGTGACATGAGCGATGGCAGCCATGATGACAGTGCAAAATTTGTGAAAAACAACAACGTATGTTTTATGTATGACTATTTTATCAAGGGCAAGCATCAAATAGTCATTGATAAACTAGAAATTATCCTCGTCCTAGAAGTTACAAGTGCTAAAGTGAAAAAATGAACGTTGCGCAGCGAAGGAGAGTTTCGTGAAATCGATCTTGCGCAAGTTGCGCAATTTTTCGTGAAATTGGCTGCTGACCTCTGAATGTTTTTCTTCCGGTGTCGAAAGGTCTGATGAAACTTCTGGCCAATCGCAAGCTCCGCGGCCGCGTTGGTTCCTGGCATTGCTTCTTGCTGCAAGACCGCCTGGGCGGGCACTCTGTCTCAGCCAACCGTTGAATGCAGAGCTTTGGATTGTTTCAGACCTTGATTGTTTATTTGAGTCCGAGTATAAATGAAATGTGGCATATTCTGATTCTGGGAGAATCTTGCGATTAAGGCCTAGAGCTCTAAGAAAACCCATTTTGTTGGGTTATCAACCCGATTAAACCTGCATGGGATAAGCTGGTGACTGCATCTCCCATACAGCCCCAGAAGTGCAGAAGGCAGGGTGTGCCTCTGTGGCTCTTATGGAGGCTGGTGCAGTCAGCCTTGCCACAAGAGGTGGCTGATTGATAAAATGTGTTACCTCTTTCAGCCTCCTCAATCTTGCATTTTTTTAAGCATATAATACCAGCGAGAAGCAATAAGGATGATTTTAACTGGTTTTTGCTGAGCGCAGTTTTAATATGCACTGCAGTATTTCCTGAAATTAGTCCCTGTGCTTTCAAAATGCCCCTTTTTCATTTGCCTTAGGAAATTTGTTTACAAAAATTAAGTACGATTATGGCTAAAATTTATGCCAACGTGGTGCAGTACAAGGTATCCGCTCGTGTAGTTATTTCATTCATGTGGGTAAACAGTATAAGGCCCGCTTCAAACGTCGCGCTTATGCCGTGTCGAATTAAATTCAACTGTATTTTTTAAATTCGACACGGTGCTAGCACGACGTTTGAAGCCATTTGGCTCCGCAAAATGAATTCGACACGGCATAAAAATATAGCTCGACAGGGTCTGCCGTGCTAACTCAATTTAGTGCGGCACAAGCACGGCTTGGCTTCAAACGTCGTGCTTCTGCCATATCGATTTTTAATTCCAGTTCGAAGTTGGTCCGCAATTTTGTTCACAACTAGGAATGCGCATGCTCTCAGCGCGTATGTGAGTAAAGAAATAACCAACAAACAAGTGCATCAAAATAATAAAATGGCGACGTACAATAGACAGAATGGAAAACGCACGTGTACAACGTCCATGACGTGCACAATACTCATCCGCCATGTTGGATGTAGTTAAGCTCGACTGGGAGTTTGCAATTAAGTTCGACGTTTGAACCCACTGCCGTGCTTACACCGTACCAACGTCGTGCCAAGTTGAATTTAATTTGACGCGGCGTTTGAAGCGGGCCTAAGTGTCTTAAGATTTCTCTAGCTGCTGTGGTTTTTTTTTTATCAATTCATTGCAGATTCTTTGACACTAATCTGACTGGAAGGATTTTGAACCGCTTTTCCAATGACACCTCAACCATTGACTTGGTGAGATTAAGACTGGCCACCCACGCCTTTATTCCTAGTCATGTGTATACGAATCAATTTCTTCTTTTATGCACTAGAAGCACAGCAGTTATGGCGGACACATACACTGCATGTTTTGTATAGATTTTACACTGTAGCATTGTTAGCAATGTTGTGAACAGCAGCATGCATTTTGTTTGCACCAACAGCAGCACAAAATGTACAGGTTGTGCCCGAAGTACAAAAGCTAATGACTGTGTCCTAAGTTACTGGATTTGTGTATACTTTTTGCATAAATCAGTAGTTATATAATATTGGATGGCTTTGTATGTGATATGAGAATATACCGCACAAGTCATGAAAATACGGAACGAGCCGAAGGCGAGTTTGGTATTTTTATGACTCATGCGGTATATTCTAAAAAACTGTCGTTAGCGCATGCGTCCCTTTTAACCCTGCGCGTCAAAAGTTTCTTCTTTTTTTGTGTGTGTTTGCCTGTTGGCTTCATGTCGACTTTATTGCTTGGAATCCACTTACCAAAAAAAAAAATAATAAAAAATAATAGCTGCATTACTGCATCGTTTTGGGAGACTTCAACTTACGCTAAACATATTATTTTTTTTTTGGCCTAAAGACCGGCCATGTGATGTGCAGTCGACCAATGGGACTGGATAAACTGTGTTGTGAATACTAGATATCTTGTTTGTTTTTTTCTTGATTTTTGGTTTTCCAGGTTAAATATCCCCGTTTTAATGTGTTTTTTAAAAATGATTTTTCCTTGTAGTTGCTGTCTGTGGTCTTCAATGAATGGCTCATAACATTAATGCAGTCTGTATCATCAGTAATAGTCGTAGCCATAGTGCTACCATTCTTTCTCATCTTCACAATTCCCATCATTATTGCCTTATTCTTCCTTCAAAGATACTACCTTGCAACATCAAGGTAAGAATATAATAATCACTGTCTTAAAGGCAGTATACATCATTGGTAATCTCGAAAATCAGAAATGTTCACAGATTTACGCCTAACTTACACAATATAAACATGATGACCGTAGAAAACATCCCCTGAAATGGTTTTGTCTGAAGTGCTATAGTCTTTGAGAAATGAGTAAAACAATTAGTTTTCGTCTCATGAGACGAAAATTCAATTCGCCCCAAAACCATTTCGCCCAAGTGCCATTTCCCCCAAACCACTTCGCCCGAGTGCCATTTCGCCCCAAATTACTTCGTCCAAAGACTACATCGCCCAAATGCTACTTTGCCCCAAAACCACTTCGTGCACAGGCCGTGGTTCAGGGCGAAATGGTTCAGGGCGAAGTGATTTTGGGGCGAAATGACTGCAAACTCTTTTTTGAGTGTTTTCTCAAAAGTTAGACGAAGTACGGAGCTGGTTTTTGCTCAGGTTGGTTTTAATCATGCATATCTTCAATCACACAGGGGGATAAAACTATTTGTAACAGTTTACCAATCATGTATACTATCTTTAACCCTTCGGAGCCTCAAAGGGGAGCTTCCGAAAGGCACATTATTGTATTTGTTTTATTACTAAAAAACCTATGCCCCAATTCCGCTCAAACTTCATGTAATCCTTAGACGATTACACTAGTCTGTGCCCCTGTAGTCACCTTTAATGTTGCGTTCACTTACCGGTCAGGTCCACCCTGGTAAATCTTGGCCTCAAGCCCAGGCCCATTGATTTTCCCAAGCCCATGTGTTCTTTATGCATGCTCTGTTCTTTATTATGCTCTGTGAGTAATACCCTTTTGCCTCTGTGCGTAAAAGCAGCTATCGATCATCCCATAGCGCGGGCCCAGTAAACAGCTGTGTCTTGATGAGGGGACCTCTATTTAGGCCACAGTGTTATTATATGCATACAGTGCCTTAAAATTGCCTACCGGAGCCTCCGTGCTATTTTTTTTAGTGGTGCTTCTCCAAGGGTTAAGCTAGCCTTCCACTGTGTGATTTCTTACGGTTTAGTTAAGATTTGTTGAGATACCGTACACCTAAGACCCCTGGGGTGGATTGCAAAAATATATCGTGTCTTTTTATATTTTTACTATCAGGGAACTTCAGCGAATAGAGAGCACAAATAAATCACCAGTTCTTGCTAGTTTCACCGAGACATTGGGTGGTCTTTCAACTATTCGTGCATACAGGTGATATTATATACCACATACAGTTGAAGTCATGCAGAAATATAAATGCAACTGTATATGCAACCATTTTTGTAACAGTCTTTACTAAATTCTTGATTTTGTGGAATTCCTCACATGCATGCAGTACTTAAAACATAGCTTGCACACCTTGTAATGGTTCGGGTAGTCCTGTTTACCATTTTGGGTGATGATAGTAGTGGTGTATTTATACTTCCGACTTCAACTGTACATTGATTAGTTAAACCATTTCCGTGCGCAAGTGAAAGGTCACTGCAATTGAAAGGTCAAACTATTGTTTGATCTTTCACGTCATAAGTCAAATGATAGTACATTTTTATGTACTATTTCCCCCACTGTATTAATTCAGTGCATGCGCGTGTACATGCAAGCAAGCACGCACGAACATTCACACACACGCACCGTATGCAAACAGCCACGCAGTATAATATGTATGTGCGGACACAAAACCGTTTTTATAACTCACACGAAACTCAAAGGGTAAGCCTGAATAATTTGTGAAAAATGTAGGATGACAAGGATCTACTTGGGCGTTATATAAAACAAATAATAAATGTTTTAATTCGTGCAATGGAAGGAATATTTTCATTCAGTGAAAGAATATTCCATTCAACGAGGTGAAGCCGAGTTGAATGGAACATTCCATCTTTCACCTCACGAAAATATTCCTCCCATTGCACTCATAAACATTCATTATTTGTTTGCAGCCTGTTTACACTCGATTCGCCTTTGCCGAATCGAACTCCGCAATTTCTAAAAAGGGGAGTTGAAGCTGGGTAGGCACTAAGTGTAAACGCAAAAGGTGAATTGAAAAAGGCGGATCAGACCCGGGTCCGATTCGCCTTTTTCAAGTCACCTTTGGGGTAGGGTTGAACCCTGCAATCGTCAAGGTCGCTTGTAGTGTAAACGCTACCCGAATACAGATTCGGCAATTTGAGTGTCCTTGGGGCGGTGCCCGCAGTGTAGTAGATTTAATTGACCAATCTGACACCAGTGCAGCAACACCTAACAGCTCACGCATGCGCTGCAGGTACATTTAGTGGTGACTTTTGCGGTTTCTGAAGGCGAGTTGAAGCGATTTGGGGTGTAGTGTAAACGCGGCAAATGTTCAGTTTTGTGTTCGCAATAAAAATGCTGGGTCTGTATCCACCTTTGCCGGTTCGAGTGTAAACACGGTGATAATCATGTCCTGAAATACCAATGGTTGGACCCAACACATGAGGTATATAAAACAAATATTGACTGCTCTTGATTCGGGTGATGGAGTATTAAACTATTGCCCCTCGGTGATCTTGAGACGGTAGCCTGTCTAATAAACATTACAAGATGAGGATATAAATATTTCAATAAAGTAAGTAATGTTCCTTTCCCTTTTCAGATGCGAACAGCATTTCTATGACCGCATACTGGTGCTCATTGATCGCAGCACAACAGCATTTCTGTATCTGATGTTGGCTTCAAGGTGGCTGGAATTGCGATTGGTTAGTAACATTTAAGTCATCATCCTTTAATTAATGTTGTTTTATGGAAACTTGACTCGCAAATTGCATTTGGCAGAAAACATAGGACATGTTTAGACACCCACAAACAGTGGTTTAACTTTGGTACAGCTGAAAATGGTTGATCTATTAAAGTTTATCTATTCGCTGGCAGAACCGTAACTATGGTTACTAGTTCACACTCACGTTTTACATCCATTGTGTTTGTGCACAGCATATTTTACTATTATTCTTTTAGAAGAAAATATTTAAAAATAAGGACCATAATGACTTGCAATGGTTTGCTTATACCTACTCTTACAGCGATACGCTACCATACCGATTATTTTGTGATGTTTGTAACAGAAAAAATCAACAGAAAATATTTCCCTTGTGGCTTCTGTGCAAAACGAATAGAGAAACGCGTTGCCATGCAAGTAGCGTGAACCTTTGTCAAAGAAGTTAGCGCGTCCGCGCGGAAATTGACGTCACACTCTGCCAGCGAATAGATACATTTTAGCACCATAAATGGTCAAACTCCTTTACCCATATACATATACTGCTGCTGTTGTGCGGTCTACAGATAGTTTTATGTTTATACGAATAGAGTTTGTTTATGCGAATAGAGTTTGGCTATGCAGTTAAGGCACGTTTTCAGTTGCTTACCGTTAACAATGCCTATAAAATAGCAACTCAATGAATGAAATTGGGCCTGTGTCATGTTTGAAAGCTTAGTTTTGCATTTAGAAAACCCTATAACGACTACAAAGTTAGACCTTTTGCAGTCTTTATATGGTGTTTAAACATTGTCGTAGTTGTGTATAAGTCCTTTATTTGCATTTTTTTCCCCAGGAATTTATAGGTTCCTTGTTTTATTTTCTTGCAACCACGTCAACACTAATCGGTGTCTACGTGCTGGGGATTGACGCAAGTCTAGTTGGATTGAGTGCTACATATGCTCTGCAGGTAAAACATGTCTTAGGCGCGTGGTCAAAATAGAAACGGTTCAAATCGTTTCTCTGTTGACAGAAAATCGCGTGCCGGTTTGAAGGGAACCGTTTCCAACTTGCTGGTTTGGTCGATGATTGACAGGTTTACAACTAGCCGCCTACGCGAAGGGAACAAAAGGCTGCTACTGGCCAACGACTTCAAAGGGAGCCGCCCGAGCCTCCAGCCGGGTGCAACTCGGGGCATGAATGGGTTGTGGTTAATAATAATAATAATAATAACTAGAGGTATGACGTTTGTTGTTACAAACGCCAGGTGATCGGGCTAAATGAACATTTTGTGATGAATTTCAGACGTTGTTATCACCTGTGGAATGGCAAAAATGGAAGTTCAGCAGCCGATTTCACGAAACTTTACGCAATTACGCAAGTCCACTTACGCCATTACTTGCGCAATAACTTATGGCGTAAGTGGACTTGCGCAATTGCGTAAAGTTTCGTGAAATCGGCTGCTGTATACACTAATCCGGTAACTAATATCTCCTCCTTGCATATCCGCCATAGCTGGGGGGTTGATAGCTTGCACCGTTTTGAGATATGAATTGTTGAAATAATAACCTTTTAAATCTTGTAATGTGACACCTGTGACGACATCATGACGTCACAATTTTGTGCACAAATTGTTGAACAATATGTTGAACATCAAGTTCTTAAATGTGGCGAAGGAATCATACCAATATCTGTTGTAGTTTTCAAGATACAGCATTTTAAAACATCTCAGCTCCAAATTTGCGTGATTTGACACCACATTACGTAACCACCGTCCATGTAATGACGTCACCAATGGTATAGTCAAAAGGTCCACATGTGTGAAAACATTTCGTTCCGTAGAAATATGGTCAAATTCACTACCACTTTGAATCTATTTGCATTCAAAATGCTAAAAAGTTGCACATTTTCGAACAACTTCCGGTTTGGACCGGAAGTAGGCGTCACACAGGGGTCATGACATCGTATGATTTGTTCAGTTCATTTAGACTTATCATGTTGTGAAAGAATTGTTAAAGTATCTATTAGGGTTCTTGAGATATGAATTTTGAAAACAATAACCTTTGAATTTTTGTAATTTGACACCTGATGACGTCATTATTACGTCACACTTGATGCCATCATGATACTATACATGCTGGTGAAAGTCTGCCGTAGGGCCTATGTCTGTATCTAATTTACTAACGATTCAGCTTGGTTTGATGGGCATTGTTACTGGTAAGTGTAAAAACTGAGATTTCCGTTTTCGTTGAACTTTGACCTCCAATTGACCCCAGAAGGAAGGGTCAGATGAAAATGCCCACACAAAGAAAGTTGTAGCACAGAATGTCATCTATAAACCTGCTAAATACGAAGATCCTGGGTCACGTGGTTTTCGAGACGGAAGCATTTTAAAATATGCATATTTTGGTTTTTTGGGAGGTGTAATTTGATACTTGATGACGTCACGATGACGTCACGCTTGATGCCATCATAATATTAAACACGCTGGTGAAAGTCTGCTATAGGACCTATGCCTGTACTTAGTTTCTTAAAGATTCAGCTTGGTTTGATGGGCATTGTTGCTCAATAAGTGCAAAAATTGAGATTTTCGTTTTCGTTGAACTTTGACCTCAGATTGACCCCATAAGGAAGGGTCAGATGAAAATGCCCACACGAAGAAAATTGTAGGCCATGATCTGATATATAAGCCTGTCAAATACGAAGATCATGGATCACTTGGTTTTCCAGACGGAAGCATTTTAAAACATGCATATTTTGGTCATTTTTGGTTTGTAATTTGATACCTAATGACGTCACAATGACGTCACACTTGTATGCACATCTTCACATTGGGGTTGATGTTCCTACCAAGTTTTAAGTTAATTGAACCGTTTTGAAGAAAACCTCTGGAAACGTTTGAGTGGAAGAAGAAAAAAAAAAAAAAAAAAAGACAAAGAAATCGTACGAGAGTAATAGGTGATCGGGCTGTTGGCCCGATCACCTAATAATAGGCAGTTCTTATATAGCGCATTTCAGAACCAACGGAACTCTCAATGCGCTTTCTGCATTATTACCCTTGGTCATTGGGCTCAGTAGTATCAATCCTTAATCCTTCTCAACTCCCTGGGGAGCATGCAGTCCCGTGCAGCTTACGAGCACAGGGACTAATCAAACACATCAGCTTTCACTACCCTCACAGGTACCCATTTCCTCCTGGGTAGAGAGAGACAATTCGTGGCAAGGTGCCTTGCCCAAGGGCACACGCACCATGGACGAGCCGGAGTGGGATTCGAACCCACGATCTGTAGATTCACCACGGTCTTGGATTCAACACGCCACACCGCTCGGCCATGCTGCCCCACAATAAACACCCTTGTGTTAAACACCCTTGTGTTAAACACCCTTGTGTTAAACACCCTTGTGTTAAACACCCTTGTTCGGGCGGTCACGTGATAAACAGTGGCAGCGAGTCAGCTAGGAGTAGTCCACAATGGCCCGTAATCCGATAAGCTCTCTATTGTTTAGCGAACGTGGGCCGGGTTGAACATTGCCAATTATCTATTGTCTGGCCAGACAAGTTGAATGGTTTGCTTGTTCACTGAAAACCGTGCAACGTTGTATTGTTTATGTACCGTTTCCCGGTATACAGACCGTTTCTATTTTGACCTAGCTGGTACATGTATGGTGCCTAATTACCATTGAAATAAAAGAACCAAACTTGGGATGAGAGAAACATTATAAAGCCCTCAACAGGATTTGAACCCAAAACCTCTGACTCACCAGATGCTCTACCAACTGAGCTATGAGGCACAGTAGTATACTCCGTTAAGTTTTCCCCAAGACTTCTGACACATCAGGCAGATGTTCTACCAGCTTAAGTGTACCACTATGCCATATAGCTTAGCTGGTAGAGCACCTGCCCGGTGAGTCAGAGATCTTGGTTTCGAATCCTGATAAGGCCCTTACAACTTTACTACAGTAACTGTACTTCCCAATACCACCCTGCCTTTTATTCCCTATTGATTGCTTTCCGTGACGTAGAACATCCGGGAATGTTTGGTGGTCAACGGTCATGCGCGTACACGCGCGAGCCAATAGACGCCAATGAACACGCGTAAAAAATACTCACCAGCATATTTTCATTCAAAGATGCCGCACACGTGCGCTGCGATATGTTTAAATTATTGAGCATGCACTCGGCTTGTAAAAACAAAAGTGCTTCTACTTGATCGCGATTTTTAACCTGAAGAAATACGTTTTTATATTTATCGATACAACAGCCATGACGCAACAACATAAAGCAAGGTTAAGCAACAGAGGTAAGTGCAACCAATGTGATTTTCTTGCTCTTTTTGCCGGTTATCACTCGGGCCACGTGGGTCATGAAAAATGACAACCAAAATGGTGGATGGAAGGCGTGACGTCACCGAAAAGCAATAAATACTGCCCAAAACTGGATATTGTAAAGTCCATTATTTGTTATAAGTTAATAATAATATAAGTGACTTTAGTTGAATCATAACAATTCAAAATGTTTCTGGATTTTTTTCTTCAGTTGTCAACTTATCTGGGCTATTTAGTAAAAAGCTGGTCTCGGACAGAGCAGCATATGAATTCAGTGGAACGAGTTCAGTATTACACTGATGTGGACACGGAAGACTACAGAGGTATTCCAATGACCTTTATCACGGTGTGTCTATCTTTGTCTATAGTCCCTATAGTACGTGTCAGGCACAATCAGTGCGTCTGTGCGACCATGTGATAGCGTGTGTAATCTGTTGTTCGAAAAAAATCACTGCCTGCGCTGCACGTTTTCTTGATTGCTCTACGCATTTGTCATTGTAATACACAATGAAAAATTTCAACATGGGGCCAAACTATTTTTCTTGCAAGCCTCAATTTGTTTGTTTATTTTAATACATGTAGGGGAAAAGGGAAGATGTCCGCACCGTGATGAAAGTCTATTGCAAGACCACATATTTTAAGTTGGACTTGTTCAATAGTGATTCTCAGTAAGAGGAAATGTGCCACAAACCCTCAGACAAACTCATTTGAGTATACGTGTACGAAACTGAGGGTTTTTGACATACCACGATTATACACTTCCATGACGGATTCTTGAAGAACATGTTTAAAATCAAGCAACTTGAATATGTGAAGCATATACAAGCATTACAATTCCAGAAATTAAGATGTACATTTCAGAGACTTTAAGGGCTTGTAATATGCTTCATGCATTCAAGTTGTTTGATTTTAAACACAATTCCTGAAAAACTGATTGCATGCGGCCATTCTCAGTAATCTTTTACTTATGAAACTATTTTTACCATTCAACTCATAAATATTCATTATTTGTTTTATATGTGACCTGCTCTGCAAAAAAGGGTATTAAGTCGTGCTGACTAGTATTCTTTTTGCGACCATAAAAAGAAATCCACGGCAAATCCACGCTCAATAAAATACCAAAACACAATGGAAATTCCTGGCGGTGCCCAGATACCGCCTGGAATGTCTGTGTTCCCCCTGGAATGTCTGCGTTACGCCTGGAATTTCTTTTGTGTTTAGGTATATTAATGAGCGTAGAAATGCCACAGATTTCTTCTTATGGTCGCAAACAGAATACTAGCCAGCGCGACTTAATACCCTTTTTTGCAGAGCGGGTCACATATAATGTCCAAGTCGATCTTTGTCATTTGATTGGAGAACATCTGACAATCAGCAAATCCGATTCATCACAGAAAAGAGATTTTCAAATCTCTTTTCAATGGTAAAAAGATAATTTGCATGTATAACCAACCAGTCAAAGTTTTCACCAAGCAACTACATAATTTTACTGCATTTAACAATCATAATTGTTGCCATTTTCTCCTTGGCAGGTGTTCAACCTGTTGATAATTGGCCCCAGCGAGGAGATATAAAAATCAACAATATTTCAGTCCGATATGCGGAGGGTCTGGATGCTGTCTTAAGGGATGTGACCGTTAACATCAATGGTGGCGAAAAGGTAAATTGGGTAAATTCCTCTCCCCGTAACAGACTGCTCTTCAATAATTACCAGTTTATTTCACATGCTTCGTCTTATGTCTTGGGCATTACCAAGTCTATGTGCGGTACCGTGTGGGGTACCGTGTGGGGTACCGTGTGGGGTACCGTGGCCGAGCGGTTTAGGTCATTGACTCGCAATCATAGGTGAAAACTTGGGGTTGCAGATTCGAACCTCCCCACGGCTACGGTACCTGTGCCCTTGGGCAAGGCACTCAACCACACTTGCTCCATCCTTCGGAAGGGATGTAAAGCCGTTGGTCCAGTGTGTTAGGTAATGGAAACGCACTCTAAAGATCCCAGAGCATTCTTTCGTGAAGAGCAAGGGGGATCATTCCCGGTGTCTCTGGCCATTTCTAATTCTAATTCTTCATGGGTTTCCTCACGCTTGCGAGTGACAGTGCAATGAGCACTATTGAGGAATCCTTGGTATGAATACCAGAAAGAAATAATAATAATAATAATAAAGGCTCGAAATAATTTTTTTTCAGGCTGGAGCAATTTTGCTAATCATTGGTTTCATTTCAATAGCGCAATTCTGGAAATTGAGGAGCACTTATTTCCTACTAGAAATACGGTGCGATTGGCAGACAGAGAGTGGCAGCCCGCCCGGGAGGCTTGACGCGACACGGCCACCGCCGGCCGGTCATTGCCGGTAGTTGGTGACCATTCCACACGAAATATTCTCATTTCTCAAATACATTTTTGCACATTATCCATGGGAGTTGACGATATTTTCCATAAAAATGACGATCAAGCAAAACACGGTCGCTGCGATGCACGAAAAAAAACGATCACAAAAATTACTTTCGCAGTTTTGCTAGGCAATCAAAGTTTATGGTTCGCAAACTGCTGTTTTTGCATCGCAAACTGCGATGCGATACCGCTTATTTCGAGCACTGATGTGCACCAACAAATTTCATTCTGTGATGGTCATTTTAGAAATATATTATCATGTGTGTCCCACGCATAATGCTCTTTGCATCAGCTGAAGAGTGCCCATGCATAACACCAATTTTGCTGATTTGTCACTTTGATAAATCTATTAACTGAAACTATTAAAGGAGCGTGTCAATATCACATTTTTAAGCCCATTTTTCCCATGGGTGTTGACATTTTGTTACCATATCATTTGTTACATTTTTCTCATTACCATTCTGAAATTTCGCAAACTAAACTCAATCGTTATATTTTCAAGAATATTGTCAAAAAAACCAACTGATTTAAATAATAATTTTATCCGGTTTCATAAAACAGCGCAGTGATTACACCAACCTTTTTGCTTCCACATCCAAATTGGAGATTGCAAATTTCCTGTTTTCTTCTCATGGATAGTATTTTGGGGAGGTATTTTTTTATGATTGTTAGGTTAAAACAAAATTCAAAAATCATTTTTTTCTGGAAAAATCTGAACACGCTTTTTTAATGACCGTTATAATATTGCCACTTCTCAAAAGCTATGGTGTACACTGGTTCAAAATCTGCAGAGATATGGTTATTTCAGATCACTGGAAACAGATATTTCATGTTTCCTTTGAAATTGGACATATGTAACATGCCAATTTTAATTTGTAGTCCAAAGAAATTGTCTGTGATTTGGAAATATCATGACAATGACAACGACCCCTTATTTAATTTTGTAATTTGTTGTGTACCTCTAGGTTGGCATTTGTGGACGAACTGGAAGTGGCAAGACCTCATTGACTTTATCAATGCTCAGATTCGTCGACATCTTCAAAGGTGAGTTAAAGCCCTAGTGTATCGTTTGCATGGTGAAACCTTTTACAAATTCCTTGATTAAGGGCATAAATTGCAGCTACATAGATGCAGCAATGCTTCAGAAAACCTTCAAAATCCATGCATAATTTTGTATTAAGTGAAAGGTAAAAAAGTGTGTGCTCACACATTTTTTTTTTAAGCACCCCACTTTTTGGTTGAAAAAAAAAACCCAGTCAATCCGAGATTGGGAATTTTCAGCACACAGAAGCTTTATGCAGTCATGCTTATTAAACATGTTATGTGAATATTTTGATGTCAATTTAATTACAAAAGAATTTTTGTGGGGTTTTTTTGTGCTCGGTATAAATTCATGTGGTCTTTGTTACCCCATCAACATTTTCTTGTCAACTCATGAAGTAAAATTTGAAAACTATGATTATTACTGATTTTACTTCAAAGGTGGTATTTTTATTGACGACGTTGACATCCAGTCAGTGCCACTGAGTGTGCTAAGAAGCCGGATATCAATCATTCCACAGGAACCACTGCTCTTTACAGGATCAGTCAGGTATAACATCCAATCAGTATTTTATTTTAGGGTTTATTCAACTTTGCATGGTGCTCATTGGCACATCATGAGGCACAAATAGATACATGACCTGGAATGATATGTTTTAGTTTAACCAGTTAACATCGGGATTATTTCAAACATTGCTGTACGAAGGCACAGGTTTATGTTTAGTTGAAGAACTCATTATTCTGCTTTGGCGTGCCATAGTATGGACGCAGTAATGGCGGATATGATAGTTGTTGACGTTACACGTATGGCACGCCAAAGCAGAAATAAATCAACACTGATAACTTTTTGTTAACTAATCCTTTTTTTAACCCCTTCCCTTATCCTTTTTTCAAATGCTAAGACAACTCGTCTGCGGACCTCGGCAAGTCCACACAGTTACGGTGCTACCTGGTTTATGCGGACCTCTTTTGTCCGAAAGTTCGCGTAGTGTATGTAATGCTCATACACATGGAGATGACGCCATTTGTAACATTTTGCTAATTCTGTAATCTTCCTTTAATGATCTGATCTTATCTGATCCTGGTATTATCTTTTTCAGATATAATCTGGATCCTGAGAATCAGCTGCAAGATGCTGAGTTGTGGAATGCACTTGAACAAGCTCAGCTCAAGGAGGTTGTGTCACAGCTAGAGGGGGCCTTAGGTAAGAGACAACCCACCAATTTCCTTGATTTGATCCAACCAATTTGATACCATTTGAAATCTGCAACTTTTTGCAAAAAAAGTACCACGGAGAGGTACTGGAGAAATAATAAAGGAAAATTGTGAAACTGAAGACGAATTTGTACTGGTACATCTTGTACACTCGACCAAAAACGTTCCGTCACCAGTAAGACATTTGTAGATATTTATTATGAAATTGGATTTAATGTAGGAAAATAATATATCAAATTTTAGCTGAATATATCACTCAAAGGAATAGAGCTCAACGGAGTCCATGGTGGCAAGCTTCACGGAATAGGAATGCAACAAAGGAGTGTGGGGTCAGAATGAAAAACACAAAAAAAAAACGATGTCAACTTTATTGCACTCAAGCAAGGGGAGTTACAGTTCAGTATTTTGCTTCCACCATACCTAATGCAATGGCACGATTCAGATTGGACATTTAACCATTTTGATTTGGATGTTTTTGACAAGACATTGATAAATCCAAACTCACTTAAAAATTTCCTAATTGTCTACACACAAATTGCCCAAATCACAAGTTGCATTGTTCTTTGGTGTTTTTCATTCTGACCCCACACTCCTTTGTTGCATTCCTGTTCAGTGAAGCTTGCCATCATGATCTCTCTTGAGCTCTATTCCTTTTTGGGGAAATGTTCAGCTAAAATTTGATATATTATTTTTCTACATTAAATCCAATTTAATAATAAATATCTATAAATGTGTTACTTGTGACAGAACTGTTTTGGTCGAGTGTACATCCAAAAAAATCCACTCTTTACAAATGACTTTCTGAAATATTGGTACGTCCCAGTTAACCTTAAGTTGTGTTGGGGCTGCATGCGTGTTGCACCCTCTGTTCCATTTACGTTTTGTAATATGTCTTTGGCTCAGAAACACCATCTGATAGGAATATGCCAGGCAATTCTGTTGATGTTTGTTTATAGTCTAGATGGGTATGCCATTTTCAACCTTAATTTGCAAAACTAATTCAACACCGAAAGAGAGGTCCTGCTCATTTTGGTAAGGGCTGACGAAAAGTGACTTGATTGGAATCCATCCTGGAGGTGATTTCAATCAATTGCAAGTAATTAATCAATACCCACCGTGTACATTTGCAAAAATTATTATTTTTTTACAAAAATCTTTTTCTCAGATTCACCCATTAAAGATGGCGGGGAGAATTTCAGCGTTGGTCAGCGCCAGCTTTTCTGCTTGGCTCGAGCTTTCCTCAGGAAAACTCAAATTCTCATCATGGACGAGCCCACAGCTTCTGTGGATATGGAAACGGTAAGCCACATTATGTTGTCATGTAATCCATCTCTCGATTAAAGGCACAGGATCGTCAGCAATGCTCGCGCCAAATTCGTGCCACGAAATACGCAGCCCCATAACAAAGGCATGGGGCTGCGTATTTCGTGGCCATTCGTTAAAAAAAGGAAATGGGCAGGTATGAACGTAAAAATAGAGTGATGAAAGACATCACTCGGCAAGTATTAAACACCATGGTGTTTTGCTTCTACCCCAAAATTTGGCATCGAAGCGTATTTTTGCTTTCACAAAATTCTGAGTTATGACCCATCTGAACTGATTTAAAACAGAACAATTCCAGGTTGGTTTCAGGTCAGGTATCAGGTATAGTCTCAATCAACAGCGTTGCTAGACCATTTTTAAGGGGGGTTGCGGGGGGGGGGGGGGACACTGAAAATTTGCCGACGGCAGCCAGGCCTTAGCAGAGTCGCTGGGGGGGGGAGGGGGGGTTGCTGGTGATCGGGTGAGCGCCCTCGCAGGACAACACGTGCCTACATAAGGGTCATTCTATAAATTTGGGGTCCACTTTTTCTGTCCCCGTTACATCTGACATCTTGTAAAATGTTGTATTTTGTAAATTCAGGACATATTCTTTAAATGCCTTCTATTTCAAAGAGTGATTACATAAAATACAATTCATAAAAATATGGTTTGAAGGCATTTTTAATGATACTTGTATGGCAAATAGCAGTATGTCAGGTGTAACAGGGACAGAAAAATGTCACACGTTGGACCCCAAATTTATAGAATGACCCATAATACAATGTACAGTACCATAACAGCATTGCCGATATAGGCGTGGCGTTTTAATGAGCGGTGCTGTATCACTTTCATTCCTTAAGTTATTCATTTTTTTGCAGACACCACCATGAATATGCTGACAGTACCATGATTTTGCCGAGCGATGCTGCTGGTCTCAATTACTCCAGTGAAATGCTTAAAGCTAGATCTCCCACATTATAATTGTGAAGAAATTAAACTTTGTGATGCATTTTGTGTATGCTGAAAGTTAACACTACAAAGTATTTGCCCACCTTCCACTCCTGGTTTTAGAAGGGGAAAAATGATTGTTGATCAATTTTCTGTTTCAGGACAAGATACTACAGGGCGTTGTAGCCAAGGCATTTGCCCAGCGTACTGTTTTAACTATCGCAGTAAGTACATATCTCAGTAAATTTTTATGAAATTTTGATGGTTATATAGCGCACATATCTACCCTACATGAAGGTAATCATGGCGCTGTCGCAATTATTACCGCTGCCATCAGGAAATCACCGTAAAAGCTGAAATATTCGCGGTGGTTTTATTTTCGCGCATTTCGCGCACCAGACAGAGCCCGCGAAAATAACACCCCGCGAAAATATATAATTTTAATGAGGCAATTCTGTGAATATAATTTCCATCCGCGAAAATAATAACTCGCGAAAATGTCAGTGATGTTGAAATGCGCGAAAATATCTGTACGCGAAAATATTGGCTTTTACAGTAGATGGCTTCCTGGCCAAGGCGCACAACCCTATCAGCAGGTAGATTATGGCATTCCCTTTAACATTGACAAGGCAATTGAGATTAAGTGTCTTGCCCACGGACACAAACACATTGGCACAGGTGGGGCTCGAACCCATAACCCATTGATTATGAGCATTTGGCTCACTCTTGGCTGCATTCTTGAACATTTTGACTTTGTCCGCATTTTTGCAGACTTGGTCACATTTGTGTGCAATGCATCACCTAAACTAGCTCAAAAAGGGCAGTGTTTGCGCATTTCACTTTTTTCTTTTGCCCACAGCATCGCCTGGCAACCATCCAGGACTCGGATAAGATTCTTGTCCTGGACGACGGTCGAGTAGCTGAATTTGGCCGTCCTGAGGAACTCTTGAAAGACAAAGAAGGAATGTTCACAGCACTTATTAAATCATCATCCTGATGAAATATGGCAACATTAAAGATAGTATACATGATTGGTAAACTGTTACAAATAGTTTTATCCCCCTGTGTGATTGAAGATATGGGGTGTTATGGCCGAGCGGTCTAGTGCGTCGAACTCAAGTTCCTGTGCCAGTACTAGAATGTGGGTTCGATTCCGGGCCGTGACGGGTTGTGGCACTTGTGCTTTTGAGCAAGGCACTTAATCACACTTGTTCCGTCCTTCGGAAGGGATGTAAAGCCGTTGGTCCAGTGTGTTAGGTAATAATAACGCACTCTAAAGATCCCAGAGCATTCTTTCGTGAAGAGCAAGGGGATTCCCCGGTGTCTCTAGCCATTTCTAATTCTAATTCTTCATGGGTTTCCTCACGCTTGCGAGTGACAGTGCAATGAGCACTATTGAGGAATCCTTGGTATGAATACCAGAAATAAATAATAATAATAATAATAATGATTAAAACCAACCTGAGTAAAAACCAGCTCCGTACTTCGTCAAAAAAGGGTTTGCAGTCATTTCGCCTCAAAACCACATCGCCCTGAACTACTTCGCCCTGAACCACGGCCTGTGTACGAAGTGATTTTGAAGCGAAGTGGCGTTTGGGCAAGGTAGTGTTTGCGAAGTAATTTGGGGCGAAATGGCACTTGGGCGAAGTGGTTTGAGGCGAAACGGCACTTGGGCTAAATGGTTTTCGGGCGAATTGAATTTAAAGGGACAGTGTCGTCAGCTTCACCGCATTTTGAAATTCAGACCGAATTTGAGCCTTAGCGCATGCGCACTGCGACTTTGTTTGCGTATTAAACTTTACCCCAGTGTACTACTGTTGGGCTTATACGGACTCTGACTATGAAAACCTGTTGTGCGTGCAAATGTTGCGCTGCTGATTATGACACGTGAGACTAGAACAAGTCTATGTGGGCGGTGCGGATTATTTATTTCCGGATATATGCCAGACTAGACGCGCGCGCGCTCGTTACACATTGACAAAAGCTCTGCATACATATTTTTGTGTACTGTGCATACGTAGCTTTTCACTACTGTACTATAGTACATGTACAAAAGTGTGTACACTGATTAGATATATTTTTTTTCAAGCAAAATGGTCGTTAGAACTTATTGTCCAATAGGCATGCTTTTTATATCAACGTTTGGGGAATTTTATCAACTTTGTGAATCACGTAACCCCAAGGTTGCTGAACTTTTCCATTTTGACGTTGTGGTAAAAAATACCTGGACAAACTAGTGCTTTGTGAAATCGAATGAATGGGGCACTTATGCGACTGTGGTTTTTTAAAACCGAAATGGTCGTTATTTGCCGAGCACTGCCAGGTACAATTTTTACTTCTATAGAAAGTTGAATATGTCTCTTTCTTATTCTGATCACCCTAGGTTTGTACGATGTTGGGTTTTAAAACGTCTGTTTTAGTCTTCAAGAAGGCATTCATATACGCGCAATGTTCCGACGATGTCCAAAACTTTTTAATATGTAACGCCCCCTGATAAAATAAACTCTTCCCGATATAAAGTTCCTTGTTCCGTAGTTCCGGTTGTGGCCCATCAATTGTTCCCCCACCCCTAAGGTGGGGGTTCGGTTCCCCAGGGGTGGGGATTTTGTCACTTGAAAAGTTACAATCCCCACCTCTTAGGACTGGTGGGGAAGCCCGGGGGAGGGGGGAGGGAGGGGGAGGGAGGAAACAATTGATCGGCGCATAATACTCCTCTCATTGTTCATGCATTGATTGCGCTCTCTAGATATAAGGCTCGAATTAGTTTGGTGACTTTGGTCCCTTGAAGAGGGCTAATAGTCGATTGTATTTTCAAAGTTTTCAAATTGTTCAACTTCAATAGCCTACTTTGCTGTTCTATATTACATGAGCGCAGTTGCTGAGTAGGCCTACGATTAATAACTTTTCACCATCGGATCTGGGGCCAATTTCATGGCGCAGTTTAGCACAAAAATGTGGTTAGCACATAATTTGTTTGCTTTATTTTGCAAAAATAGGATGGCAGCCAAAATCGTATTTGGTGTGTATTGACTGGTATTCAGAATACCAGTCAATACACACCAAATACGATTTTGGCTGACAACTCATTTTTGCAAAATAAGGCAAACAAATTATGTGCTAACCAAATATTTGTGCTATAAAACAGCGCCATGAAATTGGGCCATGAGCACGTGGGTAGTCGCCATATGTAAACAAACTTGAGGCATTGAGGTATTTGCGTGAGGCTGCTTCCAAGTCATGTCCAAGGAACCACCCCACCCCTTCACCAAAATAATCACGACAAAATGAAATGAAAGCGAAGAAGAAACAGATTTGCATTGAGTAATTTTGATTGTGTTATGCAAAGCCGTTATAAATTATGCACCTCCCCAGGCCAACCAGGACCCTGCCGTCACACTGGAAAATCGTGGTTCACGTCGCTTTCTGTGACCATTTTATGTGATATTTTAATCGATACTGATTTCGAAGAAAAAAATATTCACAATGTTTTACGCCACTTTATCTGACTTTTCAACATGTAGGCCTACATAGTACAAAAAGTCGTACACGTCCGTCCGTACATGTATGTACGTCTAGTCTACGTACATGAACATTCATGCAGGCCTAGCCTGCGAGACAAAAGGCGCGCGCGCGGTGTTCATGACTTGTGCGGTCGGCCAGGTCAAAAGTTCATCAGTTGCTGCTAAAAATAGGAATGGAGAATTGAGAATCAGCAAGAGGGCTCACTTCAAAAACTTCATCCTTGTACTGACGACACTGTCCCTTTAAGTCTCGCAAGACGAAAAATAATTGTTTTGCTCATTTCTCAAAGACTATAGCACTTCAGACAAAACCATTTCAGGGGAAGTTTTCTGCCGTCATCATGTTTATATCGTGTAAGTTATGTGTAAATCTCTGAACATTCCTGATTCTTCGAGATACCAATCATGTGTACTGGCTTTAAATCATGGAGGAAGGAAACATTTTATGTGTAAAAGTTACCAAAACTGTGGAGTAACAATTTCGTATCTGCTTTTCAGTGACAAATATTTTTTGTTCTTTGAATAAAAATAATTACGCACGTAAAGCAGAAGGTCCGCAGTTCGAATACCGGTGGAACCAAGTTGGGTCATTCTATAAATTTGGGGTCCAATTTTTGCTGTCCCCCATTACATTTGACATCTTGTAAAATGTTGTATTTTGTAAATTCAGGACACATTCTTTAAATTCCTTCTATCTCAAAGAGTGATTACATAAAGTATAATTCACAAAAATATGTTTTGAAGGCATTTTTAATGATACTTGTATGGCAAATAGCACTTATCAGGTGTAACGGGGACAGAAAAATGTCAAGCCATTTAATAGAACATTCTGCTTGTAACATTAAAGGCACAGGCTCGTCAGCAATGCGCGCGCGCCAAATTCGTGCGATGAAATACGCAGCTCCATACCGGTAGCAAATGCATGGAGCTGCGTATTTCGTGACACGAATTTGGCGCGCGCGCATTGCTGACGAGCCTGTGCCTTTAACAATGGAAATTTTAGGTCCATATCCTTTGCTCTTTATTCTTTTCATTCCTGATAATTAAAACAAGTTTCCTATAAACAGGTTTTTACTTTATTTTTAGAACATATTTTCCAAGCCTAGCATCAAATTGATTGTTTGAGGCGCTAGGCCCTTAGTAGTGGACACTGCAATTTCTGTGAAATATGTATTGTTAAATTTTATACAATTTGATATCTTTTTTACAGTTTCAGTTTAGGCCAAAGAAACATTATAAATTAAATGTGCTTGATGACAAAATCTGACAGTATTTTTTTTTTTACAATTTTGTGTGTATCCCTTCACAGTATTTTTATCGGGGCGCTCCTTTAGTCGGGGGCGCTCCTTAATTGGTCGGGGGGCTCCTTGGTCGGGGGATTTCTGGGTCAGGGACTTAATTTCGAAGAAACGTGAATCATACTTCACTAATTGCTGCCAATATTTTTACTTGTGTCAGTTTCAGAAACTGTTTTTCACCTAAACGTCAGCCAATCTCAGACTGAATGTATATACCTAATTAATTGTCCATTTACTATATGTTCGATTTTGTTTCAAAATACACAGCATTGGCTAATTTACAGCCATTTTATTGCAAGAAATGTAATTAAAATTCTGTCATATTTGTAATATGTAAGCCTAAAAGTGTATATGTATTCATCACAAATTAGCTCAATATGGATATCAGTCAATGTATTTTTACTTTATTTTATATTTTGCATAAAAAAATAAAGAATTTAACAACCAAAATGTATTTCCTTCAAAAATTTCTTACTGCCAAAAAAAGTGCCAATAAAAGGAAAAAGACGGATTATATGATTGGAAAACTGTTATTAACCTTGTTATCTCCATGTGTGATTAAGGACGTGTATGATAAAAATCTGTGTCTACGTTCTGAGAAAATAATAAAAGTGTGTTCATCATGCTTTCAAGAAATTGTGTGAAGCCACCGTCCTATTTAGGCTGGTTCCGTATGTGTTTATATTGCACAGACAATGGAGTCATAACATCACGGTAGTACGGGGCCTAGTTTCTTTCACAAGAGGGCGCCCTTGTGAAAGAAATGTGTGCACATGCACACACATTTAAATATAAATTAATTTTCAGTTAATGTTTTCTTATGATAAAAAGATCATCTCGGGTGGAACCACTTCTATTTGAGTAAGTTTTTTTTGGTCAAATGGTTGATTAACATTTTGGGACACTGCAAATCTTGTATGGCTTTAATTAAAGGAAAGGCAGGGGCGTCAGCAATGCGCGCGCCAAATTCGTGCCACGAAATATGCAGCTCCGTGTAGCAAAGCCACAGAGCTCCGTATTTTGCTGCACGAATATGTGTATCAACTGCACAATTCATAGTAAACATGTTTGGAAGAGTTTGAGGTAAGAGATTTCTTTCATACTGAAACATTAAGACTCCCAGGTGATATTTATTTATACGTACATGTAAGCCTCCTACTTTCTCCTCCCTACATTGAATCATCTGTTCCTTGCTCTATGATTGAATGTATTCTTGATCTTGCAAGAAGTAAGTTGGGAAAAGTTAGATTGGTTCCCGGACCTCATATTCCACATTCGAACACGCATGTGGATATGTGAACCGGAAGCCAGTCTAGGGAAAACGCGGCGCGCGTATGTGCAGTGCGGGGAGTGTGTGCATGCAGTGAGCTGGGGAGAGAAAACTTGGACAGAACTTGGACGACAAAATGGTGTCCAGTAAAACAGTAGTGGGCATAGCAGCAGGAATTGCTGGCAGTCTATTCCTTGGTTACTGTATCTACTTTGACAGAAAGAGGAGAAGTGATCCGCTTTTTAAACGAAAACTGAAAGAAAGTGAGTCTGACTCGTGACGATGCTGTCGTCCGGAAACTGGACAACTCCCCACCCCACTCCCCCCACTCCCCACCCCACTCCCCCCACTCCCCACCCCACTCCCCACCCCACTCCCCCCACTCCCCATCCCGCCCCTGCCCCCTGTAGCTACGCCTTTGGCCGGCAGTCTGGCAGTAAGTACGCATTGAGAGCGTACTATTAAGTGGCATCAACCCCAGCAAAACGACAAGAATTTTCAGCCAATTAATATGAATGATTATCAGTCTTTTTTCCCATGTCATGACTTCCGTATAGTGATGTCCCCTAACTTGGCGCACTTCGACAACTCACTGGAGATCCGCTCACCTTATAGCAAAACCCCCCAGCAGAATTAGTTGAAACTTACACACCTTGTAGTATAATTCATAGGCTCCAAGAAAAAGTAATACTTTAATATTTTGACTCATCAACAAGTACAAAATAACACAAACAATCAGGACAAAACGATGAACATTTTTTTCCCGAAATCGCCCGGACTGTCCCCTATCGTGGAGCGCGTCGCTGATTGGCTGAAACGGTTTGATGCCTTACTACGATGGCCCACAAAGACCACTTGCACGCACACACTGTGACACTGTACACAACGCCAGTATGCCTGGTTTTATTCACGTGAAATGCCTATTACAGGCTTCCGTGTATGGTGTCATGACAACCTGAAGCAAACCGCGATGCCTTCACATTCCGGTGAATTTCTAGTAACTGAATGATTCTTCTCCGTATTTCAGTTTTAGAATTTATGAAGGTACTTGAGAACTTTATTTCTATTGAATGCCAAGTGCAACAGATTGTTTATTGCGCCAAGAGAGAACAGAAAGTAAAGCCCGCCACGTTAGGGGCCGCGCCACGTTGGGGGACATCAACAATATTCAGCGCATAAATATTTCAAATGAAAACATTGTTGATAAGTTTTCCTATCCTTGAAAAGTGCTATTGTTATATCCTGGGCCTGGCGGGATGCGGTTGGTAAAACGCGGAACGGTGGAACGTGGGGTGGAGGGGTAGAACAGAATGGTGGAATGGTGGAACAGAATGCGGAACATGGTGTAGTGGAACGGTTCCGCGTTACGTTCAACCGTTCCGCGTTCCGTTCCACTGTTCCGCGTTCCGTTCCACCGTTCCGCGTTTTACCAACATCCATCCTGGCGTCATGGGTTTTCGATTGGATAACGGGAAAATTCCTCGAAAACCAAAACGACAGCAAATATCTTAAATCAATTTTACCCACGTTTAAACACTATCCTTGAATTTCATTTTCCACAACAGACCATGAAGTTTCTGCTGTTTTTCTTTTCTCAGATTGCCCGACAGCGATAAGCTCTGCATGCGCCACAATGATAGTAACCTTGTCCAAGTCTGTGAGCGTGAGCGAGCTTGTCCTACAATGGTGGCTGGCAAAATCTAGCCTCGTAGGAGTGATAATATGACTATGAGGAAATCTCGTGCAGCGCGGTTGCATTGAACAGCGACCTCAGCGTGCACGGCTAACTGTAGCCAGCGATTAGGCTGGTTACCGGAATATCTTGGTCTAGAAACAGACTCCCAACTGAGGCTCAATCACAGCCTTGTTCTTTTTGTCCATGTCGTGTTATGTGTTTCTTTATATCTGCATTCGAAATCCGACGCAATTACTTATGCGAAACCCGAGTAGTTATAAATATTCACATCCAATCATAGCTCACTATTTTGACCCTGGCCGATCGGCCGGGTTTGCAAGCATACACTAGTGTGTACCTTGTATGTATGCCACAGTGATGTGATATGCTTGTCGTTGCTTTTGCAGTGTACGTGTGTGTTGCATGTCATGAGTGCATGTATTTATACACAATGCATGAGTATTACAATCGAGGAAATAAAAAACGGTGCTTTGAATTATACAACTGACAAATTGCAAAATCATGACTTTCTCGTAGACCAGAAGATAGCCCTCACATATTTTCTGTAAAGGTATGACGTGTTTGTGAACTTACCAACTGGGTATACTGTACGTACGTAAATTGTCAAAACGACCGTTAACAAATTAGCATAAAGGGTCGCCGCCCATAAAACACGGCATGGACAAAAAGATCAAGGCTGTGATTGAGCCTCGCGCGTGTAGTCTGGTTTCTAGACCAAGATATTCCGGTAACCAGCCTATTTGCTGGCTAAAGTTCGGCGTGAGGTCGCTGTTCAATGCAACCGCGTTGTGATTTCCTTATAGTCATACGGGCCTAGATTTTGCCAGCCACCATCATAAGACAAGCTCACACCACAGACCTGGACAAGGCTATGGTGATAGCAGTGTCACATGTTTTCAATCGTTCGTATGTTGGGCCATTTCTGTTAACGTATGGCGTGCCAAGTGTTTCAAATTGAGCAACAAATGGCCAGTTTTCCAAAACTCCCAAGTTCAGAAGCTGGCTTCAGCTTAATTTGGTTTCTTATAATTGATCTTTTATTCAGGGATGTTTTAAATGTTCTAGTACACTCGACCAAAAAAGTTCTGTCACCAGTAAGACATTTGTAGATATTTATTATGAAATTGGATTTAATGTAGGAAAATAATATATCAAATTTTAGCTGAACATATCACTCAAAGGAATAGAGCTCAACGGAGTCCATGATGGCAAGCTTCACGGAATAGGAATGCAACAAAGGAGTGTGGGGTCAGAATGAAAAACACAAAAAAACAACGATGTCAACTTTATTGCACTCAAGCAAGGGGAGTTACAGTTCAGTATTTTGCTTCCACCATACCTAATGCAATGGCACGATTCAGATTGGACAATTTAACCATTTTGATTTGGATGTTTTTGACAAGACATTGATAAATCCAAACTCATATCCTAATTGTCTACACACAAATTTCCCAAATCACAAGTTGCATTGTTCTTTGGTGTTTTTTATTCTAACCCCACACTCCTTTGTTGCATTCCTGTTCAGTGAAGCTTGCCATCATGATCTCCTCTATTCCTTTGAGGGATATGTTCAGCTAAAATTTGATATATTATTTTCCTACATTAAATCCAATTTAATAATAAATATCTATAAATGTCTTACTGGTGACAGAACTTTTTTGGTCGAGTGTATATGCCCACTAAAGATTTCAAAAAGAAGCTTGATATTGTTTTTTAGTTTGAAAGATAACTCATTCTAGGTAATTTAATTTGCAGCAAGTTGAAGGCACAGACAAGCGACCGATTCACCCTTTTGCAAAACAGCAAAAAAACACGGTGAATCTCGTACAGTCGCGCAGTAAATCAGTGTAAAGTTTGCCGATCGAAAACACATGACGATCGAGAATTTAAGAGTTACATTACATGTGCATTTATATTAAATTTTTTGTGTGTGTGTATATAGGAAGAGAAAAACAAAAGAAAGAACAGAACAAAAGTGCTGGAGCATCTATTACCATACCACAGGTAAAACTTCTAGGGCTGGGTCATTTCGAATGATTTACTATTCGAATAGTCTAGCCAAGTGTTCGATCGAATATCGTTCGGTTTTTGGTGCATTGTTTCATGCCAAATTCCCTCCAAATTCAGTTATTTTCAGTGCATCGTTTCATTCAAAATTCCTCCGCATCGCTTTTTCTCAAAGTGACGCACGTGGCAGTCACGCGCAAAGCTGGCTCAGTGTGAATTTGTGTGTGCGAAGAGCGCGTTGCGCGCATCATGGATGCGCGCTGCGGACGTGTACGGGGAATGAGTCCTGGGAAAGGTCTGTACCTCTTTAATAGGATCTCTCAGTATGCCCAGTTAAAGACAGTATACATGATTGATAAACTGTTACAAATAGTTTTATCCCCCTGTGTGATTGAAGATATGCATGATTAAAACCAACCTGAGCAAAAACAAGCTCCGTACTTCGTCTAACTTTTGAGAAAACAGTCACAAAAGGGTTTGCAGTCATTTCGCCCCAAAACCACTTTGCCATGAACCACTTCGCCCTGAACCACGGCCTGTGCACGAAGTGGTTTTGGGGCGAAGTGGCATTTGGGCGAGGTAGTGTTTGGACTAAGTGATTTAATAATAATAATAATAATAACAACATTTATATAGCGCCTAAAGCGCTTTACAGAAATTCGAGATACTAAGATATATTAATATTAATCTACAATAAAATTGTTTGAAAGCTGATAGCTACTGTACAGACTTGCACATTTCAATAAAAATTACAATTTAAATTACAAAAACACCTACAATTTTTAAGATAAAAATAGGATGGTAAGATAAGATAACTAACATTATAAGAGGGGAGCGGTTTCCAACACATTCACCCTCGTTTCGATCCTCAGTATCTGGATTTTACAGTAAAAACGATTAAATTTGACCCAAAAAAATACGCAAAAAAAAAATCAGTTAAAATATTTCTTAAACAAATAGGTTGAAATGGCACTTGGTCGAAGTGGTTTGGGGGCGAAATGGCACTTGGGCGAAATGGTTTTTGGGCGAATTGAATTTACTTCTCGCAAGACGAAAAATAATTGTTTTGCTCATTTCTCGATGACTATTGCACTTCAGACAAAACCATTTCAGGGGAAGTTTTCTGCCGTCATCATCTGATTCTTTGAGATACCAATCATGTGTACTGCCTTTAAAGGCCTATTGTATCATTTGCAATGACCCAACACTTTACTTAATGAGCTGATAGCAATGGTAAGAAACACACCATGATTTTTATGTCTAATAATGATATGATACTTTCTTTAAGAAATTAACAACTGAAGGTGGTTTTTAAAAATGTGTATGTACACATTTTTATCATTCACTTAACACAAAAACTGGTGGCCTTATGAAGTTGAAATTTCTGCAAATCTGTAAACAGTTTCAACTTGCAAATGGTACATTAGGCCTTTAATGTCCTCAATATTTCCCTGTATCCTTGCAGAGTCTTCCCAATTTGAGCGACCCGGACCAAGTCCAGAGGTTTTTCCTAGCCCAGGTGCAGTTGGGTGAAGAGCTCCTGGCAAAGGGTGAGTGGAAGCAACTCAATTTGGGCATTCATTTTATGGTCCGCATATTTTTTGGATCAATTGCTTAAACAGCTAGAATCCCCCCTTCCACATTTTTTTAGTTTTTCTGTTTATCATGGAGGTGTATGTGTCTACAACACCATCACAACTTGTTTTTCACAAAAAATTGACAGGCTTTTGCTTAAAACGTAAAGCAGTTCCGACCCTCTTCACCCGAGATTCTGAAACGCTCGAGGTCACTTGGCTTGTTTATCAACATGGTTTTGACGTCATCCTGAGAAACATACAAAACGGTCTGTGCAGTATTGAATGGAAAATACACGAAGTGAATGTTTATCATGCCTATTTTGTCCTTGTAATTCAAAATACAAACGTGAAAAACACTTCATGTACTATGAAAACAATCTACTATTACCTGTTTTGTGAAAAAAACGATGAAATTGTGGCTCACAGTGAAGCTCTTTTGAAGTAAATACTGGTGCATTGCGACGGGTGGTTTTGTCACGGAACGAACGGCATTCACATCGGTCTGTGTACGGTCCCCTGCGGGCGTAGTTTCCACATGTTTGGACATCGGCCGTACAAGTTATAGAATGAGCGACTCATTATTCTCTCTCTTGGTAATAGAAAAGATAATCTTTCTGCTCTTTTTTTTTCATAGTGTCTAGTAAAACATGCAACCACGCAGCTACTGGGCATATCTCTGGCTTTTTGGAACAACAAAATTCTTCAAAAAACACCATCTAAAAGAGACGGTTTTCCAAGTTTTTTGCGTGTAAACGTATGGAGCTAACTATCGTGTTGACTTCTCTTTCTCAGGATTGCGTCACGGGGTCACGCGCATATCATGAATACCTAATGAGCGTTTCAGAAATCGCGAAAATCTCATTTTCGAAAAGCGCACTTTTGCTTGCAATTTATCCACTTAAAACCGACAATTAAAAAATAATAAAAATCCACGTCGGCAAGAGGGATGTTTGGAAAAAAGCCTAAATGCTGGATTTTCGTCAAGGGGGATTCTTCCTCTTTAACAAAAAAGTACAAGAATATTGTGCGAAAAATGTAACCATCCAGCACAAAACCAATCAATATTGATGTCAAAGGGGTAATCAGAGTTTGTACTGTCCGAAGACTGGGCCTCGCCAAAAATCACGATTTATTTGAGCCAGTCGATAGTCTATGAAACAAATTACAATCCTCCCACCTTTTTCGATCTATCCACTTTATGATTTTGGAGTATCGGGTCGGCGGGCCATTTATATAGCATAGCTATGCACGTGATACATCTGGATGTGTAGACATACGCCGCAAAATCTGTTCCACATAGGCTGTTTTCGAAATGCTCGGTGTTTTACGATCAGGCTCAGTATTTTGAATTCGATGTATTCCTTTGTGTGTAGTTTACCTTCGTGGATTCTCTTGGTGTTAATACAATTTAAAGAGAGGGGTGAATGCTCAAATTAGCATTGGCCCAAGAAGTTTCTTAATCCATAAATATTGCTGGGATACACCAGTCCCTCACGTGAGGGACGGAATTGGATCACGCTCTTGACGCATGCAAAAAACATGCATGGATTTTTCAGGTTTTCTGAAGTATTACTGCATCTATGTGGCTCATAATTTCTACAAGGCAGTTTATCAACATTATCCTTTAAGCCCGCCGCACACCTTTGCGATTTACCGGCCCATCGGACATCGGATCCGAAAAAATCAAACGAGTTTGATTTGCTCCGGTATATGGTGTGCGGTCAAACCGGCCCGAATTGTTTCAGCGCACACCTTTCCGGTAAGTGGTCCGGTGATCCAATTATCCGGTAAATCGCAAAGGTGTGCGGCGGGCTTTAGTTACATAATGCCGTTTTTCCTGTTTTAAGTTTTCCAATCGTGTAATCTGTCTTTAATGTCGGTCCAGGTGAAATGGAGAGCGGTGCAGAATGCCTGTGCAATGCTGTAGCAGTCTGCGGCCAGCCTGAACATCTCCTGCAAGTACTACAGCACACGCTGCCACCAAATGTCTTTGACATGCTCACAAAGAAACTGCCAAGTGCAAGTCAGGTTAGTATACAATGACAAATTATGAAAAGGTTTGAGAGTGACACCCCTTGAACAAAGATAATTGGCATTACAAGATGACACCGACATATGGCCAGAGGGCACCTTCAATGCATAGTTTCGAGATTGCCCAATTAACCCCGCCTCTTGATTACTGTTGCTACGCCTCACAAGTCATCGCAAAAATGGTGAGACACAACGCACGAAGCAATGGGGCTGGGAAGGAAAGCACAGATTAATTGGAAAAAACTTGAAGGTATTTATGTTTTAGGGTCGACAGTTACCTTGAGTAATTTTAATCAAAAAGTACAATCAACATTGCTACTTTAAACAACGAGGTTGTGAAACACTAAAGCTTCATGCTTAACACAAAGAGTTTGGCAATGCATAGTTCCGACCTGTCAATCAACCGAACCCGCCGACCAATCACAACAGGGCTAGCAAACAGCGCCCACATAGGTCAAAGTGCATTGCCTCACAAACCAACATCACACGATTTTCTGCCCATACGTTGTATGTGGTGTTAGGGGTGAATTTTTGGTTTCGAGGCCGGGCGATTCGCTGTTCAAAGGTAAGAAAGCGAATTGTTATGAATATATGACATCTCTGTATCACTGGCCTTTTACTAAGTGCGTGCTACGGTAACTGTCGACCCTGAAACATGATTACCATTGAGTTTTCTCCAATGAATCTGTGCTTTCCGTTGAAATCCCCATTGGTTTGTGCAGTGTGTGTTGACATTTTGACGATAGCGTGTGAGGCATAGCAACAATATCCAAGGGGGCGGGGTTAATTGGGCAATCTCGGAATTATGCATTACATAGTAAATCAAAAATATTGGTAACTACTAACTCAGCTGGCAGTGGTCTTCCGCAGTCAAAGAATGAACACTTTGAAATTCTCCTTGGCAAGCCGAAGGATGAAGCAAAATTTTGACTTGAAACCCGGAGGTCATAGCCAAATCAGTCCGCCATGTTGTAATGGTAGGCTCATCACCTCTGAGTTGGGATTGCTTAGGATGCAATACGTATTGGGAATACCGTACATTCATTGTTTTTTGTATGCTGAGATGGTGAATATCACAATATGTATGATATTGAATGCCCCCTGGATGTCTCAGTTGGTAGAGCACTGGTACATTAAACCACTGCTCAAGTTTTTAGTCTTGATTCGGCCAAATTTCTTTGCTCTGTTACCTTAAAAATGGACCTTGTAGTTGGGTCTTTTCACGGTAAAGGGGGCATTTTGGCAACAGACCATATTTTCGAGGAAATACCTTTGTCTGGTCTCAAAATAAAAGAAATAAGTTTCAGTTGTTCTGAAGAGATAACTTAGGCCCAAAAAGGGTTACAAATAGTGTGACAACATGCCTTTCTAAAAACCCTGTGTACAAATTTTCAATATATACGCTCGTAACCGGGACGGAGATTTGTACACAGGGTTTTTAGAAAGGCATGTTGTCACACTATTTGTAACCCTTTTTGGGCCTAAGTTATCTCTTCAGAACTGAAACTGATTTTTTTTATATTTTGAGACTAGACAAAGGTATTTTCTGGAAAATATGGTCCGTGTTGCCAAAATGCCCCCTTTACCGTGGAAAGACTCAGTTATGATTTAGTAAAAGTATGTATACTTAGGACATTGTCATTTGTGATATAAAAACCTTTTATTACATTTGTTTACCTTTCACAGAGGTTAAGCATGGCGCTGGCCGCATCCGGTAATAGTCTAGCACAAGGGGCTCTAGTCGAAGAAGAATTGGAATAAAAAACAACTAAGATAAACTGCTCAAGTGTATGTATTGTTCAGTATAGGATTACCAATTCTGTACCGTACATTTATCACCCTGAAATACAGTGAAATATCAGTCCGGTTTATACTTCATGCTGAAGTGAATGCGAACGTGAATGTGACGTAAATGCCGTGGCCGGCGACCAGGCATATTGCTACAAAGTCATGACACGCACACCATACTGTCGTTGGTTCGAATCCCACCCGAGTACGCTATGAAGTTTTTCATAGTGTCTCGGGATAGCACTGAGTATACAGTGTTAATATACGTCAGGTAAGGGCAAAACAAACCCTAATTAACATACATTCTCCCCGACGCAAGTTACATAAATTACTGACGTAAATCTAGCGGCAAACATTCGCGCAAGTTGAAACTACTTCATGGTGCAAAAACGTCGCTGTAATGTCAAATTCGCATTTGCCTTTGCTTTTGCAAGAAGTACGAACCAGGCTTTTGTCAAATAGGGCCAATTTCATGGATCTGTTTAGCAGAAAACTCTGCTTAGAATGGGAAAAAATCTGCTTAGCAAAAACAGGTTACCAGCTAAAAGCCATTGTCATGTGTTTTCTTTGGTCTGGTTGTCTTCTAGCTTTTGCTAAGCACAAAATTGGCTAAGTACATACCTGCCAACTTGTCCGATTTTATTTTTAAGTGTTAAAAGTGTTGAAATTGGAACAGTGCGATTTTTAAAAACATGGGAGGAAAACCATGAACGAGAGTACCATGATTTTTTATCGCACCGTATGTACACAGAACCGCATGCACACAAAATTTACGGTCTATTCACCATGCATTGTGCGTGGCCGACGCTGACAGAGTCTAACACTTATCCACCGACCGTACCGGTGTACCAGAAACAACCAAACTGCGAAGCACAACTCTGATGGTATCAGGGTTTCTGCCACATCGGCTGTGTGTACAGTATGCAGTGGCCGTGCACGGCGACCAGGCATATTGCTACATCATGACACACACAGTACTGTCCAGTTCAAGACGTTCTTAGTGCTGTCATAGTGAATCGCATAATATACAGTGCGTGCTCGCTGCACGAATGACGAATCGGATCACGCACCACAACAGGCGTCTTTGAACCAAGACTAATTCACACGTGATGCCGCTTGGGCGAAGTGTAGTCCAGGTTGGACTTCTTACCGCATACTACATAGCACGTGGTCGTAATGCAATGAAAACAATGATATCCAACCTGGCCTAGGCGAAGTAGTATTTGAGTCGAGTTGGTAAACGGTCGACTTGACCTTACTCCCAGCGCGCGCCGCATGTGTTGTGTACATGAAAACAGGTTCAAGTACTAGGTCAACTCGACTGTTGTACTAACTCGACCGTTGTACCAACTCGACCGTTGTACCAACTCGACCGTTGTACCAACTCGACCGTTGTACCAACTCGACCGTTGTATAACTCGACCGTTGCAAGTTACACTACATTCCAATTTTTTAATCGGCAATGTTGGCAGGTATGTAAGCAGTAGTTTTTGCAAAACAGCTCTGTGAAATTGGACTTGGTTATTTGTTCAAGTAATAGAAAAGCAAATACTCCTCTGTTGTCCCAAGATGTACAAATGTAGTCAACAGTAGGGACTGCGACATTCTGATTGCTACATAGTCTTCATCAGACAACTGTGTGACATCTTGGTCTGTCCTATGTAAGTTACGTGGGAAATTTGTACAGGGAGGGTTTAAAAAAGTATGTCGTCGGACTGTTACCCTTTTGAGGCTTAAGTTATCTTCTCGGAAGTTATCGTAAAATCCTGTGTATAAGGCACACCGTGTATAAGGCATACTCTCAACTGTTGATGGCTGCTACATTGGAGAAAAAATGCGCCTTATACACGAGTATTTATGAAAATCTTGTGTATAATGCACATCCATGTATAACACGCACTGCGTGTACGCGAAGGGGGCGCGTTGCGTGCATGCAAAGGGGGCGCGTCACGTGCATGTAATGGATGAGTGCTTTTCATTCCAACAGCAACACAAAACGCACAGTCCATGCACTGGAAGCCCCCCAGCTATGGTGTATATACAGGGAAGGAGACATTAATTAGTTACCAGATTGGTCTATATGCAAACAGTCAATGTGGTCAACCAGAATTGACCACTAAACAACCGTGGTTTCAGGATGCGGTTGCCCGAGGCTAACCAGTAAATTTTGCTAATTTTTCCCCTAGTCACATACGAACAAAAATATCTCTGTACATATCCCCTTCGGTCACAAGAATTTGGACGGATAAAAAAAAAACTCTTTCAAGTAACATGCACAAATGTACACATGTGATCGACGGGGATATAGACGATGTGCCTTTGTTTACATCTAAAGCCAAATCTTGCCTGGCGTTATCTGCACGCATCATGCTTTGCATATGACGATCGCGCATGTTATGTTTAAACACAAAATGCGCTACACACACACGCATTACAAACCAACCCAAACCGGTTACGGTGATGTGCCATTCAATAACGCAGTCGTTTTATCAAATTTTATGTAAAACACGATGTGTGCGCTAGGGGTTGGAATTTACGGTTAATTCAGAAACCGGTTTGCAATTCTTTCAAGTTTCGGTTAACCGTTCTGCTTAAGATTGTTGCTGGTATTATGTGCAATGTACACACTATCCCTAGGCCCCCAAAATAATCGTTGAACCTTTACATTGTCAAAATTTTACTACGACCCCATATAAATTTATTTTAATTTCATGAAGTCATTACAAATAACCCTCTGAAAATTATTGTAAAATTCTTTAAAATTTGATTTTGTTTTTTAAACATTCAGCAAAACCGGTTTTTATCTTTTTTCGGTTAAACGTCCCATCCCTAGCGTGCGCATAACGCCAGGCATTTTTTGGTTTGTTGTGACGTCAGAGGGCACATCGTCTATACTGTACCTGTATTATATTTGTATGTATGTCAATTTGTTTTAGTTGGCAAGTAGATAACATGTGACAGTAGAAACGGTTATGTTTTGGCATCGTGTTGTGGTTGTGACTAGAAAAGGCTGCTGTCTTTTGAAAAGATCCAGAATGCATTATTTTTTTAATGTATAGTAATAACATTATTGCCTTTTCACCAAGTGTTTTTTTCTTTTTCTGAGAAACGTGCTCAAACCCAAGACCACCTGCATATAAGGCATCTGCTCTGGTATGTAGAAGGTGTGTCTTCGAGTCACCTGGGCATGCTATGAATGTTTTGTGTGTATTTAGGAAAAAGCACCTAGGCGCGTCGAGTGTCAAGTATGGCGTGCAAGTTTTACATTTCAAATATCGATATTTCTGGCCAAGTTAACATTTAATCCCAAAATGGGCATATCTTTATTTGCAATAGAGACACCTCTATTAGAAATAAATCAATGTCTTTGTTAACTTGGCACATCCATAAATAGAAATATTTTTTAACGCGTCATACTTGATGCTTGACACAGGGGGCACCGATAAGAACATTTGCAGATGTCCAGATGTTTTTAGACTTATTTCAAGTCTGAGATGGTGGGAAGTACCCTATGCATAACTGGTACATTATACACAAAGTCAAACTTGAAATAAGTCTTAAAATGGCAGGACCTACCCCCCGTAGTGGATGTCATGGCCGCCGTGCAAAGGCTCTATATAAGAGCAAATAAAACCATTTATGTGACATTGGGAATAGCAGAAATACTCAACCGTCAGGTTAAATTGACCATCAGCATTTGGGGGATAAAATTGAACGGCTTTATTTGTCTGTCTTAAGCCGGCCGTACACCTTGCGTTTCGACTCCGTTGCGATTGCACAGACTCGCCAAATTTCGAGCATGCTCGAAATTCTGCGATTGTGCTGCGACGGACTAGTACACAAAACCGTGACCACATCGCCATCGGAACGCATCGCAAAATCCGTACACCTTGTGATGCGACTGCACAACATGCGCTATCGTAATCGGATCACCGACGAAACGCAGGGTGTACGGCCGGCTTTAAGGGTTTATACTTCACGCAAAAGCGAAGTTGACGTCACACCACTATAACTACTGTAGTTTCATCTTGTAAAAATTTTCGCTGTAAAATATTTGATATATAGTGTACATGTATTTACAATGTCAGATTCGCATAGACGTTCGTGTGAATTATGAACTGAGCTTTATACATGTGACAGCATCTGGAGAACAAGACGACTGGTGTTACCAAATAAAGCAATAAGTTTTTCCGAGCATTTTAAAACTTCTTGTGCATTTTTCTTGTGCTTTTTGATGAGCTGCTGTGAAGCAAATGTCATCCTATATACATGTATATACGCACATCAATTTCCCTGCCTCCATTTGTCCGCTTGAAAATCTTGTTATCTAACAGGTGGTTCTTTGTATACCTTAACAGAAGTCGTAGCAGGTGGCGCTCTCATAAATATATACTAATAACGACCAGCCAGTCCACCCAAACACCAGAAGCTTTCTGTATGCAGACGACCTCTGCATTGCCTCCCAGATAGACTCCTTTGCGGAGGTAGAAGAGTCTCTCAATTCCTTTCAGTTTTTAGATGGAGTTGTGTGTTAACAAAAGGGAAGAGTGTGCTCAGTGTTAGGGGCGTTGTCCCTTTGCCACAAAAAAAAAAAAAAAAACCCTAAACCAGGCAACCTCGGAATCGAAATCAACCAAGATAGTCGAGGTAATCAACCAAGTTACAAAGGTATGTCATTATTTGTGCAAAGTTGCACCCTAGTTCATGAACCAGATCTGATTATTTGACAAGAACTGGCCGACCAGTTTAGGATAAGCCAATAGGCAGTCACTGGTCTCGCTCAATTTCAGTCTGATTTTGATGAGAAAAAAAACCATGTAAGAAGATTTCTTATCGGGATCCAGGGAATGCTAGATTCTGTGGTTGCCTGGTCTGGTCTGGACATGTTTTTGGGACACTCTGAATTCAAGTTAATTCTGTGGGCGACTGTGGGATTTGTCTATATAGTTTTGCTGCTTTTCCCATTGCATGGCAAATGCTGGCATACCAGTTTATTATTCAGTTGGTCCTTCTGCTTGATTATTCTGCTAAGTATGTGCATTTTAATGATTGTTGATTGAACGGAACGTTCGCAAGCTACTCGCAAACTACCCGCAGCTCGTCGGGACTCGCCGGGGCAGTCGCAGGTACCCCGATGATTGCCGCACATCATTGTCTGTTGCCTTTGTTCTTATCATGATTTAATGTGTTCCCTGAATCAGAGTGCAAAGTGCAGATTGGAAAGGCGCCAGACTGTATGTTACACGCCTCGTTTTGAGATCGAGGTTTAGTACGCATACGTAACTGGTACCTTTCCAATCGACAGTTTGCACTCGTATGGAACTGATTCAGATAACACGATTGAACAGTTCAAACGCGTGAATAGCAGGGTCTATGACATCGTCAGAAATTGTCGACAGGCGATTGAGAAGATGGTTGAAATGCTGTGCCCACCGCTCCGTGATAATATTGGGGACTTCAACAGTCGCAGCACCACCTGGGGTCCGGTTACGGAGATACTAACGTAGATGTCGAACTTGTTCATGATGCGAAGCTCTCTCCATCTTTCAACAGTTCAAGATGGCGACGGGGGTACAACTAAGACTTAGTGTTCGCCTTCAATAACATCGCTAAGCAATGCGAAAATATGGTTTTAAACCCAATCCCTCATACCCAACAACTCAAGGTTAATGCAGTTGTCACTCCTAGACCTGTCCCCTTCGGCCGGCGCTTCAACCTAAAAAAGGCAAATTGGAAAGAGTTTACAGAAGATCTTGACTCTCCAATCCAAGATCTGTCCGTCATACCCAGCAACTATGAATCATTTGTCGCGATCGTAAAGGATTCCTCGAGAAGAAACATCCCTCGAGGTTGTCGCACCAACTACATTCAATGTTTGACTAAAGAACGTAAGACCCTAGCTGTATCGGGACTACATTGACCGCTTCCAGAGAGATTCTTTCAGTGCTGACACTCTTGACGCTGGAGACAAGCTAACCAAGACCATAGCGGAAGGCAGGAAGGAGGAAATGGCAGGAGTTCATAGAATCCACCGATATGACCCACAGCAGTATAGAAAGGCGTGGAAAACGATCCGCATCCTCGGGAATGACTATACACCAAACCCAGGCCAAGAACAGAAGTCATTGCTGACCAAGTATATATAGCCACCCAGCTCCTGCAAAACAGCACCCCAAGAGAACCAAGCTCCCTACATTTGTAGCGGCATGCTCTCAGGAATCCCCAGGTTTCTCCAGATCCTTCAGCATGACTGAGCTGTGCAACGCCATCAAAGCCATGAAAAACAACAAGGCAGCCGGCTTCGACGTCGTCCATTGTGAGCAGATCAAACACCTTGGTCCCAGCGCACTACAGTGGCTCCTGGACATGTTTAATTCCTGCTTGGTAACTCACAACATACCTAAGCTTTGGAGGAAATCCAGAGTGATAACTCTACTAAAGCCAGCAAAAGACCCAGCGAGCCCAAAGAGCTACAGACCCATCTCACTGCCATGCCACACGTACAAGCTTTTCGAGCGCCTCCTCCTGAATCGGCTTGCTTCGTTTGTCGATGATCTCCTCATCCCTGAACAGGCGGGCTTTAGGCCAGGGAAGTCCTGCACTGGGCAACTCCTTAACCTCACTCAGTTCATTGAAGACGGGTATGAAAGAGGCCTGATCACTGGAGCTGCTTTCGTAGCTTATGACACTGAACCATAGGCTTCTCATATTAAGAAGCTTTTTGATCTGACTAAGGATCTGAAGCTCTCGGAGCTTATCCAGACCATGTTATCTAACAGGCGGTTCTTTGTATACATTAACAGAAGTCGTAGCAGGTGGCGCTCTCATAAATATATACTAATAACGACCAGCCAGTCCACCCAAACACCAGAAGCTTTCTGTATGCAGACGACCTCTGCATTGCCTCCCAGATAGACTCCTTTGCGGAGGTATAGAAGAGTCTCTCACCGCTGCTCCGGAAGGACTCGTTCCATATTACGCAGCCAACCATCTGCGGGCAAACCCAGACAAGACTCGGCTACGTGCATTCAACCTCAGGAACAAGTATGCCAATCGCCACCTGAGTATTAAATGGTATAGAAAGTGGCTAGAACACACCCACAACCCAGTCTACCTCGATGTCACATTTGACCGCTCCTTAACCTACAAGAACCACATCTCCAACACAAAGGCAAAGATCAGAGCCAGGAACAGCATTCCTAAGAAGCTAGCCAACACCAAATGGGGCACAGATGTAATCACCATTCGTACAACGTACAGCTCTTGTCCTCTGTTTCTCTGCTGCTGAATATGCATCTCCAGTTTGGAGCAGATCGGCCACGCCTCTAAAATAGAATGAATGATGCCTTTAGAGCTATAACAGGCTGCCCCAAACCAACCAAGGTAGATGACATGTACCTACTGTGCGGCATTGCCCCACCAGGCATTAGAAGAAATGGTCCTTTCGCAGAAAGAGAAACTCCAACAAGAATGTAATCCTCTCCACTGCACCCACTGTTCCAGAGAGAGCCAGCATCAAAGTCCAGAGACATAGCTTCCTACATGATGTAGAACCGCTAGATAAAAGCCCCTACAGCCAAAGGATGACCCTGTGGTCCACCCATCTACAGCCTGCGCCACATAGTACCTCCATCAGCCCAAAAGAGTCCCTTCCACCCGGATCTCGAGAGGCGTGGCCCTTCTGGTCCTGCCTCAACCGGCTGCGTACAGCTACTGGTCGCTGCAGAGTCCTGATGAAGAAATGGGGATATGACAAAGACGGTCAGACGACATGTGCTTGCAGCGAGGAACAGACAATGAGTCACCTCTTGGTCTGCCCGGCCCCTACTACCAGAGCCATGCTCTCAAGCAGACCTTGCTGCTCTTAATGACAGGGCCAAAGTGTGTGTCTAGCACTGGACCGCCGGAAGAATACAAGAGTTACATGGAAACGGGAAGAAGAACCTCAAGCTACAAAACATTGGAACCACTGGGAAGGGCTGGTTTTAAAGACTTTTATTTAACATTGGCTTTTGCTATCATTTTCAAATCGTCACCATAATTATGGCCCATCCCGTCATTAGCGACGATGTGGACGGCGCCTCTCTCACAGCCATCTTTGTACGGTTGGGTTGCCAGGTATAGAACAACCATATTAGACAGCTGAACAACAGTGAGAGCTGTTACAGGCAATAGACTCTCAGGTAGCATTGAGTATTCCAAAATCGGCGAGGTCGCGTTTTTAAGACATTCTTGTCTGGGCCGGCCGCGAGGTCTAGCGGCATCAGCAAGCTCGCCAATATGCAATCGCCATAGGGATGTCCTTTGGGGATTCGGCCATCGCGTCCTATCTGTACTCGTGGCAAGCCCAGAGTGAACAATAGGGAGGTTTAGATGCACGTAAAACGTGAACGTGAACGCGAAATGGCTTAAGCACTGGTCATATCTTTAGAAGGTCTGAACCCAGGCTCAAATTTTGGTCACGGCAAAAAAGTTATCTTGCCACGAAACTCGCATTTGTGGATTTTTGTTTTCGTCTGTTCTAAGATTTCCTCAAAGTAACGACCATGAAGTGCTCAAAGCATTTCGCGTTCACGTTCGTGTTTTACGTGCATCTTATTAAACCTCCCTATATTATCAGAAACTCCCGTGAGCCGCAGAATAGAGGCATTTGAGACATATGGTCGCGCCAAAGCGCCAGGAGATGCCGAAAATGGAACGTACCAGGCAACGAAAATGGAAAACGTTTTTAGTAATGGTATTTATAAAATAATTTGGTTAAACTCACTGGCCGGTTGAAGGCTTGGACGCAATATTTGCTCAGTTGTGGTCGCATGAAACACCGAGAGAAAATGGGTTCGTAGGGAAAACCCTGCTGTTCCCCAAAGCTCAGCTGCTGGTAGAGCATTTTGCCCGGAGAATCATAGATCTCGGGGTTCGAATCCCGATGAGGCTCATATGATATTTCTCCCAGTCGTGATTGTGATTGAAGGCTTATTATTATTAATAATTCTTTCTGGTATTAAAACCAAGGATTCCTCAAAGTGCCCGAGGCACTGTAGCTGGTAAGCCTGAAGAAACCTGTGAAGAGGAGACATGCTGGTTGGAGGACACATGAGGTGGAAGGAAACCCCTATACAATTTTGTATAGAGGAAATCCCACATAATCAAGCAGGGACTGAGAACCCAATCCACATACTGACCCGGACGGGATTCGAGCCAGGGCCACAGAGGTGGAAGGCGAGTAGGTACCGCTACGCCAACCTGATTCCCCAAGCTGGATAAAGCAAGAAAGGTGCTATTCATTCTTGGCTGGTTTCCTACGTGCACCAGCAATAGACCGAAACGTATACCACGGTTTTCTTTTATGCGAGCGCCGTTCTTGGCCTTTCGAACCGTCTCGTACCCACGGAATCGTGCGCATGTGAACAAAGTCACAGGGGCGTCATAGGCGAGGATTGTTAGCTTAGGGCAACGAAGGTTCGGGCTTCTTGGCTTATTTTTAACAGAAAATATTCAACACAAAAACATGCACAGATTGTTCAGGTTTTCTGAAGTATTACTGCATCTACGTAACGTGGCTGAAATTTCTACCAACTTTATTTTGTAGTTACGTAACGCCGTTGTTCCTGTTTTACCAATCGCGTTTAATTTGTCTTTAAAGTTGCATTGCCCGTGTTTCGGTGAAAGGATTAAACAAATTAATTTACACAAGCGAACGAATTTAGAAAGCTTACGTGTCTCTGTAACGAAAAATATCAAAAACTTAAATTTCCGACGTCGGGAATTGGAGATACAAGCCTTTTTCTTGAAACGTGCTTCACATGTTGTACATGTGCGCGTACGCTCATATGTACATAGTATGTGTACAATGTACACATGTACGCGCACATGTACATTTACGTCATAACCCTGTCGATTAAATGACCTGCCAGCCTTTTAATCATTTCTTGTTTTTAATCGACTGGCATTAATCCTTGACGGATTTTTACGTTCTTGGTACCAAATGAAAGCTGATAACTTTTTCTATTCTAGAAAAATACCTATTTAACTTTTAAAAAACAATTGTACGCCCAAATCGGCCCAAACACGGGCAGTGCAACTTTAAGCAGCGCCATGAAATTGGGCCTATATGCCCTACAGTTTCCAAGTTATTAATAAGCTGTTTAACATATTTTAGTTTGCACACAAGGACAAGGTATAGGCCTACCCGGGGTTGTTCCAGGAATTTTTCCAGGGAGGTGTTTTGCCAGTGAGAGTGTCGCATAATAGTTGCGCAACGTACGTGACGTCATCAGTTTCACGAAGTGAATACTAACGCGCGATGTGATTGGTTGATCGAAATAGGACAATGCAAGATGGCGGCGCCCAAGAGATGCTTTTGCGTTGGAATACCCACACGCAGTACACAGCGCCCATGCATTTTGGACCGCGTAGATGCGAACCAAAAATAAGTAAATCGTTTGCAAACGATCTAAATAATTTCATCTTTACGGATTATTTTCTGGTAAAATTATATCATTTTGAGCGGAAACCTTTCATTGGGTATTTGCTATTAATTCAATCTTTACTTTCAGAACTTTCCCCCTGTAAACTCGTCGATTACTTTTTGGGGTCATTGCATGATGATACACTGGGCCTTTAAGTCTGTGACTACAGGGCGTGGACGGCTCGCACCCCAATTTAAAGAGAGACAAAACACTTTCTGGAGTTTGCTTAATGCACCAGGATATCATCAGCACAACTAAGTTTGTTTTTAAAATGGGACATGGAACTTCATTTTTAAATAGAATACGTTGAGTGACCGTTTGGGAAAAAATCCGCTTTTAATGTGCGTCTGTAAATGAGTTTCATGCAAGTTGCCATGTTTTGCAGTTCGGGGCTCGGGCTCGAGAGGGCGTGAGTTAGGTCACTGCGGATTTGTATGTACTTAGCGGCGTGTTGGAGTCGGGAAACAAGGGTTCAGTCATGATGTCATCTATGATGCATCTATAGACCGTATCGAATAGCCGCCATTTCGTGGGGCACCTTTTGTTGTAATAATTTAAAACAGGCATTTCCAATCCCTTTAATGCAAATCACCCACGCCTCTGCCAAGAGTGTCTTCAGTGTCCGTGTTTATATAAAAAGAATAAAATTAGCAATTTCAAGATAGCATATGCGCAGCCGCCACTTTTTTTCAGGAATAAGTTTTGGAGCGGGGGCGTATAAAGTTTGTGTAATTTTTGTTGGTCCCTGATTGACCTCTGTACCCTGACGTCATAGATACATCGTCATCCGGGATCTTCCCATCTTTGAACCAATCACATAGCTTAATTTACGTCACATGGTGTGACCTCACGGCCAACAGATAGCAACACAAACTCTATGCAGGTCCACAATGTAGATGTAAAATAAGCAGAAAGAAGTATTTATGTTGACAAATATCGTTCATTATACCCCTTTCCTAATCTCTGCATCTTTGGAGACAGTAGCAAATGGAATATTTCTGCTCGTAGCTGAATCTGCTGTGAAGTTTACCTAAAACGGACGAGCTGACTAGCGAAAAACGTCAGGCGAGCGAGTACAGGGTCGATTGCGGCCGGCCATGACTGCATGATTGTGCCATTGAGTACTGCACTGCGCGCATCAGTTCATGTATTCAACAACGGTTTGAGTTGTTTTGACGGTTTTACAAAACCAGGAAAATAGAGGGGAACTAACTAATGCTGTCACAATCAGTAAGCAGCTAACCCAGCACCAGTCGTAGTGAAAACAATGTCAGCTGGACCAGCAGTAGACAAAATCGACCCCTTTACGAAAAAGTCGATGCGTAAAGGGAAACAGAAGAAGTCACAAGGCTCGTCAAAATACCGGTCCAAGAACACCGTAGAACTGCAGCCTCTGGCCTTAATTAAGGGTAAGATTGTGCATGGTCATCAGGTCATGATGATGTTTATCACTTTAACTAATAATCAGATTATTCATGTTATTTGTGTTTGTCTTGGCAAAAACTCTTGGTTTAACTCAATTTCAGAATACCCCGCAACTCCCATCACAGTCCACATTTGGTAGACTTTGTGGCTTCGGAGGATTGTTTTATTGCAGTGGCTATAGTTACGGTAACCGTAACACGTTAATGAACGGTTATAGTTATGGGATTGAAACTGCGCAAGCACGTTGTGGACTAGCCCTAAAATTAGGGCTGTAAATTGCTCGCTTTTCAAATCTGACTTATTACAGTCGCAATTGACAGCCCTAATTGAGGGATGTACGACAATACCAAGTTTGAAACTGCTCAAATCTGACAAAGTTCCAATACAAATATCGCCGAAGCACATCAGACCAGAGCACTTTCACATACACCATTGTAATCCTGAGAGGCTAGTGTTTCATAAAATAACGGTAACGCTTACGGAATCGTAAATTTGGCCATCTACGATGTCTGGAAACATTGGACAAAATTCGGACAACGTTCTAACCTGCATCCCTATGGGCGACGCCATCTTAGCTGATATGCTGCTGCTTCTCGATCATGAGACGTACAGGAGCCCGGCTAAATGTGCAATATGCATAATTCATATTGACGTCGTGCGTGTTTATCCCAGCTGGCAGCTACGTCACGCGCGCAGTGCAGTATTATTAGGCAGTGTACATATACATGTACAGTACGCACGTATTGTACCAGCACTAGCACAGTACATGTGGATACGGTGTACGCTTATACGTAGCCTTCACTCAAGGTCCGCGTGGCACTCTGGATGCTTAACCGACACGACAAAAAGACCAGTGCGTGGCTTTGCCATTCGCTGGGGCCTTTTGTTCGTGTTGCAAGCATCCCGGGTGCCACGCGCGCCTGGACTAAAGGCTACTTTATACGGAGCATGTTTATCCAGTGAAACATGCTCTAAAGTGGCCAAACAGGTTCGTTCTCTTGCTCTGTATGCCAGCGCCACCTTTTACCGGCAATGGGGGACGTTCCATGGAGAGAACAAAACACGGACAATACCCCCCGGTAGGTCCCCGATTGACAATCACATGCAAATCCTAAATGGAGGCATTCGCAAAACAAAATAAAATGTCCAAAAAAAGAGAAGCCATGGAACGTCCCCGATTGCCGGTAAATACACACACAAGTCCACTTGTACACAATAGGTAATCCCTTTCGTATCCACACCGTACCACACACGTACGTACTGGATGAGCAAGTTCGATAAAGCGACTATAGTCGACTAGAGTCCCTCCAACAACGTAAATTACCCGTCGTTCGAGGGACTATAGTCGCTTGATCAAACTTGCAATAACTGCACTGCGCGCGTGACGTAGTTGCCAGCTGGGGTAAACACGCGCGACGTCAATATGAATTATGCATATTGCACAGTTAGCCGGGCTCCTGTACGTCTCATGATCGAGAAGCAGCAGCATATCAGCTAAGGCCATGAGAATGAAAGTTATAGATTTGCGTCCGGGCATTTTTGAAATGACATGAGGCTTTTTTTCATTATTCATTATTCATTATTTTCTCGTACTAGCTTCTTCAACGATGTATGTAGTTATTAATGCTAGTGATGCGTAATACCATGTGTACTGCATGCTTATACATACCCCTAGTTCGTGGAGACGATAGCGGAACGAACCTCTCATAGTTCTAGGAGTAGCTTATACATATCTATTTTGCTTGTGAAGGAAACACCAGAAACTACTGAAAGAGTTTTTCATTGAAAACGTCATAAAACTTTAATAAAACATGCTCCAAAGTCTACATCATTTTAGAGTCAAGATCAGAGAAAAAGTCCCGTTAACATGAATGATCAGGCTGTTCCATTTTGTTTGTGAAGGTAACACAATAAAGTACTAAAATGGTTGTTCTTTGCAATATGAAAACTTATTAAAAATACCTGCAGCCGATTTCACGAAAGAGTGCGCAGCTTGCGCAACTTTTGCAAAATGGCGCAAGCCCCATAGCTTGCGTGTAATTTTCACAGGAATGTTGCGCAGCCTACGCAATAAAATGTTGCGCAAGCGGACTTACGCAGTGCGTAAGGATTCGTGAAATCGGCTGCAGATGCGCCCGTTCAATAAATGTAGCGCCTGGACAAAATCGTCGAGCGCGCGTCCGAGCAACAGAATCACGACGTACATGTACACATGCACGCGCACAAGCCACAGTTTCAATGCGCTATTGACCCCTTTCGAACACGTGCGAATATGCCATTTTGGGAGTCAAATAATGCTGAGTCATTGTGGAAGCAATGTGCATGCGCGTTGTGTGTGTCTCTGGTGGGCGTAACGCGGTTTAGTTCACCAATGGGAGCATTGATTTACATACATATACTGGATACGCCATCTGGGAGTGTTTGTGTAGAAATGCGCGGCCGAACAATGGCGGCGCGTAGGGAGGGTATTATAATAACGCGTCACTTTGCGTGCTTTGCTGCAGTACGTGTACAATGCATACGAACAAGATTGTTGTTTAGCCTACTTTGAAAACGCACGCGCGGACGCGATTCTAGCCAGATGCCGTCTCCTTCCTCCATGTATATATCTCAATGAATGGGAGCCTCATCATAGCGTGTTTACTCCCAAATTACGTCATTGGCACGAGCGCGGTACCAGGGGATCCCTAGTGTTCCCTGGTGCGCGTTCGAAAGGCACAAACTGCATGTGTGTGACGTAACGTTACCAGCGCCTGGGAGCTGGTGGGAGCACCAGGGACGAGCGCTCGAAAGCAGCCCAACAAGTCGATCTTTTTGTATAATGTGCAGCGACTGGTACCCAGAAGTCGGCTATTTCGTAACGGCATTTCGCATGCATTTTTCTCTGTGTCGCAGGGCATCCTGACTACATTTTTAGTCGATGAACGGGACCTTGTCTACTAGTAAAATGCGTGAATATAACCTTTTACCATTGTTTGATGATTTGAAACTTGAAAATTCGTGATGCAGAGTCTTTTTTGTAAAAATAATGAAAATTTTTGAAAATAATGAAATTTTTTGGCGGTAGCTTTCAGAGCATGCGGGCGGTGGACGCAAATCTATCATTTTCATTCTCATGGCCTAAGATGGCGTCGCCCATAGGGATGCAGGTTAGAACGTTGTCCGAATTTTGTCCAATGTTTCCAGACATCGTAGATGGCCAAATTGACGATTCCGTAAGCGTTACTGTTATTTTATGAAACACTAGACTCTCAGGATTACAATGGTGTATGTGAAAGTGCTCTGGTCTGATGTGCTTCGGCGATATTTGTATTGGAACTTTGTCAGATTTGAGCAGTTTCAAACTTGGTATTGTCGTACATCCTTCAATTAGGGCTGTCAATTGCGACTAAATAAGTCAGATTTGAAAAGCGAGCAATTTACAGCCCTAATTTTAGGGCTAGGTGTGGACATGTTCATCGAAGCAGCAGGACATATTGGCCACAACGTTGCTGATGCATTGTTCGCTACGTCCTGACGTCCTACGTACATGATGATATAATCTGCGACTCCGAAATCACGGAACAAATTGCCCCTTACACTTACTGCCTCTGTCTAATGACAGCTGAAAGTTTCTGGCCTTTTCCCTCTTTGAAACACTGGTATTTTTTCCGTATACCTGTACATTGAGCAAAGATTGAAGGAAATTACCTCCTGGAATCAACAGATAATCTAATTTTCAGATACACTTCCCACTTTTGTCGCAAATTTTGCTTTTCTATATAAAAATCACATTTTCTCCTTCAAAAATTGCATTCAGTTAGTGCACAAGATAACCATTCCCACGTGCGCGCAGTGCCCCCTGTTGTCGTGCTTACGCACGGACCGCTCGCGCCGTAATTTTGTGCATTACTTTATGCAGTAATTTTATCATTTATTTATCTCAGAAATGCAACATTTGCGACAAAAGTGCAAGTTGGAAGTATATCTTTAAATTGGATGATCTGTTGATTCCAGGAGGTAATTTCATTAAAATCTTTGTTCAATGTATTTATAAAATACCGAAACACCCGCCTAGCTAGAATACGGATAACTACGCTCAAATTTGCATCTACTGACGTCTGCTGTGGCAGCATTCATATTTATATTTCTCTACAGTGACTGGCGCAAAGGGCACTTCGTTTGCCAATGTGCCAACCCAACAATAGCAACAAAAAAAATTGACACATTCTCTCGACCAGTCTCGATACAATAAATTCACCTGCTCATATACATGTACATGTAGCAGAATTTCTTATGATTTACTTTAAAAGGACACAATGGAAAAACCGATTAGGCCAAACAAAATAAATGGTGCGTTTACGGTAACGGCCTAAAAATAAATTATGTTTTCTTTTTACATTTCAGTTTATGCATTTGCGTGTTGTTTTGCAATGTTTGAAACTCACTATTAACACTATTAACCATGTTCATGTACAAGTGTAGAAAATGTTATGTTCATTGGAAATTACTGCAAATAGTGCTCATTTAAAATTATCAACTTGAAAATTGGCAATAAAAAGTTTGAGGTCGGCAATTTGGCCTCAAAAATTCCAGGTAGGTCGGGTTACCGTAAACACACCATTTATTTTGTTTGGCCTTATTACAGTCCTAATACCTATGGACATGATGGAGGTAGGAAGATACCCTACCTTCTAAATGTTATTTTTATAATATGACAAATCCATGTTTCATCAGCCAAGTTTGAATGAATATGTCTCAGTGTTCTCCAAGTGCATAAAATAGCATGGCGGCCCGCCATGCTTAATTAATCTGAAATCCTGCCATGCTTTAAAAATAGCCGCCATGCTTAAAACCTTCGCCGCCATGCTTAAAAAGTCGCTGCCATGCTATGAAAAATCACTCAGTTTAATAACTGAAGCACAAGTGCATCCGAAACGCCGAAGTTTAAGCAATAATGCGCGGACGTACATGTGTAGCAACGCCGGAGATGCGTCAGCGTGTTTTACGAATCACACCTCAATCATGATCCGGTGGTACAGTACATGTACATGTACGTATGCAGGACATCGTGTGCGGCTAGCATTGCCAGCTAGCGAGCACAGTGAAGCTAGCATGAAAGGGCGCCCTCTTTAGGCTGAGGTTCAACAGTTAATAGTTTTTAACTGGGGTTTTTACGAAATGCGAAACTGAAAAAGTAAAATCCACTGCACTGTTCAATAAAAGAAGCGCGTTTAAAATAGCCAGTCGCGAAGCGCAGCATGGACTTATGCAAGTCTAGTCGCCCAGCCATGTGACATACAGCCATGCACAGTGTGCTTCCTTTAGCTTACCGGTAGCTGCTTACCGTGTCTTGTGCGCGACAGTCCGGTGAGGCTCCGTTGATCGGCCGGCCGCTCTCGTGAAGCCATGGAAAACATGTTATTTGTTGGCTCGTCTTCCGACTTCGTCGACAAAGTTTCCGATGATCATGTTTTAATATTCTATTAATTATCCACGTTCATAAAAAGGTACATACATTGTACTTATTTAAAATTAAACTGGTTTTTATGTGGCACAAACCAAGTTGCGCAGTGTGACGTCATCTCCGACTGGAAAATGGCAGCTTCCACGGTAAGTTAAAAAGATTATAATTTCTTTTAAAAACTACATGTAAGTGCAGATGATGAAAAAGTTTTGTACATAAAGATAAAGAAGTAGGTCTTAAGGGGAGTTCACACTATCGCGGAAAAATCACACTGTGCCATTGGTTTGTACACAAACTGGTTTGCCGCTTGTGCGCGGCCTATCGCGACGCGCAAAACGTTTTGAGCTGGGTCAAAGTTCAAAATTGTTGAACTTTGACCGCGGTGCGCTGACCTTTCCAGCGTGCAGCCAATGAGGTATCAGAGAAGCCCCAAGATACCAGAACTGGAATTTTCTATTTTGGAAAGATCGGCGATTGGGGGCTCATGCAATGCGGTGAGCGCAGTGCGAAAGTGTGATTTTTCCGCGATAGTGTGTATCCGCCTTTACAGTGGTATCTGCAAACTACATGTAACTCACTTGACTGAAGATGTCCTTTAAGAACTTGAAAATTGTGGTCCCATGAAGTGTGTTGCAATGTGTCATGTTTTACGGTGAATTACATCTACCGGTAGGCGATGGCATGATGTAGAACCGAAATACCTGTAAATGTTTCCACGAACTGACCTACATACCGTACACGTAGTATAATTTTCAGCAAACTCAGTGGTTAGTAGAGGACTTCTTAACATATTACGGTACATACCGTACTTGTATGTGATGTTAGCTTTGCGCAGCCAGCGTGTTTCCTGTAGTATGCCAAATTCTGTATTATGCTTGTTGGGTGAGTGTTCTACTGGAAACGGCGATTGTTGTACAGAAATTGTGACAGTGTGGTCTTTACTGTAATGTGAGATTACTGACAGGTGTAAAATAACTACCTAGGGTTTCCCCTAAAGCGTTATAGAGTAGTGGTGCCACTACCCTTGGCTTTGGCAAATGGCCACTACTCTTTAGCAATCAGCCGCTACCCTTTCCCTTTCACATTCAGAGCATCCAACAATATTCTTGCAGAATATTGCTTTCTAAGCTCTCGGAGATTAAAATTGATACAAAGACGATGAAACTGATAAATGTACAATGAACGAAGTGAAAACTCTTTAGAAATCCACTGTTTGTATCATGGCAGTATCACAGTATTGGATGGTGAAAGTGAACAGACAACGTGTATGTATGTCATCTGGAATTATTTTCGAATATATTTTACCACTACGCTTTAACAATTTTCTGGGGAAACACTGCTACCGGTACATGCACAGTAGAGAATCCTTGTCGCAGTCTGCCATACATGTATTCGCAAGGTGTTGAAAGTGATTCAAAATCGAATATGTATAAAAAGGAAAATCACTTTCAGCTCTCTGAATGTAGTTTCAGAACAGAACAATACAATTACCTGCTGCACCTGAAACATTCCTGTGGTTTCTATGTATACATGTACATGTACACAAATGGTTGCATTCTTCCCTTTGCCTGCCTGGAAGGTAAACAAGGGACAATGTGGGCACTTCGGGGTGTTATGGCCGAGCGGTCTAGTGCGTCAAACTTAAGTTCCTGTGCTATAGTACTAGAATGTAGGTTCGATTCCTGGCCGTGACGGGTTGTGGCACATGTGCCCTTGAGCAAGGCACTTAACCACACTTGCTCCCATTCCTGTAATTGGCGGTCCCTCCGCTGTTGGATGTCGTATATAAATAATAAAAAAATAAAACTTTGCAGGGTGGCCATCTTGGGGGCAGACCTGTGCTTTATCCCCACACAATAGGCTTGATTTAAAAGCAATTTGTACCTCATAATTATTGTGACGTCGTTTGTAAGAAAACTTGCCCACAAACATACGTACATGTTATGTGTAGTCAGTAAAATGGTCTATACTATAGTGACTTGCTTTCTCACAAATACCGTAATTTCATCTACCGTATGTACATGTACATGTACAACCTTCACTCAATGTTGGCAGTCATGCCAGCAATGTACTGTGCTGGCCCTAGATTTTGCATATCATTTGAAATTCTTAGGTTGGGGAGTTTTGTAAGATAAGGAAGCATGCAGTACATGTATGTACACAGGGTACTAATTACATACCGGTACATGTAGTATATAATATTGGCTGGCTTTGAGGGTGATATGATAATATACTGTACACCGCAAGTGTGGTATATTCTCATATCAGAAAGGATACATCTACTTGCAAAGCTTCATATTATTAATTTAATGTACCGGTACATTGTACATATGCATACCTGCCAACTACATGTACATGTAGTCCGATTTTATTGATTTGTTCCGATTTTTAAGTGTTAAAATTGTTGAAAATCTAAACAATTGGTAAATGGTCGACTTTACCTGACTCCCCGCGTGCGCTGCATGTGTTGTGTACATGAAAATGGGTGCAGTACTAGGTCAACTTGACCGTTGTACCAACTCGACCATGGCAAGTTTCACTACAGTCCAGGTATGGTACATGTGTACATGTACATGTTGTACAACAGTGTACAAAATGTGTACGTACAAAAGCTGCAAGTTACAATGTATGTTCCTGTGCCCAGGGGCCACAAAACTACATGTGTACATGTACGTATACGTAGTGTGCAGTGACTGAAATCAAGCTGAGTCATGCACAGTATACTGTACTGGTACAGTACATATGTTCAACTCTGTACATTTACATGTAAATGTACATGTACATGTACACTGTACCATCCACACCATTGATACAAATTATTAAACATGGTTTGCATTGCATTAATTCAGCTGCATACATGTTAAAGTCCAAGAGAGATACATGTACATGTAAAATGTTTGGATGGGATAATGGCTTTGAAACTGAATTGCAGGTGGCTGCGGCAAGTGCCTTTCAAAACCCCAACAATATGGTATGGTAATTAGATCTGGAGCACACCTTCAAAGAGAGTGGTAGTCTACAAGATTATATGACTACTAGAGGTCTGCTTGACCACAGTAAAACATTCTTGCATAGGCATCTTGTACACAATTTTTTTAATGACATGTAGGCCTATACACGTGATTAGGCCTTTTCCCACTAGAACGTCAAACCCCGGGGCGAACTTGCCCCGGGGTGACGCACAATTTTTTACCCCCGAGTTCAACCCCACGTCTTTTCACACTTGTCTTTCTTAAACCACACATATTTCGCCCCGGGGATCGGCACCCTCGTTTCCTACTTGAGCAAGTCGGTCCCAGGGCGAACGCATATCAATTAGAATTTCTCGTCATTCTGGCCAGTTTTAGTTGCTTTTGTATTTCGTCGTCCTCCCAAATGGCATTTTTTTTCCCGATTTTCCTCATCCCCCAGATTTACATTTAAGCTGACTTCTTTTTCTGCGACATAGCTGAAGTATAAGCTGATAAAAGTGATATTCTGTGCAATGGAACTCCAAAGACATGAAATATCCGAATCGCACGTGTTGAAAACGTTAAGCCAGCGTCTGTACTGTAGCATGTTATATACAGTACATGTAATTAAAAAGATTTGCGTTCATGTTGTGCTTTTGTTATGGTCTTTACGCAAATCGACCTTAGCGCAATTTCAAGTGACCTTTGCCATTCTTGCCCCGGGTCGAACCCACCCACACTACCGTTTTCGCCCTGGGGAATGTGTCTTGCCCCGGGGCCAACATTTTCAACCCTGGTTCCTGGTGTACATGGTGCTTGTATCAATGGTCATCCGCAAATTATGCAAACTCGAGAATGGGCCGCCTTCGGCGGCCCTTATCGCTCGTGGTTGTCCAAGGTTGATTTTGTCCTGCTGTGCCGGCGATGGACCCTGCAGCCGATAGGGTTTGCTCTTGCTGAAGCTGCATTTGTTTACTTCGAACAAGTTGCGCATCTTTGTATAGGGTTGTGTACGTGAAGGCAAAAAGCGTAACGTGATTGTTGGTTGTCTGGGTTAGCGAAATGTACACATCATGACGATTGTGACGTTCGTAGGGTTGTGTACGCGAAGGCGTGCGCGTCGCGTGTACTCGAAGGAGGCGCGATGCGAAATGTACACATCATGACGATTGTGACGTTTGGTGAACGAAATGACGATAGTCACGGTTGCCGGGGGCGAAGTAAAACTCTAAGTGTTCGTCCTCGTTCACTGAAACAATGTGGTCATATTTTTCCAAAGAATTTAGTTATTCTGCGATCTTTTATTGGGGGAAATAAATTTTTTTTCGACCTATCTTGTTGTAGACCAGCCCGAAATATCCACGCACGAATATTTTCAGCCAGTTTTGTTGAGGCGCCTGGGAGTTTATCTATAACAAACGAAAAAGGGCTTACTCAAATTAGTATAAGATGTCAAACTACACGTACTTTTGCAATGCCCCCAAAATTTCAATCAACCATTTGACCAAAACTTATTTAATAATAATAAATAATAGCATAATTTATATAGCGCCTTTTCCAAGGGTAGAAAAGCGCTTCGAAAACCTCACTGACAGTTTAAAATGCCACAGAACTATGCAAATTTAGCTAGAAAATAAGTAGGTTTTGAGTGAAGATTTAAACAACTGTATGGAGTTAGAGCGTCTAATTGTGTGTGGAATGCAGTTCCAGATTCGTGGACCAGCTACAGCGAAGGCCTTGTCTCCTGCTTTCCTTGCCGTGCGGGGAATTCGAAGGTTACCGTGAGAGCGTAAATTGGCTCGTGTCGATGTTGTAACATCAAGTGAGGTGGAAATGTATGCTGGGCATGAACTAGAGGTTTAAATGGAAGATACCATAGAAGTGGTTCCAATTGTCGAATGCAATGGCTCCGTCCGATTATATCCTCATGAGCCCATGTCACACGAGGCAATTTACAGGCAATCAATTCCAAGCAATCTCCAAGAAGCAAATGCATTCGCATTACAATTTTCACATTATTTTCTTTGTCGTGTCAATACATTGTCACAAAAAATGTCTTTGTGCTACTCAAGCATTCCTGTAGCCTGCAGTGCTGTAAGTTGCCTCCAAGTTGCTTGTAAAAATTGCCTCATGTGACTAGGGCCTTACATTTTTTACAAGAAAACAATAATTGAAGATAAAGCTATATAAAAGTGCCTTTATGTGAACGAAACTAAGTCCCTGACTACTGTAGTATCATGGCTTTTTTTTACATGCAGTATTGACAAGGAACCAGTCAACACATGTGTAGGACGGTGGCTTCGCACATAAATCATGAAAGCATGGACACAGTTTTTCGTTGTTTTCTCAGAATGAGGTACATGTACCAGTACTGAGCAAGTTTATACACATGTTGGTTTAACATCCTCAATCACATGTTGATATACCAGTAGTGCCATTTGAGGATTGTTTAAGACGAGCCTAACCTACTTTTGAACGCATTAATAAATACCTTTTTGTGTAAATTGGTAAAACTCTCAAAAATTAGGCCCAAAAAAAAGAACTACATGTATGTTTAGCATAAGTTGAAGTCTCCCAAAATGACGCGGTGACGCAGCTTTTTTTTTCGCAATTATTATTTTTTTGAGTGGATTCCAAGCAATAAAGGCATGTTTTTAATCAAAACACTCAACAGACCGTGCGTGTCTAAGAAAAAAACAACTTTGACACGCAGGGTTGAAAGTGACGCGCGCGCTGACGATATTGGTTTTTTTTTTTGCCGTTTCTGAAAAAAACCAAAAACTTTAATGCGCAGGGTTGAAAGTGATGCGCGCCTTATATGTAGCTTGTCGTTTTGCCATGTTTTGCATTCACTTTCCTACACACCGCGTTTGTATGAACTGCTAGCTGTGCGTCGTTGTTTTTACGCGTAATGCAAGCATGTTCCATACGTGCTGGCAAGGGCGCGGGCACAAGTGGGGGCCAACCGGTCTGTATCACTGGTCTTTATCGTCCGTTTAAAACTGCCCACGTGATGTGCTTTCAGCCAATAGGGATGCGTAAACTGTCTAAGGTACCCCCGGTACATGCACAATTATTCATGAATCATTGTTTAGCACAAAATGAAAACGTTCGAAATGATCACTTGTTTCAAATGGCTGGTACAGTAGTAAAGCTGATGTACGGTACATGTACATGTACAAGAAATATCTAGAAAATGGCTGTTTTATTCTTTGCTGATCTGCAGTTACGGATGGCAAACGGGCAAACCTTGGTCAAAACCAAGGGTGTGGATTTCGGTTGAGCGCGCCAGATTTTATTTTCCGCTTCTTTCTACTGATGGTGCCAATTTGAAAGAGCGCCCTCTATTGACTGATTCAGTAATGTCCCAGAGCAGGCTTGTGAGTCAACAAGGGCAACAAGATCAAATTCAAAGTAAAGGTAAAAAGGTCATTGTACTTCAACTTTCAGCCACATCAAAACTACATGTAAGACAATATTTGGATTCTTCAGGCAATTTGCAGTCTAGCAATCCGGGTTATAACGAGTTTCCCTCTGCTCGAGCTTCGAGTCCCAAGTCAAGTCGAGCTGCCTTCGAGTCCCAAGTCAAGTCGAGCTGCCTTCGAGTCCCAAGTCAAGTCAAGCTGCCTTCGAGTCCCAAGTCAAGTCAAGTCAAGCTGCCTTCGAGTCCCCTAGTCAAGTCAAGTCAAGCTGCCTTCGAGTCCCCTAGTCAAGTCAAGTCAAACTGCCTTCGAGTCCCAAATCAAGGCATCAGGCATATTGGTCAAGTTGGGTCAAGTCAAGTACATGTAATCACGACAGTAAATTTGTTCATGCTAATTTCAAAATGAGTCTAAACGTTGAAACTCTCATTCATGTTGCTCTGGCTATGAAATACAATTCGGTCAAAAAGACAAAAAATGCATTTAAGATATATTATACATTTTTGGCAGACTCAAGTCTAAAAGTCTGAGTCAAGTCAAGTCATTTGAGGTTCAAGTCTCAAGTCAAGTCATTTGAGGTTCAAGTCTCAAGTCAAGTCATTTGAGGTTCAAGTCTCAAGTCAAGTCAAGTCATTTGAGGTTCAAGTCTCAAGTCGAGTCCTTCGAGGTTCGAGTCTCAAGTCAAGTCGAGTCATTTGAGGTTCGAGTCTCAAGTCAAGTCATTTGAGGTTGGAGTCTCAAGTCATTTGAGGTTCAAGTCTCAATTCAAGTCAAGTCACTGAAAATCGGGACTTGAGTTGACTCGAGTCTTGAGTCCGAGTAGTTACAACCCTGCTAGCAATGCTAATTTACTACGAGAAATTACCATTCAAAGGTCAAGGTGCATGCCAATTTTGCAAAAGCAGGCTAGTTATAAGGCCATTTTTATAAAGAGGCCACCTGTCTTTGGCCCCGAATGCAACCTTTATAAAAGGGCCACCTTTTCCCAAGGGCGGCCACTATATTTATTGTATTGTAATCAGATTTAGATAAAAATTGGAAATTCGGTTCTGCCAGTGACATTACACGATTTTTGTTTTGACAAAATTTTATCCCACCCTTTGACCAGAAAAAACCTTACACAAATGAAAGATAGAAGTGGTTCCAACTGTCTAATGCAATTATTCCACCCGAGGGTGGGGTGAAAACCATTGAGTGATTTAACCGTAAATGACCCGTTGCTCCATTATTCTAACCCTGCCATCCAACCTCTGCAGACAGAACGTGGCCTTAGGCTAATGAAACTCGATGTTATGTTTCCCGTAACATTTTTGTCAAGCCCAAATGAGGCAACTATTTCATTATTCATTATTCATTATTTTTCAGCATTTCATTATTTGCAAAGTAACGGCTTTTTGATCAAAACTTAGCGCGCTCTATACCCTCTGATAGTGTGTTAAAACACAACCCTGATCAATTTAGACACAAATTTGTATTTATTAAAATATCCTTCACCATTTCCCAGGTATTTATGATTTATTTAAGGATCAAGATATATTTAAATAACAAAACACATTTATAACAGTCCACACATTTCAAAAGGGAATTGCAAACCATGCTGTTTTGGACATGTTGGACTGTTGTGAAGATCCAACATAGGCAGATATTGGTACAACATGATGATTTACACTGTCGTTACCGAGTTCAACAATTGACTCAAATAACTGCAACAAAGTGCACGTTTGAGACACAGTCGTGATAGTCCATGGCATCTTGGTTACACCCCCTTCCTGTATCTTCACTGACACAAACATTTTATCTGTCTCGCATGATTTAACCTTCTTGATGAGATCTCTCCAAAACACGACAAACGATGCGACATGTGCGATTTACGATTCTGATGCGTCGACAGTAGTATAAAGCTAGCCGCAGTCAACTTAAGTGTCAGCAGGCCTACGTACAATGGCCCATTTGTGGTCCGCGCCGCTCGCTAACGATAAATACAATCGCCCATTTGTAGTTTGTGTAGTTCTAGGCTAGCACTCGCAGCTACAAACCACCGATCTAATAACTACGATGGAGTGGACAGTTGTGTTTGTACAGCAGCGCGCCGGGCTTGTGCGTACGTACGTGCAGGGTTTTGCACACCGGGAACATGCAAAAAAATGGCAGCGCTGTCTTCTCCAGGAATTTATTGTAAATCACTGTTCACGTGCCGGCGGCCAGCCGCGCTTGATACTAGTACGTACTCTGCTACTGGGGTATATTTTTTTGGAGGAAGAAAATGACGTTAACAATTTTTTGGCGGGAGGACAAGAATGAGCAATGTGAAATTCGAGCGCTGATTTTAAAAATCCAACCAAAATGGCAGGAGAAACAAATTAAAAACTTGATATTTTTGGGAAAATACAAAATAATGAATTGTTTTAGGATTTTGGCATCTCAAACGCGGCCGAAAAATCCAAACGCGGGCGGGTTACGGGAAACATAACATCGAGTTTCATTAGCCTTATCATTGAACATGACATTCCTCCATGTGACACGTTCAGGTTTCAATTGCTAGTGTCAGCCACATGCTGATGCAAATGGGACATGGTTGAGAAAATCATATTTCACTTGGTTTACACTACCGTAGCCACATTAATGTCTGTCTACATGTGTGTAAAATGCATTCTGTACAAATGCATTAATATCAACATGCTTTACAATGGGTGTGTTTCTAACTGTGGTTATCAGCACTACATGTGGTCTACTAAGCATGTTTTGGTGATGCGATTGGCACTGCCTTTAACCATTTTGTTTTGGCCGTTTCTACATGTACTGCTGACAAATACCAGAATTTGGTGTTACTACGGTACATGGACGTGCAGTCTCGCACATGGCAGATGGAATCACGTACCCACTAAAAATGGTCATAGGTTGTTTCAACTGTCAAAAAAAAAAAAAGTTGCATGTACACATATGTATCAGCAGAAACCTTTATTTAATTTGTTGTTGCATGCATCGACAAATAACCATTCATAAATACCTTGGACAGTTTACGCATTCCTATTGGCTGAGAGTACAGGTATGTCACGTGGGCAGTTTTAAACAGACGATAAAGGCCCGGGCAGTCTTAAACACCTTTAAGCCTGGCTCTCAGCCGCGCCCACGCCCTGGTCAGCGCATATGGAACACGCACACAGAAACTACACGCTTCCGAAAGCAAAATGTGCACTGTGACAAGTACCCGGTCGTGCGCGTGCAATACGGCTGCAATACGGCTGCAATACGCGTAATGCGCGCACGATTGAACAAAAACAATTTAACGCACAGCTACAATGTAGCAGTTGTACGAACGTGGTGTAGAAGAGTGAATGCAAAACATGGCAAAAATGACGAGCTAATTTTGGTGAGTTTTACCAATTTACACAAAAAGGTATTTATTATCAGCGCCTACATGTAGGACCCTAGCCGGTTTTAAACGTATGTTTAAGACTGGCTAAACCTACTTTTAATTCCTAATTTGAAGCCTTTTCCTGTCCAAGGATAACAGTACCAAAGTATTTTTGAAACAGTAATCATGCTCATTTGATACACGCTCTAAGATACAGAGCTAATAGTACATCAACACTACAGGGATATGATAAACTAAACAAATTCCCAAACTTATTTATACAGTCTGTGCATTTTTGGTGTGGCACCTCGAAAAATAAAAGTTTTTTCGAATTGATAATTTTCTAGAAACATAAAAGTTATTCGCTTTCAAATGAGATATCAACAGAAATAAAAATCGACCAACGTTTAGTTATCGACCAACGTTTAGTTATCGACCAACATTTAGTTATCGAACAATTACCGTCAATATTTTTTGAATTATTGGTGGTCAGCCCAGGGTAGGAATTTCGTCTCTTGAGGGGCAAGGCCACTTTGGCCTTAAAGAACCTGTATTTTTGAGGGGCACCACCACGGCCAGTGAGAAGGGCACCAAGGCCAATGTAAAAATGTAAAAAAGGGCACGACTGCCAGTTTAAAATACAAAAGCACAATTCTTATTCAATGTTACGATTCCTGGCATTCACTTTTATACGTTTGCAACACACACAGGTACTAAAATTACATGTATAATACCTGAAAGTAAAATATTTCCACAAATGCATCATTTCTTTTTGGGCAATATTTCTCACAAAATTATAATTAAATTAAAAAAAATAAAATTAAAATAAAATAAAATAAAACCTGTAACCGATGTTGGGGGGCGAGTTGACCTAGGCTGGGGACGACTTGATCCATTTCATAAATTTAGAAATGCCAAAAACCTCGGCTTTAAAAAAGAAAAAAATAGGCCTTGGCCTATTATTAGTATATTAGCTACCGTTTCCTCACAATTTAGAAAAGCAAAAATTCAGATAGGCCTAGGAGATAAGAAATAAGAATAAGAAAAACCAGAAAGAAAATCCAAATATTGCGTGAAACTCGTCTCCGGGACAACCCGTGCCCGGGATAGCCGGTCCCAAAGACGTTCGCCCGAGACAACTCGTCCGCGGGGACAACTCGTCCGACTCAAAATGAAACAGGGCGCCGACCGGATACGGCATGTGGGGAGAAAACCCACCGACCAACAGATAAAATCACGTAGGCTACGGGACGGTAATCCTTCACATAGTCCACAAATGACAGAATCTGCTCAGGTCGGATGTCAAATTTATAAAATAAATTATTTTTCATAAATCCATGACCTACATGTTGACCACGGCCAATTTCGATAAAATTTGAGCGGATTTTTGAACTCGCCCAGAGCCGATCAGGAACGATTCCAGCTTTAATTTCTGCATTTACTGGCCGATCTGTCCAGTTCCAGTTGCTTGGAGCGTTTCATGCGATCCTTACGAGGCATCGCTGATCAATACACATTACAATCACAGATATATTTTTAAAACTTCAGCTGTTGCGTTTATTTATTTTGCAAGAAAAAGTAGTCACACGCTGCACTTGTGTTTAGCTCTCAAAAGCAGCACATGCATGTGCACGCTGTTCACACACCACACACTCCCACTGGATTACGGTATACTCCACATGTATTAGCACGTCTATGCGAGTCCGCAACAGGGGGATGTTCGGGCAATTGTGGCAAGCGCAATTGCGGTTCTGGAGTTTGCGAAATGAACGGAATAATGTTCAAGCTTTGCGTACAGCCAACACAGTACGTACGTGTACACGGTATTTAGCTGAATCCAGAGTTCGTTACAGTACATGCACCACATGCATGCGGTGTGGTGCGAGTGTGATGTCCTTTTTTTTTCTACTGTCAGTGTCAGTACGGCCGCGATCAATGTACGACCGATGCGCTTTTTTTTTAGCGCTTTGCAAATGGACACAAAATGAGTTTCTGATAATGGCATGCTCGTTTGTTTTTTTTACAAAAGGGCACTGCGGCCAAGGTATTAAAAAGGCACAGCATAGGTGGCCGTGGAAACTGCATTTTAAAAAGGGGCATCACGGCAATTAAAAGGGCATCGACGGCAATGGCCGCCGTGGCCGTCGTGAAATTCCTTCCCTGTCAGCCAATAATTCAAGGCATAGACCTGCCCAAGCCGAGGGCGCGCTGCATGCACCGCACTACAGACCAAATACGAGTAGTAAGACCTGGGCAAGTCTAGGCAAGGCGCGAGTTGCGATGTCTAAAATACAAAATATAAATTTGTACCGGTACCTTAAAAATAAAGTAAATGCTTTAAAAACTCGTTCAGGGAGAAAAAAAATCAAATTTGCTGAGAACCACGGACCATATACATGTATTTTTAATGTAATGGAATGCATCCGTCAGTTGTTCAGAAGGCCAATGACCTCATGCTCTTCTGAGTTGGCCCTAATGCCTCTTTAAGGTATGATACACTTTCTGAGGCCAACTTGGCCTGCATTATGCCCTACATACAGTACATGTATGTTCATAAATTAAAATTTAACAAGGTTTGTATGCGTGCATTGACATTTTATGTATTACTGGAATGTACCGGTATCATATAACCAATACACATTTTGAACAAAATTGGCTGTGGTGTGCTTCCTTTTAGCTCCAGTGTCCTTTAAAAAAAGGAACAAAATCACAGCCAGAACGACCTGCTACTTTTGGTATGGTACATATTATCCGGAGGTCTGCACACAGTATGTACATTTTTCATGTACAGACATATTTTACTGTACGTAGCTCTGGAAATGAAATTATGCTGTCACAAAATGGCAGTCTCTGCATCTTGATATCTCTGTCTGAGAATGCATGCTGCTCTTGCAGTATGTACATAATACAATGTGTACATGTACGGTATGTACATGAATTTTGCAATGACTGTCTGAAATTGAAAAATGTCTGCCTGATGGCAAAAATGATGGGATGTTTTTCCATAATCCATCCGGGGGTGTCTTAAAATCTCACTTGATAGTTTAAGATGCATTGAATATTTGACTGCACGGAATAAAACTGGTGTCATTGGCTATGGGCCCTTTTCACACTTCAGTCTCTCAACCTGGGTTGAACTCAACCCATGGCGAACCCCAAGTCCGCTTCAGGCTGAATTGCAAATTTGTAACCCCTCATTTCTACAAGGCAATTTGTCAACATTATTCTTTAGTACTGTAATTCCTGGAATTCGTCAAAAACAAACTGCAAATGATATGTACTGGTACATGTACTGTGTCTTGTGATACTGCATGTGCATCAGGCGTAACAAGAAAAAAAGCTACAAATTACCATGTTATCGAATTTTGAGCAAACTCTTGATCAGAAGCAGGAGACAGTTGTAAATATTTATTTTTTACAATACGTATGAATAAGTGATTATTTTTTAGGGATTATGACCCAGGGACTGCCGGGGTGAATAAATTTGATGCAAATGTGGTCTGAGTTTGGTAAATCTGGATACTATGAAAAGCAACTTGGCTTCAATGGGATTCGAACCACAGACCTTCTGCTCAACGTGCAGACGCCCTACCAGTTGGGCTATGAAGCCAACTGGCAGTCTCGAATCACGGTAGTGCAGTTGTTCCTCATTGATTGGAATTGGCTATCACGTGAGCTTAGCAAGCCCCACAGAGGGATAAACTCTTCAATGAGATAACCATTATTCTTTTTCTTCATTGCATGTTGGGATACAGTAAATAGTATTTAAAGGCCCTGTAGATGTTCTGTTTTTGAGCGGTTAAAAAAAACATGAAAATCCATATGCGTTTTCCCGGTCTTGGCGGGTTGTTTGAAATATTCGTTCTCAGTTGATCGGGTATACTATGTGGCTTGCGTCATGCACTCTGTGGTGCACATTACCGGTATATACTGCGTGTGCGCGCGATCCATTAAAATGCATCGCGTTGGAACACGCAGACGCAACACACATCGCCCATGCATTTTGGACCGCGTAGATGCGAACCAAAAATAAGTAAATCGTTTGCAAACGATCTAAATAATTTCATCTTTACAGATTATTTTCTGGTAAAATTATATCATTTTGAGCGGAAACCTTTCATTGGGTTGTTGCTATTAATTAAATATTTACTTTCAGAACTTTTCCCCTGTTACAAACTCGTCGATTACTTTTTGGGGTCATTGCAAATGATACACTGGGCCTTTAAGTAACGCCAAAAACAAAAGTATTCTGTCTCTGGTCAGACCGATGTTCCGGAATTGATGCAGCGACATGGTTTTTTCCCCCGCCCCCTCTATTGCACACAGATTTGCACACAGTCATGACAGTAAGGCATATAGTAAACTTGCAGAGCCATCACAACACTGAATGTTCTGAGAGTTTTCACTCCACAAACAATGGACACGGAAATAAGTGGCATATTTCAGTATTTACCGGTAGCTCAGCTCAGACACGCTCTAATTCACAATCGCAATTCCTTGTTGTGTCGTGTGAGAACTAGCCACCATTGTTTCAGCTGATTAAACAACCTCATACTCACTATCATTCGATATCAGCATCGTCTGAATCTATTGCCCTGAGTACGAGGTTGAGCTGCCCGGGAAAATACATAGACTTGTTCCCATTCCCTATGTAGTCTACAGGATTGACGATCAGTCTCGAAAATGTGAGGCACTGCGGCAATAGAGGGTGCTGTTTTAGCTGCCGCAGGAAAATTCGGTTCACGCGCATGCTTGAAATCGAAGCATGCGCTGACCAGAGACAGAACATCTTTTTTTTGGCCTACATGTACATGTACATGTAATGTACATTTTGTGTACTATGTATAATATGCAGTGTGCGGAACTGTAGCCACACTGTACTGTACAGGGTGTCCCAGAAAAAAGTTTAATCGTAGATTAATCTCAATCTTGAATAATAAATGACACATACAGTGTACATGTATTTGGAAAGCTTAGTTCCTCATCTTTCATTTGATACAACTCATATGATACATACTTCACGCATGAATGAATAAAGACAATATAAAGCAGGGCTACCAAACAGTCGTTTGCACAACGATACCTGAATTTCAAAGAAATAATCACATTTCTAAACAGTTCATTTCCTGCCCTTTCGTATCATACCTCAGTCAGGAAAAATGAGCCAGGGATGACAGAGATATACATGTACGGTATCCTGCATTTAAATATGGATTGAATTTCCATGTTTTTTTAAAATCATTCGTTTTTTTACACCTGACAAATTTTTCGCATGAATGGATTCGGAGATGGTCATGTGTGCATTAAAAATGTGCGTGTTGAAATCCCTGAAATTCAGGTATCGTTGTGCAAACGACTTTTTGGTAGCCCCAGGCTTCGATCTTTACAGCGGCCACCAGCGGCCATTGCCGCAATGCCCCAGTGAATTGCCGTGACGCCCTTTTTAATAACATATACCTTACGGCCACATTGGCCGACGTGCCCCTTAGATCGCAACACTTCAGCTCTGAACACTACACTTCAAATTTGCAGCAGTAATGTCTCCTGCAAAAAAATAATTCGATCATTCTTCTGAATCGCACGGCTGCACAGCCGGTCCGGTCCTGGTAGGATCCTGGTAGTAATCCGCGTGCGGCACGGCCGCTTCGCTATCGCTACACATCGCGGCATGTGCTTGCATGATGGTACTGTAGCTAGCCTTTTATAAGTTGTTCCAATACGTTCTCTGTGCAACAGCACAAAAAGCTTGCGAAAAGCAATGCGCGTGGCTTGATAAAAGGCCAACCCGTGCTGATCGCTGTTTTCCTAACGTAAACGTTATTGGCTAGAATTTAGTACCAACGTGTCATATTATTTTTATCGAGCAATCGGCATGCGTTTCACCACACGGTCGCTACACTTTCTTGGAAACATATGGCATGTTTTGTGTGCATGCGATATGCACTATTGCATGCAGTTGATCAGTTAGTACAAGTAGCTTGGCTGTCGATCGTAAATGAAACTTTTCGTTCATCGCAACGACCGTGTTTTGCTTGATCGTTATTTTTATGGAAAATATCTTCCACTCATGGATTAAGTGTATGTATTTGGGAAATGAGAATACGTGTATTTTGAAATTGGAACGGTATTGTCAAACGCCAGTTACCGGCCGCGGCCGTGTCAAGCCTGCCACTGCATGCAGCTCACAAGGTATGAAGCCATGGTCAACTTCCAAAAATTCCAAAAAGAGAAAATCTGCGGGAAATAAAAAAAAACGTTTTTTTTACTAAGTCGGTCTCCATAGAGTTTGTGCGTAGGGCTTAAGACTTAAGTGCAGGTATTAAAGCAGAATCCTTCTTTTCCATATTTCTTTTAAATCTGCACAAAAAAATCCTTGAGAATCTATACTATAACACATGTAACAAGCCCTTCAAGACCCCAGAATAGCTCTCAGATGCACCAGTAAGCTTGTAAAGTAAAAAAAAAAAAAACATCATCTTGAACACCATCTTCAAATTAAAGGGAAGTGACATTAAGTCATCAACAAATACAAATTTTGAAATTGGCCTTGGTGCCCTTTCAATTGGCCTTGGTGCCCCCTTTTTGGAGGCCTTCAAGGCCAAGTGGCCTTGCCCCTCTGAAGCTTAAGGTTGAGGCCTGTAGCCCTGCTTCATATTGTCTTTATTCATTCATGCGTGAAGTATGTATCATATGAGTGGTATCAAATGAAAGATGAGGAACTAAGCTTTCCAAATATGTGTCATTTATTATTCAAGATTGAGATTAAAGTATGATTAAACATCGATAAATCTCGGTTTCGTTTTTTCTGGGACACCCTGTATACATGTACGTACAGTACATGTACATGTAATTTGTAGTGCTGTGCAGTAAGGTGTCGCAGTTGTACTTTCCACTCATTTATACCCGAACAGGCCAAAGGTTAACTACTGTAGGTGCTTGACAAAAGTCCAAACACACATTGTAGGCCTAAACGTGTATCATACATATCGGTCTGAAATGTACTAGATCACACGATGTCTGCTTATTTACATATTTGAGACATGGCCATTTTTATGCACACATCCTTAAAAAGGCTCAGTGTTGTATTCGTTCCTGGTGAAATATTTTTTATATTTTTTTAAAAATGAATTCTTGGAACAGCACTACAGTAGGCCTACCGGTATTGTACAATGTACAAGTACATGTACATGTATTTCAAAAAGAAGAATGTTGATAAACTAATGTACTGTAAAAACTGCGGCAAAATCGAAAGTCGGGGGGCACCTTGGTTCATTTAAATATTCTTTGTAGTTACTCAATTGTGATACGACATAATCGGATTGTAATCATATAGTAATAGTTGGGTCACATGCTCACTCATTTCCTTTTATTTGGCCTTGCATGTTTTGTCACAGAAAGTCTACTTTTAACTCTTGACACTCTTGTATTGTGCACTGGCAATAAATCAAAATAACGTGATTGTATGCATATGGAAGAAAAGGAGAATGCACTGTGCATAAATGTGAAGTACATTGTACAGATCTGAGTGTAGGAAATCACAGAATGAGGGCGCTGTTTGTACATGTAGTGCGTCACATCAGGAAGACACGAGAAAGAAGTAAAGAAAAAACATAAGACTGCAAATTGCTGCAGTTTCCACCCCCAGTTTTCTCATGGCTTACAACAGGAAACATGTTAAACAAACTCAAACAGCCATGGATTACAAAAGTTTCAGCAAGTTTGAAAAAAAAAGAAGAATCTTTTGTGCACAGTTGAATGTGATTTTCCTTTGTTGCCTCTTGTGACATCACAACCTTGCTCATGAATATGCATATTCAAATTAGCATACTAGCTAAAACCTTTGTTTTAACCCCCAAAACAAGGGGACCTTTAAGCATTGGGACCATAAACAATGGGGACCTTTAAGCATTACTCGCGAATGGGCCGCCTTTGGCGGCCCTTTCGCTCGTGGTTTTGTCCAACTTCGAACAAAATGCGCGTCACGTAACGTGATTGTTGGTTGTCCGGGTTGGCGAAATGTATATGCCATGACGATTGTGACGTTTGTAGGGTTGTGTATACGCGAAGCTTAGGCGGGCGCGTCGCGTGTACGCGAAGGAGGCGCGTCGCGTGCGCGTCGCGGCCCTTTCGCTCGTGGTTTTGTCCAAGGTTGATTTTGTCCTGCTGTACCGGCGATGGACCCTGCAGCCGATATAGGGTTTGCTCTTGCTGAAGCTGCATTTGTTTACTTCGAACAAGTTGCGCGTCTTTGTAGGGTTGTGTACGCGAAGGCAAAAAGCGTAACGTGCACGTGATTTTTGGTTGTCCGGGTTAGCGAAATGTACACATGACGATTGTGACGTTTGTAGGGTTGTGTACGCGAAGGCGTGCGCGTTGCGTGTACGCGAAGGAGGCGCGTCACATGCACGCGGAGAAAAAAAGCGTAACGTGATTGTTGGTTATCCGGGTTAGCGAAATGTACACGTCATGACGATTGTGACGTTTGGTGAACGAAATGATGACGATAGTCACGGTTGCCGGGGGCGAAGTAAAACTAAAGTGTTCGTCCTCGTTCACTGAAACAATGTGGTCATATTTCTTCCAAAGAATTTAGTTATTCTGCGATCTTTTAAAGGGGGAAATAAAAAATTTCCGACCCATCTTGTTGTAGACCAGCCCGAAATATCCACGCACGAATATTTTCAGCCCGTTTCGTTCAGGCGCCTGGGAGTTTATCTATAACAAACGAAAAAAGGCTTACTCAAATTAGTATAAGATACACATGGCATTAGGGACCAAAGATGGGTGGCCACTAACATGACTAAGCAGGTGGCCTGTTTATCAAGGTGGCCTGTTTATCAAGGTGGCCTTAACTTATTACGGATTAACTACCGCTCTGCTAATTGTATTGCATACAGCGAACTAGGGAGAAAAGAACTAAAGAACACTGTATATTTAAAGATGTTCAACTTCTGGCTACACATTGTCACTAACACCAACAGTCTCTCAAATACGGTATATCGCTCGATGAGGCGTTTATTTGACTCAAATATTGTTAACTCAAAATGGATTGCTTGCATGAAATCTTTATTTGACGATACTGGTTTTGCTATGCTCTGGAATGAAACCAATCTAGATGTACGTTTTATAAAGAGACTATCTGCAGATTTTGATCAAAGACTTAAAGACAATGGCAATGCCTTACAAAACTTGGAAAGTAATATTTCTAATGATAAACTATGTACCTTTTGTAAAACGATTAAATTTGATTAAAATTTTGAAAATTATCTTGTTAAACTTAACAACTCTTGTAGAACAGTCAGCATTTACACGCTTCCGTAGCGGAAATCCCCGCCTGTACCTGTGACCGAATTTCGCTATTTACCAACTGATTCGCATTCAAATTATACCCTACATGTATGTCCTGTGATGAATTCCATTATTTACATGTACTTGTTTGTACATGTAACTCACTAAGTGGTGACAGACATGTACATGTAGCTTGATTAAGAAGTTTTACTGGCAGAGACCAAATGTGGATAAATTGGGATTGCTACCGGTATTCAATGTGTGCAGTTCTCGCCAACTCTGTAACCTTGCCAAATTTATTAAGATTATTAAGATATATTTTATAAGTTCCTGTAAACACTTTATTTTTTGCTCTTATAGTATGCATTTAACTTCTACTAAAGTCTTTTTTTTAAGCTCTTGTTTAAATTGTATTTTATTTTAGTTTTGATAATGTTCTCTTTTATAGTTACTTAGCTTTCTATAGCGTAAACAGTTTTGTAATTTAAGCTGGCTCTCATACCCCATACTGGGGTCCCAGAGGTTTAATAAACCATTCAACCATTCAAACCATTCAACCATACGAAGTTGGTGGTGTTGCCCATCCACTCTTAAATTTGGACAGAATCATGGCCGGAGTACATGTAGGCCTAGCCCAGGTTGGAATCCGTACCGCATACTACATGTACATGTACATACGGGGACGGAGTCCAGGGTATGAAGTTCCAAAAACAGGGCAAACATCAATATTTCTACCTTGTGCTGGAAGCCGGCAATGTGCTAACAAAGTTCCATGTGTCCTAATCTCTGGGATTGCCGGGTTTAGAAATCCTCTACACAGCACCAAACTACATAATCCGGATGAAAATGGCGAAAAGTCACGCTAATTTGCTATATATTTGTGCACAAAAAATCGCAACACATAAGGTATATAGCCTTCAGTGCGTTTTTTGTTGTTCTCACCACGCTCGTGCATTACGCGCGCGCGTGACTTGCCTACACGTAGCAAGTTATTGCGCGTTAATGGAATTGCGTGACGCGCTCTTATCCAAAGTTGATGATACCGACAGCTTTCCCAGGAATTTAAAGTTATAGTTCGTGCTTAAAATCCCAGCATATTTTCGTCAAATTTGATGTACATGGTTCTTAGACCTTCCGTTCCTGTAAATGAAGACGCCAAGGATATATGGGCATACATGTACATTCGACGTCCATTAAAAGGTGAAATAGCTCAAAATATTATGTGCAAGTCGCCCTATTTAGAGACATCGTAACCTGGACGTCACTCGTACCGGTAATGCAATGAAGGTGACGTCCAACCTGGGCTAATGTACATGTAGGCCTACCCCTCATTTTCATAATGTTGAGGCTTGCATCCCTAGCACATTGTGTGCACTTTTTCCTATTCGCCTGACCCATGGATAAAGATACATACATGTACATACATGTATGCATGTAAATGCCATCACTGGCATGTCTGAGGCAGTGATTCTGAGAAGAATTTATAATTATTCATCCAAGGACGTTTCATTTTGGCACGGGATGAGGATGCATACATGTACAACGTACAGATGTTGCATTGCATGCTGTGTACAGTACATGTACTATACCATATACATGTATGTACACAATGCATGTACTTTAAGCCGAAACCGAGAGTACATCATAAATGTACAGTTCCTACAGCTATGTGATGAATGATTGCGCGTACGTCGGTATGGGACCAGCCTGTCATCCGTTTCATAAATAGCACACTGTGACGTATTAATCACACAGTACGTACATGTACTGGTACATACTTGAGGCCAGGGAGACTTGACAAGAGTCTTTTATGCACGCGTAAATTAATAATACCAGTTTTATGCGGGCAATTATAGTTACATAAATTTCATTTCACCTGCAGTAGTACGTCCCTCCAGGGTTTCATAAATTGCACTTTTATTCTATGGTCTCCCACAGGCACAATGTAATAATTATCCATATTTTATACAGATTTATTATTATTTTTTAAAATAATAAATCTTGCCTGAGGTAAAATCTGGTCTGAGCTCAGGCAGTCAGTAAAATATTTTCTGTTTAAAGGGCCCCTGAAATGCTCAATAACTTTATGCACAGTTTTTGCTGCATATAAATGATTACTTGCAAATGGCAAAACCAGCGACTAAGCCAAGACTGGCTAAGTTGGATAGCCGGCTATAAAAGACGGGTCTTAGACCAGTGGCTAACTCAATTTTATTGCAATCCGCCCCTGACAAAGGTATTTTCTGGAAAATATGGTCCGTGTTGCCAAAATGCCCCCCTTTACCGTGGAAAGACTCGTATACACGTAGAACATACTGAAAGTATTTGAAGAGTTTTATGAGAGGAACATCATGTATACACATTGCGCAATCTACATGTACTTCAACTCTATTGTGTATTACATGTACATGTACCTAGGTATATAATGGCCTATTTGGGTCACATGGAGTTCAATATTTTGTTCATTTGCACGCTCGTTTTTTTCTATTGCATGATTGTTTTTTTTCCCATTGCGTCAGATTGTGCGCTCTTTTTTTGTTGTACCCCGATGCAAATGCGAACGCATTCTCGTGAAATGTGCACATTATACATGTACTATAATTCGATTCGGGAATTGTCATACGAGTGGTGTCAAGAATGAGGTCTGTACAAATGTCTAGATGTCTCCCAATCAAATAACAAAGATAAAACAAATAATAAAATTGTTTTCATTTGTTAAAAGACAGAATGCTCCATTCTACAGGGCAAATTGAACTTTATAATATTAATTGTATGCCATACATGTACACTGTAAAAACTGTGGTGTTAAATTAACACCAGTGGTGTTCATGTCTTTATATAGATACCAAGCATAGTGTTAAAATTTAATACCAAAGGTGTTTTAATTCCACACTTGAAATAAATGCATTATTTTTAACACCCTACATGTAGGTGTTAAAACTAATACTTGTGGTGTTAAAACTTAACACCAGGGACCGCCAATTACAGGAATGGGAGCAAGTGTGGTTGAGTGCCTTTCTCAAGGGCACAGGTGCCACAACCCGTCGCGGCCCGGAATCGAACCTACATTCTAGTACTATATAGCACAGGAACTTAAGTTCGACGCACTAGACCGCTCGGCCATAACACCCCATCTATATAAGACAACACCACTGGTGTTAATTTAACACCACAATGTACTTCATTCTGACTTAAATATGAACTGTTCACTCATACATACTGGTTATGTACCGGTAGCAGTGCAAATGACATGTCCGGTACGTGTATGTATGGCGTGATATACATACATGTACATGCCCTTTGTCGTACTTCTGAGATTTTCCACATAGCTTGCCAATTACCATTTCAATCAAAAATGCTAAAGTGCAATGTTCATGAGAACATTGCCGCCCTTAAAATCCCTTTCACACCAGGATTCCTATAAAGCCCCTACGTATTGACATGTTGTCAACCGTAAACTGCAGTCCTAACACACCCCCTCCTCTTCTGAACCCCTGCGGATACAGACGCAGCCTCAGCCAGGCTAGTAAAATACAAAAAGAAAAGAAAAAAGTCGATGAGCGTCAGATCAATAGGATTTGTCTCAGCATGGTTGTGTGGTAATGGAAATGGAGAAAATGAGATACATGTAGAAGGAGAGATGGGAGGGGAGGGGTGGGGTGGGGGTGGGGGGAGGGAGTGTTGTGATCGGAAGAAATTCACCAACTGCATCTGCGCACTTGATCTTACAAACCACGGACCGGTCCTTCCGACTAGCTGTGACGTCAATGCCTGGATGATGATTATTATCAATTGCAGTCTGCCTATAGTCTTGGCCTGCCCATTCTGCTAGACCGCCTCTTGACCTTGTCCATGCGGTGAATATCTCATTTCTTCCAGCAGCATCTGACTCCAGTCGGTTGACACCGATGAACGCTTTCGATTGGTGCACCGTTTTATATGTGTACACTACGGTACACCGTACATAGAAAATCTTAGGCATTCCTTGCAGGTTTATGCCGTACCACACTCAACCCTATTACTATCACTTGGCCACCTCATTAACTCGGCAGAGCTGCATTTCTCGGGACATTTTAATCAAGGACAGGTTTTTTTTCTTGTGGTAAGGTTGTCTTTCTCAGCAAAGATCGGATGCGGACAATTTGGTATTTGCTTGAAGGAAATTGCCAAGGAGAGACTATGCGAGTCCGCCGTCCTTAACTGGGATTTATTACGTGTATTAGTAATGCGACTGTCATGCATGTGGAAGAAAGGTATGTTGGCTATTCTTGTGGGTATTAATTTGGTTGGTTTGGAACACGATTGGCTGAAGTACGTACAGTGATTTTCATTTTCTAGTTTATATTTTTTTTGTCAAGGTAGCAATGTCCTCAAACGATGTCCTTAGAATCTTTAATCGGTAATATTTTTCATTAATTTGATTTGACTTGATTTATTCATCATGACAACTCAACATAAAACTGGGTCTTCCTCCAGTATATATAGACAGTCCAGAAGCCCTTTTGGCAATCAAAATATTTTCCTACAAGGGTCTTTCCATAAATTAGGGGTCCATTTTTTTGTGTCTTCTGTTACATCTGACATCTTTTTTTCCCCTGTAAATTCAGGGCACATTCTTTAAATGCCTTCTATCTCAAAGAGTGAGTACATAATGTACAGTTCATACAAAATGGTTTGAAGGCCATTTTAATAATACTTGTATGGCAAATGGGCATATCGGGTGTAACACACTTTTGGATGGAAATGCCCATAACTGCATTTTTTTCTTCTCTCAAAATAAAGGAAATAACTTCAACTTGTTCCAAGAAGAAAAATGTATACCGGTACATGTACACCAAATTTGTATTATAAAACACATGATAAATATAAAATACGGTATGAATAAGCGAGGAACAACTGCACAGCCATGATTTGAGACCACCAGTTGGCTTCATAGCTCATTTGGTAGGGCGTCTGCACGTTAAGCAGAAGGTCCGCTGTTCGAATCCCGGTGGAGCCAAGTTGCTTTTCACTTCCCAAACTCATCCATGGACACTTGTCCATATTTGTATCGATCGATAAATATAAAATATTGAATTAGAGTATTAAATTAACAATTCATAAATACCTTGGACAGTTTACGCATCGTCATTGGCTGAGAGCACGTCATGTGGCCAGTCTTAAACGGACGATAAAGACCAGTCAGTCTTAAACACTTTTTACCTGCGTCCTATTCAGCGGATATGGAACACACACATGCACACAGAAACTGCACGCTCCCAAAAGCAACGTGCACTGTGAAAGGTACATGGTTGTGTGCGTGCGCGTACAATACGCCTACATTACGCGTAACGTACATGTACGCATCGAACAAAAACAACTCGACGCACAGCATGCAGTGAACGAACCCGAATGCATGTCGAAAAATCAATGCGAAACATGGCAAAACGACAAGATTATCGAAGAATTTTTGTGATTTTTACTGATTAACACAAACTATTTTTTGTCTTAAACAATACGTTTAAAACCGGCCAGGGGCCCGGATTCTTCCAAGTACATTTGTACACGTACACGTATTTACCGGTACATTGTAAAATACTACAGTTAAGTATACTACATTTTGCAACACAGTTCCAGATGTGCACATGTAACCGGGATACCAAACATTTGTGGCCCATTACGTCATAATCAAGAATAAGTTGCTGATGTCATTTTGAGTAATGGCCCAGTCATTTGGGTATGTGGGTGAAAATATTGATGAAGACAATTTTCAGGTTTTTGTAGTTTCAGGAAGTGAAAATTATCACAAATTATCGTCATTAATTATCATCATTTTAAAAACAATCATTAAAGATTCATCTTTCATGATTGTTTTTACATTGAATACAATAATGAAAATAATCTGTGATAAACACTTCCTGAAACAAGTTTTTCAACAAAAAACTGACAATTGACTTCATCATACATGTACCCAATTGAGTGGGCCATTAACAGCATCAGCAACGAGTCTTACGCCTTGAGTTTGCTGTAACTGGCGCCGAAATTTGGTACAGCCTGAGTGCATACCTCAGAACTATGTCTTCTTTGAGCTCATTCAAATCGGTACTTCGCCAAAAAAAAATATACATAATATTCACATGATTAACTTCAAGGGAGAAATGCTAATTTACGGAGTCAATTGACTTGGTTGCCATGAAATTAAACTTTAATTTTGGGGCCGGAAGGGAATTTTCCAATTGTTTTCTCTTAAAAAGGGTTTTTGCGGGTTTTTCGCCCTTCCCGTAATTAGCTTAAATTTCAGTGTCACGTGCATGTATAATATTTCTTGTGATGTTCTTCTGTAACCATTATTTTTGTCCAATTGTGCGAGTGTTGATGTTTTGTGAATTTTTATGTTGTTTGTTTGTGATTGTGAAGTTGTTTAATTTAATATATATTTGTTTTATGAGTGTTTGCAGGGCCCCAATGGAAACCTAGTTTTTGTAAACTGTTTGGGCACACCCTGAGTAAATAAATGGAATAAATAAATAAACTTATTCCTCATTGTGACATATACCGGGTCACATTTTTTGACCCCGAATTTCAGAAATGATGTATTAAAAAAAAAACCATTGCAATTGTCAAAATTGCTACCTGGCTATCCCAACATATTTCCCTTCATGAAAACATCAAGAATGCATAAAAAAACTGAAACAAATCTTCCCGTTCTACCAAGTCAAAATGTTCACAAAATTAATGTTCACACGATAGATACCCTTTAAAGTCCTCCTTTTTCACAAAAATAAGCCCAATGTAAACACAGCTTACATTTAGAATCACTTAATCAGCAGACAAAAATAAAAATTTAAAATTCACTGAAATATATTCAATTGAAAAGACTGCATTGTGTTTTTGTAAGTACCCATGTACATTGTATTCAAGACAAGTTATAATGGCAGTCCACTATCAATTCACTGTATCAGCTGTGCCTGTATACATGTACATAGCATAGTGCATGGACAATCATACATTCCATAGACAACCTAAGAATAAACTGCCAGTGCGCTAATGAAACACAGTCTAGCAGGACTCCCACACAGTGCACAATGTAAATACTGCAGCATGCACAATGCCAAGAGCAAATATGGGAAGATGTAATTTGACCATACATATCTAGAGAGTACAAGTTGGCAGCACTTCCCATTTCGGTCAAATGCGATTGCCCCGTGCAACCTAGCTTGTAAAGTGTAAAATTGTCATCTAGTATGTACATGTACACTGTATGTGTACATGTACATAATTGTACATGTACATTGAATGTGTGTACATGCATACCATTCACATACATACCATTCACATACATGTGCTGCAATGACTATATGGAGCCATACACTTTCCATACAACCATGACAACATTGACGAGTAAGATCCCATCTGTAAAGGATTTAGATAGTTTTAATAATTTTGAATATAAACCATGAACCCTTCAAATAACTTTAAAGAGGAAGAATCCCCCTTCCAGCATTTAGGCTTTTTTCGATAGTCCAAACATCCCTCTTGCCGACGTGGATTTTTATAATTTTTTTATTGTCGGTTTTAAGTGGATAAATTGCAAGCAAAAGTGCGCTTTTCGAAAATGAGATTTTCGCGATTTCTGAAATGCTCATTAGGTATTCATGATATGCGCGTGACCCTGTGACGCAATCCTGAGAAAGAGAAGTCAACACGATTGTTAGCTCCATACGTTTACACGCAAAAAACTTGGAAAACTGTCTCTGTTAGATGGTGTTTTTTGAAGAATTTTGTTGGTCAAAAAATGTGGAAGGGGGATTCTAGCTGTTTAAGCTTTTCTTACCCCGGGGTTCGTTAACCCCGAGTTATGTTGCCATTTGTTTCATAAACCCAGAGCAGTTTCCCACTAGACGTGGGCATATCTGTATACATGGACTAGAGGAACGGAAATCTGCAAACATCTTATTTGATTTTCGAGTACCCGGTAGTCCCATCGAGTTGTTACTGAACTTGTCTATAGGCCTGGATGAGGAGCTTTATTTCTTCTTCTTTCCACACCTTTGTTCCCTCTTATTTTCGTTATGAATTGAGGTACCAGTGGCGGATCCGGCATCATTAAAATACAGGAATACAGGCTACAGCCCCCTGAAACCCATTGTATTCCTGTATTTGAATGAGGCTGGATCCGCCACTGTATACGGTGCTTGAGAACCCGTGCCTTAAAGGGACACACTGGCTTTGTTGGGCTATTTTGGGCTCGAAATAGACCCATACATTATTCTGAAGCGCTTTCCAGAGTAAATTGATATATCCTGAAAAGACGCCGTAAAATTTGGCCGTTTTTGAGCATTTTTCAAAAATTCAAGGTCACGTGACTTTTCGGAAACCATATATCCTGGTTCCGAAAAGTCACGTGGTCTTGTGAGTTACAATGTAGTTGTATTTCCGGCCGTAGAAACCAGCGCAAAGTGCGAGTTGCTTTTGTTATTCGCGGTTGGTTTCTCTTCTTGTTGGAAAATAATGTCCTACGAACACTATGTACATGTACATACCGTATTTTCCAATATGTACACAAATCTGCCAACAGATTTCATAAGAAGGGTTTCTGGGTGTTGATATGGACGAGAGAATCTCTCTGATTTTCGTGTCTTTGCTTCGCGTTCGCGGCGATAAATAATATCCGAAGAAAAAACAGCATAGGTCTATTGAGGGCGCCAAAACGTTGCGTTCGATGTGCTTCCTCGAGTCAGCGCTGATCTGAGGGATCATGCACGATGTGATGAGTCAGGGAAAACAAGGAATCGAGGTTAAACACGTGTCGACCCATATCGAACGCCACCTTTATTTACAAACACATGATACGTACATGTACATAATACATCGTGACGGCTGGTAAAGCGTATCTATAGCCCAACGTTTCTCTCTTTTGTTAATTTTAAACATTTCTAGTTAATTACATGACATTTTGATAATTTTTTGTTCACAACGACCATCGAAAAATTATTGTCAAGGATGCTAGATCGCTACATTATGTAAAAAGTAAGCCGGTGTGTCCCTTTAAAGGTTTTCTGAAGCATTGATGTGTATCTACATGTACACTAATACAATGTGTGTAGTTGAAATTTCTGCAGGCTACATGTAGTTTTATACCATGATTTGTTTTATACACATGTACCAGTACAGTGAATGAAATATCCTTGTCGGCATCAATTAGGCCTAATATATTAAGAATGGTTTTGTATCACCTGCCTCTCTATTTGTCTGTGTGAAGAGCTGCATGCACACAGGGATTTAGTGAGGTGTAGACTCATAACACCCCCGGACATAAAGCTCTTTCTGATGCTTAAAGTTATAGACCATTCCAAGAACTCCTTCCCTATACACTAACACATCCACCATGGCTGGGACGCAGCTTTTTCCAGTGCATAGGCTGTGCATTTTGTGTTGTTATTCGAATAGAGCACATCCATGACACGTGCAACGCGCTTTTCACACACACAAGCTTAAAATAAATGCGCAAGTTTTTTGCAGTGACGACATACAATAAGTTAGGGTTATGTCATTGTTGGTACAATGTACGTGTATGTTGTAAATTTTGGATTTTTTTTCTTCAAAATGACTGTTTTCACCTAGAGTCCTGTGACAAGTACACGTACATGTACATGTATGTCTGTCATACAGATACAGTTGTCTAATCATAAAAAAACAAACAAAATAAAACAAAATAAAAATAATAATAACACATACATTTAGCGTGTTTCTATTGAAGATCCAAATTTTACTTGTAAACTGAGTTTGATTTACAAGACCGCTAAACCCTTTATATGCAAAAGTTTACCTGGGTCAGAAGATAGTTGTGTAAGAAGGCTTTAAGAAAGATTTTGTGTAATTTCAAACAGGCCGTTATTGCACTTAAACATGGGCATTAATGTGCACTTACATATCAAGCAACAAAAGTAATGCAAATTCTCTTCTGAAACTTTAAATTTTATCAAAAATTTCTTTCTACTGTAATTAATGTTGACATCGACATAAATGAATTCACTTAACAGCTTTGTTACGCATGTCCTTCAAATAAAATTCTCTGTGCTAAAATGTGACTAATTTTTTTTATAATCAAAAATTTTTTACATTATTTATGTTGCTCAGTCGTACACATGTTTAAACATCCCATGGTAGATGTGTACACAAAGTGTAATATACCTGGTACATGTATGCACTAGAGCTTTACTGTAAAAGCAGCATCCTCACAATCAAGCAAAACCAGGTGCTGAAGTTTAAAGAACTTGGGAAGACTAGGATTAACAACCAACTTATCATGTGATTTAGAAGCTAAATCCAGCCCTGCCAAAACCTCGTCAGTTTCTGCAAGCAATGGCTTTCCGTCCTGTTACTAAGTTAAGCATGCTATTTTTGTCCACCATAAAGGACTTTCCTGTCACATCCTGACATCATCTTGTGAAAGTTATGTGCCCCGTGAACAGCAACCGTAAGTGAGTCGAGGTCTGCGTAATGAACCTTGGCAGGCTGCCTAGTCCGAATCGGAAACGGCTCCCTATCAGGGCCTCTCCACGTCTGTAGTCCAAACACTGCGATCATAGCACATTTTTATATCATGAGTTTTTGCCAAGCTGAAGACAGCACAGATTTCTTGAACTAATGCTTGCCGTTTCAGAAATTATCAATCATGTCGAATACTATGCTAGTAGACAGCCTGTTAGACCCCCTTCTAATCACGAAGCCTTCCTCACACATGGTACTCCCCTACGAGATGCTAACGTATTTCCCCCTGGTCCCGTTCCAAACAGACGCGCCACCGTCGGAGAAGCACGACCTAGTCCTGAAGAAGCTAGGCCAGTGTAGCTGTGTGTTTGACTTCATGGATGCAGTGTCTGACCTGAAGGGCAAGGAGATCAAGAGGGCCAGTCTGAACGAGCTAGTGGATTACATCACCACCGAGAGGGGGATACTGTCAGAGGAGCTCTATCCTGAAGTCATTCATATGGTGAGATTAAAGTTTGCTTTAAAAAATAACTGCAAGTAAGGTCGGGGGTCACACGAGAAAATTCTCGTAATTACTCGATTATGATATGATTGTACCGGTAATATTGCCAACGACAACGAACTTATTATAATCGGATTGTAATCGTATTATAATAAAGTGGGTCACACGAACAACACAATCTCGTAATTGTATAGACCTCGATCATGGTCCGTCCATCTTTGTCTTGTTCCCCATAGTACGTGTCGGGTACGATCTGAGCGCGATAGTGCTTGTATCTCCTGTTGAGAATCACTGTCCACGCTGCGCGTTCTCTTGTCGCGCAACGCCTGTGTCATTGTGATGCACACAATAAACAATTTCAAACCGGTACCAAACTATTTTTTTCTGCAAGCCTCGCTTTGGTTACGTTCATTTTAATAGGAGAAAAAGGAAGATGGCTGCGCCGTGATAAAGTTCTATCATGTCTATTGTAATCCATCCAATCGTCCCTTGCGGTGGCTTTCCCCGTGTTGTGTGTGCATGTTTGCTGCCTCACCGCGCCGCGCGCATTGCCTAGCACAGTGTGGGAATTTCACTGATGCTACGGAGGCCATTGCCTCCGTAGCCCCTGGTCTTGCCTTGGTACCCTTTTGCAATACTCTCATAGACTTTTTTATTTTTCAATGGAAGTGCCCTTTCTAAACACAAAATTGGCAGTGCCCCTTCGGTAACGAAATTCTTACCCTAAGCTGCAGGGGCTTATGGGATGGATTGTAATACGATTAGGAGATGGGGTCGCACACGGTTTTTAGCTAATTTATTGTAATCCGATTACAATCAAATTACAATCAGACGATAAGAATTCTCGTTGTCGATTGATTATGATACGATTACAATAAATTTAGGGTCACACAGACAAAATATCAAAATCGTACTATAGTGATACTATACAAGAAATTGGGATGTAGTAATTCGTGTGACCCTGGCCTATGAATTGATCACGTTCAAATGACGTCACTTCCTACAAATAGCCACGTGCATCAGAATTTTGAGCGTATTTTTTTGTGACGCGCATCGGGCTTTGAAACATGTTACAGTGTGTGCGTGCGCGTACTTGATAGCGTTTAATACGCAGTAGCATTTTTTCCTACGAAGATGGCATCTGTGAACGTGATCAATAGGTAATTTCTTTGGGACTGCCGGGGTGAAAACATTCGACAGAAATGTGGACAAATGTCTGGGTTTGGGAAATCTGGATGCAGTGAAAAAAAACCAACTTGATAATTGGGGCAAGCCGGGCAGGGGTTTGGGTCATATCTTAAGCGGGCCTCCCACTGTGCGATATTTTCCACGAATTTCCTACGAATTGGTATGATTACCAGAGACTGTCTATAGACTCTGAACACAATTGTACCAAATCGTAGCTAATCGTACCTAATTCGTGGCAAAAATCGCACAGTGGGAGGCCCGCTTAAAGTGATCTCTGGGAGGGGTGGTTATCCCATTGAAGGGTTTATCCCTCTCAGGGCTTGCCCTTAATTTTTTCTGAGAGTAGCCCACTGGGCTAGTAAATTGTGTTTTTTACTAGCCCGCAGAAATTTTTACTAGCCCATGAAATGTTTGAAAAATAAAAAAAACAAAGCATTAAAATATTGACTAGCACTGTCTACTGAGAAAGTTGATTTTTGTTCATCTCCCCCATGGCTAGAAATCACTGTCGCTGGTAGTGGAGTCGGGATGTTCTTCCTCCTCTTCTTCAGTCCTTCATTTTTTAAAAAGTCAGGAGAGCCCTACATTGCTCTTCTGAGATAATCGAGGAGAGCTAATAGCTCTCCTAATAAAAAAAAAGTTCCTTAAAATCTTTGAAAACACACTGTATATGGACTTTTGGGGAAAAATCAAATGTTTAGCCTGTTTGGGGCCGAGTCAGTCTGTGGCCGAGTTTGTACACAAGACAATGGGGGCCGAGTTGGTCTGGGGCCGAGTTTGTACACAAGGCAATTGGGGCCGAGTCAGTCTGGGTACGAGTTTGTACACAAGACAATTGGGGCGGAGTCAGTCTGGGGCCGAGTTTGTACACAAGGCAAAGGGGGCCGAGTTGGTCTGGGGCCGAGTTTGGGGCCGAGCCGAGCCAGTCTGGGGCCGCAGTCGGATACCAGATGCATGTATGTCTATGCACGTATATTGCACACAAGCTGTGTTGGACACAATGCAGACCCAAGCTAGCTGTGGCCGTGTGTTGCACGTGGAAACATGCAATGCGCAATCGTCGTTTGCATGCCGCAAAAGGTAGAGCTTTGAAGAGTTCGTTTTATTTTCAATAATCACATCTGGAAAACAAGGAAAGTGCACATGTTTTAAGTAGCCCGCCGGGCAAGTTGAAAAGTGAATTTTACTTGCCCACAGCAGTTTTTACTAGACAATGTACGCCGGGCTAGCGTTAAGGTCGAGCCCTGCCTCTGTAGGGCTTGTTAAGCTCACGTCATAGCCAATCCCATCAGTGAGGAACAACTGCACTACCGTGATTCAAGACCACCAGTTGGCTTCATAGCTCAATTTGTAGGGTGTCTGCACGTTTTAAGCAGAAGGTCCGCGGTTCGAATCCTGGTGGAACCAGGTTGTTTTTCACTGTATCCAGATTTCCTAAACTCTTGGACATTTGTCCACTTTTTTATCGAAAAAAAATGCAAATCACACACTAACAGAAAGATCAAGGAGGCTGATACATGTAGCTTATTTTATTTGTCAGTAACGGGTATAAACACCACTGAGTCTTGTGGCAAAGACTGCCTGCAACAGCCTCCGTAAGAGCCACCGAAAAAAGTGCTCCCTGAGAACCTGCACTTCTAGGGCTGTTTTTGACACAGGCGACGCCAAAGGTCAGCTCATGACCCACGCATGTTTAATCAGATTGAAAACCCTACCAATTGGTTTTCTGGGACCCCTTAAAGGTACACACCGGCTTCGTTGGGCTATTTTGGGCTCGAAATTTACCCATACAAGATTCTGAATGCCCTTCGGAAATAAACTGAACATATCCTAAAAAGAAACCACGTAATTTTGCCGTTTTTGAGCAATTTTAAAAAAACAGAGGTCATGTGACTTTTCGGAACCAGATTCCGGTTCCGAAAAGTCACATGGTCTTGCGAGATAGTTTTGTGTCCAATCGCATTGGAAAGTTTCTTACTGCAGAACTGCACCAAATTCAACTCTGATTTCAACTCGGATTTTGCCCCGCGCAGCACGGCACATATCCCGAGTGCACACACGGCTGGGCTGGTTGCTCCGATGTACATGTACATACATACGTTCGTGAAGAAAAAAACATAATGCCAACTTCTCCAAAGAAAACGGAAATTCCTATTCGGTCGTCTGGGCTGTCCAGTGAAACCGTGAGCAGAAAATTGGAGTAGGAGAAGAGCGAATATTAACAATTCATCGCCGAGAGTATCACTTTGTTCAAGTGGGTCCTCTTGGACCTGGATGAAATCATTCAAGCAGGACAGTCCTGAAAGCGATTCCAAAGTGATTGGTCGATCAGTGCCTTGTTATCCACAAGCTCATAGTATTCATAAACTTCTGTTCTGATCAAGAATTTATATTTTGAGAACCTGTTTGAACAAAGTGTTTTCTGCAGTAATGTGACATTTTTTCTTGTTTCTGAGAGAATCTGGTAGTTAAGGGCTCTCTGAGAACCAATTTAGTTGGGTTTTCAACCTGATTGAACCTGTGTGGGATAAGCTGACCTCTGGATCTGCGTGTCTTTCTAACAGCACGAGAAATGCAGGAGCTCAAGGATGCACTTCATAATAATGATAACGGTGGATTCTTATTTAGCGCACGTCTTGCTGTTATGTGTACCCAGGCCTCGAAATTTTCTCTTAGTAATGGGCACCTGAATGAGGAAATGGAACATTTGTGTTAGAACTTTTTTAGGGCAACACGGCAAAAGCATAGGGCACCGATGGAAATTTGCGGTGGTGCCGTGGGTTATTTCAAGCAGGGGTCGAAAATAGCACAAGTCCGCTAGTCCGAGACTAGTGGTTTTAACCGGGGACTACTAGCTGCATTGTACTGATAGTCCGACGGGCTAGTGGGCCAATACTATGTGGCAAATCATAATACGGTCTTTCAATCAAGAAATAAAAATGTTCGGAAAAAATGGAGAAGTTTATCATGGCTTCAGAACTTACATATAAACCATATGAGACAAGCTCAACATTTCAAGTTTTTCCATCAAATCTGCACTTACCAATGCTTGATGAGTCATTTTAAGGAAAACGAATTCTGATCAACTTCTTAACTCTTACCAGGAGGACTAGTGAAACACTGATCTGATCGGTCATACTAATTACCGTCAACTGTCGTTTTACCGTCAACTGCCGTCAACGACCGTCCCCAGCATTTATCGGCCCTGTCCAGGCCGTCACAGGCTGTTCTCGGCCGCCCCGCCAGAAAAAGAAGGAAATTGTAGCCAAAAAGAAATAAAAAACAGACCAATTTTCTTCGAAGGAGGTGCCCATTTTGGCCGGCCGTACTCGGTGGCCATTTTGAATACGATGTATCAGACGATACCACTATGCATTTATAGGTTTTTTTAATGCAAATATCATTGTGTAATTGGGCGTTTTGTACATGTACATTTATTATGCGCACACAAAAGGTTGCACACCCCTTCTTTATTAATGGTTTGACCCACACAGCCAAAAGCAATATGGCTGCCACCGCGCGGCACAAAGCAACAGCGTGAAAAAAGTTACATTATTCTTTCATTTTAAGGCAGATTATCTTAAATAAGGAAATTATTTGTCATTGTGTTAGAATTTGCTAATTTCTCATTAAACATGTAAAAGGTGGCCGTTGACGGCAGTTGGCGGTCGTTGACAGCCGTTGACGGCAGTTGACGGTAATTAATATGACCTGATCTGATGACTAGTCCTGTGGGCTACCCAAAACATTCAAGTTAATTTTGGCCCCTGTTTCAAGGCCTGTGTACTCCTGGTGCTGTTGCCATTATTATCGCTGTCATCAGGGAATCATTAGAACCATTTGTTTCAACTAGATGGCTGCTCGGCCAAGGCGCACAATCCTATTTTCCTTGAAAATTATCAAAACCATGACATCGATCGTGTGTAACTGTTTGCAAATTATTTTTGATATTCTACATACGGTACACTATCTAGAAATTGCACAGACATTTCTTCAACTTAAGACAGTTTGGTTACTCAGAAAAGCCATTTTTACCACACTTTCGCTCCCGTTTTTATGATAAGTGTACATGCGAGAATGTTTCAATTACCAGTACGTGTACATGCATACAAGTATGTATGTACACTGTAACTCCAAGACAAATCACAGTGGCAGGTGTACTGTACCGGTACATGTATACGGATACATCATACTAAACCACTCGTGTCCCAAACAGCACAGTACTATGACATGTACACATAGGCCCACAAAAGATCCATGATTGAACAGTGATTGCAATACACTGTCTGTAACTGGGGCAGACATTGCATGCAGCGTAATGGAGACCGCCGCATATTGAATTATAAGCCAGCTGGAATGAATGGAATTGGGCGTGCAAGCCTCCAGCGTGTTCAGAATGCACATCACAGAGACTTAAAGATGACATGATTGGGAATACCTTCAAAAAACAGCATTACATAACTAAAGAATAATGTTGATAAACTGCCTTGTAGAAATTTCAGCCACATACTTAGTTTTTGTGTTCAATGAATGGTTAAACAATTTTTTGGCAGACAATATTTTTTAACACCTTCAGTTGGCAATTTCTCCCACAAAGGTACCATTTTACACGGGGGAAAAATGTGGTGTTTGCTACAGTGTACCATGTACTGTACATGTACCATTGCTATCAACACTTTTAGTCGGATTTTTCTTGTCAACATTTTGGGTAAATGCAGGGATGTACTGGGGCTTTAAAGATTGTACATGTACACTTTCATGTACCGGTAGCTCATCACTATTCCATATGTACATTATGTACATCGTTTGCTATTGGCTGCATGGCCTCAGTATACGAACATATGTACATGTAGATACTTCAAATTGTGGCCTGATGATGAGATCGTCTATCTTGATTGTATCTGCATACAATAAGATGTTTCCGAGGAGGATGTTTTAAAGTGTCTAAGGAAATGTAAGGGATCATACAATTTGCACTTTGCAGATGTGTCTCAATTGTGACTGTGTCTACGAAAAACCCGGACAAAGTCAAAATCTTTAAGAATATATCCCAGTGTATTTTGTGAACATATTTTCAACATTTCATGACGGTACATGTATCTCAAAAATTGATTGAGATTTGTCCTTTCATTCGATCTGGAATTCAAAGCGTCTGTGCCAGGGAAGGTTCTTTTTCTTTCAAGTTTTACAGCAAGCCATGTATCTTCATAATATACCCTCTATTTGTCACTGATACATGTACATGTACAGTTTAATAGGAACTAGAAAATTGTTCAAATAAATACAATAACTGCCAACCCATTTTTAAAAATTACATGTAAACTGCCCACACCGGCACAAAATTCAAACATACATGTACATGTAATGCAAATTATGTACGGTGCAGAGCGTGATCCAAAACTGGTAAACACTGAATAAAAATTCAAAATTTCTTAAATTAATCAAAATAATACCTCGAAGAGTGAAGAAATGTCCATATTTTACAATCATACATTACAATCAAAAATTAACAGAAAAAAATGGCTGTGCACAAAAAAAAAATAGTTGAAAATGCATGTAAAAAATTGTAGTTTTGTCAATTTTATTGATTGTCCGTCCCTCACGCATAAAAACAACCTCTGCATAAAACTGCAAAGTCAATTTCAACATGGGATAAACTGGGTGTGTGTATTAACATCAGTAGCAGGTAAACATACAGGTTCACTTTAGTTTTCTTTTGTTGTATTGACTAAGGAAAGGCATTGGATCACGTGATGGACGGAATTGGATCACGCTCTACATGTAATACCATGTACACGGTACATGTATCCAAGGCGCACCGTTTTCAACTCATACCGCAACATGCCGGGGACAAATCTTAATTGATTGTAGCAAAAAAGTGATAATATGGGCATTCACATACTGTACTGTATTTTATTCCCAGAACAGATATCATAAAAATAATTGAATTTGTAAATCGCTACATGTATGGAAGTTACATGTAGCACATGTATGTCATAGGTTTAGCGAAATCGATCTTCGGATAGGTCCCAATTCATGAAACAAATTTTAGCATTTTGTGAAATTGACCACTAAACGTTTTTCATGAAGTCTTTTCTTCATTTCTTTTCCCACTGTTTTCGTTTTGCAGATAACATGTAATATCTTCCGCACACTGCCTCCTAGCGAAAACCCCGACTTTGACCCAGAGGAAGACGACCCTACATTAGAAGCATCATGGCCGCACTTGCAGGTAAAGAGCTCATGGTCCGGCATGAACAGATTATACACATTGTTTCTGTTACTTATGGTACATGTACCCCTGGAACAGTGGAGGATATCCCCCATCGATAGAAGTGTGATTTAGCAATATAGCTATTCACTGTTGAGTACATTTTTACGAGTACGCGTACGAGTACATTTTCGTGAGTACGCGTACGAGTACATTTTCGTGAGTACGCGTACGAGTACATTTTCGTGAGTACGCGTACGAGTACATTTTCGTGAGTACGAGTATGAGTACATTTTCTCGAGTACGCGTACGAGTACATTTCATGAGCAATAAACTGCTGCCCAATCTCTACCAAACTTTGTCCAATAGTTCTTGAGAACCTTACCTTGCACATGTCTACAGAATTTCGGCAGAATCTTCTACATAATTCTTGAAAATCCACCCTTAAGGCACCTTTCCATGTGCTCTTGGGCAAGGCACTTTGCCATGAATTGCCTCTCTCCACCCAGGAGGAAATGGGTACCTGTGAGGGTAGTGAAAGCTTATGTGTTTGATTAGTCCCTGTGCGCATAAGCTGCACGGGACTGTATACTCCCCAGGGAGCTGAGAAGGATTAAGGAATGATATTACTGAGCCCAATGACCAGGGGTAATAATGCACAAAGCGCATTGTGAGATCCGTCGAATCTGTAATGCGCTATATAAGAACTGTCTATTATTGGCTGTTCCGATTCGGGTCGGAACAGCCTTTGTTTTCGTTACGATTTTTATTTATTTTTTTCTTTTCCTTCTTCCACTTTTTTCGGACGCTATTTCGGGCACTTGCACATTCATGATTGACTTCAAACTTCACATGGACATTGGTCACTATGTGAATTAGTGCATAGTACTAATGACGTAATCATGACGTCATCACGTGTCAGATTAAAGGGTTATGAAGTTTAATAAATTAAATATTCAAAAATCAATAAAAATTCAACCGTTTGACCTACGATCTTGATTCCTTCGCCATATACGATGACTAACAAAAGTCTTTAAGATGCGCACACGCCTTGACCTTTGACCTCGTTTCCTATTGGTCAAACAGATTTTGCCTTGCCATTTGAAAGTGGTGCAAGATATTTGGACAAAGTCACTTGTGTTACACTTCGACTAGGGTGGGGTATCTAAAAAATATGTTGGTGACCTTTGACCTTGCTCACTTCCGGTCGAAACCGGAAGTGGCCCTTAGTTTGAAAGTGAAAGGAGGTATTGAGATGGGGTCAATGGTGTTATTACCAGAGGCCCTTAAGCTTTCCAAAAATATAAGTGATGACGTCATCGTACGAAATAGCGCCCTCTACCGACAAGATGATTACGTAATTAAATATTCAAAAATCAATAAAAAATCAACTGTTTGACCTACGATCTTGATTCCTGTGGCATATACGATCACTAACAAATGTCTTTAAGATGCGCACAGGGCTTGACCTTTGACCTCGTTTCCTATTGGTCTAACAGATGTTGCCTTGCCATTTGAAAGTGGTACAAGATATCTGCATGTGGTCAACTGTATTACACTTGGACCTAGGGTGGTGTATCCAAAAAATATGGTCGTGACCTTTGACCTTGCTCACTTCCGGTCAAAACCGGAAGTGGCCCTTAGTTTGAAAGTGGTAGGAGGTATTGAGATGGGGTCAATGGTGTTATTACCAGAGGCCCTTAAGCTTTCCAAAAATATAAGTGATGACGTCATCGTACGAAATAGCGCCCTCTAGCGACAAGATGATTACGTAATTAAATATTCAAACATCAATAAAAAATCTACCGTTTGACCTACGAATTTGATTCCTTCTGCATATACGATCACTAACAAATGTCTTTAAGATGCGCACATGGCTTGACCTTTGACCTCGTTTCCTATTGGTCAAACAGATTTTGCCTTTCCATTTGAAAGGGGTACAATATATCACGATGGGGTCAACTGTGTTAAACTTCGACTAGGGTGGGGTATCCAGACATATAGCAACACCTTTGACCTTCCCTACATGTCAGATTAAAGGGGCATGTAATAATATTCAATATTTAAAAATCGATAAAAACTCAACTGTTTGACCTACGATCGGTACGATCACTAACAAAGGTCATCCCGAACACCATATATGTTTATAAAAAGGAGGGGAACAGCCATGTGTTCGTTGTCAAGAACGAACACAGGTCTAGTTATTATTATTATTATTCCATAAGTCCATTTTTTGTTCGTTTTGCGTGTGTTGTGCTCGTCCGTCTGTATCGGTCTATGGAGTGATTCAGACACAATCGCAACTCACACACTAATCGGATGAAAAGCGTACATGGAAAGGCGCCTTGAGAAGTCAACAACAATGGTTGCATTATGCAACAGACCACTATCGTTGACTTCTAAGGGTGGAGTATTATATGGACAGATTCTGCCAAGATTCCATAGACACACACAAGGTAAAGTTCTCAAAAAATATCAGACAAAGTTTGGTGGGAATTAGACAGCAGGTTATTGCACTAGCCATGTTTGAATATCTACTTGTTAAAGTTGCTGTGCAGCCATATTGCTAAATCACGCTTCTACATGTATCTATGGGGATATGCATATTCGTCGTACATGTAGTTCTAGGGATCGACTGTCACTATAGACCGCCTTTTACACCGAAGGGTTAAAGATCACGGAACTGGCAGTCACCTCGTGGAAGATTCAGACGTCTCATTAGCATTTGATTAGCTTGAGACTTCAAACCCACGCACACCTGTGCCCAGCAACCCCATAAGGAATGCTACTGCCGGCCCAAAGTGTGGACGAGATCCGCTGTTTAGCAAATATACATGTAGCCTGCAACATACCATTATAAATACACATGTAACTCTAAAGGCCTAATATCATTTGCAAGATGAATCTGGATTCCTGGATTAAGGGCATAACATCTAAAGAAGCTGCAGAAATTGTAGCTACACAGATGCAGTTTACAATGCTTCAGAAAACCTTCAAAAGTCATGCATAGTTTTTTGTGTAAAGTGAATGGTAAAAGCACTCATTTTTTTACTATTCACTTAATGCAAAAACTTTGCATGATTTTAAAGGTTTTCTGAAGCATTATTGCATCTACATCTACATGTACATGTACATGTATGTAGCTGCTATTTCTGCAGGCTAGTTTACCGATATTCTTCTTTAGATATGTTAGGATAGATATGCGTGGTAAGTGAACAATAATCATGATAATGACACCAGTGCCTAGCGAATCACGTTCGTAGCATTTGAACCTAACTTTGAAATAACATGGCTTGTACATTTATTTAATTTTTTTGTCCGAGCGGCCGATTTTTTTTGTGGGGGTGGCAAATTTTTCTCTGGGCGCTAACGGTACCTGTGATGATTTTGTCCAGGCGGCGCCCCCGGACAAAACCGGCAGTGGAGAACACTGCTTATTATATAAAATATTACGGATACCATGCGTTTCTGATACTGTGCAGTACAGAGGCCCAATCTGATGTGCGTCCACGCTGGGCGCAGCAAAGCACAAACATACGCGTGCTTCATTTTATATAACAATAATAATATTGGATGTCTTTTCGGGTGATATGAGAATATACAGCACTCGTCATAAAAATACCGAAATCGCCTTCAGCTCTTTCAGTATTTCCATGACTCGTCTCATATCACCCTCAAAGCCATCCAATATTATATCAGGGGTCGAAATTAACTTGATTTTTGTGGTAGCCCACATGACTACTCATGTAAACGTTTTACTAGTCCTCCCTAACTTTTTACTATCCTGCAGTTTACCGATATCTGAAGATCGAAAAACTCGAACCTTAAGCGCCATACCTTTTTGTCTGATTGCTGTTTTCACAATGTTGAAAATTAAAAATATTAAAAAATGAACCAAGCAATATCGTTAGTTTTCTTAAAGCATGTCAACAGTTTCGATCTCGTGTGATTATCGACCATGCGGGCCCGATTAGTTGTTTCGGCTTCGTAATCGCTAGCCAAAGCCAAGCCGCAGCCATGCCACGCTTTGCTCAATCAGAAGACAGTTACCGGCCTACATGTAATGCATAGACATGTGATCATATGAAACCAATCACCAGCTCACTAGAGCGACAACGTGTCGCATTTTAACGACAACAAAGTGCCTGTGGCTTATCGTACGATTACACAGCGCCCTCTGTAGTTTGAAAACAAAATAACCGTGGGGAAAACCCAACGCATAAGCACAGCCGGTGCGTACTACATGTAGTGATAGGATGCACCAAACGAAAGGGCGATGAACGAAAACAAGAAGAAATGTCCACACAACACACAACGCAAACTGTCAAACTTTAATTGGTTTATAAATATGCAAACAGCTGAACAGGGAACATTTTTATTTATCGAATGAAAGACAGTACATGTAAGTATCAATTTCATAACATGATTTAGTGTGGCATATTGCCAATTAGCCTGTTGGATTACCGCCTCCGGCAAAAATCACTCGTCTCAGGCTAGTGGACTACCGTCTAATTTCGACCCCTGTTATATAAATATCGGCGTGGGCATTGCATCATGCCCATCGCAATCCTAGTATTTTTTTTTATCTCTTTGCTTGTCTGTTTGCACCCATCACATGACAAGACACCACCTCATCCAAGCATCTCTTGTGAATTGAAGACTTCCGCTATAAATGCATGCAGTATCTCTCTGCTAGACTGCTAAACATAACTTATTAGTGCCACAAGCAGATTTTTTCTCCCCTAATCAATAATTTCTTGCCCCATAGAGAGTCGGTTTAAACTGTCAGATTGGTTTGGAAAATTTAATTTCTTTTACTGTATATGTACAAATCTCAAATATAGCCATTCATTATGTATACATGTAGGTACACTTTGGCAAGTCCAAGGACCAATTTCATGGCGTTGCTCACAGAATTTATTTGCTTTATTTTGCCAGAATAGATTGCCAGCCAAAATCACATCACTGATAACACTTTGACGTACAGTTTTGGCTGTTTTTTATAAAGCAAAACAAATTCTGTGCTGAGCAACTTTTGTGCTTCAGTGCCATGAAATTGGCTTGAATTCTGAAGCTGTTTCTGCAACAGAAAATTTCTTTTTTGGCAAAAATAACAGTGGTGATTGCTAATTTTTGACCTGGTCTGGCAAACATGGCAAAGTGCAGTTTTTTGCGACCAGTTCTAAAAATCAGTGGCTGATCCAGAATCATAAAAATACAATGGAAATTCCAGATGGGGTGTTTCAAAATAACGTGAAATACCGGTACATGTACGTATCTGTCAGCCAGAATTTTAATATTTTAAGTGCCTTTAAATAACCATATCTCTACAGATTTTCAACCAATTGACACCAAATCTTCTTTTCATCAGGGTCATTATTTTTTTTTTAGATAAAAGATCAGCAAATTTGGTGTTACATGTTAGCATGGGACATATAATGTACATTTATTTCCAAAACGAAATTTCTAGAATGAAATTTGTTGTTGCACATAAGCTTGGCAAAGCCATACAAGATATTTAAAAACAAATTGTGAAATAACTGACAGTTATTGCTAAACAGCCTGTTAAGGGGCATGAACTTGAAATTTCACTTCATTTTGAAACACCCCAGATGGTACCCAGGTCCATTATATTTTCACATTTTAATGGGCCTACATGTAGGTTATGGTTGCAAAATCTCGTTCCAGCAGACTGTGATATCAGACTCATTTCGCCAGATAGGGTCACATACACACATACATGTACGTGTACGTATGCTGTACTATAGTAATAGATCGATTCAGTAAGCTCCGCCCATTTTGGAATTGACCAATAACAGCCTCAGGTTGAGGTAACCAAAAAGTGCATCTCCATTTTGGTTACCTGAGTCCTCAAAATTTTGTGCACAGAGCTACGGCAAACTGCAGCATGAGTGACGCAAAAACACCATAAACATAATTGTTATCAGTGCAGAGGACCCTAGCCGGTTTAAAACGGATTGTACAGTACCGGTATAAGACTGGCCAAACCTACTTTTAATCCCTTCATGAATGTTTTTTTGTGTAAATCGGTAAAACTCACCAAAATTAGCTAGTCGATTTGCTGTGTTGTGCATTCACTGCGTTCTAGATGTGTGTCAAGTTGTTTTTGTTCTATCGGGCGCGTTACGCGTAATGCAGGCGTGTTGTACATGTACGTGCACATTTTGCTTTCGAGCATGCAGTTTTTGTGTGTGCGTGTGCGTGTTTTAACACGCGCTGACGCACGGTGCTAACGCACACCTGCCTCACATGTGTGGCATGTTGCTAGGCAATTGTTAAATGGGCGGAGCTTACTGGATCGGTCTATTGCAGTGGTTGTGCACTACTGAACCGTAAATGCATTATGGAAAAATACAGAAATATTTCATTCATGAACCAAGAGCAGTTTTTCATTGTATTTTGGTATTTTAATGAAACTGCCTGCCATATTTCCTATTGATCTAATTGTGATATTTTGTTTCTTTCCAACTTGGAAAATTTTCAGATTGTCTACGAATTTTTCCTAAGGTTTCTCGAGTCACCAGAGTTCCAACCGAGCATAGCCAAGAAATACATCGACCAAAAATTTGTTATGCAGGTAAGCAGTTTCACTTGATCTCGAGCCTGAATTTATGAAGCTGCTTTAATAGTTAAAACTGCTGCTCAGCAGAAAGTTGTGTATTACATACCATAATCTCGGCAGCAGCCAAATTTGATTAGTTGATTACCTTTAGTTGCTACGCAGTGTAGCAGTCTTGTCATTTCAAGAAGGATGTCGCTTGCTAAATCAGTAATTTAAAGCCCCAATACATCATTTGCAGTTGCCCATAATTTTACTTCACGAGTTGACAAGACAAATCCAACTAAAATCAGAATCTTGTATAAACAGTGGTCTTATTATTGAGCGGTAGAACGTCAGGCTTGCAATCGGAGGGTTGTGGGTTCGAACCTCGAAGTGGTCGCAGGCTTTTCCATTGGTCCAGGAAAACTTGAAACAAGTTCGGGCGGGTGACTATAGTTAACTGGACTAACCTACCCCCGGAGCTTGGTTCCTCAAGTCAGACTAGCTAGTCAAACCATGCAGCGTTCGGGTAACATCTAGGAGCAAGTTCGGGCGGGCGACCCATAGGATGTAGATGCCACCCGAACGGTGCATGGTTTGACTAGCTAGTCTGACTAGAGGAACCAAGACCCGGGGGTACATGTAGGTTAGTCTGGTTAACTATAGTCGCCTGCCCGAACTTGCTCTTAATGTAGCTGTACATTGCCACCAGCGTCAGTTGGTGCAGCGGGCCCCGGCCTCCCAGTCGTTAATGGGTACCTGGTGCTTGCACTGGTGGTCCCCCAGGGAAGGAAACTGCAGACCTGAGCAGTAGTCAGCTCTATCGCAGGGTTAAATGCAGGCTCAGAAGTCGGGAGATAAGCGCCTGCAGTAAAGCGCGGATACCGCGCATGCCCCTTCTCTTCCTTTCCATTCCTTTCCTTTATTATTGAGGCTCGACTGTACATGTACTTCAGCCTTGCCCTTTGGATAAAAGCGTCATTGAAGAATGAAACAAACCCAAATAAACCATTAATAATAAATAGTTGTATGGTACATTTCATTCAAGGCCTTGTATTAGACAAATATGCGCTGTTGCATGTACGGTCAATTGAAAAATTTGAGTTAATCGTGTGAACTCAAAATGACATCGGAGGTAATTCATAAGAATTTGACTTGTTGTCATTAATAAATTTTGCAAAAATGTTTAGGTGTTGTATGCAGTGTTCTCCAAGGGTCAAAAATTTAGCAGAGCGGCATCTCACATTTTCACCACTTACCGTAAGGGCGATCTCTAGGAATTGCACCATTAATGTCGCATATTACCTACATGTATCGATATTGCGTTTGATGTTTGCACTTCACAAATGTACCGGTGGTTAAATCATTTTGATACAGCTGTGGACGAATGTCCATTTGTGGACGAATTTTCATGAGCCAATCCCAATCAGTGAGGAAAAACTGCAATACCGTCTTTCGAGACTACCAATTGGCTTAATAGCTCAATTGTAAGGGCGTCTGCCATTAAGCAGATGGTTCGCGGTTTGAATCCCTGTGAAGCCAAGTTGGTCCTCACTGCATCCAGATTTCCCAAAGTATCGAAATTAATTCACCCCGGTGGGTGTTCCCTGGGGTATCATCGGACAGACATCCCTAAAAATAAATCACCCGTTTACTCATAAAAATTGTAACGGGATGATCACAAATTTTGGCAGGGCAGTAAAAATTTAACAAGATGGCATAAAATATGAATTTTGTTTTTGTACACTTTAAACCTTTGGACTTGTGACTTAACCTGGAAAATAATTGACTTGACTTAGGGGGAAAAATTACTAGCAATTTGACATGTGACTTGAGAACACCCAGGAATTGTTGGGTTCGTAGGGGAATATGGGGAGGGAGTATGCCACTGTGCCTTATAGCTGGTAGAGCATATGCCCAGTGAATCAGAAGTCTCGGGTTCAAATCCCAATAAGGCCAATGTGACGTTTCTTCCATCCGAAGTTTGCTTGAGAACTAATAGAATTGAACTACATGTACTTACTATTCGTTTTGTTCAGGTCTAGAGCTCCTTTTGGCAATCCAAATACATGTAATATTTGGGTCATTCCATGGCTTTTGGACCTGACCCTTACAGATTGAAATGAAATTTGGTGTCCTGATTAGACTCCTCGAGAAACCCCGAGAACTAAAGTTTTGTCATTCGGTCAATTAATTGTTGATATGGGTCAATGAACTTGTTGATATGGGTCAATGAACTTTTGACTAATTAGCATGACCTGCTATGTTTGGACAATTATATCTCTAAAAGTAATGGCCCTAGAGAGATAAATATTACATAATTTTAAAGCTCTTGAAATGGCCTTCATTTGATAAAATAACATCAAAATTGTATCTCATACCACAAAAAAGTTATGTAAATTTATAACCTATGACCTTGATTTGCAAAAATGCGTATTTGTCAAAATGCGTAACTTTTTTTAATTTGTTAGCTTAAGATGCAAGGAACATTTCCAAAAAGATTTGGGATGGGCACTCTTACAGTTTTTTAGTATAAATGATAATTTTAACATTGGCTTACATGTAAACTTGTAACTGTGTACATGGTATTTCTATTTACATGGTATTTTAAAAAATGAATGCCATTTCAAGAGCTTTAAAATTATGTAATATTTATCTCTCTAGGGCCATTACTTTTAGAGATACAACTGTCCAAACATAGATCATGCTAATTAGTCAAAGGTTTGTTGATCCGTATCTAAAAAATTAATTGACCAAATAACATAAAATTTCAGTTCTGAGGGTTTCTCAAGGAGTCCAATCAGGACACCAAATTTCATTTCAATCTGTAAGGGTCAGGTCCAAAAGCTCGTTGAATTGACATGGAATGACCCATTTATTCTACAAATGCTTGTATCTTATTTTTTTAAAATCTATAAGAAATAACTTTAACTTATTATGACATTTAGCAGTTCACATTATTTTACAAGTTTAGCAGTGTATATCATCAACATTATTTAACTGCATGCAATGTACATGTACATGTAGTCTTGTGCAGGTTTCTGTATTTAAATGGAGGACATTTAACCATAGGGTTCTCGATTGCCAAGGACGTCCGTGATTTGGAATCATGTACAAAACAAATTAAAGCAGACGCAAAAAAAAAGAAAAAGAGGAACAATGGGACGCCCGCAGTGGGAGGTGGATACAAGACTAGGTGTACCCACCTCTCACTGCGGACGTCCATCTTTTGTATGGACTTAGTTTTTTTGGCGACTGCTCTCATTTGTTTTGTACACGATTCCAACTTGCAGACGTCCTTGGCAATCGCGAACCCTATTGTTTCTATTGTTAAACGTCCCCCATTTGAATACAGAAACCCGCACATGCAATTGCAGGCAAATGTACAATTTTCATACACATCGCTTAATCACGTGGAATATGGTGTATCCCTGAGGATTTTGAATTGACCAGTTTCATATTTCAGTGAAATTTCTGTCAGATGTGATCAAGCAATTAGGATCTTTTGGCCACTTGGACTGTTATACAACTGTGCAGCCAACCTTTCCTTTCCAAGTCTCTATTATACTTCCCTGTGACAGATTTCTCCCCCTTGACACACTCACACATTGCGGGAACCATTGTAATTGATTCAATTTCCAGCAGGTCCGTACTATCCCTGTGGATTTCGCTGAGTCCACAAGCAAAGAACTCATCTAATTTGAGAGTTCCACCGAGTGCTTGGATGTGTTTTAATGTGTCGTTAGCCTCCGCTAAGTGGAAGAATATGTGCAGTGCGCATATGATTTCAGTCGCTAAGGTGCCGGGACTTCCTGTAAAGAAGCCGTAAATTTAGGACATTTTATTTTTAATTCTTGGACATGTAGAAGCACATGTACATTGTACATGTATACGTAACTGCACACCAGAATTTATGCGTCGCTAAAAAAAATTATGTAAGTTTTGGGGTCGAGTATTTCGCTTACATAAACCACACAGAGAACCATGGGTTTTCTCCATAGTAAAATGTTTAAAACGATAAAACTAGATTTGTCAATATTTTAAGTTGGATATTCAAAAGTTACAGAAAAATTAGACCTTATTACAACATCCAGATTTCCCAAACTCATATATGGACATTTGTCCACATTTGTATCGAATTCATTCAGCCCGGCGGTCCCTGGATCATAATCCCTAAAAAAAACATTCACTTATTCATACAAAATTTGACCTGTCCGATTATATATGTACTCGACTGTTACTTTTGAGTACAGTACATGTACTTACAGTAGGGCAATTCCACGGTTAGTAACGTTACATATTTAGCAATTTACTGGAGTTGTATCCTCTGTTACATGTATATCAACATGCAAGCCTGTCAGTTCTCCATTTTGGTACTGTTGGGCGCAATCTTTGAACTCGGCGCAAATTCAGAATTTGCGCGCGCAGATTTTGAACTTCACCGAGTTCAAAGATTACGCAGCGCAAATTTTGATTCCGAACGCAATTTCAGAATCTGCGCAACATAAGTTGGGCGCAAATTTTGAACCGTGCACAAATTTTGAACAAAGCAATTAGACTGGTTCCCGTCCACATATGAATATAAGTCTAAAAGACGTCTGGAGACTATCCGGCGCGCATACGCGGCATTAGACTGGTCCCCTGTGATGAATTTCACTCATAGAGCCTTACGGCTTATACAACTCTATGATTTCACTGCACTTAGCCATGGGAGATCGAGTTTGATTAAGAATTTTTACTCGACTAGGCTAGACCCAGTAACTGAGTCGTTGGCCCCGTTTTTGATGATTTTGGGGTTTTTTTTGGGGTGCCTACAAAAAACAAACCAAAATCGTCAAAAATTACTCAGTTACTGGGTCTAGGACTAGGTCAAACCATGGAGCTATAAAAAGGATGGTCGAACAAAGAGAAATTGGGTTTGCTTTTTAACATAATTCTAATTCTTCATGGGTTTCCTCACGCTTGCGAGTGACAGTGCAATGAGCACTATTGAGGAATCCTTGGTATGAATACCAGAAAGAAATAATAATAATAATAATAATAAATAAACCATTCAAACCATACGACGAAGGGAAAATAAATACGAGGACAGGGGACCAGTTTAACGCGGCACAGAGCACGTGACGTAAGCAAATGCCCAAGCGCAGTTTTAATTTCGGTGCGCAATCTGATTCAGTACCTCCAGCTCAAAATTTGCTCGCGCAGGTTTTAAATCTGCTGGCGCAAATTCAAAATTTGCTGGCGCAAATTCAAAATTTGCTTGAGCATGAAGATTGCGCCCAACAGTACCATCAATGCATCTTACCAACATCTACTGGACAGTAATAACTAAAATCATTTAGCCCCAGTTTGTGAATAGTAATAACAAATTTAATCTCGGTTAGCAACGTTACAAAAATAGGACATGGTAAAAATGCATGTCTTCAAACAAAAAGTTTCCTCAAATGCGTCACAACTGAAACAAACCATCATATTTATTTCATTGCATGTTTACTGGCGTGTGTTTCTGTGTATGAGAAGTTACACCTACTCTCACCAGTTTCAAGAACTATTAAAAAATCGTGGTTAGTAACGTTACAGTTAGTCACGTTACAGCTGTCTCAAGCCTATAAAATTTATGACATTTCCCACACGAAAATATATTTGTAGTACATTTTCCACAACAAATCAACACACAAATTTTTGGCAGAACATTGTTTTCATATGCTATTATTTACGGTCAGTTTATACGCAAATTTATAATTTTGTGGAATTGCACTATAGTACTTTTAACATCTTATTTTTAAAAGTGGGTCAATTCCTTAGAAATGAGACAGTGTCTCCCCTGACAATGTGTCACTTCTGGAGTTCATCTTTTTAAAATTACAAATACTAGGTTTCAGAGGATGATTACCCTTGGCATATAAATGTTATATGGCCTCATGAATCCAACATCACCTTTATCTGTTGATGTTGCCCAAAACGTAAGAACAATTTTTATGAACTGCATAGTATGATTATCTAACTGCAATTTGGACATTTTGATACTTATTGAAAGAATGTTAATTGCAGCGATGTTTTGTAGTATGGGCACCGCCATTTTGTCTGAACTGGGCTAAGAATGATAATTTTGCATTGACTTCTTCGTATATTGGCATAGTAATGCACGCTGTGTGATCTGTTCATCCTTATCACTGGGATGAACTGCCCGGTCTGACTGCCCGGTCCACAAACCTCCCAATGGAGTTACAGGTCTTCATCAGATGCTGGATAGCGCCTCAGTGGACTGGCTTAAGAACTGTATTTGTCAATTTTGAGCGATAGGTAGAAGCATACGCAAGAAGAAGACTGGGATGAACTCGCCCTAGGATGAAATAAGCTTGCTTTGAACAAAACAAGTGTGAAATGACATACATGTACTGTAAGGTTCAAAAATTTAAAAATCAATTTGGGGATCGCCTTGATCGATTTCAGCCTGGGATGAGGGATGTCTGGTTGAAAAATGTCGATTTTAATCCACAAAATAACTTTTAAATATGGTTTTGATGAATGTTTAGACCTTTCCCAGGATGCATTCCCTGTACACGTCCGACATAGCTGGGACGCAGCTTTTTCCAGTGCATAGACTGTGCATTTTGTGGTGTTGTTAAATCGAACAGCGCACACAATTCCCTCTTCGCACACACAAATCACACTGAGCCTCTTTGCGCGTGATTGCGGTGTGGAAGAAATTTTGAGTGAAACGATGCACTGAAAATCACTGAATTATGAAAACACTTTCCGTCAAAGCTAATTTTGCAGATTTCCGTTCCTCTAGTCCCTGTACACAGATAAGCCTGCGTCTAGTGGGAAACCACACTGCGCTATCCCGGGGCAAGTTCGCCGAGGGTTTTGCTAAACTCCGGGTTAACGAAACAAATGGGAACATAACACATTTGTATACCACCTATCATCACTTGTGTTTATAATCTGTGAATGTATTATTCTATTTTTGAAACAAAATTAAATTTGTACGGTGAATGTGTTACAGTATTTGCTGCACAGATCATGTTCCAAGACCTTAAACACTTTGAACTTTACCCATTGATAGAAACAGGAAACCGTGTGTCTACCTGTCTCCCTACACGTTGTGTTTTCATGAGGCTCTCACCTGCTCATAAGGTCTCCTGCTAATTGCCAATTTAACACTGCTCAATTTGAGTGTTGGGCTAGGGGGAATAAAGGTCATGTTGGTTTGCAAAATCGAACTCATCCACATGCATGTGCACAGTACATGTATGTATGTATATATACACACTGGGGTATTTAATTATTTCATTCAATCGTTGTGGTACTGTATCTATGGCCCTCGAGAATATTTGGTTTCTATAGTGATAGGTTGAAGGCGTACTGTAGGCCAGTAAGGTCTCACCCAAAATATATGGTACATGAAATTGAAAAAGCTCAAATTGACAATAGAAATAGGATTATACGATAGTACCTACATTGTAATACGATAGTACATGTACATACCGGTAAGTATCGTAACCATCTGTGTTAATCTCAATCAGTTGCCCGTATTAATTATATTGAAATTTTTATTGAAACAGAACTGGGTAATTCCATATACTCAAAATTGACTCAAAATTTTACTTCACGAGTTGAGGAGAAAAACCCAAGTTAAAGGTAATAATATACAGGATTGGTATTTACCCTCGAAAAAAATGTCCGAATTATTATCTAAAAGCTCACTTGTCATCAAGATGGTGGCCACTATAGACCAGTTAATGGATTTTGTGGACAAGTGAATGGCAAAAAAGTCCCGTGAACGGAATGTTTTTAGAAAACCATCTTCGGTTGTCAATTTCCAACATGAAATACCATATAAATTCATGTGGTGTTTGTTACCATTGCTATTAACACTTTCAGTAAGACTTTTTTGTGTTAACTCATGAAAAACAAAATTGGGTCATTGCAAATGATACAATGGGCCTTTAAGGGAATGCAATGGAAAAAGGCCTGCATATCATTTGCATGTAATTTATACTCGAATACATGTTTTCCTTTGCCAAGCCTCAAAAATTACAGCAGAAATGGACTTTAAAAGCTCAAAGTATCATTTGCAAGATAAAGAATGTTGGTATAAAACTAGCCTGCAGAAATTTCAACTACATGTACACGTACAATGATTACAATGTATTAGTACGGTAGATACACATCAATGCTTCAAAAAACCTTTAAAGGGACACACCGGCTTACTGTTTACATAATGTAGCGATCTAGCATCCTTGACAATAATTTTTCAATGGTCGTTGTGGAAATTTATTTCTTCAAAATGTCACGTAATTACCTAGAAATGTTAAAAATTAACAAAAGAGACAAATGTTGGGCTATACACTTTACCAGCCGTCGCGATGTATTATGTATCATGTGTTTGTAAATACAGGTGGCGTTCGATATGGGTCGACACGTGTTTAACCTCGTTTCCTTGTTTTCCCTGACTCATCACACCTTGCATGATCCCTCAGGTCAGCGCTGACTCGAGGAAGCAACTCGAACGCAACATTTTGGTGTCTTTAGCGCCCTCATTAGTTAGCTGTTTTTTTCTTAGTATATTATTTATCGCCGCGAAGCGAAGACGCGAAAATCTGAGAGATTCTCTCGTCCGTATCCTTTGTGTACAAATTGGAAAATACGGTATGTACATAGTGTTCGTAGGACATTTTTTTTCCAACAAGAAGAGGTGGTTTTGGGGCAAAATTAATTTACGTCTCGTGAGACGAAAAATAATTGTTTTGCTCATTTCTCAAAGACTATAGCACATACAAAACAATTTCAGGGGAAGTTTTCTACCGTCATCGTGTTTATATTGTGTAAGTTATGTCTAAATCTGTGAAAATTTCTGATTCTTCGAGATACCAATCATGTATTCTACATGTGCCTTTAAGTACGTGGTGTTGGTTGTTAATAATGAACAATTGATTCATCTCATTGAATCTGAATTTTGAGGAGACCTTTTTGACATTTCAAGCTCCGAGTCCCACTTTAAGACTCATGGGGGATGCAGGGATCTGCTGTGTGCATATTGCAGCCCTCGAGCAGTGCTCATGCATTTGGGATTGGCTCCATGTAGGACGTCTTGCTGTAATGCAGTAGTGCACGATTTATAAACCTTATTCAACTATGCAATACAAGCATGGACGACAAAACATACACTAGTGGCGTTCAAGAAACTTACACCGTGTAACACCAACTTGCACTAGGGCATTCTTTTTGCCATCACGTGATACGTACGTGTCTGCCCCGGTGGCAGCCACCACTGCCTGAGCTCGCGGCAGGGTCTTTGCTGGTGTAAGGCTCGTTGTAATGACGTCACCTACATGTAGTATTTAAACGGTGTGGAAGTTGCAAGTAGTAAAACATGGCAGAGTAGTGTAACATGCTGATAATGGCGGCTCAGGCCATTATCACTCGTCCAGGCTCCTACATGTAGCCGGTTTTAAACGTATGTTTAAGACTGGCCAAACCCACTTTTATTTCCTTAGTAAAACTTAGCAATTAACATATAATTGTGCACATGTACATGTACAACAACAAAGAATATTCAGTGAAGTTCAACATTCCCTTCGATCATACACGTACATGTACAGTGTGTACATTATGTGGATATTTTGAAATATATTTCTTTGTTTGTCCAAATGCCTGCAACCAAGGAAAACTTGTTACATTTTAGACCGTCCCGGTTACAAGCGTACATGTATATTGGAAATTTGTACACAGGGTTTTTAGAAAGGTATGTTGTCACACTATTTGTAACCCTTTTTGGGCCTAGGTTGTCTCTTCAGAACAACTGAAACTTATTTCTTTTATTTTGAGACCAGACAAATGTATTTCCTCAAAAATATGGTCGGTGTTGCCAAAATGCCCCCTTTCACTGTACATGTACAATGTATACATGCTTGCCAATCTTAATTTTACAGATCCCATGTCCTTCAATAATCAGACGGTGATGCACAAACAATACACGTAGTGTTTTCACTGGATATCTGAAGATAAATGACCTTGTAGATGTAAATTAAGAATTAATGAATTCACTTAGAATGTACCCAAATTAATTTGTTTGTTCGAGTGAAAAACAATTTAACGTGGAATATCTTGTTTTGATCGCTTGTTTTGATCGCGTGCTGTGCTGCATATTTAAGGGCTGTGTCACGCTTTGAAGTACCGGGTATGTCCACATTCGTTTTCTACGTACTGTATGCATGCATGCATGTACATGTACATTATGCAGCGTATTGTTTATACAGCAAAACTTGCTCTTCCGGCCACCTCTATAAAACGGCCACTTGCCTAATCCGGCCAAGACTGTTGGGTCCCGAACGCCTACTGTGTAAAATAACCATTGACGCACCTTGATAAAACAGCCCCTCTATAACGCGGCCAACGGCCAAGGTTGAAGGTTTTTGTGTGCACAGTGTATGGCAAATACATCCGTAATAATGTGGCCACTGTAAAAATGAAGGGCGCACTCTGTTGTTTTCTTTTGATTAGGCATATGTCTAGTTCCCATTTTCCATGCATTAAAGCAATGCATAAAATAGTATTGGGCTCAGACTAAGAAACCATGTGTTCTATTTTTATCACGATCGGTAAATGTTGTTTCCTCTTTCTTCGATCGATTTTGTTGGAGCAATTATTGAACATTGCATTGTGCAGTTGATGTCATGAAAAGATCATTTCAAGATTTATTCTCAGAGACGAAAATTTATGTCATGAAGCCAATTGTAGCCAGAAGTGGTATGAAAAACATCGCAATGGAATCGGGCGTCGCATCGGGAAATATTTCACAGCTCCAAAGTTCTTAACTTCGGATGTGATTTATATAGTTCTGCATGGGAAATAAATGCATATCACCCAGGTAAGAATTGGAAAGTTGACCATTACTATTTTCCACGAGACTGCTGCAATTTCTAAACTGTTTGGAGAGAGAAAAATAAAAAAAATAAATTTGTAAACGTGCTTAACATTTTTCAGCTTAATTGTCATGTGTTTTGTACATGTACACAAGGTCTGAGGCAAAGGTCAACTTCCCAATTCCTTCTGAAAAATCCGGTTACATGTACATTATGTAAGAATGCTACTTTGATGATAAAAATATATATTTAAGATGAACAAGTTCACAATTTTATTAGTCTTGGAAAAACTTACTTATCCTGTAAGTTGTGCATGGGGTCTCAAGCACTAGTGTGGCTGGGTGAGGTACCGGGTATTCTTTCGTAATTATACTCCTGCCAATACGTACCTGCGTCTCTTGTTATCTTTGTCCAGGTACACTGCACACTTGAATTTAGCTAAATTGCAGAACTTTTCTTGATGTCCATGGTATATATACAATGCACATATGCACATAACATATTCATGTACATTTGTGTGTACACCTGCATATAAAGGCCACTTGTCTATAGTGGCCACTTTTGCCCGGTCCCTTGGGTGGCCACTATACACAAGTTTCACTGTAGTGTAAAACAGTATGAAAATCAAGTACATACATGCAGATGCCATTAGACTTTATCAGGTAAAACATGTAAACTTGGAATGGGCATTATTGGGATTCGAACCTGAGACCTCTGGTTTACCATGTAGATGCTCTACCAGCTGAGCTATGGGTGAGGGCGGACATCTGGGAGCTCTCAGTAGTGTTCCCAGTGTCATTCACTTAAAAGTGAATAGGCCACTAGCTTAGAGTGCAGACTCGGTTGCTATGCACGCAATTCGCACGCCTGGTAAAAAACAATGGATCTTTTCACTGGCTGACGTTACTCCGCTCTCGTCCATAAAGCACAGTGGTATTAATTTGTGTATACTCCATCAGGTTTTCCTTACAAACCCAAATTTTCTTCGGTGTTGCATGGATGCGCAACTGATCGAAGTAAGGAGTGGAATATGATAAAGTGCAATGACCTTTTGACTTTACTTTGACCTTGAACTTGACGCATTTGTGACTGAAAATTAATTTTGAGTAAAGAATTGCATTTCAGGGAGTTGCAAATTATACATTTATTTTGTGGAAAATTTGTTGTTTTAGTTGGAAAGTTAGGTTTAAATAGACTTAATTTTTGTATTCTTTAATATATTAATATTAATACCCACCTATATTATTTCTATGTTTAGTTGGAAGACACACAGGTTCATATGGAATGTCATTTTTTAAATGCAGTAATTTAACTTATTTAAAGAGGAAGAATCCCCCTTGACGAAAATCCAGCATTTAGGCTTTTTTCAATAGTCCAAACATCCCTCTTGCCGACGTGGATTTTAATTATTTTTTAATTGTCGGTTTTAAGTGGATAAATTAAGTGTTTTTCACGTTTGTATTTTGAATTACAAGGACAAAATAGGCATGATAAACATTCACTTCGTGTATTTTCCATTCAATACTGCACAGACCGTTTTGTATGTTTCTCAGGATGACGTCAAAACCCTGTTGATAAACAAGCCAAATGACCTCAAGCGTTTCAGAATTTGGGTGAAGAGGGTCGGAACTGCTTTACGTTTTAAGCAAAAGCCTGTCGATTTTTTGTAAAAAACAAGTTGTGATGGTGTTGTAGACACATACACCTCCATGATAAACAGAAAAACTAAAAAAATGTGGAAGGGGGGATTCTAGCTGTTTAACTTATTACAGCTTTTTGTTCAGTTTCCTTTTCTTCTCTCTTTTCTCCACTAGCTACTGGAGCTGTTTGACAGTGAAGACCCCAGGGAGAGAGACTTCTTAAAGACAGTGCTTCACCGCATTTACGGCAAGTTCCTTGGCCTACGCGCCTTCATACGCAAACAGATCAACCACATCTTCCTCAGGTTAGTTTTAAGCTTGCATGTCATTTGTGATATTTTTTTCTCATTACCATTCTGAAATTTCGCGCTCCCAATTCACATATTTCCAAGGATATCGTCCAAAAAAAAGATGTTAACATGGTTAACATATCAAATAGTTGCCATCTTGTAGGGGTAACTTTTGACATTTAAATTAGTCAACAATGTTATCACAAAATTATGCAACCATGCATTTCCTCAAGAAACTGCCCTACAAGATGGCAGCTATTCGATACGGGCCTATACACAGGTTGGTTTTTATTATCCACATATTCATTTCAATCACAAATAAAAATAACAGTAATTAATCGTTTATTAATTGTCCATCTGCTCATCATATATCTGACAAATTATTTATATCATATGTGACCCGCTCTGGAAAAAGGTAGTATAAGTCGTGCCGGCTAGGTCGAGTTTTCGCGACCATAAGTAGAAATCTGTGGCGGATCCACGCTCATTAAAACACATGTACCAAAACACAATGGAAATTCCAAGCGGAGCACGGACATTCCAGGCGGTACCGTATCTGGGCACTGTCAGGAATTTCCATTGTGTTTTTGTATTTTAATGAGCGTGGATCTGCCACAGATTTCAACTTATGGTCGCGAAAACTCGACGTACAAATGTCCAGAGCAGGTCACATGGTTTATGGTTTATCCTTAACTACCGTACCACCACCGCCAAACCCCTCCCCCCAAAAAAATTCCATATTACCGTATGTATATTACAATCCATATTTAGCATTTAAATGTTTGTTTCTTCTCAATTTATCCAGGTTTATTTATGAAACGGAGCACTTTAATGGAGTAGGTGAATTACTAGAAATCCTTGGCAGGTGAGTCTCATAATATCATCACATGTAGCTGCTGTCTATCTACATACGTACATGTACATGTAAATGCCCCAGACGTGTCTAATAGGAAACGTTCGTGTGGCTGAGCATGGCTGTGGCACAAATCATGCGATTGCACGCGTTTTCAATTACTGTGTTTAATACATACATGTTCAGGGCCCAATTTCATGGAACCTGTTTGGACAAAAATTTGCTTAGCACAGAATTTCTTTGCTCTGTAAAATGAGTTACCAGCCAAAAATTGTATGTCAAATTGTATTTTTAGGAACAGGAGCAAAATTTCAGTAAATACACATCACATACGATTTTGGCTGGCAACCCAGATTTGTAAAATAAAGCAAAGAAAATTCTGTGCTAAACAAATTGTTGTGCTAATGGGTTCTATGAAATTGGGCCCTGGTGCTTAGAATTTACAATGAATTGTATGGAATTTGTCTTGTTGGGGCTATTGCAGAAAATCAGATTTACATTTCAGAGACGTTAAGGGCTTGTAATGCTTCACGTATTCAAGTTGTTTGATTTTAAACATGTTTTCTTCAAGCATCCTTGATGGATGTGTAATTCCTGAAAAACTGATTGTAATGCCATTATTAATGCATTCTCATGCATTGATAATTTCATAAGTGCGACATTAATTCCCATTCTGCAATGCACATTATTTTTGCTTGCGTTGGGGGAACAGATGTTAACTAGGGTTTGTTTTACCGATGTACATGTACATCAGGGGTCGAACTTACATGTAGCACTGGTCCTGTGGTCCGAGACCAGTAAAAAATCAGAAGGACCACTAGATCTGTCAAAAATGCTGGTCCAATGGACCAGTGAAAACATTTCCAGACTCATGGAAACATTCCCCGTTGCCTAATCCACAGTAAACATTTCTTACTCGATGCGAAAAATTCCTGGTTACCACAAACTATTCCTGATCGCTTTGGATATTTTCAGATAAGTTATATCCCCGATCTCTCCAGACAGGCCCCAGTGTTCGATTAAAAAGCAATCCCATCCATTCTGCACTCAATGACCTTAAACCAGAAAGTGTTGCAGTATCTCGGTGCCATTTTGAAATTCAGGTTAATTTCGACCCCTGTACATGTACCTTAATAGAGTACAAAAGTAAAAACGCCACCCATTGTGTGTTACTAAAACCAGTGAACTGTTTCCTGCGCTTTAGCAATGGATGTTTCAGATTGCCAGCGAATGTTTAGATTTAGTTACCCTGGCAATTGACGTCACAATTGACATCACACTTGACATCATTCTCCGGATGCAAGCCAAATCACCTTATCTCATCAGTTGCGGTTCCCGCTGCTAGATGATTTGAACCGGCAATTCAACACTGTCCAACTTGATGGTCGAGTGGTTAAGACGTGGGTCATTCCATGAAACGGGACACAGTGTCCCCCTTACGTCGTGACACTTCTGGAGTTGATTTTGTATAATTACCGGACTTCAGAGAATGATTACCCTCAGCATATAAAGAATATGACGTCATGAATCAAACACCACCTTTATCTGTTGATACTACGCAAAACATAACGCGAACGATTCAATAAACTAGTGCGACATTTAGAAACTTTCTCTCAAAATGTGACAAATTTCGGTCATAATGTAATTTGAATCGCTAAAGTCCAGGTTCTACAACTGGGTAAAATCAGCAAAGTTTACCTTTTCCAAAAAAAAACTTGTCAAAAAGACTTGAAATGTAATCCCAAGATTTGAAAAATGCCTTGAATTCCCCCTTACGTCGTGAAACAATTTTCTTGAATATTTTCAAGACTATGATACCAAGACATTTTTAACCGTTTGTAAATTATTTTAAATATTCTACATTATTTAGAAATTGCACACAAATTTCTTTAAACAATTTTGTTAACTTGAAAAGGCCATTTTTACAAATACATAAAAATGTCACACTTTGGCTCCTGTTTTTATGCCTAGTATGCAGGTCATGGGTTCGAGTCCCACCTGAGTGAGCTATGAAGTTTTTCTCAGTGTCTCGGAGAAGCACTGAGTATACTATACAATGCTAACCAGGTTATGTCGCGTAGGGCAAAACAAACCCCGATTGATATTCATTCTTCCTGACTCGAGTCTAATCTCATTCTGTCGTCAGTTGCAGTTCCCGCTACTATTATGATTTGAACTAGCCATTGAACACCAGCCAGCTCGGTGGTTGAGTGGTTAAAACATCTAGCTAGAATACAGGAGGTCGTGGGTTTGAGTCCCACCTGAGCACCAGGGTTGTTGTCGAGTCCATCACAAGTCCTCGCAAGCCTTCACAAGTCCCTGGGTCTTAATTCAAGTCACAAGCTATTCAAATCAACTCCAACAAAGGCATTATTTTTTGCGTGTTTATCCTTTGCTTCTTGTTACTGGGCTTGTGATGGACTTGTGATGGACTTGTGCGGGACTTGTCACGGACTTGTAATTTTATCGGCTCTGGACTTGTGATAGACTCGACTACAACCCTGCTGAGCACATTATCGCCGTGTTTACACTCGAACCAGCAAAGGTGGATACAGACCCAGCAATTTTTATTGCGACCACAAAACTGAACATTGCCGCGTTTACACTACACCTCGATCCGGCTTCAACTCGCCTTCAGAAACCGCAAAAGTCACTGCTAATTGTAACTACAGCGCATGCGTGAGTTGTTAGGTGTTGCGGAACTGGTGCCAGATTGGTCAATTAAATCTACCACACGGCGGGCACCGCCCTAAGGACACTCAAATTGCCGAATTTGTATTCACGACAAGTGACCTTGACAATTCGGGGTTGAACCCCTCAATTGCGGGGTTCAACCCTACCCGAAAGGTGACTTGAAAAAGGTGAATCAGACCCGGGTCTGATCCGCCTTTTTCAAGTCACCTAAATTGCGTTTATACTTAGCGCCTAGCCGGCTTCAACTCGCCTTTTTGGAAATTGCGGAGTTTGATTCAGCAAAGACGAATCAAGTGCAAACGGGCCTTATCTATCGGTAGTTTTCCTCAGTGTCTCAGGGAAGCAGTGGGTATATACAGTACTAATTAATATTACATTGGATAAGGACAAAACAAACCCTATTTGATTTAATATTCCTAACATGCTTACTTGACGCTGGTTTATTGCAAGGGGCTAAGCTCACTGACTATAGCATAATTTGTCAAGTGTTTTAGGTCAGGTGGCTAATACAATTCACTTCTGAGTGGAAACTCTGCTGCTCGTGTGCATGTAGTGTACAGTATCCCACTCATGTACATGTACGTATGCATTTCAAGAAAAAAAGGAAGAAAAATTAGGGGAAAAAAGCGACAAGCAATCGTGAACAAGCTTTGCTTCCCTCAACCTGTTCAAATTAAATTGTGTGTTAAAGAAAACTCCCCTGGAGGAATTGACACAGTTCATGCGGAGGGGAGCCAAAACGCAGACTTCGTGCACGACGTGATCCAATAACGAACGCTCACTGATCAAACCATGCGAGTGGCCACAATGCCCGCGTGTTGCCTTAGTGCGTGCATTTTGCGTTGATGCTGGAGGGGTAAGGGACAAATCAATGCGGAATAACTCGGCTTGCCACAAGACTAGGGTCAATTGAACATGCTGACTGTGTACACTGAGGAATTAATTCAACGTCCTTCTGGCCTTTTCTTCAATTGAAATGGATTTGCAAACATTAAAGAAGCAATTCTTTTAAAACAGGATGTAATTTGCTTTTTGCATTGCAGAAAGAAGTAGTTTCTCGTAAAAGCTTGTACTGAATTTCATTGTGGGGGACACTTTACTTTTGGCTGAAAATCATGTTTGTCGAATGTGAAATAAATAATAATAATACACACTTGTATAGCGCCATCTATCTAGATAAATTATAGCTATGTAGATTTTCACACAATTTTTCACCCTAGGCCCAGGTGCACTGTCGTTGTTCTCATTTGCGCGTGCGCATTACATGTACATGTACATGTATGTGCTGTGCAGTTGTACCATTGACTTTAATACTATTCCTTTCCAATATCAGCAAAAGGGGGTACATTTTCCTGAGAAAACTAGTTTATAATGCTATTCCCTAATAAATGTATACATCAAAACGGTCAGAAACTAAGGGATTTTTTTCACCTACCCGGTATCATACTTATTGAGAATGGTATTACAATCAGTTTTTCAGGAATTACACTTTCATCAAGGATGCTTGAAGAACATGTGTTTAAAATCAAACAACTTGAATATCACAAGCCCTTATAAAGTCTCTGAAATGTTTGTCAAAATTTCTGGAATTACCCACATCAACAAACCATGACACAGAACAGTAGACACATTGGACAAAAAACTATTTTCTCAGTAATATGTGATCCTCCAGCACAAAACTACATGTAGTCACAGAATTCAATTTCTGAAAAATGAGATTTTGGGCTCTCTGATCCTTAAAAAGAATCCTAAGCTAAATTTTGATAACAAAAACGTTGGGCAATCCCGTGACCATTGTTGGTGACCATTGTATGGTGACCATTGTTTTGATACATTTTGTTGATGTTTCCCAGAGATTTGGTCAAGGATTATGCTACACTAAAAGCAAGTTTTGAGTTATTTACTGGGGAATTAAAAAACAACAAACACTGCACTGATAGTGAAATACAGCTTTTAATGCTAAGATCTGAATCTCCATAATTTTGACATGGTTGCAATGTATTATTGCCTATTGGGTTTAATAACCATTTTTTGAATCGGTCACAAATTATGTGAATTATTCACGAATTTGGTCAAAAATTCACAACATTTGCGTTCACGAAAATTTTTGACCTATTCTTAAAAGTTGTTTTATAAAATTAATGAGCTTGAAAATTCACAAAACAAGGCAATTTTTCACAAAACCTGTGACCTATTCTTAAAAGTGGTAAAGCCACAAAAATAGTTGTAACGAGCCGTGTAAGAGGGTCACATAATAATAAAATTTCATTTTCGTCAATCTAATTCTGTTTTCTGCCGAGCATTAATTAACATTTGTTTGTGTGGTCTTATCGTCTGTCTCCTCCTGCAGTATAATAAATGGTTTTGCTTTGCCGCTGAAGAACGAGCACAAGCTATTTCTCATCAAGGTGCTCATCCCTTTACACAAGGTCAAATGCCTGGGTCTCTATCACGCGCAGGTGAGTTTAACCTTTGAACTCCAGGGCTGTTGGTTCACAAGATCGTTCTAGCGAATCATTTAATTATGTGCATACAGCAGTAGCTAATCAGATTGTGAGCAGAAATTCTGAACAGGTCAGGAAAGTTGGGTTGCTTTAAACGGATAGGCATAAGTGTTCACTTTTGAAATTTTGACATAATGTACGTATACATTATACAATGTACGCGTATTAGTTTGTCCTCTTTATTTCCAACGGAAATATTTGCAAATCTGCTTTTTTGAAACAATATTTGAGCAACCTCTTTTAAAGGAGCGTGTCCAGATCACATTTTTGAGCTCCCCGTTTTCCCATGGGTGTTGCGATTTTGATACCATATCATTTGTCATATTTTTCTTATTTAGCATTCTGAAATGTTGTGCTCTCAATCTGTATACCGTATTTTCAAGGATATCGTAAAAAAAACACTGATGTTTTGTAAACTAAAGCGGCCGGACTCCCACTGTGCGATTTTTGCCACGAATTTCCAACGATTAGGTACGATCTGGTGACTATCTACAGACTCTATACACAATCGTACCTAATCGTTGGAAATTCGTGGCAAAAATCGCACAGTGGGAGGCCCGCTTTATTTATCCGTTCCATAAAGCAGTGCAGTAATTACACCAACCTTTTTGCTTCCACATTCAAATTGGAGATTGCAAATTTCCTGTTTTCTCCCCATGGATAGTATTTTGGAGAGGTATAATTACATGATTGTTAGGTTAGAACGAAATTCATTTTCTGAAAAAATCTGGACAACCTCCTTTAAAATTAAATATACCTGTACATGTAAATACTGTAGGGCAGTGGTTGACGATTTCATAATTTATTTTAATACCATTTTTCCTCCACTCGTCTGCATAAGTATGGCCAGCATGGGACATATCATACAGCAGTCCATTGCACGAGTCACAGTATTTCATAAATTTGCGTATAGCCCATGGGTACTTAAGTACTTACGGCAGGTTTACATATATCAGGTTTACGTATCGTATCTGCACAATTACTGCACAGAGGTTGTGTCTCATTAATGGCCCACAATCAACGATTTCAGATTAACATTTTGATTGAACGTGGCGATGAGTGAATTGCAATAAGCCACGGCCGTATGATGGATTGTGTGTATCCAAGCACTGAATCTGTGCACTTAACTATTGATTCAAGCAGGTATAAAACGATTTGCATTTTAGTATGAAGGTCAATCACAGTGCAATACAAACGCATAGGGTAGTTTTTCCCACTAAGTTTAAAAAAAACCGTTGAATATATGTCAATGTTTTGTGTTTAGCTATTTTATACTCTCCAAAAAAACAAACAAATGGATGGTACCATGGTTAGGGCCATTGACTCGCAATCATAAATGTAGGTGAAAACTTGGGGTTGCGGGCTCGAATCCGGCTGCGGTACCTGTGCCCTTGGGCAAGGCACTCAACCACACTTGCTCCATCCTTCGGAAGGGATGTAAAGCCGTTGGTCCAGTGTGTTAGGTAACGGTAACGCACTCTAAAGATCCCAGAGCATTCTTTCGTGAAGAGCAAGGAGATTTCCCGGTGTCTCTGGCCATTTCACATTCTAATTCTTCATGGGTTTCCTCACGCTTACGAGTGACAGTGCAATGAGCACTATTGAGGAATCCTTGGTATGAATACCAGAAAGAAATAATAATAATAATAATAAAAAAACAATTATAATACAGTATAAACTCCTGATTAGAATAAAAGTTTGTTGAAATACAGTGAACTTGTGGATAACAAGGCACTGATCGACCAATCACTTTGGAATAACTTTCAAGACTGCTCCACTTTCGTGATTTTGTCCAGGTCCAAGTGGACCAAAGTAATACCCACAGCAATCAAATGTAACACTTTCTGTTCCTGGGAGAATCCTGCAGTTATAAGGGCTTTCAGAAAACCGCTGTTGGGTTATCAACTTGATTGAACCTGTGTTGGATGAGCTGACCACTGCATCCACGCATCTCTCGAACTGCCCTAAAAGTTCAGAAGCTTAGAAAGGCTCTTTTGATAGGCAGAGTGGCGCATCCTACCTTCCAATATACGCTCGTAACCGGGACGGACACTTGTGTTACATTATAGGCCGTCCCGGTTACGAGCGTATATATTGGAAATTTGTACACAGGGTTTTTAGAAAGGCATGTTGTCACACTATTTGTAACCCTTTTTGGGCCTAAGTTACGGTATCTCCTCAGAACAACTGAAACATATTTCTTTTATTTTGAGACCAGACAAAAGTATTTTCTGGAAAATATGGTCTGTGTTGCCAAAATGCCCCTTTTACCGAAGACTCATGTACATACCTATAAAATGTTATCTCCGGGTACCAGCTTCCTTAATTTTTATTTCTGGTTTATTATCAAAACAAATATTGCATACCAACAGCATAAATGCTGACATGTACAATATTTACAGTAAAAATTCAATATGAGAATTTTCAAACGGCAATAAAATATAAAAGACAAAAACAAAAACCTATCAGTGATCTCGGATGCCATTCAGCTACAGTAGAAGCCTAGAAGCAACTTGCCAAAACTTCTTGACAGAAATCACTTTTATTTCTTGTTTTACAGCTGGCGTATTGTGTAGTGCAGTTTCTAGAGAAGGATGCGACGCTCACGGAACAGGTCAGTTTTACTTGTACAGTATCTCTTCATTTGTCCTTGATTGCCAAAATAACCACTCCCTTTAAAAAACAAAGCTATTTATTGGTCGCACAAAGGTTTTACGTAATGTATTTTTAAAAGCAACACATGGAAGTCACCATGGAAATGAAATAACTAAATATGGGATAAAAGAAAAATATCATAACATTCAATTACTTCGGAAGTTGAAAAAAGGTTGTTGTGGGGTCCTTTTTTTTCTTCTAAACTGCAAAACTGAGTGTCCAAACATGGCTGAGTTTATAGACCAAAGACGGTTTATCAGATGTTGTGGCGATGCAGTATTTCTTTAACTGTACTCTAGATATTTTTATCAGGAATTTACAGCATTTCGGTTCGAGTTGTTCCACTTGCAGAACTAAGACTGCTTGTGGACCCGAAATATCCATTTGTCCATTGTTTTTCATCTTTTTGTTAATGCAGGTCACCAAAGGGTTGCTGAAATACTGGCCCAAAACCTGTAGTCAAAAAGAAGTAAGTCAAACCGTCAATTTGTATTTTCTGTATGGGTGCAAGGCTATTTTCAAACCATAGTAGGCCTACATGTACATGTCGTACAAGTCATGTACATGCATTTAATTAGATGCAGCATCCAACTTGCCATGTGTAAGTAGTGTGCAGTAGAGCGAGTGTTTTGGGAGGGGTAGTACCTCTGACGGGGGGACATGTCGTGCTCTTTGGAGTAGTTCAACCGCTTTGGTCCCCACCTACACTCAACTCTCACCTGTGGCTCCTAGTAGCCGCTCGCATGCAGCAGCGGCCACACCCCGGGCAACGGCTTCGACTGGCCGGCAAAACCAGGTGAGGGTAGCCGATGGGTTTCAAACCCTCGGTGAGCTAGGGCTTGTCTACCTATGCATGTGAAGACTGGACTCGGTGGACTGTGCAACGGATAGGAAGGCGACCCGAGCCAAGCGTTGTGGAGCTCAATTAGGGCACAGTGAGACACGTAGGACACTGTGGCCATACACTGCATCTCGACTTATCTCCAGCCATCTTGACTCTGTCTTGCCGCTGGATTTAGATAGGCCAGGACGAGAGAGTGAGGCTGACGATCTGCGCAACTCTCCTTCACTTAAATCCAATTCACGCGCAAGTCATCTTCATCACCATGAAGATTGTTATCTTCTCGAAGGAAGGACGAACAACCACAGAGCGAAAATACACCATAAATGACGTACATGTACATGCACCGAGTGCCATGATGCATATTTCAACAATCAAATCCCGGAACTGTCCACATCTGAATTTGCAGTCTTGTCTGATTCACATCACAATATACACTATGCAGTCATCTACAGACCTCCGCCATCTGCAAAGAACCATTTGAAAGCGTCTACCTTTAAAAAACTTTGTCGAATATCTCGACAGCCTATGTGGCAAATTAATTATCCTGGGCGACTTTAACGTTCATTTTGATTGCACCCCGCAAACCTGATGTAGCCCAAGTCCTCTCAACGCTTTCTGCATTTGGGCTTACTCAAGTAATATCAGTTCTCACTAATAATCTGGGTCATAATATAATAATAAAACCGTGTTTTTATAGCGCCTTACGAAACACCTCAAAGCGCTTTACAGTGTATGTACATTTATAAAAATTCATAGCGATAAAGATAGTCATGATCATGATCATGAAATGGCAAGTTAGCTTTTAGAACAGTTTACTTATTAGTTCTCTGATTGGTTGAAAAGATGTGTCTTAAGCATTGATTTGAAGCGACCAACAGATTCAGCAGCACGGATGGCGGATGGTAGTTGGTTCCACAGCTTGGGTGCCGCGGAGGAGAAAGCGCGATCTCCATAACTAGCTGTTTTGATGGCTCTAGTAGATGGAGGCTGCAGCAGAATGCCTTCGGTGGTCGATGATCGCAGGCTTCTCCCGGGACGATAAATTGTCAGAATATCGACAATATAGCCAGGCGCGAATCCATTGATCGCTTTAAATGTTAGCAGAAGAATCTTAAACACGATTCGCTTGCGAATGGGCAACCAATGTAATTGCCGCAAAACAGGTTTGATGTGCACACGACCCTTGATACCTGTGACTAGCCTTGCAGCCGCGTTTTGGACTCTTTGTAATCTGTCAAGTTCAGTTTGAGGGAGTCCAAAAAGCAGACTGTTGCAGGAATCCAGCCTCGAACTTACAAATGCGTGGACTAGCTTTTCTGCAGTCTCGTGGTCAAGGTATGGTCTAAGCTTGCCAAGGCTATGCAGTGCAAAAGATGCACGTTGGCAAACACTGTTCACATGTTGTTTCATAGTGATGTGCTCATCGATGACGACACCCAGATCACGTGCAGATGTTGACGGCACAATGACATCTCTACCGACACGAAGAGATGGAGCTTGGGTTGGAGGAATAAACCGCGAGGTCAGATTTAAGATCTCCGTCTTACTATCGTTCAGTTTCAGCTGATTGGTTGACATCCAGCTCTTTATGTCCGCTATGCAATTTTCAATCTGCAGAACAGCAGCATTTATTTCGTTGTTGTTGAAACAGAAGTAGATCTGACTGTCGTCCGCATAGATCATACATTCCAGGCCGTGTGCTTTAATTATGTCCTCGATTGGTGCAGAGTAGTAGGAGAAAGCCAAAGGCCCGAAGACGGATCCCTGTGGAACGCCACAATGAACACGCTTCCAGTCTGATTTTACTCCATTTATGACAACACACTGTTCGCGATCATGGAAATAAGATTTCATCCAGCATAAAGCAGTGCCAGTAATGCCGAACCGATCCTGAAGTCGTCGGAGCAACACTTCATGATCCAGCGTATCAAATGCTGCCGACAGGTCTAATAGCACGACGATAACTCGGCGATGATTATCGACAGCTCGTAAGATATCGTTGGTAATACGGACAAGTGCTGTCTCCGTGCTGTGGAGCTTACGATATGCCGATTGATGGCTTGCATTAAGGTCGTTATCTCCGACATAATCCTGGATCTGATTACTTGCTGCGCGTTCAATTGTCTTGAACAGAAACGGCAGATGAGAGATCGGACGATAGTTCTTGAGCACGTCTTGATCAGCATTAGTTTTCTTGATTAGTGGAGTAACAAGTGCACGCTTCATGCTCGATGGAATAAGACCTTCTGAGAGCGACGTGTTTATTATCATGGTGATTGTGGGAAGGAGTGCGTCGAGGATCTCTGTCTTCGCTAGAATCCGAGTTGGAATGGGGTCCAGAGCACAAGTTGTCTTGGAGGAGGTCAGGATGATCTTACGTACCCATTCACTGTCAACTTGATCAAATGTGCTGAATGTAGAGTCACATGATTCGTGGATTTCAACTGACATTGATGGTGCCTCACAATCAGCTAAATCTTCGCGTATTTTCTGGATCTTTGAGTCAAAGAAATGATGAAAATCTGCAGTCAGCGATTTCAGCGAGTCGTGCGAGGGGAGTGACTTTGTTGCTTTGACAGCTGAAAGTTTCTCAACCATTCGAAACAGTTGTTTTTGATTGCATCCAACAAACTTTGATTTATAATGGTCTAACTTTGCTCGATGTAATGTCTTGTGATAATTGTCACAATGCTCCTGAAAAATGTCTTTATCGATCTGCAGACCCGATTTAATCATTTTTCGTTCCAGTTGACGATTCTTTCTCTTCTCATTGCGGAGGCTGTCACTGTACCATGGAGCATGAGGACGAAGCGAGATTTGGTGTTCAACTTCAGGGGCATGTTTATCCATGAGCTTGCGTAAAGCGGTGTCGTATCTCTCAATTAAGGAAGCAAGATCACCCGTGCCCTCACTCAGATCAGAGGAAAGGATGTCCTTACTGAGATCGTTCAGATTAATGCCTTGAAGTTTACGGAACTTCACAGTCTGTTTGCAAGGATTAGGGCGCGAAACATTGAGATAACATTTGACAGCATGATGATCTGATTTTAATCCATGAATAACCGACGGTTTAACAACCAGATCTTCACAAACCCGCGAGATGATCACGTCTAACGTGTGGCCATGCTTGTGAGTGCTCTGAGTAATATGTTGTTTTAATCCAGCGGAGGATAAAATGTCATGCATTCTTCTCGCATCGTGGTCATCTGCTGTATCCAGATGAATGTTGAGGTCGCCTGCTATGAGACATCTCCCAGGATAAACGGAGAAAGATTCAGTCAATGATGAAAAATCGGCGAAGAACTGAGACATGGTGACAGGGTTCTTCTTGGAACGAGGAGGGCGGTATATAATTACCAATCTAAAGGAAGATTGATTTGACGACGTAAAGAAAATATCCACAAATTCAAAAGAATCCGAGTCAGATGTTTCATTAGTCTTGACTGCAAACTCCTTACGGTAGATTATGCAGATGCCGCCGCCTATTCTAGCTTTTCTCGGTGCACAGTATATTGCATACCCAGGTAGAGTTGCCAAGATATCAGCAATAACGCAGTTGTCTCTTTGATCACCTGTTTGCCAGGACTCGGTGACAGCAAGAACATCAAGACGATGCGTGATAACCAAGTCAGACACGTGCGTAGTTTTGTTCTTTATAGATCGCGAGTTCCAGCAAGCGAATCTGGTTCGTTGTAAATATAATTCTTTTATATTATGAATTGGAACTTTTGTCAAATTTCGGTGATTTACCGTTCTTGAAGGGTCACAATCATTGGGAATGACACCATCAGAATTCAGCCTTGTCAATATTTGAACCTTAATTTGTCTTTGTTTATTTCGTCCACCACGGCAACCGCGTTTTGTCTTCTTAGCAATCTTAAGTTCCTTAAGCTTGTTCCACAGGGATAAATCTATGATGTTAATAGGCTTGTTTATCACACACTTGCGGATGTTCAACAAAGAATCTCTACCATAGAGGAAAAATCCCATTGAATAAAAAAGTTGTAGACTACAGTCACCGTACATGCGTGTGTTGTACTAAAGTCATCCCGATCTAACATGGCGGCGCCGGTTCCATGCAGAATCAGCACAAGTTTTTGCGCAGAAATCTCTTTACTAAATCCAATTTACAAAGTCAAAAGAGCACCAAAAGACGTCCAACATCAGATAAAAAGACACTATAACTATGCAAAACGTCAATCATAGAAATCAAAGGCGATTCAAGACGATTAAAAACGGAACACACAGAGAGTAAAAAATTACGGTGGCAGCCGATCAACAGCGCCCTCATACATGTACTCTGGTCCGACGAACATGATTTCGTCACTGGGTGCCCGTGAACGATATATCTGACCATGCTGTGGTTCACTGTGAACTAAAACCTAATGCATTGGCACTACACTTTCGTGTGTACACTTCGACTACGATCGTTTCGCCGATGATTTATCAGCTTTCTACAACGTGGTTACAAACGCTCTTGATGCTCACGCACCACGTTTGACTCGCCCGAAATCAGTCCGCAGTAAACCCAAATGGTACAGCGTTGATGTTGCCGTTGCTAAGCGAGAATGTCGTCGTGCAGAAAGAACATGGAGGAAGGCAAAAACAACACAAAACAAGGCCGCTTACAAACTTTCGGCAAAATTCTTGTTAAGGCTAAATCAACCTTTTACAGGGATTCGCTAACTGGTACTAGTCCAAAGGAAATCTTCCGCACTGTTAATTAACTTATTGGTAAACCCTGACTACTCCCATCAGCACAGAACTCGCCAATGGTACTTGCTAATTCATTCAGCAAGTTCTTCACGGACAAGATTTCAGCTATCCGAAACCATCTAGATAACTTGCCACAGGTTACTCCACCGTTCGATTCTAAGTGTCCACCAGACATCCAGTTCTCGCACTTTGAACCTGTCACAGAGAGGATTCTCCTCAAACTGATAAACAGCGCTCCATCAAAGTCATGCCAACTTGACGTTATTCCCACCTGGCTACTCAAATGGTAGTATTCCTACCAACATTGACACACATCGTGAATGCCTCGTTGTCAACTGGCATCTGCCCAGATGTCCTCAAATTGGCTGTTGTGACTCCGTTTTTATAGAAGCCCTCCCTCGAGAAGGAGACCCTCCTGGATTACCATCCTGTCTCCAACATTCTATTCCTGGCCAAACTCACTGAAAAGGTCATCTGCAAGCAAATTGTTGAATACATCGATCATCATCAACTATCGGAACCTTTATACAATCAGCATACAGAGCCATCTGCAGTACCGAGACTGCCCTGTTGTCAGTTCATAACGACATCGTCCGAGCCATTGACAACAACAGAGCTGTAATCATGGTCATGCTCTATCTTTGGTACTGTAGACCACAGCACGTTACGTCATTGCCTCCAATATAGATTTGGCATCACTGAAACCACACTTGATTGGCTCACATCATACCTCTCAAACAGAACAAGTCGGGTCACAATTGCTAGCGCAGTCTCAGAGGAAACTGCTCTTCAGTTCAGGGTCCCACAAGGATCTGTAATAGCACCCAGCTTTTCTCCTCTACTTATCGCCAATTGGAGATGTCCTTCGCCGGCACAATGTTTAATTCCATTTGTATGCCGACGACATCCAGATTTATGTGACATTCGACCCCTCCATCCCAAACGAAGCTGAATTCTGCCTTTTCTGCCTGTCCAGTTGCATCACAGATGTTCAGTCATGGATGGAAGCTGACAAAATGCAACTGAACCAAGACAAGACGGAATTCTTCATCGCGTCATCTCACCACAATTCTAAACGTCTCAGCCACCTCACTCTCAATATCAACAACAATACAATCCAGCAATCGTCATCAATCCGTAACTAGGGTGTCATCCTCGATAACATCATGTCTATGAGTGAACACATTATCACAGTCTGCAGGTCCGCTAACTATCACTTACGCATATACTAAAATCAGGAAATACATTGATGTCAACACATGTCATGCTGCGGCCACTCGTGCCCTTGTGCTGTCAAGAATCATGTACTGCGACTCACTTCTCAACGGCCCGAAACAAGTAGACATGATCCATTTGCAGAGAATCCAAAATCGAGCGGCCCGTGTCATTTTCTCCCTGCCGAAACACACTCGCACATCTCCACTACTTTCACAGCTTTACTGGCTCCCGGTAGAGAGACGCATAATCTATAAAACAGCTTCTTTAAAGTACAAAGCCAATGCAAAGCTCACGCCAGGCTACATTTCCAGTCTTCTAGATTCTACTCCACCTAGTCGAGCAAACCTGCGTTCTGAAGGCAACCTGCAAGTTCCACGTACAACACATTTTTCAGTAGCTGGTCCAAAAATCTGGAACTCTCTTCCACACTCTCTACGACGCTTTGCTTCCATAGACTTGTTCAAATCATAACTTAAAACATGCTTATTTTCTTAAACCCACTGGCCTTACATGTACTTAACAGTCGGAGTAGTCTCAAGCACACTTTGTAACTCTTGGAAAAGGCGCGTTATAAATTTTATTATTATTAATCAGCATGAAAAACTGAGCAGTACTACTACGGTAGTCAGGGAACTAGCTTATTTATTTATTTATTTCAATCACCAACAGCGGAATGACCGCCACTTACAGGGATTAAGTTCACATGATGCACCCTTCTTTTTAAAAAATGCGAGTGCACACACATTTATATACGTTGTAAAATTCATCTTCAGTTAAAGTTTTCTAAAAACAATTCCTCACGGGTGGAATTGGCCAGTTGACTCAACAAATACTGCTCAAAAGAAACTGAGGAAAATACAGACATACATCACAGAAAACCCTGAGAACTTTGTGGGATTATTGATGCTGTCTGGAACAAAATTTAGTGAGTTGTTGTTTCACAAATCACATGACACTCGTCAGAAGTAAGAGCACACTCCCCATTTGTCGGGGAGTAGCAAGAGCATACTCTCATTGCCCCGAGTGTCGTTATTCTTGCCGTTTGTGTGCGCAGGGTACTACACATGTTAACACGATTACACGCCTGAACACTGCCATACATGTACATTGTTATACAAAAAGGACAATCTGGAAAATGGATAGGAACTTCACAAAAAATGGCAATTCCAGTGTTGTCTCGTAGTATGGGTGCCGCCATTTTGTCGCAAAATTTGGCGAAGCTTAAGAATGACATTTTTTCATGCAACAAACATGTATTAGTGTAAACCCTGTGTAAAAATAACCTTTGGCTAAAACGTTACAATCGTTTGAACACCGTGTCCAGTATGGGCTTCTTTTGGAAATAGTTTTTGACAATCATCAAAGCTTGATGTGGTAAAAAAGGAATTCTGTTATCACTTCCCTTCTTAATTTTGAAGATAATTTTTTATGAGAAAGGAGAATGTTTCTTTACTGTTTGTTTTTGATTTTTTCACTCCTACGAACGTATTTTGGCCCATATCTCAAAACAAGAAATTGCCGAGTTCTGACTTATTGTGCTTGATTACATCACATATCTGCATACCATGCCAGTTGAAATCGTAGAAGAGACAAGAATGCAGCTAGCGTACATGTACTAGTATATTAAAAATCCCCCCGCCCCCTGGGCCTGTAATAGTAGCCAGCGCTGGGCTTCGCATCAGCGTTATATCTCACTTGCACCCAATGAGCCCATACCCCTGCAGCGCATTGGAAATCAAATATTATCCTCGGGCTCAGGGTAGCAATGTTGTGGGCGTTGCAATGTTTGTGGCATTTCTAGATTGGAGGTTCAGTTTATGTACTGGACTGGCTGTGTATTTCACTGGTCTAGATGTAATTGATTGCTTTCCAGTGACGTCACGCCTTCCATCCACCATTTTAGGTGTCATTTTTCATGACCTACAAGGCTCGAGTGATTACCTGCCAAAAAAGCAAGAAAAGCGCATTGGTTGCACTTACCTTTTATGTTGTTGCGCCATGACTGTTGTATCAAGAAAGATAAAAATGACTTTCTTCAGGCTAAAAATCGTGATCAAGTAAAAACACTTTCGTTTTTACAAGCTGAGTACATGCTCAAACAAATTAACGTATCGCAACGCGCGCGTGCGGCATTTATGAATAAAAATACACTGGTGACTATTTTTGACGCGTGTTCATGTGTGTCTACATGTATTGGCGCGCACGTGTACGCGCGTGACTGGTGACACCCAAACATTTCCGGATGTTCTACATCACGGAAAGCAATCAATTGTTAGGCATAAAGCCCCGTACATTGTTTGCAATGACCCAAAATGTTACCTCATGAGTTGACAAGAATAACCCAACTAAAAGTGTTGATAGCAATCATACCATATTTTTTTCCTGTGTAAAATGATACCTTTTTGAGAGAAATTACCAACAGAAGGTGTTTTTGTTTTTTCAATTGTCCGCAGACAGTTTTTTTTTACCATTCATTTAACACGAAAAACAATGCATAGATTTTTAAGGTTTTCTGAAGTATTACTGCATCTATGTGGCTGACATTTCTACAAGGCAGTTTATCAACATTATTATTATTTAGTTACCTATGCAGAGATGCCAACATTGCACTTTGAAAAAGAGTAATATGCCCCGGGGCACCTGCTTTGGACACATCTACATTGTACGCCAATGAAAATTAGCTGTAGAATGAGTTTGCATCACAGATATCTATTAACAACAAGATAGGAAACGGAGACCGTACGCGCATAACCGCGCCTTCTCATTAGCATAGTTTTGGGCACCCTCATTTACATACTTTTGGGCACATTTGCATAAGTATTTGCATATTTGCGTTTAAGCCACCTCATTTGCATGTATTTGGGCATCGTAATTTGCATGATTTTAGGCACTTCTACATGGGTTTTCGCGCATGCGCACAGATAAAAGCTGCTGTCGCGTGACTCGCGTCGCGTCCTCAAGTTTGGATACGCGCGATGCGCACACGCGATTAGGGGTAGTGTAAGCAAAGCCCCATTCGAGCTGTATTGGCACGCGTACGCGTACACAAGAAGGATGAACGAACTTGGTTGCTAAGCTGTATACGTATATTGGTATTTCTGTGCACAATTTAGCGTGACTTTTTGCCATTTTCCTCCGGATTAAGCAGTTTGGTGATGTGTAGGGTATTTCTAAACCCGTCAATGTCAGAGATTAGGACACACGGAACCTTGTTTGCACATCGGCTTCCAGCACAAGGTAGACAATTTGAAAACCTTTCTTATAAAGTTTGTGCCATGTTTTTGGAACTTCATATCCCAGACTTTGTCCGCTACATGTATGTAGTATGCGGTAAGGAGTCCATACCGTCGCGACGACGACGGTCGAAATTGTCTCAAATAAACCTTGCATTATCGCGGCAGATTCTATTCTGTCAAGAGATTGCTTCAATTAGATACAATATTCAAACTACATCACCTTTATAGCTTCATGGTTACAAGTTTAAAGTATATTTTCAGCATTATAAGCTCGGAATTCGCGCCACACTGGTCAAAAACAAAATGGCCGTTTTAAAAAAAATTCTCTGGGTATGTTAATTTTGACGTCATAAGATTAAACCTAAATTACATAAATATTTAATATTACGCATGCGCATACGTTCGGAACCGCCCCAAGCCGGTTACGGTGATGTGCCATTCAATAACACAGTCGTTTCCTATCTTGTTGTTAATAGATATCTGTGGTTTGCATTAACCTTGGTGCCATATCTACACACAAACATTAAATTTAGGTGGCATTTGTTGAAATAAAAATAATTATTTTTTACTAGGAAATCCTTTTCAATTACTAAAAACACTTGGAAATCTTAAAAAGCATGTCATACTTTTGGACCCCTAATTTTGGGAATTACCCACATGTACATGTACACCTAATTTTGGAATGACTTTCGGTTGTACTTCTGAAGTGTTTTTGGAGGGGAAATTTTTGTTTTTCAAGCGGCCGAGTTTTTGGTCCGGCCGGCAATTTTTTGTCCATGTGCTAACGGTACCTCTGATGATTTTGTCCTGGCGGCGCACCCAGACAGAATGGCTAGTAGAGAGCCCTGCCCAAGCAACATATGTAAGAAAGACAGACACTCTGACTTTTTTGTTTTCCTTTAGGTCATGTTTCTTGGTGAGCTTGAGGAGATACTAGACGTGATAGAACCATCACAGTTCCAGAAGATCCTGGAGCCTGTATTTAAACAGATGGCTCGGTGTGTAGCCAGTCCACACTTTCAGGTAAGCACCTGTAGACCCTTTGCACAGACAGCCATCACAGGGTGAGTCAAATTGTCACCGTGCGTCATGCATGGGTAGATGCAAACAAGAACACGAAATGGCTTGAGCATTGGTCATATTTTTCGACGGTCTTAGAACCCAGGTCCGAATTTTGGTCATGGCAAAAGAGTTATCTTGCCACAGAAGTCACATTTATGGATTTTTGTTTTCATTTTCTAAGATTTCCTCAAAGTAACGACCAAGTGCTCAAAGCATTTCGTGTTCACGTTTGCATTTTATGAAAACCTGCCCCCTGTCATGGCTGCCGGTGCAAAGGGTCTATTGATGGCATTCTCTTGACAAATTTAAATTTTTCCTAAAATACAACGAAGACATTTTTGAAAAAGTGACATCATTTTAATATGACAACAGAAGTTGCTGTCACTTTGCATATCGGGAGAAGTATAACAAGGGTGGATTCACCCTAAAGTATAAACGAAGACATTGTGCTGAAAAAAGGGCAACTTACAACTGTACATGTATGGGCTGCATTCGGGCATACAGTCTCCCGTTACTCCAGAGTAACGCGTGCACACTGCACTCGGGTTACATTGCGTGAACAGCAAACCTGCGGTCCGCATGCGCGAATGACCATCGGTCAAAATGGCTGTCTCTTGCTATGACTCGACAAATACTGCTCAAAAGAAACTGAAGAAAATAAACATACATCACAGAAAACCCCCGAGAACTTTGTGGGATTTTTGATGCCGTCTGGAACAAACTTTAGCGAGTTGTTGTTTCAGTTATCAAGGTAACACCTTGAGCAAATTCACCTAAATTCCACCCATGTTTCGCCATCTTCGTGTAAATCACATGACACTCGTCGGGAGTAAGAGCACACTCCTGATTTGTCGGGGAGTAGCGAGAGCATACTCTCATTGACCCGAGTGTCGTTATTCTTGCCGTTTGTGCGCGCAGGGGTACTACACATGTTAACACAGCCATACATGTACATGTACATTGTTATAAAAAACAAATGACAATCTGGAAAATGGATAGGAACTTCACAAGCAATTTTAGTGTTGCCTCATAGTATTGGTGCCGCCATTTTGTCCCAAAACTTGTTGAAGCTTAAAGGGCCCTTTATTTGAGATTTTTATCAATGAAATCTATGCTATAAAACCAATGTACTCAGTTACATTCATAAAAATCCTATTTGGAGCTTGTTTTGGGGGTTAAAACAAAGGTTTTTAGTTTTTATGCTAATGCAAATATGCATTATCGTCATGATGTCACAAGAGGCAAACACAGGAAAATCACATTCAACTGTGCACAAAAGATTCCACCTTTTTTCTCAAACGTCCTGGAACTTTTGTAATCCATGACTGTTTGAGTTTGTTCTACCGGTACATGTTTCCTGTTGTAAGCCATGACGAAACTGGGGGAGAAAACTGCAGCAATTTGCCACAAGTCCAACTTGAAGTCTTATGTTTTTTCTTAACTTTTCCCTTCTGAATACGTGATGCACTCCAAACAGAGCCCTCTGTCTGTGGTTTATTGCAATGAAATCTTCAAAGTTGAAAAAGGCTACCTTTTATTGATTTTACATCTAAACGAACAATAGCATGTCTTGCTGAACAAGTAATCCATCATATGAAGCAAAGATTAGGCAGAAAGTTGTTTAGCATGTCACAGGCCCTTTAAGAATGACATTTTTGAAGACAACTTTTTTTCAGGGTATTGGCATAGGAATGCATTTAAAATGTTCTCTTCATATGAAAACACTTGGAAATGAACACTCAACGGAGAAAATTTTTGGTTGACTCAAGCTTATATCTCTCGTTGTTGAAACATGTTCTCTGTTTCTTTCCATCCGTTGCGTGCAGCCTCGTACCAGTACCTCAATTTGTTTTATACCAAGTGTGTATTTTTCCCCCCCTAGGTTTCAGAGAGGGCGCTATACTTCTGGAATAATGAATACGTATTGAGTCTTATTGAGGAGAACACAGAGAACATAATGCCCATCATGTTCCCTAGCCTATATAGGATATCAAAGGAACACTGGAACCAGTAAGTTTGGGCAAACATGCCCTTCTATGTATCTCTTTTGTTTTCTTTTCTCTGAGGACGTTCGATTCACGACTAGAGTCAACCACTAGTCACCTTGGCAACACACATGCACACTAAAGTGCGGACACCTTTGGTTAGTCAACTGGTTTCGCGCAAGATGCTGCGTCAACTCAATGCCCAATGGGTACCAGTAACCAGTGTGACGTTGCCCTTTGGGCTGGTTCCAAATGGTCGACCAGACACGACTAACCATCGTTGACTAGACTGCGTTAGGTTGGAAATAGTCAAACTATGGTTAACTACATGTATAGTTGTCGATTGAACTTGCCTCTGGCGCATATATACTAGTCTAAACAGAAATGCAAATTATATTCTGAAGGCCAGTAAGGGAAGACTCATAAATCTAACCGCCGGTACCAACTGCGGTACCAGCGGTTTTTAGCGGTACCGCCTGCACTAAGTGAGCTGTTTTCGAGTGGTACCGCAGCAGTACCGCAGCGGTACCGCAGCGGTACCGCTGTCGGTACCGGCGGTTAGATTTGTGTGTCTTCCCTAACATGTATGACCACTTCTTGTGGCAAGGCTGACTGCACCAGCCTCTGTGAGAGTCACTGAGGCAGAGTGCGCCACTCTGGGTGTGTTTCAACTGCAACCATCGGCATAAAATGGTTGTTACCAATGCATTGGGCAACGCCTTTAACTGTTATTTTGGCCGTTTCTATTGGAGACAAAACACATTATTTTTCTCTTATCCCAAGTTTGTTGGTTTCATTTCAATAGTGATCATGCACCATACCATATGTTGTGTTCGTTATTTGGTGTGTATATACATGTACTATATGGCAGTTGGAATGATGCGCCTCATTAAAAAACGTTATTGGCCGTTTCTAGTTGCGCGCACCATCAAAAACCTTCTCTGAGCGTGATCCAAAACTGGTAAACACTGGATGAAGATTTCAAAATTTCTTAAATTAATCAAAATAATACCTCGATCTGTAAAGAAATGTCCATATTTTACAATTAGTGTGCCATCACATTTTCAAGAAATAGTAAAAAATTGCCCTTTTTGTCAATTTTATGGATTATCTGTCCCTCACGCATAAAAACAACCGCCGCATAAAACTGTAAAGTCAATTTCAACATGTGATAAACTGTAGAAGGTAAACAAACAGGTTCACTTTAGTTTTCATTTGTTGTTGACTAAGGAAAGCCATTTGTCTCTTGATTTCCGCGCATCAGCAAATAACTGTTTAAGAGTGTTACTAATGGAAGGATAACAGTACTGAATGGTTATTGTGCTGAGCAGAGGCATGCTGTCTGTCTGAATGGCCTCCCTAAGCTCCTACACTTCTGGGGCTATTTGGGAGATGTGCCGATCTAGGCTGCTTTCGAGCGCTCGTCCCTGGTGCACCTTGGTGTTGGGAACGTTACGTCACACACATGCGTACACACAATCGCGCTCGAAAGCGTTATCGGGATCCCTGGTTTTCCACAAAATTAATCACAGGTATCTGATGAAAATAAATCATGAAAATATTTACAACATTTGCATTCGATGTGGAAGCTTGAACATTCAAAATATCAACCCAAATTTCCAGAATTATTCTACGACGCGCTAGTAATTTTTGCCGATTCATGCATGAGTACGCGCATCTGCGCATGTCTCCCAGTTGTCCCGACGACTCAGAGGTCGGGAGCAGTTGGTGCCACCATCTGGTGCACCAACGCGCTTTCGGGCGAGCACCATGGAGCACCAGGGATCCCTGGTGCCGCGCTCGAAAGCAGCCCTAGAGGTCAGCTCATACCACGCAGGTTGAACCAGGTTGATAACCCTGCAAAATGGGTTTTCTGAAAGCCTCCTAACTGCAAGATTATCCCAGACATTTTATGATTGTGTGGGGTACCGTGGCCGAGTGGTTTTGGTCACTGACTCGCAATACTCCGGTGAAAACTTGAGGTTGCAGGTTCGATACCCGGCTAGGGTACCTGTGCTCTTGAGCAAGGCACTTAAAAAGGGCATCCTCCATCCTTCAAAATGGATATAAAGTCGTTGGTCCTGTGTGTTATGAACGCACTTTAAAGATCCCAGAGCTTTCTTTCGTGAAGAGCAAGGGGACTCCCCGGTGTCTCTGTTTGTTTCTAATTCATCGTGGGTTTCCTCACGCTTGTGAGCGACAGTGCAATGGGCGCTTTTGAGGAACTCTTTGTTTCAGTACCAGAAAGATATAATAGTAATAGTAATAGTAAATCACGTTGTTTAAACAGGTCCTCTTTTCTTGTATATCTTTCCTTGCAGGACGATCGTAGCCCTTGTTTACAATGTTCTCAAGACTTTTATGGAAATGAACAGCAAGTTGTTTGACGATTTAACATCAAGTTACAAGGCAGAGAGACAAAAGTAAGATCAGAAGTCGGGTAACCACTTGAAAATTCAGAGCAAGTCTTGATTCAACTTCCAAGTTTTTAGGAGCAAGTCTCAAGTCTTCAAGGGTGGATTAATACTGAGCCTTTTCGCACGTAAATTAGGAATTTGGATTAAAACGACGCACTGAAAATCATCAATTTGGGCAGAAAGTGTTTTTGTGGTTGTGTATTTTTCATTACGTCGTTTCCCTGTACACCAGTTTTTCTCGAAGCAACGCACATCAAAATTACGTGCAAAAAACCCAGTGTGAATCCACCTTAAAGATAGTATACATGATTGGTAAACTGTTACAAATAGTTTTATCCCCCTGTGTGATTTAAGATATGCATGATTAAAACCAACCTGAGCAAAAACCAGCTCTGTACTTCGTCTAACTTTTGGGAAAACAGTAAAAAAAGGGTTTGCAGTCATTTCGCCCCAAAACCACTTCACCCTGAACAATTTCGCCCTGAACCATTTCACCCGGAACCACGACCTGTGCGCGAAGTGGTTTTGGGGCGAAGTAGCATTTGGGCGATGTAGTGTTTGGACAAAGTGATTTGCGGCGAAATGGCAATCGGGCGAAGTGGTTTGGGGGCGAAATGGTTTTGGGGCGAATTGAATTTTCGTCTCATGAGACGAAAACTAATTGTTTTACTCATTTCTCAAAGACTATAGCACTTCAGACAAAACCATTTCAGGGAAATTTTTCTACGGTCATGTTTATATTGTGTAAGTTGGGCGTAAATCTGTGAACATTTCTGATTTTCGAGATACCAATCATGTATACTGCCTTTAAGAGCAAGTCTTGATTCAAGTCTCATGTTGTTAGTCTTACTAGATGACAGTCTCAAGTCTTTTAAAGTATACGGATTGAGGACGTGAAATTTCAGAATGGTAATGTGAAAAGTATGACACATGATATGGTGTTAAAATCTCAACACCCATGGGAAAAATGGGGGGGGGGGGGGGAGGGGGAAATTCAAAAATATGAACTAGTCACGCTTCTTTAAAGTGCAAATAATCTCCTCTGCAAATCTATCAAATAATAAAAGTCTTTTGCCGTTAACAGAGAGAAGAAAAAAGAGAAAGAACGGGACGAATTATGGAAGCGGTTGAGCAAGCTGGAGATGAATAATGCTGCCAACAAGACGAGCAACGCCAAGTAATGAAGCGCCCTCCATGCCACGCCGCTCGCAGCGCGCGCAGCGCGACGACAGGCAAGCCACTCCACAGCTCAGCTTCATAATAGCTCGACCCAGTTCCACTCGGTTCAGCTAAGGCGAATAATGTCATAGTTTTAGCAAGTTGACTGCCAAAGTGGTATTTTGTGTGTGTGATGCTCGCATCCGATACAGTCTAGTATGATACGATTCCTAGTATCTAATTGGGACAAAAATTCTGAGGGTGAATGAATTCTGCATCATAAAAAGGCGGAAAAATATAATTTCTCTTTGGGTCCCCTAAATCATTGTGCGGTTGCCGAATGTTTAATAACCCTTCCAAGGTTACTTAAAAATTAGGTCTTGTGAGATTACGTTTAGGCGTAATATATAATAATCGGGGTTGACTTTAGGGTCATTGAAATGGAAGGGTTTCTTTAGAGGATCATTTGAAGTTGTCACAAGATTTCCTCCTATGAGGACTATCTTCAAGCCGTTTACGTTTTCTGTTTAAGGCTTTTAGGTCACTTTGAAAAGCAAATAACCCTCTAAAGCAGCGTTCACATTATCATGGACAAACTGCAGCTGTACGCTGCGCATACCGCATTGCATGACCTCCGAGTCTGCGTGTTGGAAAGGTCAGCACGCTGGAAAGGTCAGCGCACTGCAGTCAAAGTTCAACAGATTTGAATTTTGACTGCAGCTCAAAATGCGATGCGTGTTGCGATAGGCCGTGCAAAGGCAGAAAATCATCAATGGCACAGGCACGTGCAGGACCATTTTTTTCTGCGATAGTGTGAACGCCACTTAACACGTACATTAATGCTGCTAATCGAATTGGGTAATTTTGTTAAAATCTGTGACCATAATTTTCCCAAGATTTTTGATGTCCAGATTTTTTTTTGGAAAAAATAAATAATGCTAATGTCGCCATTTAAAATAATTTTTTTTAAGAGGGGCGTAGTCGCTAATTTTCCTCAAAATCGGCTCTGGATTTTTAGTCGAGTTTGCATATTTTAATAACTTGACTAAATCTAATTTGTTTGTTGTATTCATTAGTAAAATTTTATCAAAGAGAGCCGCGTCCCACCAACAATTTCAAAGACTTCTGCAATGACTGAAATTGCAGAAAAGTGGCTCAAAATTGTTTTTTTTTCTTTACATGCTTGAAGTATTTGATGGGGAGGGGACAATTTTAGCATTGGAAGCTGGAAATATACAACTTGAAATAACAGCAAGTGATTTTAATCGTGAACGAGGCAATAGAATTGTTTAAAATGTTGTGTGATTGAGAAATTGATTGAGCGTGAGAGAGTGTGCATTTGTGAGTGTGAGGTCGAGTGGTTTATTAAGTCAGTGTAGAAAATACAAATGTGTCAGCGAAAACCTGGACAAAGTCAACATTTTCAAGAAAATAGCCAAGTGTAGTTTATGAACCTACATATAATGCTGAACATATTCTCAGAACTTCATAAAGATATCTCAAACATTGACTGAGATATGGCCTTTCAAAAATAGTGTAATATTGTGGTTCAGAAAAACATGTTTTTGAGAAAATTGACTTCGAAAAATTCACAATTTTCCTAGTCATGGGACAGGTATGATCAAAACTTTTAGGTTAAGGGGCGCCAAAGATGTCAACATTTTCACGGTCCTACAAAGCATGGGAAGGTGGTCGAGGACCGCATACGACTTTACATGCACTGTAAAATGTTGACATTTCACGGTAGTGACAAAAAAAGTAGTATTTTGGGGGGAGGGAGGGTTGTCTTGAAAAATACTATGCTCTGTAGAACTCTGAAAATGTTGACAATTTTGGACGGCCCCGAAGTACAGACAAAAAAAGGAGAAAATTCAATCTTCACCGACACACTTTGAATAGCAAGTACCCCAAACAATAGCTGGCGATTTTTGTCCAGGTTTTCGCAGTCACAAATATTCAAGTAGCTGCGATGCCTAAGCATGAAAACATTACCTTCATTCTGCGTATGTACTTAACGTCGAACATAGAACTCAGCGTGGAAAAGGGGAACTGGAGGAAAATGTGTACAATATACTGTAAAATTGAAATGTTTTTATTACATGGAGCAACCCAATAAAAACAAAAATAATAATAATAATAAAGTTGTTCTACATTGTTGTTAGATCAAGAAATTGTGAAAGAATGGGGATAAAAATACAGTAAAAATGGAATGTGGACGCTCAAATTACGGTACCATTTTAAGTTTTTTTTAAATTGGTGTATTAGTTGTATTCATTATTGAGCTTGTTACATACTTTAAAACGTTTCGTTGGCACCACAAGTTTTAGGAGAGGGGAAAAACTCCACTAACAGAGAAACTGTCTGCTCAGAATATTTTCTTTGTGTGCTAAACCCGGTATCGCCGTAAGTCTAAATTGTGACACATACACGTCATACAAGTACCGTATATCAAGCATTGTGCATCAAGTATGGCAAAGTTAGAGATACTTGTATCTCTATTTCTGGACGTGCCAAGTTAACATTCAATCTTGGAAAAAAATCTCTATTTTTAGTAGAGACTTATCTCTATTAGAAATAGAGATATCTCTAGCCTTTTATCAAGGCTTTTCTTTACAAGCGTTCATTGCCTGTGCTCGCGCCCGGGAAAGAGATCGCCGCGCATGGTATAGCGCCCTTTACCGTGAGCGGTAAGAAAAACCTTTTCGTGTATACTCGCTCTTTACATTCCGTGTGCATTGTAGCACACACACTCTTATATACACTGGATTAAATGCGTGTCATGTGTTTGTACAGCAGCGCGACGGAATGCATGCAGATGAGTGCAGAGGGTTTTACGCCCGCCATACGTGTACATGATGACGCGCTTTGTCTACTCTAGATACATTTGTATGGAGATCAATTAGTGTACAGTAAAGGGCGATGCTACCTAAAGGTTTTTATCACGACACGCTTGATTGACATCAAACGTTTGCACACGCCAGATGTGTTCTGCGGTTCCACGGGAAAATCCACCAGCCGCTAGACTTGACCAAGTCTGACTTTAATGCGACCGTTGTGGCTGCTGTTAAAAAAAAACAAAGCGGCAGCGTCTTTGACAAAGACTAAGGTATCTCTAAATGTTCACTTTGTATGCCATACTTGACGCTTGACCTTTGACACGTACATGTATGTATGACCAAGCCTTAATACTCAAATGGGAATCGGGGCCTAATTTCTCTTCCATATTGCCCCGGGGCCACCCCCGAGATTTGGCCTAAAGGAAAAACCTTATAAGTATTTCGGCTGATTTTGAAAAGTGGCAGATTTTGGAAAGTGCTGAATAAAAGTGAGCAGTAATACAGAATGTCTGTATTGTTTCTGTATTCTCATGAAGTAAGCATCTAAATTCAGAATGCGTTTTTGGAGCGTGTGCCTCCGAAAAACCCTAGACAAATGCAATACAGTGTAGTCAGTTTCAACCAAAGTTTTGACAAGTTTAAAATTGATGTAATTTAAACAAATTGGGGGCAATATTATGAGATATGTACATGCTTATATGATATTTAATACAGAAACCAAAATCCAAACGAAATGTGGAAATAATAATAACGGCGTATTTTGTAATATTTCCAAAAATAAATAACATTGGAGCGATATGTACACTTTTAATTTCGTTGGATTGTCCTATTACGGGCAACTTTTTTAATACTTAGCTGGACTCCAAATGAGTTCAGTTTTGGAAAAGTGAATGGATTTCCCACGCATCCTCCATGGTGTATTATATATAGAATTACTAGCATACTGAGTGTGCTCTCTGACCAATTAGCATTTTTGAAGTTTGGCGAAATTAAAGGAGAGGGCGCAATTTTATTGGGGTGTATTTTTTTTTGTAAAAATGTTTTTTTCTTTTTTGAAAACTTGATTTACATGTTGTAATTATGTTAGAGACACAATTATAAATAAACATAAATAATAAAAAGTGCAAAGTGAAAATTTTGCAGTTACTTTGAATTCATACCCGAATCAAAGTGCGCCCTCCTGTGTCCGCCGTACTTCAAAAAGGCTAATGCTAGTATTCAATTACAATAATCGAGACCGCATTAAGAAGCAACGAGTCCAAAATTGCCAAAATGTAATTTAATAAAATCAATCAATCAATCAAAATACGGATTTTGGTCTGGAGAAGCTAGTTTGCGAAACGGCACGCGATGTAGTTTCATAAACTGTATTATGTATAAATACGATTTTGTCACAAATCTTGGTTTGTCAAGTATTTTTCAGACGACTCGTAATTTGGTTATTAATGGCATTGTGTGTGACCAGTATTTCATGGATGCATCTAGTTTGAACCAGAATTTTAATTTGATATTTAGGAAACTGTTTTGCCGGATTTTGAATCGTTTCCTAAACCTTTTCTTTTACTAAACTTTATGATTACAATCCCATCCGTAATTTGTTCCTAGCATGGAACTACCATGTAAAAATCTCACCCGTGTGTCTTGTCAAGGTTACTGGGTCTTAACTAAAACCGGTGAACTGTTTCCCTGCGCATTAGCAATGGACATTTCAGATTACCAGCGAATGTTTTGACCCAGTTACCCTGGCAATTGACGTCGCACGTTAGTAGTCCATTCCTAAAACAGCAAGACTAAACATGCAATAAAAAGGACTGTCATGTTGTTACTATGTCGGTTGCTATATTGTTCGCTTTTAAGACGCAGCGATCCATTTGTATGTTGAGCCTCCCTTTGAATGCAACCATGCAAAGAGAAGGGTTGTAGTCGAGGCCATCACAAGTCCAGAGCCGATAAAATCACAAGTCCGTCGCAAGTCCAGTAACAAGAAGCAAAGGATGAACACACACAAAAGAATTCTTTTGTTGGAGTTCATTTGAATAGGTTGTGACTTGACATAAGACCCAGGGACTTGTGAAGGCTTGTAATGGACTCGACTACAACCCTGGCAAAGAGCCCATAAAATAACACAACTAAACTTTCACAAAACATTTTTGAAGTAGTGATAAGACGAATCACAAATGTCCAAGTTTATACACCTTTTAAAAATCCCTTCATTGTAATAAAACAAATTAAGCGGGCCTAGAAAAATTGAAATTCATATTGTCTATGCATTTTTACCCGGAACGGTAAATTAAAATGAAAAGGTAAACAAATTCACAGTTTGAACTTTCAAATGAAATCCACTGACGAAAAGATACAAATTTGAATTTTGTGTTCTAGAACTTGACTTGTTACCATCATAACTGAAAAACAAAATCCACATTTTATCGGCCCAGGGCAAAAACAAAAATACCTTTGATTGCATAAACGTTTGACAAACTTCTTGCAGTAAATTTACATTTGTGACCTGACCGTTTGAAATGAGTTGGACAGTCGTGTAGTCAAGGCTGAGTTTTTGAGACCATTTCTAGAAATCGGCAGCTGATCCAGGCCAAGAATAATACGAATATGCAATGGAAATTCTGGGTGTTACCCGAAAATTCTTGGCGGTACTGCCTAAAATGTCCATTATATTTGTGCATTTTAATGGACCTGGATCCACCGTTGATTTTTTGTTATGGTCGTGAAGGCTCGCAAAAACCCGCGAAAACTTTAAGGCTTAGACTGTGCGACATCTGACTAATGCATGGTTCAGATGGTGCATGTAAATATCTCCCAATCGTACATGTACAATGTCAAGCAATTTAAAACTGCATACATTTTTTAGTTACTTTGTTCTTAAAAAAATACAGTGTCCTTGTCTATCTGGAAAGTCTTTTAAATTGAATGATCAGTGTTACAAACGTTTTCAAATATTTGTAACAATTTTCAAATGCAGGTGGGGTTTATATCCTAAAATGAGATTTTCTAAAGAAATTGCGGCAAATGCGACGCAATTTAGCAGTGGGAATTCAAATATTGAAACTACAGGAACGAACTGTAGATCAGTATAAGTTTAAATATTAGATACATGTTTTGTAATAAAATACAAAATTATCTGAGTTGAATTAAACAAACTACTGCACTTGCATGATTCCGAATGAATTGCTGTTTTTTTCAGGGGTGGGAGGGTTTGGGGAGAAACAATAATTCAGCTTGTGTAGCATGATCTGTAAATGTGTAAATGTCCGGTTAAAACTTGAAAAGCTGAAAATGGTTGCACATATTTCTTAGTTTGAAAGATATGTCACAACACATTCAATGTTGGGAAATCATCGCTTTGTATCGTTGTAATAACACTGTACTGGTCTATAGGCTGGCTCCTTGAAGAAATATACTTGTAAAGAAATGATTGCTATATTGAAACAAAAGTGACAAAATATGTATGTTTAAAGTGTGTTAGAGATTTTTGAGTTGTCACTCAATGGAGGTAGTCTTCAGCTGACCAATCACATTGCGTCATTCTTACATCATTCATTGTAGTACCCAATCACATCTTAGTAAAAATTGCACTTTAAACCCATGTAGACGGTATATACACGATTTGTGAACGTTTTTCGTTTTTGTAGAAGAAAAATCCATGCATTACAGGGAGATATCCTGTATGGGTTTATGACGGCAAGATTGTATTGCATCCTTTGTAGAAAAGCTTGCTGTGTTACATGAGATATATAGCCGTACCATCCAGGGCATGCGTAATTTCTTTTGTCTTTTTTTATTTTTAAGAGAATCGATATTCTGTTCTGTACCATACCTCTTGTTGTAAGATGGAATTAAAGAGATTAATAATAAGTGGAGATGAAATTCTCCAACCCCACACGTTCAGGAATTCTGAAAATGTGTTTTAAGCGTTTGAGTTCTATTTGGTTGTCTTACTATTATGGGTGTTTATACAGAGTGGTTAAAAAAAGAAATATGCCAATGGTACTTGATCGTCCAAACAGGCTATGCCATGGTTTAGGCCACTGGACGCCATTAAAGAAAGTGGCGCAAATCCTTGCATAACATTGATCACTGCTCAGTCAACCAAAAACAATAACATGTCCGGCCAATAGACCAGGGGCAATTTCATAAAGCTGTTAAGCAAAACAATTTGCTTAATCCAAAATTTGTTTACTTTATAAAAAGGGGTTTTCAGCAAAATCTTATGTAATGTATATTACAATTGACTGGTGTTCTGCTATTCTTGCTAAAAACATAAGTTGACATACAATTTTGACAATTAACCCCTTTTTATAAAGCAAACAAATTTTGGATTAAGCTTAACAGCTTTATGAAATTGGCCCCTGTTGTGTGATAGATTTGCATAAATCCTAGACTCCCGCCTTCACGCTATGGCACTCGCATGCGAGTGAGTCAAGCACCAGACTAGCTTGCAAATCAGGAACTTTTCCAAACTGTAATGATGCATTCAAGAAAGTAGAGAAACGATTTTGGGTTATGTGACTGGTTTGAAGTTGCTGATCAATATGTTCAATCAGCATGGTCCAGCTTAGAAATACATAGAGTAATGTGCAAGGAATTCCAGGTACCGCACAGTTACCATGTGCCAGCATGCACCCCCTGGAAACGGGGCCGATTTGCTAGATATAGTATGGTGCCTGAGTCACTCGTACGCTAGCACCAAATAGCGCGACTCCAGGACTTATGCAAATCTATCACGCAACTGGTCCATTTCATGGCGCTGCTTAAAAGCGCTAGTTGAAAACATGTGCTTAACTGTAGCAGAAAATGTGTGCTAACGTCAAGGCTATTTTACGGCCAGGCGTGATTAAGCATGTGCGTGCTTGGAAACGGGCATTGTTGCGTCACTAGTGTTTAGCAAATTTTGCCAATAATCTCTCTGTTTCTTTTAACCACCCTGTATAGCGTGCTTAACATTATTACCCCTGATCATTGGGCTCATAATAGCAATCCTTAATAGACCTGAAACGTAACGACGTCATGTAATGTTTACTGCAGTGCATTATGGGTGAAAAGTGGGTACAAAATCTCTGTATCTCTAGTTTGCGTGCGTTGCATGCATAGCGCCAAGCGTATTATGCACGTAACGTTGTGAACTTTACTAACCGCTTCGCTGGCAAAAAAACCCGTCAAAAACAAAGATCGTAAATTTATAAAATGATTCGTGTCAACTTAGTTGTACCTGCGTGAATTTAAAGCCCACGACGGACGCCGGAACTATGGTTTTAACTGTTAAGGCCCTAAAAAGGCGGCGAAAATGGCTCTGCAATAATTGTGCAAACTAGCGATGCAGAGATTTCGTCCCCACATTTCACCCATAATGCACCGCGGTAAACATTGCGTGTCGTCATTATGTCATAGGTCTATTGAAACCTCAATTCCCTGGGGAGCATAGACTGTATTGAATAGCAGCCATCTTGTAGGGCAATCTGTTTAAATTGGTCAACGATAGAGGCACAATGTGCACGTCCTCACGGAACAAAGAAACTGCCCTACAACATGGCAGTTATTTGATACAATCTATACAGCCCTGGCTTAAAATTAGTCGCTCATGAGCTAATCAAACACATAAACATCACCTGCGTTAGGAAAAGGGAAGTGTGTGTCGAGGTATAGGGGCGTTAGGGGGAGGTCCCTTTGCCACATATCGTGCTGGGTATAGGATTCAAACCAACAACTCATAGAATCAAACAAAAATCCTTTTCGACTGTAATTGAATAGGCCCTGTTCGGGAAATTGATTCATTTGACGATGATCAAATAAGAGTGTCCTCTAGCAAAAGATGCATTTTTTTATCATTAAAATTTGGACTATTTGTGTCCTTCCACAGCAAAAAGGTACATTAAATATTTTAATATAAATATCTTGGTCTCACAATAAAAGGAATAACTGTTTTGTTTTAAGGCCAAACCCTAAAAGGGCACAAATATTGTTACAACATGCCTGTCTGAAACCTCCCTGTACACATCTCCCATGCAGCTCATGTAACAAAGACAGACATTTTTATTCCACACAGTTATATTTATAAAGACGTTCTTAAATTTTTGTCATGTTTTGCCCTTCTAACAAAAAAAATTTTAAGTTAGGAAGTCATTACATATGAAGAGTTTCATCGCAAAATGCTATCCATTTTTTGCATTTTTAGAAAACTGCCATTTTGTATTACAAAATTCCAATAAGTAAAACAGTTTTGTGTGTGGAATATAACACAGTTTGCCAATAATCTATTTGACAAATGAATAGGACCACCAATCGAGAATGTACTGACACCATTATATCAATTATTTTGGATATTTGGCAATTATTGCATTTTGCGATGAAACTCTTCATATGCACAGCATGACACATTTTATCTTTAAGCAAACTCGTGATTCTGATTGGTGGACCCATGACAACAACAACAGTGTGACAATGAGCTGTGCACCCATTACAATTTGTTGGTCATACTCTGGGTATTGCACCCTGGTATTACAAGCGCACTGTGTTCCCTATGCGGAATAATTCAGAGCTGTTTAATACATCACTGCGAATTCAAACGTGTCGCACGTGCATCTGATGTGACTCGTCACGTACATTAGTTTTTGCACACACTTCCCGCTTTCATGTGAGTGCGTGTCAAGTTTGATTGATTGATATTACATTTCTATAGCGCACATTCCATATGAGCATGTTCACATGCGCTGTACATTATTATGAGTTTACAGAAGCTTACAAGTATCCTCCACCCAAACATAGAGATACATAGGTGGGTGGCGCCATTGGCAGCCGACAGCCAGAGGCACCGGAGATTCCACTTTTACTCTTCACGAAAGAGTGCCTGTGGGATTTATTTTTAAAGTGCGTTACTCAAGACACTGGACCAACGGCTTTACATCCTATTCTAAGGATGGAGCAATTGTGGTAAGATGCCTTGCTCAAGGGCACAGGTACCCCAGCTGGGTATCGAACCCGCAACCCCAAATTTTTTACCCAAGTATTGCGAGTCAATGACCTAAACCACTCGGCCACGTTTGCTTGAAGATAAATTTGTTAACCCACAAGTGCTCATGGAATACAGCATAATGTAGTATGTCCGTGTCCAATAAACCACTCCGCCATCGGCCTTCTGGTATTGAGCTCGTGCCAATGACGTCATTTTGGGAGTAAAACAATGCCGCGTCGTTGTGGAAGCAATGTGCGTGCGCGTTGTGTGTGTCCATAGCGTGCGTAACGCGCAATGCTAAGGCTCCCATTGGTGAACTAAACCGCGTTACGCACACCAGAGACACACACAACGCGCACGCACATTGCTTCCACAATGACTCAGCATTATTTGCCTCCCAAAATGGCATATTCGCACGTGTTCGAAAGGGATCAATATGGGATGAAAGACACTTACATGTATGTTGTATTCCATTAACTTAATATCCTCATTTCATGATGAACTTAATTTTTGAGAAAAACACAACTGCAATGGAATTTTGTCTCCTTCCTTGGATCCAGATTTTGATGACCTTTGATTTAATAGGAAACGTTTCTTACTGCAAAAGATGTCAAATAAGCAACCCCAAGTTCTGATTTTGCTCTGTGTGTATATGCAAATATATGCTCTTCCAAAAAAGGAATGTCATTTTCTTAAAATATCAATTCTTGATCGAAACAGAAGTTTGTTGAAAGCAGTGAACTTCAAGATAACAAGGCACTGATCGACCAATCACTTTGGAATCGCTTTCAAGACTGTTCCGTTTCAGTGATTTCATCCAGGTCCAAGTAGATATGTTTGAACAAGATGATTGCCACAGTAATGAAATGTGACATTTTCTGGGAGAATCCTGCAGTTCAGGGCTCTCAGAAAACCAACCTTATTGGGTTATTAACATGATTGAACCCGAGTGCTTCCCGAGACACTATAAAAAACTTCATAGCGCGCTCGGGTGGGACTCGAACCCATGACCTCCTGCAAACAAGGCAGATGTCTTAACCATTCGACCACTGAGCTGGCTGGTGTTGAATGGCCGATTTGAAATGAACTATTTAACACCGGCTGCTAGCTAGAGTGGTTAAGACGTCTGCCTTGTTTGCAGGAGGTCGTAGGTTCGAGTCCCACCTGAGCACGCTATGAAGTTTTCATAGTGTCTTGGGAAAGCACCGAGTATACAGTGTTAATAATTACGTCGGGTAAGGGCAAAACAAACCTTAATTAACATTCAGTTTCCCTGACGCAAGCTAATTTTATTAAACCTGCGTGGGATGAGCTGACCTCTGCATTAGTGCATCTTCTAAACAGCCCCATAAGTACAGGAGGTCATCATCAGGGAGGTACTTCAGGCCGAGTGGTTCACCCTGCGTCAGTCAGATGCACAATGTTTCAGTAGCCAAACTTTGCATTCAGGCGAGTCCGTCCATCACCGGTTTGATCTGCATATGGTGGAATACAAAGACGGTTAACCAGTTGATATTTTTTGCCAAAAATACAATTTGGTTTAAAAAGGCAAATGTCAAGCACCAGGGGCCATTTTCATAAAGCAAAAAACTTGTAGTGCAAAAAAATTTGCTTAATCCAAAATTTGTTTGCTTTATAAAAATTTGTTAATTGATTGCTTTCGATGACGTAGAACATCCGGGAATGTCTGGTGGTCAACAGTCACGCGCGTACACGCGCGCGCTAATAGACGCACATGAACACGCGTAAAAAATACTCACTAGCGTATTTTCATTCGAAGATGCCACACATGCGCGTTGCGATACGTTCAAAATATTGAGTATACAGTCGGCTTGTAAACACGGAAATGCTTCTACTTAATCGCGATTTTTAGCCTGAAGAAATATGTTTTTATTTTTATCGATACAACAGCCATGGCGCAACAACATAAAGCAAGGTTAAGCAACAAAACTAAGTGCAACCAATGCGCTTTTCTTGCTCTGTTTGCCGGTTATTACTCGAGCCACGTGGGTCATGAAAAATGCCCACCAAAATGGTGGATGGAAGGGGTGACGTCACCGGAAAGCAATCAATAGTTAAAATTGTATGTCAACTTGTGTTTTTAGCAAGAACAGCAGAACACCAGTCAATTGTAATGCACATCACATAATAATTTGACTGCTACTCATTTTTATAAAGCAAACAAATTTTTGATTCTAAGCAATTTTTTTTTTTCAACAGCTTTATGAAATTGGGCCCTGGTCAAGCACCATAAATACAGACTTCAGAGTCATTTCTACATTCATTGTATGAATCTTCTCACAAAAGATCACACTTTGCACCACTCCGAGGTGGCCCCAACGAAGCGAGATTTGCTACACTGACAGGCCGTCCACAGCCATCAAGTTCAAAACATGGTGTGTAAAAATGAACGGTGGACAATGGACATGTTTAAACGTCAACCGTGAAAGACAGCGGCAAAGTTAACATTTTAACTCTTCAACTGTTCCTGTGAATATACATTGCCAGAATGTGTTTACCTGTCCTCCGGCATCGAGTGGTTAATTAAACAAATAACGTTGGGTGATAAATTGAATTTTTGGATAACAAAAACTCTTACCAATGATCTTATACCTAAGAAAAACAATTTCTTCACAAGGGTAAAGCTAGCTTAAAGGCACAGGCTCGTCAGCAATGCGCGCGCGCCAAATTCGTGCCAAGAAATACGCAGCTCCACGCCTTTGCTATGGAGCTGCGTATTTCGTAGCTCGAATTTGGTGCGCGCGCATTGCTGACGAGCCTGTGCCTTTAATAGGTTGAGATTGATTTTGTTTAGACAGCCGGAGCTGTATACTATCCAGGGAGCCGAGATCATATGGAATGCTGTAATCAGAGTTTTCCTGGACATGCGAACAATGTTTTTGCGCCTGACGGGAATACGACCCGAGAATATTGTACTAAACAGGATCACACACCACCTAACCACCAAGAACTAGTTAACCGTGTCAAGAACGGACCACCTGTCAATGGCTAACTCACCTAAAGGCGGCATCCATGCTGCATAATCCCCCGTGTCCTCTCCTTCATCCATCTTAGTTTCCCTCAGGGGTCCCTTTGCTTTCCTCTTGGCTATCCGAGGAGGCACCCAGCCCTCTGTAGTCACCCCTTGCTGCCTCATCACTTCCTTATCTGGCCCTGCGTCTTTTATTTCTTTATAACCACTGTCATGCTCTTCTTTCTGAAGTTAAGACAGATTTAAAGATAGATTACATGATTGGAAACTTTCAAAAACCGGAACAACAGCATTGCGGCCTTTTACCGCAAACAAATCATTTACTAATTTCGCCGAACGATTAAACAAAACCCACCGGTAAAGAATTGACAACTATTTTAGTTGTTCAGCACCAAAATTAAGTGCCAGATCAAATTGTTTTTACCCTGGGTAATGAGATTTTGATGTGGTCTAGTGGGTATGAAGCAGGACTCCCAATCCGAGGTTGGGGGTTCAAGCCCCATTATGACCAACGTGTCTGTGTCCCTGGGCAAGGCACTTAATCCCAGTTGCCTCGTCAACCCATGCAATATTTGGGGAGCTGTTAGGGGGAATGCCACAATCTAACTGCTGATAAGGTTGAGTGCCTGGCCAGCAGCCACCTCGTTGAAGCGATATGGGTCTGGTGATTCCCTGATTGCAGCGTTAATAATAGCAACAGCACCAGGAGCACCCTGCAGGGTGGACATGTGCACTATATAAGAATCCACCATTATTATTATTATTATTAGCCATATTTTCTCAATGCCATATTTTATCAAATTTCTAATTGTTCCAATGGGTAGTATTTTGTGGAGGTAATTTATAGGATTGTTGAATTAAAATGAAATCCATTTTTTGAAGAATCTGAACAAGCGCCTTTAACTGGTTAAAGGTCCACTGTATCATTTGCAATGACCCAAAAGTTAAAGGCAAAGGCTCGTCAGCAATGCGCGCGCGCCAATTTCGTGGCACGAAATACGCAGCTCCATATAGCAAAGGCATGGAGCTGCGTATTTCGTGGCACGAATTTGGCGCGCGCGCATTGCTGACGAGCCTTTGCCTTTAATCAACAATTAAGTTGACAGGGAAAACCTTCCTCAAAGTAAAGATTGAATTATGAAACTATCCAATGAAATGTTTCCGCCCAAGAATTTTACCAGAAAATGTTCTATGAAGAATAAATTTATTAAACTTTATAAACTTAGAAGCCCGCCCTCATAAGATTAAAATTACTGAGTTAGCTCGCATCTGGGTGGTCTGAAATTGGCGCTGTGTACAGGCTGCATGATTCAGGCTTCACACATTTTCAGTAGGTAGGTTACACTGTGCATGTGTATTAGACTGGTCGCGCACACAACCAGTGTGACGCGAGCCACAGAGTGCATAAGTACGTACGCGACCAACTGAGAACGAAGACACAAATTTAGAATAAGTCAAACAATTATTTAAAAACTTTTCAGGTTTTAGGAAAATGTACATTTGACGGAACTGAAACATCTACGGTTTTTTGATGTCCTTTTGATTTATAATGGTTTTGTTCACAGAATTGCTCAAAAACAGATCATCTATTGATCATGTTCACAGACGCCATCTTCGTAGGAAAAAATGCTACTGCGTATTGAATGCCATAAAGTACGCGCATGCACACGCTGGAACATGTTCCAAACACGCACGTGTGTTGCTCGAAATACGGCGCAACCGATGCGCGTCACAAAAAAATACGCTCAAAATCATGATGCACTTTGCAATTTGTAGGAAGTGACGTCATGTGAACGTGATCAATAGGGACACTCAAAAGAATTGCAAAACAGTTACTAAATTAAACGAAACTGTTAACCTGAGGCATGCTCCTTGATTGAATGTCTTGATTCTTGCAGGATGCATTTAGTGCTCTGCTGTCTCCATCTGTTTCCTGTTCTTTGTTAGTCAGTCCACTTATCCCAATTGGAATGGATGGACCCATGGTATGGGTTTTGGGTGAATGTAGTGCCAAACTCTCTTCCACAGGGCAGGTCTGAAAGAACATCAAGAAACAAAATGAATTCCTGTCTTGGTAAGATTTGAAGCTATGCATGGTGGAAACCACTATGTAGGAGGTTTGCTGTTGCACCATGTGAACAATCTCTTTTGAAGATGTGTGGGTCTAAAAAGAATAGGTGAGTGTGAACTCAACATTTTGAAGCGTGCTGTGTTCGTCTTCATTAGGAGACGAACAGAGCACACTGCACAGTTAACATACCACATTCTAGCACTGTACAATGTGTATATTTAGGGATTAAAAGTAGGTTTGGCCAATCTTAAACATACGTTTAAAACCAGCTAGGGGTCCCTGGGCCCAGGACACCTAGCTGGTTTTAAACGGGTTGTTTAAGATTGGCCAAACCTACTTTTAATCCCATTCATAAATACCCAAATTAGCTCGTCGTTTTGCAATGTTTTGCATTCACTTTCCTACACCCACAGTGTCAACACCGCGTTTGTACAACTGCTAGCCGTTTTGTTCGATCGTGCGCATTACGCGTAATGCAGGCGTACGTGTTGCGCACGCACGCACAGTGCACAATTTGTATTCGGGCGCGTGCAGTTTCTGTGTGCATGTGCGTGTTTCGTATACGCGCTGACTAGGGCACAAACGCGGGCCAGTCGGCCGGGTATTATCACTGGTTATTATCGCTAGTTTAAGACTGCCCACGTGACGTCTTCTCAGCTAATAGGGATGCGTAAACTGTATAAGGTATTTATGAATAACGGGTTGAGGGTTAAGAATGTCTCAATTTGGAAATTTGGTGATTGTGGAAACAAACGAGATTGTGCTACTTTTTCAAGCTTTGAGGAGAAAGGGGTGGGGTGGGGTGGGGGGGAGGAACGTAAAAGCAAAAAGGCGATGTACACAAAAAATAATTAGGTTTCGGGTGGGCACAAAAACTTAGTCAAACTTGTTAATAAGAGGTTACCTTGTTAGACGAATCTGGTAGCTAATTGTAGAGATACTGGAAAATTGGTTACTCCCTCTAATTTGTTTGTTCCCTCTCCTCTAACAATGTATTTTCCCTTTTGTTTTACCTCCCGAAATAATGGATCAGCCAGTGGGTTGCCGCATGTGTGCAAGGTATAGGAAGTTGGCTTGGTTCGTTGTTATAAACACAAAAGTAAGTTCCCCTTCTAAATAATTGATTATATCTCCCAAATTAAATTTTGTAATTAAACGAAACTTGGTGTGAATGATTAGTTGCAATTTTTGAAAAGTGTCAATTTCACCTTTAAAGGCACAGGCTCGTCAGCAATGCGCGCCCGCCAAATGTGTGCCACGCAATACGCAGCTCCATAGCTAAGGCATGGAGCTGCGTGTTTCGAGCACGAATTTGGCGGGCGCGCATTGCTGACGAGCCTGTGCCTTTAAATGCTGCTCATTCATGCATAACATTAGGTATGGACCCACCACTTGAAATGCACATTCCATGCATTTCACTAATCATTCACACCAAGTTTTGTGTAATTCCGCAATTTACTTTGGGAGATATAAGCAATTATTTAGGGGGAACTTACTTTTGTTGAGGTGTTTACATTCAATGACCCTGTCAACATGCTGCAAGCCTAATTAAACAGCGCCTTTTTCCTGTATTTTGGACTGATGTATTTCTATTATTTCTTACATGGTCACCATTCACCAACCATTTTAATGTGACTCCCGAAAGTTATATTTTTGGTTACCATGCGAGTTTTAACATAAGGCCCTGTACGTCCGCCATAACTGGGGGCCATCCAATGGCATGAACTGTGCATTCTGTGTTGATGATAAGCTGTTACATTATGTTGTCACTTCGAATAGTTTGCACATTTTGTTAAAAGCTTGTAATGCCTATGTACACAAACGGGGCGCATTGTGCGCAGAACGCACACTTCATGGCACTGGATGGCCCCCAGTTATGGAGGATGTGCAGGGGGAATCCTTAGTAACCGGATTTGTCTATAGGGCTTGGGAATCGACGTCACAACGCCATTATTGACGTCATTCTCGGCCACCATACTTCAAGGTAGTAGGTTGTTGCTATGCGAACTGGCATGCAGCCTTGTCAAGTTTGGATATGCGTGCAGCGCCCGCGCGATTCCATATCACGCAAACAACGACCTAGTCATTGAATTCCGCGGCGTGCGTGTCCTGCATGCGTGAGAACAAAACAAGCTGAACGTACATCGCGCATGTTACTGCCAACAAACATGGCGGAAACCACTGCATTGTGACGTTGCAAGACATCACATTCCCAAGCCCTATAACAGGAACTTTGTATTATCAGGAATGAAAACAATGTAAAATATAGAATTGTGACTGAATTGTTTCCTTGTTATAAGCAAAATGTTGTGTTAAAGATAGTATACATGATTGGTAAACTGTTACAAATAGTTTTATCCCCGTGTGATTGAAGATATGTATGATTAAAACCAACCTGAGCAAAAACCAGCTCCGTACTTCGTCTAACTTTTGAGAAAAAAGGGTTTGCAGTCATTTCGCTCCAAAACCACTTCGCCCTGAACCACGGCCTGTGCATGAAGTGGTTTTGGGGCGAAGTGGCATTTGGGCGATATAGTGTTTGGACGAAGTAATTTTGGGCGAAATGGCACTCTGGCAAAGTGGTTTGGGGCGAAATGGCACTTGGGCGAAATGGTTTTGGGGCAAATTTAATTTTCGTCTCATGAGACGAAAACTAATTGTTTTACTCATTTCTCAAAGACTATAGCACTTCAGACAAAACCATTTCAGGGGATGTTTTCTACGGTCATCATGTTTATATTGTGTAAGTTAGGCGTAAATCTGTGAACATTTCTGATTTTCAAAATTACCAATGATGTATACTGCCTTTAACAGTGTTATTATAAAGGATTGACTGTATGCATGTCTGCTCAGTCATCTAGTTAGCCTTTAGCATGTTTCACATGAATAACATCTGGTGTACTGACGTACTTCCTTTCACATGCACACTTAGTATCAACTTGACCAGACTAAACTTTTGTTACTATGTGGTGCACATGGCAGGTGTAAAGTACAGAATAAATACCTTGTTCACCATAGAATAGAATGGCATAAAAGCAACCATACTGTTGGTTGCTAGGCAATGGCATGCACCACATAGCAACAATAGTATAGTATGTGACTTTCTAAACTCCACCCCCATTTGAAAGTGAAGAATTTGAGGCGTCGGCCATTATACAAATGTTAAATGCAAAAGGCTAGCTCAGACTACAAGTGGACCTTTTTGTCGACAACGGCGCTGCTAGTAGACTCCATACAAGGTGACAATCTGTCCATGACTGCTGGCTTGGCAGTAATTGGTCGTCCATTATCACTAGTTGCAGGGGACATTTCATCATCTTCATCATCTTCAACTACATCGTCTTTATGGAGAACAATTTGGGGGGACGGAACCTGACAGACAAATTGTAAAAATTTGTAAGTTGACCTAGTACTGCACCTGTTTTCATGTACACAACACATGCGGCGCGCGCTGGGAGTCGGGTCAAGTCGACTGTTTACCAACTTGACTTAAATTTTAGGGAAAACCTGAGAGAGTATACCAACTGTGCCTTATAGCTCAGCTGGTAGAGCATCTGCCTAGTGAGTTAGAGGTCTCGGGTTCGAATCCCGATAAGGCCCTTACGATTTTTCTCTTATCCCAAGTTTGGTTAAAAAAATAATGTACAGGTTGAACACAATGCATTAGGGTCATTCCGTGTCAATTCAACACGCTTTTGGACCTGACCATCACGGATTGAAATGAAATTTTTTGTGCTGATTAGACTCCTTGAGAAACCCTGAGAAATGTTGATTTATTCGTTTGAGCTCCAGGGCAAATTAGAATGAATCTACTTTACCCTGGTTATGTAAAGTGAAACGGTTCAGTGGTCACGAGTGTAATAAGCACGAGTGACGCGCAGTGCTTCACTTCACGCTTGCACGCTACTGTTGCACACTGCAAAACTTTTTACTTCTGGGGGAGGGGACACCGTTGTTTTTTGCTAGCCTGAAAGCAGTTGGTTCGCATAGGTCAGGCGTACGTTTCCACTTTTTCCTAATAAGGTTTTGTGGTTTTTCGTATCTGGCAGCCAACGTAACAACGGGTGTGCGTTCGGGTAAATATACCCGTCAGCTTCAATAACAAGCTGATTATCCATGTCCTTGTTTGTCTTTAATTGTCGATAAAGGAATTGAACCTTTTATTCCTAGTTCGATGGACATGGAGTTGTTACGTGTAAAAAAGCATCCAGGTCACAGCGTCAAGCGGTGATTACCCAAATCATTGTAGTTGTGGTGTTTTTTGTGAAACGTGTTTAAAGGGTAACTAAAATTTTATGTCATTTGGTCAATTAATTTTTTAGATACGGGTCAACGAACCTTTGACTAATTAGCATAACCTGCTATGTTTGGACAGTTATATCTCTAGAAGTAATGGACCTACAGAAATAAACTTTACATCATTTTAAAGCTCTTGAAATAGCCTTCATTTGATAAATTTGATAATTTGAACATTGGCTAACATGAAAATAACATGTAAATAACATGTAACTGTGTATGTACAGTGAAACTTGTGTATAGTGGCCACCCAAGGGACCGGGCAAAAGTGGCCACTATAGACAAGTGGCCTTTATATGCAGGTGTACACACAAATGTACATGAATATGTTATGTGCATATGTGCATTGTATATATACAATGTATGGCCATGTACATCAAGAAACAATTGCAATTCAGCTAAATTTAAGTGTACAATGTACCTGGACAAAGATATTTCCTTCTCTTAAAGTTAAATAATCTTTTAAATGTAAAAATACTCGCTCATCCAAAAAACATTGTTGGTACATGTATGTGGATTAATAATAACAACAAAAGACGCAGGTATCGGCAGGCATGGCAGGAGTTTAATTCCGAAAGAATACCACACCCAGCCACAATGATGTGCTTGAGATCCCATGCACAACGTACAGGACAAGTTTTCCCAAGACTAATGAAATCTTTTTTTCATCTTAAGTTTGTGTTTTTTATCATCCATTTGTCATCAAAGTAGCATTTTTACATGATTTACATGTAACCAGGATTTTTCGGAAAGAATTGAGAAGTTGACCATCATTGCCTCAGACCTCAGACCTCAGAATTAATTGACCGAATGATGTAAAGTTTTATTTCTCAGGGTTTCTCAAGGAGTCCAATCAGCACACAAAATTTCATTTCAATCCGTGATGGTCAGGTCCAAAAGCGTGTTGAATTGACACAGAATGACCCATTATGTTTCTTGGTTGTACTTCTTCAACTAGCAAAACAAGATACAATTTTGTGAAACATTGTCTTACCAGTGTCTTAAGAAGCTTAGGTTTCAAGCCGTGTCGGCCTTTCATTGAACCAACCATTGGTAGCTTCTTGCTAAGGGCTGCAAAACTCGACTGTGGTCTACAAAAGACAAACAAAATGTATTCAGTCAGTTTCTCCAAATCGTTTACAAAGTGGTTTATTCACACTGTGTATTTTGGTGTCTGAGCGTGATCCAATTCCGTCCATCACGCATGAGGGACGGAAATCAAGAGACAAATGCCTTTCCTTAGTCAACAACAAATGAAAACTAAAGCGAACCTGTGTGTTTACTTTCAACTGATGTTAATACACACACCCAGTTTATCACATGTTGAAATTGACTTGATAGTTTTATGCAGAGGTTGTTTTTATGCGCGAGGGACGGACAATCAATAAAATTGTATTTTCAACTATTTCTTGAAAATGTGATGGCACAGTGTGCCCAGTCAAATTTATTCTGTTAATTTGTTGTAATATGATTGTAAAATACGGACATTTCTTTACTGTTCGAGGTATTATTTTGATTAATTTAAGAAATTTCGAAATCTTCATCCAGTGTTTACCAGTTTTGGATCACGCTCGTCACTCTGAGTTATAGGCCCATTGTATTAATTGCATTGGACAGTTGGAACCACTTTTTATCTGGGTCATTCCACAAAGTGTGACATTTCTTCATTTTCACAAAATGGCCAATAACTGACACCTGTTCTATAATTTTATTTTAGTCTTAAGTCATGATGGAGTTTGGCAATTTTGAGTTATCTGATGAAATGTTGGTTGCGGATGTAACTGGGACACCACGCCAATTTAGCTCATCTCACTCCTATCCTGAAAGGGATCTCGATGAATTTGACGTGAGAATACAGTTCTTGACCTAAACAATATTTTGTAATCTGAATTTGAAGGATTCTAACTTGCATTTGTATGTAGTTCACGAAAATGTGTTGAAAAACACTGAATGTCACAGTTGCATTTCCACAAAATTCCTTCTATAGCAAAAATAGTTTCAGATGTAACACGGAATGACCCATTTTGGTGTGAATCAGTCAATGCAGATGAATTTTTTTTACAAAAAGATTCATCTGTATTGGACAGTTGGAACCACTTCTATTGGGGCGTTGGAGATGCTTACACCGTGTACAGGGGGTTTACACCGGGGGAAGCCCCCAGAAGATGCAAAACGAACGACACAGGGTTTCGCTTTGAATTCTGGGAACACAGGTCAAAAGTTGTTGCGGGGTGGGGTTTATAAACGCCGTTATCGTTTGACTCACAATGAAAAATGAAGCCGGCGCCACGCAAAAATAGTTGCCCCAAAGTACCGCAATAAACTTCGTCAATGCCCTCAGACATCTACTGATTAAGCAAAATGTATTTACAGCCCTATTCCCTCCTGTTTTGTGTCATAAATTTATGTTTTTCTTCGTACTCACGTCACGATTCCAAACTGTTCGCCATGTTTTACTGCTTATGGTTACTAGGTGATGCATTACACCAGGATTTACACCACAGACCCGCTCGTGAGCTCGGGTAGTGGTGGCTGCCACCGGGGCAGACTCGTGTATCACGTGATGGCTAAAAGAACGCTCCGGTGTAAGTTGGTGTTACACGGTGTTAGCATCTCGAATGCCCCTTATAGAAGATCTTCTTCCTGTATGTATTCCGCCATAACTGCGGTGGTTCCAGTGCATAAAGTGCATGTTATGTGTAGATTCAACATTGTAGCACTGTGTCGTCACTGCAAACAGATGCGCACATTTTGTTTCCACAAACAGCAGCAAGCATTTTGTTTCCAAATGACAAAATGCTATAATGTTGAATCCATACACAATGTGCAATTTATGCAGTTGAATTACCACAGTTATGGCTGGATACATAAAAGAAGAAATGGATTCGTGCATACAGGCTTTAATCAAAACAAAATCCTGACAAACTGTACTTTTTCAATTCCGGCATGGACGTTGGTCTAGCGATGTCAGCCAGCCGCGTGAATCTAACTTGTTCCTTCTTAAGATCAATGAGTCGCAGTTTGAGTTTAGCTCTCCATGTCTTATCCACGGTCTTGCCAGTCTTAATGCTCTCCATGAATGCGTCTAAGGAATCGTCCTCCACAACGCATGATGCACTACCTGCAGAAAATGCACAGTACTGTGATTGAGTGGTTCACATTATTAAAAAGGACTGGTTTTCCTGGCCGATTTCACACTTTTACCAAGCAAATGAAAGCATTTTTCAACTTGAAGTAAGGGAACTGAATACATATTTTCTTTTTGCTATTACTACGGGTAAAAAATCAATAAAATTTGTCATGCTTTTTTTACATGATGTGAAAATTTGGTTCAAGTCCATTGGTAAAAGACAGTTATTTAGAATCAAACTTTTCCAAGTAGGACTTTTTTTACATAAGTAAAAGTGTAACCCGCCTCTTTTGGGATCCCCTGAAATACTGTTTCCTTGTCACCTGCCTTTCGTGTCACTAGAGATTGTGATTGCGATGTTGATACATGGAAATGTAGATTAATATTTTCTGTATTTTTATTAGTTTACTGATTTTGTAACTTTTTTTTTGTATTGTTGAGGTCTGTGAAGCACTTTGAGCTACTTTACGTAAGGCGCTGCTATAAATATATATTATTATTATTACTATTTTTGGGGAGGGATCTAAAGCTGTTGGTCCAGTGTGTTGTGTAACACACTTAAAAGATCCCAGAGCTCTTGAAGAGTAAGGGGATTCCTCTGTGTGTGTCTCAGATATTGTATATATCTCAATGTTTAAAGGGACATACCGGCTTTGTTGGACTATTTTAGGCTCGAAATAGACCCATACATGATTCTGAAAGTCTTTCCGAAATAGACTGAAGAGAACCCGAATAGAAACCACCAAATATGGCTGTTTGAGCATTTTAAAAAAAAATCAAGGTCACATGATTTATCGGAACCAGATTCTGGTTCCGATAAATCACGTGGTCTTGGAGTTAGTTTTATTTCCAGCTGTAGAAACCAGCGGGAAGTGCGAATTGCTTGTGTCATTCGCGGTTGGTATCTCTTCTTGTTGGAAAATAATGTCCTACAAACACTATGTACATATCGTATTTTCCAATTTGTACACAAATCTGCCAACAGAGTTCATAAGAAGGGTTTCTTGGTGTTGATATGGTCGAGAGAATCTTTCAGATTTTCGCGTCTTTGCTTCGCGGCGAAAAATAATATTCCAAGAAAAAAACAGCATAGGCCTGATTGCGGGTGCTGAAGACAACAAGTTGCGCTTGAGTTGCTTCCTCGAGTCATGCAAGGTGTTGTGAGTCAGGGGAAACAAGGTTAAACACATGTCGACCCATATCGAACCCACCTTTATTTACAAACACATGATACATAATACATTGCGACGGCTGGTAAAGCGTATAGCCCAACATTTGTCTCTTTTGTTAATTTTAAACATTTCTAGTTAATTACGTGATATTTTGATTTTTTTTTTCACAACGACCATCGAAAAATTATTGTCAGGGATGCTAGATCGCTACATTATATAAACAGTAAGCCGGTGTGTCCCTTCAAGTAGAAGACACTTAGCTCCATAAAACCTATTATAGTGTGCAGCGCATGTGAACATTAATAAAATGTGCGCTATACGGTAAAAATGAAATAATTAAATTCTGATGACTACCTGACGGCAGCAGCAATAAAGGCAACAGTGCTTTAATATTTTGATTACATAAAAACAAAATATTTCTTTTACTTCAAAATTATTTTTCAAGGTGGATTTGGTTAGCACAGACAGTAAACCCTTAGAGGTTTCTGCCCCAAAAATCACAACACAAGTCAGTCTTTGCCGCTTCTCTTTTTACAGAGAATAATGCCTTATAGAAAGTAAGTCTGCTTACCCTTGCCGCCAGCAGCCATTTCTGCCTCAAGTTTCTGGATTTCACTTTCGACGTCAGAAAGTTTGGATTTCTGGAGACAAAAAAAAAATGGACGAAACAAATGGACATTGAATGTAGACAGTCTGCATGGTAAATGACGTAAAGACAGACTACGTGATTGGAAAACTGTTAAAAATGGCGTTACATGTATCTCTATGTGTGTATCTCTATTGTGGGGTGTTATGGCCAAGCGGTCTAGTGGGTCGAACGGTTCGATTGCGGGCCGTGACGGGTTGTGGCACTTGTGCTCTTGAGCAAGGCACTTAATCACACTTGTTCCATCCTTCGGAAGGGATGTAAAGCCGTTGGTCCAGTGTGTTAGGTTTCGGTAACGCACTTTAAAGATCCCAGAGCATTCTTTCGTGAAGAGCAAGGGTGAGGGATTCCCCGGTGTCTCTGGCCGTTTCTAATTCAACTTAGAAGTTGATAGTTATTCGAATATCTATGTTAATTGATCATATTCCTGTAATTGGCGGTCTTTCCGCTGTTGGATGTGGTGAATAAATAAATAAATAAATAGACTTAGGGTGTGTATGATAAAAACCAACCTGTGTATGAGTCAGCTCAGTATAACTCATCTAAATTTCGAAACAATGAAAAACTTTGTACATGCTTTCAAGAAATTGTGCAAAGCGGCCATCCTATTTGGGCCAATGGTTATACTGCAAAGAATAGAAAGCCATAAAAAAAAATGTGCGTGCACACACATTTATATAAAATGGTAGATCAACTGAGTTAGCTTTAAAATAACACCAAAAATGATACAGTAGCACTTGTAAGCTAACTAAAAATAAAAATATAAATACGTCTTCAATTATCGATTTCGAATAAAAATATACCATCTTGGGTGGAATCATTGCATTGGACAGTTGGAACCACTTCCATCTTCCATACGAGTATTTTTTTCTGGTCAAATGGTTCATTTAACAGCTAGTAGCTGTAGGACCCCCCGTCAACATTTATTAAGCTTTCCTGTTTATCATGGAGGTGTATGTGTCTACAACACCATCACAACTTGTTTTCCACCAAAAATCAACAGCATTTTGTTTAAAATGCGCACGACCAGTCCAGTCTACGTGCACAGCGTAGCCTACCTACGGAAAGTGTGCGAAGCCTGAATCATGCAGCCTGTACACAGCGCCCAATTCGGACCGCCCGCATGCGAGCCAACTAAGTAAATCGTTTGCAAACGATCTGAATAATTTCATGGATTATTTTCTGGTAAAATTCATTTCAAAAAACATTTTATTGGATAGTTGCTACCAATTCAATCTTTACTTTGAAGGTTTTCCTGGTCAACCATTGATTGACATGTTGGGTCATTGCAAATGATACAGTGGGCCTATAAAAAGTTAGAATCGTTTTAATAACACTACAAATACAGCTTCTTTTGTAATTTTTTTTTTTGTATTTTTTTTTTGACAATCATCAAAGCTGAAGGCAGTCAAAAAAGACATTTTTTTTCACCACTTCCCTTCTGACTTTCGTTAAAAGATTATTCTTATATATGAAGGCAGATTGAGACACTACAGATACCGTATATAGGCCTTTAATTAGAAAAAAAGTTCCATTCCTACCAAAGAATCAAATGTCTGTGCTTTCTCCTTGATAACTCCAGCTTTCTTCATCCGCTGCATTCGTTTCTTCTCAATCTCTCCGGTCCGATCCAAGAATGTATCCTCGTCACTGTCATAGTAATCGTCTTCTTTCCAGTTCTTGGATTTCCGCTTACGACTCTCTGCATATTGGGAAAAGTAGCAGTCAACGCAGGCTTTTAAAAAAGCTCTTCCCACTAGAACAACTATCCCTGGGGTAAACTCATCCCGGGGTGACACGCAATATTTCAACCCCATGTTGATTCACACTTGATTGTTCTTAAAGGGGCTGTGTCACGGTTTGCGCATGCGCAGCAAAACTTGAAAAAGTAGGGCTAACTTTGTCGCTGGGTTTTGCATATCCTATTCAATCTTTGCCATCCCTTATAATTCTTCAGCAATTTTGGCAGTGGTGTACTTGTCAACGCCCTGATGCCTTACTATTATACTTGAAATGGTGCCGTTTGCCATATTTTTAAGCCGCCAAATATCGATATCACCTGGTGTGCGGCCGTCGTTCAAAAGATAGTTTTTTCATGCCATCAATAAACTCGACAAAACATGACAAAAAACGACATCGAATGATATGAATGACATGGTTGGATACAGCAATTTGTTTAACCTTGTTTTCCATAAAAACTGGTATGCTTATTTGTTCCCGACAGCAATTTTACAGCATATCTTCTGTCCATGGAAAGACACCGTGGCCGCCACTGCTGTAAGATTTTTTTCCCAGACATGACAAATCAAACAAATGCGCGCACACGATGTACAATGTACATGTACATGTAGTTGAATTCTGCATATTGCAAACACTCATGAATGAACACTCTGCCCATGCGGCACGTGCTAAGTACACGATGTACACAACCAGCACACGAACCAATGGTGTTGTGTAACAAAATCTTATTGTCCAATTACCATAATTAATGTTGTTATAGATGTCATATTTCAGTGTACGAATGCACAAGTATAAAATGTGTATGGAAAAGAAGAACGACTGCGCTTTTAGCACATCCAAGCTGTTTAGATGAGCACAATCTCAAACAACCTTTTAAGTTTCTAGGTAAATCTATCCCCCTCATCAACATTAGTGAAGAAAAAAAATCCATTTGAAATGTTGGCAGTTATGTCCACTTTGGTGTGGAATTGCCTGTGCATGCATCATTATTATAAGGATACATACATGCAGGTGCAATGACAATGTATAAAAACTAATACACAGGATAGGGATAGAGAAAGTTAATTGCATACCGTGTGTTGCTTGTCTGAGTACACCATGTGCATCTAGAATCCTGCAGGCTTCCAGCGCGCAGGCTGCAACGGCTTCCTTCTTTTTGCCTGAAACGGCTGCATCGGCATAGATGGGTCTGCCGCTGGCATCATCGATGGGCAATCTTCGGCACAACAACAGTTAAAGACATAGTACATGATGGAAAACTTTTACTAACAGGAACAACAGCATTACATAACTAAGGAATAATGTTGATAAACTGCCTTGTAGAAATTTAAGCCACATAGATGCAGTAATACTACAAAAAACCAGAAAAATCCCTGCATGGTTTTTGTGTTGAATGAATGATAAACAAATTGTCTGCTAACAATTAGAAAACAAAAGCACCTTCAGTTGACAATTTTTCCAGAAAGGTACCATTTTACAAGTGATGTTTGTTACTACCGCTGGGCGACTAGTGGATTTTGCTACTCGCGAGTAGTTGCAGCAGTTAGTCGCGAGTAATCGATTAATCGCGAGTAGTTGGCAAAGTATCAAAAGGGATGCAAAAACAAAATGCATGTTTGTGTGTATAAGTAACCAAATGTACAGTGGAAATTTGCCCAATCTGTGCCGCCCCGATCTGTTTCAAACAATGCATAGATGGTGAACTTCAGCAAGGATTTATATTTCGTATTTCTCTCCTAAAAAACTACCTCGATTACCTTTGAGTAATGAAAATCAAACGGTCTTGCTCCGCGATTAGACGGCATAAGTTTGCCATAATTCTCCTTCAACCTGTGCATGTAGCTATGTCACATATGTAACATACCATGTATTAATCGTGAGTAATCGCGAATTTACGAGTAGCGCAATGAAACAGTACATTGAACCATGGCGTACGCGGCAGATGACACGCAGAGATCTGCAGTCGTTACTCAATCGTTGTGGTTCAAAACATGCTTGTCGGACTTTCGGCTAGCACAAAGTACACAATGAATTGAAATAATCAGCATACACAACAAAATAGGCTAAGTCACTTGCACACAGGTCGCCTTTTAAGTGTGCTGGAAAACAGGCCTGTTTCAGTGTAACAATATTGCATAATGGCGAGTAATCGCGGGTATGTAACGGTACTCGTGGCGCCGCGATTAATGGAGTAGTTTAAAAATGATAGTCACGAGTACGAGTACCGTTTACTACTCGCGATTAATTGATTAATCGAGCTATTCATCCAGCGGTATTTGTTACCATTGCTATCAAAACTTTTAGTCAGGTTTTTCTTGTCAACTCATGAAGTAACATGTTAGGACACTGCAAACGATGATACATTGCATGATTGATAACTGTTACAAATGGCATTATCTACATGTGTGATTGAGGACGTGTATGATAAAAACCAATCAGTAGGTCAGCTCAGTACTTGAAAGAAAACAATGAAAAACTGCTTTCAAGAAATTGTGCAAAGCCACCGTCCTATTTAGGCTGGTTCCATTAAAGGAGCTTGTACAGATTTTTCCAGAAAATGGATTTAATTTTAACAATCATATAAAATACCGCCCCAAAATACTATACATGGGAAGAAAACAGAAAATTTGCAATCTCCAATTTGGATGTGGAAACAAAAAGGTTGGTGTAATCACTGCACTGCTTATAGAACAGATAAATTAGTTTTAAAAAACATCGTTGGTTTTATGACGATATCCTTGAAAATATACGGAATGCCACCCATTCCTTCAATATGGCTCTTAAAACCATACTGAGGAGATACCCCAATCACTCTTAATTACTTAGATATAATAGAATTAAAGGGCCCTAAAATGGTGTTTTTATCAATGAAATCTGTGCTATGGAACTAGTCCATTAATTTACAATCATAAAAACCCTACTTTAAAGTTGTTTAGGGGTTAAAATCAAGGTTTTTGATTTTTATGCTAATGAAAATTTACATATGCATGACCAAAGTGGTGATGTCACTTTAGGAAAACACAGGAAAATCTCATTCAACTGTGCACAAAAGTTTCCACAATTTTCTCTAACTTGCTGAAACCTTTGTAACCCATGACAGTTTAGGTTTGTTTTACATGTTGCCTGTTGCAAACTATGAAAAAACTAAGGCTGGAAACTGCAGCATTTTCCACAATTCCAGTTTGAAGTCTTATGTTTTTTCTTTGCTTTTCTGCTGTGTGTTTCTAAAGTGACATGCTCTAAACAGTGCCCTCTGTCTGTGAGTTTATGTGAAGAAATTTTCAAAATTGAAAAATGCCACTTTTTATTCATGGGGCATCAAAATGAACAGTAGTATTGTCTTTCTACACAAGTAATCCTTCATATGCAGCAAAAACTGTGCATAAAGTTATTGAGCATTTCAGGGGCCCTTTTAGAAGGCAAAAAGTGTGGAATTGTAACGACCATTATTTAAAGGGCCCCTTATTTGGAATTGTTATCAATGAAATCTATGATATAAAACCAATATACTCAGTTACTTTCATAAAAATCCTAAAGGTTTTTAGTTTTTATGCTAATGAAATATGCATATTCATGACCAAGGTCATGATGTCACAAGAGGCAAACACAGGAAAATCACATTCAACTGTGCACAAAAGATTCCACTTTTTTCTCAAACGTCCTGGAACTTTTGTAATCCATGGCTGTTTGAGTTTGTTCCACATGTTTCCTGTTGTAAGCCATGAGGAAACTGGGGAGAAAACTGCAGCAATTTGTCACAAGTGCAACTTGAAGTCTTATGTTTTTTCTTAACTTTTTTCCTTCCGTCTTCCTTACGTGATGCACTCCAAACAGCGCCCTCTGTCTGTGGTTTGTTGCAATGAAATCTTCAAAGTTGAAAAAGGCTACCCTTTATTGATTTTATTGAAAAAGTTGTTTAGCCCTTTAGGCCCTTTAAGTCCAGGCAAAATACACATTTATTCTCACATATTGTACAGTCCAGCATTGGCCACTTACTCTACTCTGCAGACGAACTGTTTACTGAAGCCACCGTCTTTCTCTTCAACATTGTATTCAAGGTCATATCCTACAACACAAAGAACATTACATTTGATACAGTTACATGTAGCTCATGCTTACAACTATGAATAGAGCCAAGTCATAATGACGTCAGTGTCTCTTTACCTGTGTGCTATGCTCATACCAAGTATGGCGGTGCTGCAGGGCATTCATGAATATGCAACGTGCATGATGAATGATTCGTAACTTGAATTTTGAATAGCTGGTTTTCTTAGTTAAATTGATCACATTTCTTAGTTAAATTGATCAAATGTCCATGATGAGTTTGGGAAATCTGGATGCAGTAAAAAGCAACTTGGCTCCACCGGGATTCGAACCGCGGACCTTCTGCTTAATATGCAGACGCCCTACCAATTGAGCTATGCAGCCAACTGGTGGTCTCGAATCACAGTAGTGCAGTTGTTTCTCACTGATTGAGATTGGCTATCACGTGAGCTTAACAAGCCCTACAAAGAAATAACCTCCCAGAGATCAATTAAGATACGCCCCAAACCCCTGCCCGGCTTGCCCCAATTATTAAGTAATGATTAAGTGATTATTTTTAGGGATTATAACCCAGGGACCGCCGGGGTGATTTTTGTTAGGACACATTCCGGTCCCCCAGATTGGGTTTGTGTAAATTTGGAAAGAAATTGTGAGATTTCCGTTTCATTCTCCCGACTTAATTCACTTGTTTTATTTTCGGGATTCTGTGTACTTAAATTCTGTTTTTCCATTCGTGTTAAAGGCCCTGCAGATGATCTGTTTTTGAGCGATTCTGCGAATAAAACCATTATAAATCAAAAGAAAGACATCAACAAACTCATCCGAAAGAAATTTCAGCTTTGTCAAATGTACCACGTTTAAAAAAAACATGAAAATGCGTTTTCCTGGTCTTGGCGGGGTGTTTCAAATATTCGTTCTCAGTTGATCGGGTACTATGTGGCTTGCGTCATGCACTCTGTGGCGCACATCATATACTGCTTGTGCGCACGATCCATAAAAATGCATCGCGTTGGAACACGCGGAGTACACAGCGCCCATGCTTTTTGTACCGCGTAGATGCGAACCAAAAATAAGTAAATCGTTTGCAAACGATCTAAATAATTTCATCTTTACAGATTATTTTCTGGTAAAATTATATCATTTTGAGCGAAAACCTTTTATTGGATAGTTGCTATTAATTCCAGTGATCTCCACTGGTCCAAATTTTGTCCGGGCGCGCGCGCCGATGTCGCTCAGCGGGGGGGGGGGGGGTTGGCGACGGCAGCGGCAGCAGCGGCAGCACTACAACACGTACTTACCCAAACGCACGAACGCACCCGGCCGGTCGTACGTCGCGACACAGTGGTTGGCATGCAGCGCCCTCAATAGTAAAACAAAAACGGCTCTTGAGGGCGCTGTTCAACATATGCATACTGTCATGGCCGTTATCGATGCGAATTTGGGTCGCCGATCCGATAGATTTGCGTGGTAAATGACCGATAATGACACCAGTGACTACCGAATCACGTTAGGTGAATATACACCGCATTTTGGAATGCTCGGCTGTACTTTCAGAGTGTTTTAGGGGAGAAGTTCTTTTTTTTTTGTCCGGGCGGCCAAGATTTTTGTTCGGGCGGCACATTTTTGTCCGGGCGCTGACGGGACCTCTGAGGATTTTGTCCGGGCGGCGCCCCCGGACAAAACCGGCAGTGGAGAACACTGAATTCAGTCTTTACTTTCAGACCTTTTCCCCTGTAAACTCGTCGATTACTTTTTGGGGTCACTGCAAATGATACAGTGGGCCTATAACAATTATGAACATTCAGAATTTAGCAATAAATGCTAGAAAAATTTCTAATGATGATGATTAATTTGTGGTTCAATTTCCATTTTGGTAGTTTTTACACAAATAAAGTGCATTGCTAAGGAGTTTTTTAGGGGCTGTTTTCCTCCATTTATCAAGGCCCCTGGCTTGCAAACATCTTTAAGTCCATATCTTGGCAAAATGTTGTCTTATAATCACCAAAATCTATGCATCATTGGAAAGCTTATTTAATGCACTTTTTCATGTTCAGAATCTCAAATTGATTTTTGTGATGGTTTTATGCCATGTTAACATTCTCCAAGAATTTAGCACCAAAAGCTTGTTTGTTTAAAGGGAAAAAATACCATGCATATTACCTTCCCTGTCAAAGTACCCCCTGAGAGCTTTCTTTGGATCCTTGGCATATGACGCCTCTCTTTCCTCCTGTGTCAAGATGGCAAAGGGATTATCCCCCATTGCATCAGCTTCATCGGCATCCTCGTAATCTGAAACAAAAGGGATTAAACAAGATTATTCCCTTTATTAACTTTCTCTCTCCTCCTGTGTCATGATGACAAAGGGATTATTCCCCATTGCATCAGCTTCATCTGCATCCTCGTAATCTGAAACAAAAGGGATTAAACAAGATTATTCCCTTTATTAACTTTCTCTCTCCTCCTGTGTCATGATGACAAAGGGATTATCCCCCATTGCATCAGCTTCATCTGCATCCTCGTAATCTGAAACAAAAGGGATTAAACAAGATTATTCCCTTTATTAACTTTCTCTCTCCTCCTGTGTCATGATGACAAAGGGATTATTCCCCATTGCATCAGCTTCATCTGCATCCTCGTAATCTGAAACAAAAGGGATTAAACAAGATTATTCCCTTTATTAACTTTCTCTCTCCTCCTGTGTCATGATGACAAAGGGATTATCCCCCATTGCATCAGCTTCATCTGCATCCTTGTAATCTGAAACAAAAGGGATTAAACAAGATTATTCCCTTTATTAACTTTCTCTCTCCTCCTGTGTCATGATGGCAAAGGGATTATCCCCATTGCATCAGCTTCATCTGCATCCTCGTAATCTGAAACAAAAGGGATTAAACAAGATTATTCCCTTTATTAACTTTCTCTCTCCTCCTGTGTCATGATGGCAAAGGGATTATCCCCATTGCATCAGCTTCATCTGCATCCTCGTAATCTGAAACAAAAGGGATTAAACAAAATTATTCCCTTTATTAACTTTCTCCCCTCTCCTGTGTCAAGATGGCAAAGGGATTATCCCCATTGCAGCTTCATCTGCATCCTCGTAATCTGAAACAAAAGGGATTAAACAAGATTATTTCCTTTATTAACTCTCTCCCCCCTCCTGTGTCAAGATGGCAAAGGGATTATCCCCCATTGCATCAGCTTCATCTGCATCCTCGTAATCTGAAACAAAAGGGATTAAACAAGATTATTTCCTTTATTAACTCTCTCCCCCCTCCTGTGTCAAGATGGCAAAGGGATTATCCCCCATTGCATCAGCTTCATCTGCATCCTTGTAATCTGAAACAAAAGGGATTAAACAAGATTATTCCCTTTATTAACTTTCTCTCTCCTCCTGCGTCATGATGGCAAAGGGATTATTCCCCATTGCATCAGCTTCATCTGCATCCTCGTAATCTGATACAAAAGGGATTAAACAAGATTATTCCCTTTATTAACTTTCTCTCTCCTCCTGTGTCATGATGACAAAGGGATTATCCCCCATTGCATCAGCTTCATCTGCATCCTCGTAATCTGAAACAAAAGGGATTAAACAAGATTATTCCCTTTATTAACTTTCTCTCTCCTCCTGTGTCATGATGGCAAAGGGATTATCCCCCATTGCATCAGCTTCATCTGCATCCTCGTAATCTGATACAAAAGGGATTAAACAAGATTATTTCCTTTATTAACTCTCTCCCCCCTCCTGTGTCATGATGGCAAAGGGATTATCCCCCATTGCATCAGCTTCATCTGCATCCTCGTAATCTGAAATGAAAGGGATTAAACAAGATTATTTCCTTTATTAACTTTCTCTCTCCTCCTGGGTCATGATGACAAAGGGATTATCCCCATTGCATCAACTTCATCTGCATCCTCGTAATCTGAAACAAAATGTTCAACAAGGAGTGCGAGTGAATAAAACAAGTTTTAGGTGTGTATGTTAAGCAGCAACATACATTCAAAAATCACATACCCACAGAGGTGATTGATACAATGTATACTGAAACGCAAAAGAAACTTACCCCCTTTTTAATCCTTTAAATAGCAACAATAACACTGCGTGTAGTAATGTGTGAACTTTTTTGTGGACAATAGTGTCCTACTTTCAGACCAAACGGTGTCTGAAGGTCACTTGAACCTTCAATGGTCACTTCATGGCACAGCTGTTTTGACTGTCAGTGATTATCCAAGGGGTATGGGATGATTGTAATGAGCTGCACGTGATGTCTTGATGTTGGCTTTAAAAAGGCCAGTGCAAAATGGGCATTTCAAGCAACATGCCACGATTGTCGGGGGATCAAAGACTGGTAGGCAGTATGCGCCGACGATGCACTGCCTGTATCCAAATCAATGGTGGCCACACACTATATTGAAAGGGGACTGACATTGCACCCTCTTCTGTTCTTTACTGTAGAACAAACTGATGAGATGGTGTATCTTGGTCAAAAACTTGACATGTCATCAATAAAATGCCAATGTTTCAATTAGCAATTGTTGGTTTGTTTTATTTTGAACTGTTACAATTTCATTACATTTTAAACATGTGGTAAGTTTCTTTTGCGTTTCAGTATATAACAAAAACAATGTATCAACCATCTCTTTGAAAAAATATTGCTGTTAAACAAAGAACATTAAATCTCTGAAACTTTCATATGTTGCAGTCAACATGTGAGAAATTAAATTTCAAGAAAGGTCATCTCAAGGACACGTGATCTATAATGTCAATTTCAAGGTCATACCAAAGGCACCTTATGGTGGCCTTGTGACAGACTTCACAACACTGACACAAGCCCATGTCAACTGTCCCTTAACTTCTGTTCATGACATTGGAAACTAATAAAATCAACATCATATCGATACATTGTTTGAATACATTTTCAGATTAGCAGCACTGTAGGATTCGAGTACCAAATCCAGACTCAAGTACCAATTGTTAAGGACTCAGCCACTTAGGACTTGGACTTGGGTAGTAAGAACTCGGAGACTTGGACTGAGACCATCCAAGTCAAAAACGCATTTCAATAAAATACATTTTACAAAAAGTATATTATTATGAACACTGAAAGTTATTTCAAGCAGCTTTTATAAATTCTGTTGGGGCCCAAAATTATTCCGACGACGTGTAATGAAATTTTGAGAAGAATCATTTTAACAGCTTGAAATGATCTAGAGCACTTGAAATATAAACTCCTCAAAAAAGGTTCGAAAATTCAAGTTTGACTGACGATTTCTCTTGTTGCAAAATAATTTTCCTTGAATTTGATATCATTGGAAAGCCGTGTTATTCCTCTTTACGACGATGTGTCATTTGTTATGATTAAGCAATTGGGGGATGTGCAGCACAGCTGAATACGGGGGCGGGTGTAAAGTGAAATGTCACAAAATGCATTGCTATTGTCAAAAAGTGCATTGACACATTCCCATCCTCCAAGCAAAAGGGGAATGCACTGCATGACAATAGCAGTGAATTTTGTGACATATTTTACTTTCCACCCACCCCTGTATTTCGCTATACTGCACATCCCCAAATTGATTAATCATAACAAATGACACATAACTGTAAAGAGGAATAACGGGGCTTTCCAATGATTCCAAATTCAAGGAAAATGATTTAGTAACAAGAGAGAAATCGTCAGTCAAACTTGACTTTCCAAACTTTTTTTGAGGAGTTTAGTTAAACTCTCAAAGAAATATTTTCCTTACGAGCTGCCACAGATCAAAGGCACAATCATTAACACTTGACAGTAATGCACTTAAAGGGGCTATGTCACGGTTTGCGCATGTGTAGCAAAACTTGAAAATGTGTGGCTAACTTTTTCAAGTTTTGTCGCCAGGTTTTGCATATCCTATTCAATCTTTGCCATCCATTATAATTCTTTAGTCATTTTGGCAGTGGTGTACTTGTCAACGTCCAGGTTGTCCTGATGCATTACTTTTTACTTGAAATCGCACTGTTTGCCGTATTTTTAAGCCGCCAAACATCGACATCACCGTGTGTGCGGCCGTCGTTAAAAAGAGAGTTTTTTCATCCCATCAAAAAACTTGACAAAACATGACAGAAACGGCATCGAATGATATGAATGACATGGTTGGATACAGCAATTTACTTAACCTTGTTTTCCATCAAAACTGACATGCTTATTTGGTCCTGACAGCAATTTTACAGCATACCTTCTGTCCTTGGAAAGACACAGTGGCCGACACCGCTGTACGATTTTTGTTTTCAGACATTGAAAGCGCAATCGCGCGCTGCGCGCGCGCGCGCGATGCCAAATCGAACAAATGCGCGCACACGATGCACACATGTAGTTGAATTCTGCGTATTGTAAACACTCATGAACGAACACACTGCCCATGCGGCACGTGCTAAGTACACGATGTACACAACTATAGCACACGCACCAATGGCGTTGTGTAACGAAATTTCACTACATTCATCTGAGACCGCATGTATGTCAAAATATGAAAGGATTTGGCGTATGCGCAAACCGTGACATAGCCCCTTTAAGATTGAAACAATGACTCGGGACTTGGACTGCGAGGACTCGGACCAATCAACTGCAGCCTTTTTTGAGAGCCATGATTACCCACCCATTCCCCAGCTGATGCCCGAATCCTTTTCCTCTTCATCCTGTTGTACTGTTTCATCTTGCTCCTGTTTCCGTTGTTTTTGTTCCTCCATCACCGCCAGTTGCTGCTGCCTTAACTCCTTCAGTTCTGTCACACTTAACTCGGATTCAGCCTCTTGGTCCTCAGATGGGCCCTAGTTATAAAGATAATATGTGGGGTGTTATGGCCGAGCGATCCAGTGCGTCGAACCTAAGTTCCTGTGCTAGTACTAGAATGTAGGTTTGGTTCCGGGCCGCGACGGGTTGTGGCACCTGTGCCCTTGAGCAAGGCACTCAACCACACTTGCTCCCATTCCTGTAATTGGCGGTCCCTCTGCTGTTGGATGTGGTGAATAAATAAATAAATAAATAAATAAAATGGGTAAAAAAGAACTCCCAGCAAAGTTCTGTCAGACAGACATTCATTCAAAACTGCAGTGAGATTATCTACGAGGTTCAGGAATTAATATTTGGTTCCCAAAACTGTCACCTCCATTTCACACAAGAATACAAGAGTCGCGCCAAACAAATTGTATTTAACTTCAGGTCAACCCAAATGACGTTTGGTTTCATTCACATGAAATTTTGCCTGTGCATGCCGCCCAGTTTGCTACACAAAGCTAGACGTTTCTGTGCAATACAATTTTAAAATGTCTGCTTTTCACATGGAAGCATGGTACCGTAGTCTAGTGGATAGTACGTCAGACTTTTAGGTGATAACATAGGTTCATGGTTCGAGGCCTGGTCACTGCTGTCGTGTTGTACCCTTAGACAAGACACTCCACATTCTCTCTCTCCACCCAGGTGTATATAAAATGGGTACCGGCAAATATCAGGTTGGGAAACTCAACTACATGTGGCTCTTTCCACAGTAAAGGGGGCATTTTGGCAACACAGACCATATTTTCGAGGAAATACCTTTGTCTGGTCTCAAAATAAAAGAAATAAGTTTAAGTTGTTCTGAAGAGATAACTTAGCCCCAAAAAAGGGTTACAAATAGTGTGACAACATGCCTTTCTAAAAACCCTGTGTACAAATATACCAATATACGCTCGTACTGGGAAGGACACTTGTTACATTTGAAGCCGTCCCGGTTACGAGCGTATATTGGAAATTTGTCCCAGTTACGAGCGTATATTAACATTTTTATTGCACTGAGCAGGGTGTGGTAAATTTACACACTAATACTATACCTGCAGGATATACAACCGTGTACTTTCGCCCAGCTTGAAAATGTGCCCCACCCTGATGCGGTAATACATCCTGCCTTCCATCCGTTGCTTGTTGAACCAGGACCCATGCATGCTGCCGAGATCGTACAGATAGAATCCCGGGTCGTGTTCGCTGTCTCCGACGCCACGATATTGGAGAACAAGGTGATATCGCGACAGAGAAGGGTGCTCCAAAGGTACGTCGCAAGTCTCCAACCTTCCAAAGACATGGTACGATTTGTCATCGAGTTCGATTTTTGAGACGATGCCGCCATTTTTTAAGACTTCCAAATAGTATTCGTTGCTCGGGATGCCACTCCAGGATGGCTCTTTGTAGGGTAATGGTGGAACTTTGGACAATTTCTCCGCTGGGGATTTTTCTTTCGGCCTTGTTTGTTCACTGACCGCCGACTCGCCCTCTCCGGACACGTCTTTCTTCAGATGTTTTGTTGCACTGTTTGATTTAGGTTTGGGTAATGTCGGCAATGCAAAGTCGTCCTTTGCAGGAAGTGTCAACTGAGTAGTTTTATCCTCGTCAGGATCACGAGTTCTGTCTTCATGATAATGCTGTTTCTGATCATTTAGGGAACTCGGGCAATCAGGCGTCATTTCAGTGACTGTAGGTTCATGGCTAGTAGTTGGTTTCAGTTTCTTAGTAGTAACAGGGAGCACAGGCATCTTAAATTCAGTTGCGTCTTCTTCTTCATCAACTGGAGAAAAAAAAAGTAAAAAAACTATATTTTGTCATATTTTTGCTAGTAGTTTACGGTAATAAATAAATAAATGCTCCATAAATAAATGCTCCATATTCATTCCTCCTAAATTTCAGATTACATCAGATTTGCACGTGATTAATTGTCGTCATTAAAAAAATATAAAATAATCGATAAATGTATTGATTTTGACTCAAAATGGCATCATCAACGTAGCCTATTCCTGATTGTAAGTAGTTTGTTTTCACTTATTGGCTTTTATGCAGGGCCCAATTTCATGGAATTGTTTACCGTAAGCGAAAATTTTTTGTTTACTGTAGCAAAAAATCTGTGCTTATACGGTAAACGTATTTTCATGGCATATTTTTGGCTTTGCTACCGTAAGCATGGAAATGCATGTCACTGCGCATGCGTATGCAGAAAAAAAGGATCAAAAATAAGTTGGAAATGACCATGTCGTCTGCTACACATAATTCGTCTGCTACGTTTGAAAAATCATGTATGGACAAAATGACTCAAATAAACGTCGCTGGCGAGTGTGGATTTTATACCGGTGAACATTTCCCGTGTACATTTTTTGTTTTGTTGCGTTGTTTTGTTTTGTTTAACATCTTTGTAAAAATATCGATGTAAGGGAAAATGAAGTGTTTTTGTTCCACTGGATGATGGATTTAGAGCAGTGTGATGCAAGCTTAGTTTTATAGTTTATATAAAAATATGAAAATTTTCATTTACGCATTAGGGTCTTTCTATAAATTAGGGGTCCAATTTTTGTAAATTCAGGACACATTCTTTAAATACTTTCCATCTCAAAGAGTGAGTACATAAAGTACAATTCATACAAAATGGTTTAAAAGCCATTTTAATGACTTTTGTACGAAAAACAACACATATCAGGTGTAATGGGGGACACCAAATGTCACACTTTTGGACCCCTAATTGATAGAAAGACCCATTAGTATATTCTTCAAAAATGACATCTTGAATAAGTTCTTGAATATTAAATACATAATGAAATATAGAATCTATATAAAAAATGAAGTTATCTAAGATAACTTCATTTTTTGCTTCAACGTGTGCACCTTTACTAGTCGCACATCTGCGTCGTCGGATGTTTTGAAGACCCATATTGTTTCCTTTTGGCTGTTCATAATTTGCATAAAAGTATCTTTTGGTGAAAATGTATTACTTTCCTCACGCGCGCATATTCAAATTTTGTGGCAGGGTACGATCGCAATATGCAGCACATAAAACAGCATAGCGCCATATGCACAATATTCTTCAAGTTTGCAAGTGCTGCGCGCGTAGTTAAAATGTCTCGGAGACTGGATGAACATTTGTTTCTCTTATTCAACTCAAAGAAAATGACAGATGGTATACCAAGGCGTAGCATCATAGGCCTGTCTGATAAAAGTTGAGGTAAGATGTATGCGCACTTTCAAAAATATAAACCGAGCAGTGACATGCATGTCATTATGGCATGTACATGTACATACATACGGTTCGGCACACACGCTGTTAGGTGCCGGTTGCTCCGGTTTGCGAACAAATTTTAAAGCCTTTTAAAGTCATCACACTGGATTAACCTCAAACTGTTTGTCGAAATCGCACAGTATATGACCTAATGCACATCTTACATTTCCGGGTCGCCCGAAAAAGTTTCCCAATTATGCAAATTTCGTGATTGAAAACGATTTTTGCGACGTAAATGTCCGCCGTTATGTTTTCTCTTTAACGGAAAAATTCGGGTTTAAGCAAAGACATTTTGGGCTAACCCTATAAGCACAACATTTTCAGTTACGGATTCCATGAAATAGCCGACTATTTAAATTCATTGTGTCCTTTGTGCTAGCCGAAAGTCTGACAAGCATGTTTTGAACCACAATGATTGAGTAACGACTGCAGATATCCGCGTGTCATCTGCCGCGTACGCCATATGGTTCAATGTACTGTTTCATTGCGCTACTCGTAAATTCGCGATTACTCGCGATTAATACATTCTATGTTACATATGTGACATAGCTACATGTACATGCACGGGTTGAAGGAGAATTATGGCAAACTTATGCTGTATATTTGTTCGTACCTGCCGTTCGGGCCCGTGTCGTGAGTGGATAGCGCCCTCTTTCTTCGTGTTGCGTTTAGGTATCTCAGAGTGACACGAGATCCCTGAAAAGCTCTTCGAAAATTCGGTTTTCAAGAACGTGTGTACAAATGTACGCATTACGTATTACAGTACGTATTACAGTCAGGGCTACCCCTAGAACTATGGGGGATACTTATCCCACATAGGTCATGTGGTTTTGTTCCAATATGGCAGCGCCTGAAGTTTAAGATCGCGCATTAATCCGCTGCCCAATCGCCACCAAACTCCGTCTGATAGTTCTTGAGACACTCACCTTGCGTGTGTCCACGGAATTTCAGTACTAGTTGTCCATTAAATTGTCCAGAAATTATGTTTCAAAATCAACGGGTACATGTGCGATCCATCCACATGTGCGTGTTTGGACAATTTAATGGACAAATAGTACTGAAATTCCGTAGATACACGCAAGGTGAGTGTCTCAAGAACTATCAGACGGAGTTTGGTGGCGATTGGGCAGCGGATTATTGCGCTAGCAAGAAAAGTTTCTGTCCGATCTTAAACTTCAGGCGCCGCCATATTGGAAAAAAACCACATGACCTATGGGGGATAAGTATCCCCCATAGTTCTAGGGGTAAGTCAGGGCGGTATGTAGAACGTGTAGAGATTTTGATTTTATCAAAAAATTGCAATTTCCTGTGTACTTGGTTAAAGTAAAGATTCCGTTTGGAGCCACGTTTTTGAAAGTACATAGGCCTAGGCTAGCCTAGGCCTTTAAACATGTGTTAAATCATATAATTTCAATACAGCAATAAAATCAATAAAAGTACCTAAATATGGCGTCGTAGATTTTTGCTAAAGAGCTTAAAGTCACAAGTGACTCATCCTGTTCAAATGTTACTGAATGTGAACGTCAAAAAGTCACTTTTAGTCTTCTTAAAGTAGTATGGGGCGAAGTGGTATGGGGTAAACATAAAACTTAATCAGTGTTAATAAAAGTGGAAACGGGCGAAGTGGAAACGGGTGAAGTGACCGACAATCGCTAAAGTTTACGCTTTTTGGTGGTTATTTGGTAATTAAGAAGAATAAGTGGCGACCACTAAACGGAAGTTTAGACCACTACTCCGATTTACCATCAGTGCTGCTTTTGTCGTCATTGCTTGAAACGTTTTCAGTTTCTAAAGACGCCGTTGACGTTTCGAAGTCGTCCATGGTGGCCGCCATTTTGCATGTCTTGTTCAGAGAGGGCGCCCTTTCATCAGTACAGACCATGGATATCTGGGCCCTTTTCCAAATCTCGACTCCGTCTTCAGGCTCCAGGCTCCGGCTTCATGTGTTTTAAAGCGCTAGCAGACGAGTTTTGTCGGCGGCAAAGTTTAGCAAACCTGCAAAAGTTCACAAAGTTTTTGTTGCTGTTACGTGATTTTCCAGTTCATGACGTCACGAAACCGGCCGAAGTCACTTCTTTAGTTGACTTCGTTTTAGAGCTCATTTGGGCCAAAACGAAGCCTCAAAATGAAGCCTGAAGCCGAGCCGAAGTTTGGTATGCGGCTTCAAGATGGCGGAATGGAGACGGAGCCGGAGCCGGAGACGAGGCCGAGATTTGGAAAAAGGCCCTATATTTCCGGTCTTTGTACATCCTCTTGCAACAGTGCCCCTTTAACGCACTCCTTAACTCCTGCGTACAGTAGAAAATGACACTTCGTTTGTTATTATGACTCAACTGGTTCCATGCAGAGATATCACTTTTTTGATTTTTAAGATGGCGTCGGCGGCCATCTTGGATTTAGAGGTCAAGATGGCCCCTAACGCCATAAATATACCATTCTAGCAGATTTGTGATGCTGGAATTAGTAGAAAATGACACCTCATTTGTTATTATGACTCAGCTGGTTCCAGAGATATCACTTTTTTGATTTTCAAGATGGCGTCGGCGGCCATTTTGAAAGACGTGCTATAAAAAAGTTAGCCTTCTCTTCTGGAAGGTGTATGGGAGCTTTTTTGTCTTAAAATTGGTCCTTTTCATCAAATCCATCAAGAAAAAGGTACGCTAAAAATGGTCACGGATTCCATGAAAACGACTATACTATATAGCCTACCCATTTTACTTTATGGAAGCGAAATTTAAGGGCTTTACTAAACTTGATCAAATTGAAGGTATTCACAAAAGATTTCTTAAAAATTTGCTCAAAATTAATTCTCGCTCTGCTAATTGCATGGCTTATAAAGAACTTGGTTTCTGGATGCACATTGCTTCTACAGCACTAACCAGTATCCAAGTGCTTCACTCCATGAAGCCAATGTCATTCACTCTAAGTGGATTACTTAATGTGTAAACAACATTCTAGAAGTACTGGCTACTCCCTGTTTTGGAATGAAAGTCTAATTCCTGATACAAATAGGTTGAAGATCTGTGTTGAGCAGCGCCTTAAAGGCAAGGCTGGTCAATGCGCGCGCTATGGAGCTGCGTATTTCGTGGCACGAATTTGGCCTCACGCGCGCACTGACGAGCCCCTGCCAAAGACATCGCTTTACAAAGCTGACATGGCGAAGTTGAATGTAATAGTTTATGTAATACCTACAAGTCTATCAAACACCAACTTTGTTTTGAAAATTATCTCCTTAAACTTAAAAAATCCCTCAGGGTGGTTCTAACAAGATTCGGATAAAGAAACTACAAGTTACCAATATCTACTGAGTGCTATTCACCTGATCCAGACACCAACTGCACATTACATATGTGATAAAGGAAACAAAGGTGATGAGTTTCATATTAGGGGCGTTCGAGACGCTTACACCGGGTAACGGGGGGTTTACACCGGGGGAAATTTATATATATAAATCTGAAATGCCGCTTATATTCTTGTACCGTGATGTTAATGTATACATGTACATTTAAGAATTGTAGAAATTTGTGCAAAACCAACATAGATTTAACACTTTTATAGGGGCGGGACAAGTATTTCACATTCGCAGTAACTAGTCTACCAACTGGTTATAACCATTGCACGTGTTTTTCTTGTAAGCCATGGCTGCCCGGGCAGCGATTTTGTTTTCCAAACGACATATCACCTCTTCTTTCCTGATTGGATGCATACTAATGCACGTACTTCAAACCCAACTACAATTTGGAAATGTTTCAAAGATTTCCTCACTAAAGGGGCCATTTCACCAAGGATTGTTTTTCCCAATCGGCCCGATCTAGACCAGATTGTCCCCGATGAATCATTTTTTTTGATCGGCCCGATTGTCGTCATGAATCGCCTCCAATCGTCCTCTTTTTTGACCCGATTTAGTCCAGACCAATGGACCATGGCGGAGGGACGAATCACGGACGTTCCTCGCGCGATCGATACGTTTCCGGGGCGCAAGTATATATGCGAAAGTACGCGCAAGTACCCGCAGGTACACGGCAAAGGCCCGTATAGAGACCCGCTTCTCGCGCGCAAGTGAGCGATCTTCGCGCGTTGTTGGGACGAGAGAGGCAGAGAGCGGGAGAGAGGACGCTTTCGGCCGCTCTGCGGCCGATGTCCGCCGTTCTTCCGCCGTTCTTCGCGCGAGAGTGGCCGAATGTAGGCGTATGTTGACGCAGCGAGCCGCAGGAAGCCGAAATAAACGGTCTTCGGACGATTTAAAACGAACTTCGGACGTTCTTCGGCCGACCAAATTTGCCTAGATCGGCCGGAGATCGGTGTTTTGGGGGCCCGACTATATAAATCGAGCCAGATCAAAGCCTTTCATCATTTTCTGACCAGCCATGCAGGTCGGTCGTCCGAGGATCTGGTGAGGGTCGGGTGCTTACACTCCGCCGACACTACGCACGACCCTTGGTAGAGAGCGACAGAGGCTTTACGAAAGCTCCAGAGGGCGGGCGAGACAAGGGGACCTTCAGGGGACCCTCGGACGACCAAGACGACCACGGGCCGACGATTTTTTCAACATGTTTAAAAACAGTAGCCGATCACTTTTTCGGTGCCCGACCCTCGGAGGACTGAGGCGATCGCGCCAGATCTTCCCCCGAAGGTATAGGGTAGTGCTCGATAGTGCGCGCAGGTTCCCGACTATTTTCGCAAAAATGCGGCCGATCGACCAAAAAAAGGATCGGGTACTATCGGGACCAAAACAATCCTTGGTGAAATGGCCCCTTTTACTGAAAAATATGGTATAACCAGATTGAGGATTGAACTAGGGTACTTTCGCTTGATAGTCCTACGCTTTACCACTAGACCCTAATCCTATGGGCGCTATAAAGAGAGTATGCATATTCATTTCAATGCACCAATCAGAAGGCACATAATCCTCTGCCTATTAATGGTTTTTCAGTTTGGAGTACCTCTAGACAGAAACAATTTTGATTTGGGTAATGTCCTTCTGTAAAAGTATTTGTCATTTTTTTATGCTGTGTCGTATAATGGTATACAAATACATATAAATAAACACACCCATCTAGACCGGCAGCCCAGAGAGTTTTGGTTAAACGAACGAGGTACCAACAACCGAGGGCAGGAACATTTAGGAAGTGACCTAGTATTTGCAGATCTGGACGTCTGCCGGGGTCCCTCTGCTGCGTTTGACCCCTGGGGACCCCCAAAGGGGGCCAAAAACTGCACTGGGTCAAACATTCGAGGTACCACATGAAACTAGGTTTATATGAAAGAGTACATCACATAGAGTACAGATTGGCCCTCGCCAGACGAATTTTCTGCTGCAAAAGTCCCGCCAGACGCCCGCCAAAATTTCATTCCATATAATAAATGCAAGATACAACGGCCGTCGACAAACGCGTCCATTTGTTTTGAACGGGTAGCTTTGACAGACGGCTGTTTCATCCGGCGTAAATCTGGGAGCGCTGTGATTGACTATGTTGAGTGGAGGTCTCGGGTACTGGGTTGGCACAAAAAGTGGACACAGTATCCATATACCATGTACCAAAAATAATAACTTTCTTAATTCAGCTTTGTCCATTTGTTTGCGAATTCACTGAAGAAGAGACAAGAACCGGGTGAGATTATGTACAGCGCAATATTTTCTTGGTTGGTCACCATGGGTTATATACGTGTAATGAAGTGTAAATTAAAGTGACTAAACTATCATTTTCCACCGTCAAAAGTTGCATCGGCGAAACTGACCGACTCCTATAGGGCCTATCCAAAACGTTTTATCGATGATGAGCGCGGATTCTTGAACATTGAGCCTTTTCGTGCAAAAAAATTGACGCGCGTTGATGTGAGAAAAAAGCGACGTGGACAGAATATTGTAAGACACAAAATTAAGTTGGGCGAAAATGTTGATGTGGTTATCACAACGTCGTTTCACCCCAAATTTCCAGTCCAAACCGCTTTCTGTGAAGCGACGCGTGTCGAATTTACGCATAAAAAGGCTAGTGTGTGAATCCACCCTCAGCAGCCCTCAGTATTGATTATTGGCCGTCTATATCTGAACATGCCTACAAAAATAAATGAATTGGAGATGCACACTGAACTTTTTTTCACGTGTTCTGTATCAATGCGGGATGGAAGGAATTTTAAGTGCGGCATGGAATGAATTACAAAAGTCATGTAGATGAATTGGATATGCACACTGAATCTTTTTTCCATGCACACTTAACTTTATTCACGCGTTCTGCATGCAAATTTGACGCGCGCTGCTTGAAGAAAATACGGCCAGGAATGTGGAGTGAAGCGACGCACAAGAAGAATGTCCTGTTATTCTGGGATTTTCGGCGAGTCGGATCATACCAAATTCTCTGTGTGTAGCATTTTGTCGAGGTGAGCGTGTCAAATTACCCGCTTTTAAAGCCCGGCGCACTCTCTTTTGCGATCAAGTTACCGGCCTATCGGCCCACATACCGGAAAGGTTTGCGCTGAAACTTCGGGCCGGTCTGATCGTACATGAACGACCGGGACAAATCAAACTCGTTTGTTAGATTTTTCTGCATCATCCGATGGTTTGGTAAGAATCTGGTTTTTGGCCGGTAAATCGCAAAGGTAAATCGTAAATCGGCGGGGTTTATATTGGGTCGGTTCACACTGAGCCTTGAAGCGCGTCGCTTTGAAAAAAGGCCATGTGGAGGGAAATGAGGCACTGAAAACCACAGAATTACACAAAAATGTGCATTGCACATAATTTATTTACTTTTGTAAAATGAGTTACCAGCCAATTATTATATGGCAAATTGGGTTTTTAGAAACTGTAGCAAAATAGTAAATAACACATCACATACGATTTTGGCTGGCGGGCCATTTTTGCAAAATAAAGCAAATACATTCTGTGCTGAGCAAAATTTTGTGCTAAACAGCGCCGTGAAATATTGGCTCCTGGAACTCACATTATACGTACGCGTCAAATGTATCTTTGTTTACAGCGCTCCCAGTTTTACGCCGGATGAAACACAACAGCCGTCTGTCAAAGCTAACCGTTCAAAACAAATGGACGCGTTTGTCGACGGCCGTTGTATCTTGCATTAATTATATGGAATGAAATTTTGGCGGGCGTCTGGCGGGACTTTTGCAGCAGAAAATTCGTCTGGCGAGGGCCATTCCGTACTCTGTGTGATGTGCTCTTTCATCTAAACTTAGTTTCGTGTGGTACCTCGAATGTTTGATCAAGCGCAATTTTTGGCCCCCTTTGGGGGTCCCCAGGGGTCAAACGCAGCAGAAGGGCCCCGGCAGACGCCCAGATCTGCAAATACTAGGTCACTTCCTAAATGATTCTGCCCTCGGTTGTTGGTACCTCGTTCGTTTAACCAAAACCCTCTTAGTCTTGGGAACTTCTCCCGGAAGTTCAGCATTGGGGGCGGTACCGTTTTATGTAAATAGCTGCAGAGGGTTTTATGATGGCACACAAGGGACATGGCATATCACAGGTATCTTTGCAAATATTTGCAATGTCGCAATTATCTTCATTAACAAATGTATTTTGCGATGTCATACGCCTTTGCAAACATGTTTGTAAATATATTCGCAAACATTTGCCAAGAAACTTATGCCACCGAAAATATTAGCAACGATAAAACGGTCATGTTCGATGATTCTTGTAAGCCGCCTTATATTTTTCAAACCATTCGAAGCGCGTGCACGCCGTGTATTTGGGTCACGCTCTGCGGTCGACGCGCTGTATTTGGGTCGCTCGCTGCATTCCCACGCTCTGCTGTATTTGGGTCACTCGCTGATTGGTTCCCTAGGAAAGCCTAGGCAAAAACAAAGAAAAAGTTAAAGGCACAGGCTCGTCAGCAATGCGCGCCCGCCAAATTCGAGCTCGAAACACGCAGCTCCATGCCTTTTCTATGGAGCTGCGTGTTTCGAGCTCGAATTTGGCGGGCGCGCATTGCTGACGAGCCTGGGCCTTTAAACCTTCCGGGAGAAGTTCCCAAGACTACTCTAGTCAGCAAAGACTGGTCCGTTAGTGCTGCAAGAGGGCGCACTATATGGCCAACGCGTACACCAACCAATATCGACTAGAGTAGTCTTGGGCCAAGACTAAAACCCTCTGGGCTGCCGGTCTAATCTGCAATGTACAGATGCCTATGCTGCTTGTGACCGTACTGTACGGTTCGGTGATTCTTAATTGCACTTTAAATTTCTATGCATGGCCTGTGTGGGTTGGGTTCCGAAAGGGAAGGAACCTTGGTTTTTGTTTGAGCCAATTTGTATGTTTGAGTGATTCTGAATAAGCCTTTTTGAAAACCAACAACCAACAACCACAATAACAAACAACCACAACAACAAACAACAACAAAAACAAAACAACAACAACAACAAAACAACAACAACAAAACAACAACAACAAACAACAACAAAAACAAAACAACAACAACAACAAAACAACAACAACAAAACAACAAAACAACAAAAACAAAACAACAACAAAACAACAAAAACAAAACAACAACAACACAACAACAACAACACAACAACAACAAAACAACAACAACAAAACAACAACCAACAAAACAACAACCAACAACCAACAAAACAACAACCAACAACCAACAAAACAACAACCAACAACCAACAACCAACAAAACAACAACCAACAACCAACAACCAACAACCAGCAACCAACAACCAACAACCAACAACCAACAACCAACAACCAACAACCAAACAACAAAACAACAACAAAACAACAACAAAACAACAACAAAACAACAACAAAACAACAACAAAACAACAACAAAACAACAACAAAACAACAACAAAACAACAACAAAACAACAACAAAACAACAACAAAACAACAACCAACAACCAACAACAAAACAACAACAAAACAACAACAACCAACAACCAACAAAACAACAACAAAACAACAACAAAACAACAACAAAACAACAACCAACAACCAACAACCAACAAAACAACAACAAAACAACAACCCAACAACAACCCAACAACAACCCAACAACAACCCAACAACAACCCAACAACCAACAACCAACAACCAACAACCAACAACCAACAACCAACAAAACAACAACCCAACAACCCAACAACCCAACAACCAACAACCAACAAAACAACAACCCAACAACCCAACAACCCAACAACCCAACAACCCAACAACCCAACAACCCAACAACCAACAACCAACAACCAACAGCCAACAGCCAACAGCCAACAGCCAACAGCCAACAGCCAACAGCCAACAGCCAACAGCCAACAGCCAACAGCCAACAGCCAACAGCCAACAGCCAACAGCCAACAGCCAACAGCCAACAGCCAACAGCCAACAGCCAACAGCCAACAGCCAACAGCCAACAGCCAACAGCCAACAGCCAACAAACAAACTACAACAAACAAACTACAACAAACAAACTACAACAAACAAACTACAACAAACAAACTACAACAAACAAACTACAACAAACAAACTACAACAAACAAACTACAACAAACAAACTACAACAAACAAACTACAACAAACAAACTACAACAAACAAACTACAACAAACAAACTACAACAAACAAACTACAACAAACAAACTACAACAAACAAACTACAACAAACAAACTACAACAAACAAACTACAACAAACAAACTACAACAAACAAACTACAACAAACAAACTACAACAAACAAACAACAACCAACAGTGGGGTACCGTGGCCGAGCGGTTTAGGTCATTGACTTGCAATCATGGGTGAAAACGTGGGGTTGCAGGTTCGAACCTCCCCACGGCTACGGTACCTGTGCCCTTGGGCAAGGCACTCAACCACACTTGCTCCATCCTTCGGAAGGGATGTAAAGCCGTTGGTCCAGTGTGTTAGGTAATATGGAAACGCACTCTAAAGATCCCAGAGCATTCATTCGTGAAGAGCAAGGGGGATCATCCCCGGTGTCTCTGGCCATTTCTAATTCTAATTCTTCATAGGTTTCCTCACGCTTGCGAGTGACAGTGCAATGAGCACTATTGAGGAATTTCTCTGGTACGAATACCAGAAAATAATAATAATAATAATAACAACAAACCAACCAACCAACCGACCGACCGACCGACCGACCAAACAAACAAACAAATAACAAACAACAACAACAAACTTGATTTCATGACTGGGCAGTGGGTATTTTGGTTTGTTACTTTCATTTCGTATAGTCAAACACTGCTGTGGATGTACGTGAGTACTTGTAAATAGTTTCGCTCCTCCTCACTAGTCCTTAGTTAAATTTAATAAATTATTTTCTTTTATTTATAATAACAGTACGAGAAGTGATTTATTTTTCTTTAATTGGTGTTCGTTACAGCATTTGTCTGATATTTTGCCTATGCTGCTTGTGACTGTACGGTTTGGTGATTCTGAATTGCACTTTAAATTTGTATGCATGACCTGTGTGGGTTGGGTTCCGAAAGGGAAGAAACCTTGGTTTTTGTTTGAGCCATTTTGTATGTTTGAGTGATTCTGAATAAGCCTTTTTGTAAAGCCTAATGTGAACCCAATCTGCGCGATCATGGGTAGTTCCCAAAATTAGAGGTCCAGAACGTTTGGTGTCCCAGTTATGTACGACACCTTTTACATCAAAAATCGCCACTCATGATCACAAATTCTCAGTAATAGACTGTGGCCTGTGATTACAGGGGACACCACTAATTTTTTGAATATTCTCTTCTGTGCTCACTGACAAATATTTGAAACAAAAGACCATAAAAGGCCTATACTCGCTCATTCGTACTCGGACTCGTCCCCGAACTCGACATTAGTCGGGGTACTCGATTGTTTGTTTGTTTGTTTATATTTGACAATCTGGGATACTTACAAAAAAAAGCCATACATACAGTACAATCAATTAAATTGAACACATAAAAAAACAAATACAAGTATCCGAGACACTGTCGAGGATAACCCAAAAAATGCTAAAAATGGCTTATTTCCATTGTGGTCCTCTACCTAATTTCGATTTGATATGTTAAAATACAAATGGTGACATTAAAAACAGAAATATGTAGCTTAAAAAACACAAACATGATGCGAAATGTTCCAGGGATGAACACAAACTAAGATAAGCTATACATAGACATTACTTCACATTAAAGTGACAGACTTATTCCACTAAAAGACAACAATTTACATCATGCGACCACGTACGTCATCCGACAACAAACATTGCATTCTCCTGAACTAACTCGTCGAAATAATGCATTTGGACAGCCTTCTTAAAATTGTCTAATGATAAATTAGTGTTACGAAGCATTATGGAAAGTTTATACCACAACCTTGCCCCAATAACTCTAAAGGAATGTTGTCCATAACTGCGATGATGTGGAATGACAAAAGATAAGTGATTTGAACGAGTAATATAAAAATGAGTATACTACTTGTCAATTGAAAAAGATCTTTAAGATATTTTGGAGTCAAAACACGGAACATACAACATAATTTTAATTATTTAATCCGATTCTCAATCGGAAGCCAGCCAACTTGTTTAAAATGATCTACTGACAAATGAGTCCTAGGCTTCAAGTTAAGAAAAATATAATTATCTTGTTTTGAGATGTCTGTAGTTTAGCCTTAGTGTGTTTAGTCAAGCTGTCATACCAAAAGGTGAACAAAAATATTTAAATTCAGTGGTCAACCTTTGTTCAATCTCACATGTATACCCTGATACAATAAGAGCGTCATCATCAGCATATATTAAGAGTCTACAATTAACAGCGGTCTCCAGGTCGTTGACATATATATTAAAAACAACAGGGGTCCCAAAACGGATCCCTGTGGGATACCACATGTAATAGCTCGTAAACTAGATTCTGTACCAGAAATGTGAAGCGACTGCATACTTTTGGACTAATATGATACAAACCATGAGCCAATGGAGAAACTATAACATCTGCTGCATCTCGTAACAATTTAGCCGGAATGTGATCCAAACCTGTAGATTTTGTGCAATTAATACCATACAGTAATTGAAATATGTATTCCTCACTGACAGGAGAAACATCAAGAACTACTCCCTTATTGACATAAAACTAAGTAACAAACGGAATGCCAGGGCGGTCGGGTTGGCGTAGTGGTTCTTTCTGCTGGCCTGCTTGTGATGACCGCTTTCCAAAGGACTACCCTTGCACATAGGTGGTTTGGAGGAGTTGTTTTTCGGAATCCCGTGTGATGTCCTGGAAGCGTGTTTTTTATTTACACCGCAGCGAGGGGTACACCCCAATTTTTCAACCCGAATAGAGTCTAAGTTTCTAATGACTGACACTTCTCGAGTGACAATCTTGGAAATAGTCACAACTCTTACTCTCACTATTACTTAGAGAAAAAGAAGAAACCGAGAAATTTCGGAAAATCCCAAACATGCATAGATTCGAACCAGGGATCTTATGATTACAAGTCGAGCTCTCTTCTAACCAGACCACGAAGCTGGTTGCAAACCGACCGCATTCAAAACCCTGAATTCCTTTAAAATAACCAACCCTAAACCCTAACCCTGAACCCTAACCTATTATATAGTCTCCTCTCAAAACGCTAAAAAGGTACAAACCCCATTGTTCTCCCCTCGCAGTGGTGTAAAAAAAAATTACGCGTCCTGGAACGTTGCTCAATGACGGAGTGACCAGTACGTACGTCACTGGGAATGCCGGTGGAATTTTGGAACACGATTGGATCCGTGTCTGCGGTCTTGATGTTGGCTCGACCTGGACTGGTGATGAAAGTGGTTATTGACCTGGACTGGCAACTGGTAATAAACGGAATCGACATTGGACTGGACTTGACCTGGCTTGCGTGTTTTATTCGGACGAATAAAACATTTTATAAAAAGCCTTTCACCTCTGGCGTCCCGGTTCGAATCCGGGGCGTGTATGTGGATTGGGTTTGCAGTCCCTACTTGACCGCGTGGGTTTTCCCCTGGGGCATTTCTCTAGGGGTTTTCCTCCCACTTCTAAAACTGCAACTCATTCTTCGTCATCTCAAGTTGATAATAAAGTATAGTTAAAGCTAAAACCGTATAGTTGATGGCATAAAGGGCAGTTGCCGAAGATGCCATAAATTAACAACAACAACAACGGAATGCCAAAGTAACCAGTCCCTGCTTGAATTTTGGAAACTACTACTATTTTGTATTGACGAAGCAGGGCGGGATAGACTGCCGAAGTGAGTACGTCATATTTTGTTAGTTGCCTAGGCAATTGGCTCTAAACTAAAATTCACTGAACCGTACCCTTGTGCTTTTGCAATGGTACACTTTTTCCGACGGCCATGATAGTTTAGAGCCAATTACCATGGCAACACGTCCCACTTCGGCTGTCTATAAAAGTAGCCCCTTTTAACTTTGAATATTCATTGCAATAAATCACAGACAGATGGCGCTGTTTGGAGTGCATCACTTAAAGAAGACATAAGGGACAAGTTAAGAAAAAACATAAGACTTCAAATTGGAGTTGTAGCAAATTGCTGCAGTTTTCTCCCCCAGTTTTGTCATGGCTACAAAAGGCAACATTAACTCAAATGGCCAAGGATTACGAAAGTGCGAGGAAGTTTGAGAAGAAAGGTTGAATCTTTTGTGCACAGTAGAATGTCATTTTCCTGTGTTTGCCTCTAATGACATCATGACCTCGGTCATGAATATGTATTCGCATCAGCACAAAAACTAAAAACCTTTGTTTTAACCCCCAAAACAAGCACTAAATAGCATTTTTATGACTGTAACTGAGTAGAGTGGTTTTATAGCATAGATTTCATTGATAAAAATCCCAAATCATGACCCTTTAAGCTTTTCGTTCCTCTTTTACCATTGTCATTACAACGAGATACCGTATCCGCGGCGGTTCTTTTATTCCTTACGTTGCACTTTGTACATGTACATTGAATACCCCTTAATTAATTCGGTTACAGATAGACAGCCCGAGGTGTGACGTCTTGCCATGGTAATGGCTCTAAACATCATGCTTAAGTGTCACGGTTAAAGTTGCATTGCCCGTGTTTCGGTGAAAGGATTAACAAAATTAATTTACACAAGCTAACGAATTTAGAAAGCTTACGTGTCTCTGTAACGACAAAATATCACAAACTTAAATTTCCGACGTCGGGAATTGGAGATACAAGCCTTTTTCTTGAAACGTGCTTCACATGTTGTACATGTGCGCGTACGCTCATATGTACATAGTATGTGTACAATGTACACATGTACGCGCACATGTACATTTACGTCATAACCCTGTCGATTAATTGACCTGCCAGCCTTTTAATCATTTCTTGTTTTTAATCGACTGGCATTAATCCTTGACGGATTTTTACGTTCTTGTTACCAAATGAAAGCTGATAACTTTTTCTATTCTAGAAAAATACATATTTAACTTAAAAAAACCAAATTTGACGCCCAAATCGGCCCAAACACGGGCAGTGCAACTTTAAGTGATTTTTAGTGTACATGTAAAACCATTGTACACCATAGGCAACTAACAAAAGATGACGTATTCATTTCGGCTGTCTAGATTTGGATAGATAACAATAATCCCTTTCAAGAAAACATGTACAAATGTACACATGTATGCGATCGAAGGGATACACGACGTGAGCTAAGCTTTTCGTTTGTACGTCCTTTCATTGTCTTTACAATGTACATATTATATGCATGGACGGTTCTTTTAATTTCTTACTTCGAACCCCTTTGTGTCTTCAAATCGGCCAGTTGGCTGACATTTGTTAAAAATCTACTTTGTGTAAAATCGGTGAATACCATAGTATTGAAGGACAAACGACTTTAGCTGGTTCCCATCATTTTATACAGACATCTAAACGCATAGTTGCATAGTTTGGAAACGCATTTCTCGTTATGGATTTACCGCAGCCAACCGATAGAGGATTCGAAATTTCTTAAGAGGCAGATTAATTGTTTAAAAAAAAAACCTGTCTTAAAACTCGTAGAAATTTTACGTATTGTTTGATACTGTTAATATTATGTTCCTTCAGTTGTTTTTAGACACGGGAGCCCATGACAGGTGTCAAACAAAACATTTGACTCTCGACATTTCTTACGGATACATACAGATGTATGCAAATTTATTTTCATTTCCTAGAAATTCTTTGTTTTCGTTGAGAATAACCGTACTACAGTGTAGTATACAGTAATTACCGACTCCGATACTATTTGCCTAATGAATTTGCAGGAACATTTTGTTTACCACTGCATTTTCCATTTATATTTCTCTTGATCAGTTTTTAAACAATTGCTCAGATTGATGTTGGCGCAGTCTGCGTTTGTGTGCACGTACAAATCACTATTCATCATGGCATTTCCTTTGACTCACAGTTGTTACAGAACAAAGCAGACACAGATATTTGTTATATAATTAGGATTGACAACTTCCTAGCTCAGTATAATCCCGCTCTGCTTCGTCAATACAAAATTTGAACAATAACAGGCTACGGTTTGGACGCTGGTTTTTCGTCGGTACTGTGGGCGGAGCATACAAAGCAAGGTTTTTCATTGGCTGCGAAGTAAATGATTGTCTTATGTAGTACGTTTAAAACGCATTCACTTATGAAGTCGGTGGGCACATTCCGCAAAACCTGACAAAAAGCACTTGGTTCACTGCACAAGAGAAAATTATATAAACAGCCTGAAAAATCGTTTATTGGAACAAAATCGTATAATCTGCCTACACCCGATACTCCGATACTGTACAACTTGTCAGTTCAAACGCTCAGATCAAGTATACGAGGCAGAAGTCAAAGATTATTCTGTTGCGAAAATGCTCCACCAAGTTCGTCGTGTCATCGGTCTACTGTGCCTGTGCGCTGCAGCCAACCTAGTCAGCGGGAGCGGTAAGTTCCGTAGTCTTTCCATTGTCTACCATAAACTTAATTTTAGGCTTTAGTATGGTTGCCTATGTACAGATGTTGGGTCCCGTGGGCATTTCATGATAATTTGTAGCAACCATCATCAATGCATTCTTATGAGTCCCGAGAACAATAAAATTGTTATTGCCATTTTTCTATTGACATTTAGTGACCTTGACGGGTTATTTTCGCCTAAAATAGTCCAGTCAAATCGGGGTTACACCCACCACTAATTGCCAACATATTTGTTAAGTGGTATGCATTTTAGTAAAGTCTCCTGAACTCCATACTAAAGGTTTACCAAAATATAATTTGATCGAAAGGTGTCAAATTTGCATAATATAGGCAAATTACCTGCCGCCATTATGAACAATTCTATTTTTTAATGTAACTTTATATTTAGGCACCCAATCAAAGAACATAAAATGCCTAAACGTATGTTTGCTTGGTCATAGTACATGATAAACATGTTTCTGAGTGAATAGTGTGAACACAAATATGCAAATAATTGCTAGAGAAAATGATAAACATCTTTCTCATTTAAGTCTTAATACAAATATGCAAATTATGTAAATTATCTGCCTATTGTAAAAAGGGGGGGGGGGGGGGGAATGAATGATTGAACCCATATTTTCTTGGAGTGACTCAAATACGTAGGATTCCAAATTTTAAAAATCAATTTCGTGACTTTAGGGTCAAAATATTTATTTATAAAATACAAATATGATATACATTAATCTGAATAACAAATTTTTAAATATTAACATAAAAGACATACAAATTGCTCAAATAAGGAGTAATCAAGAGGTCATTTATGTCTACTAAATAGAAATTTACACCAATCAAACCCCTTGAAGCCAGCCGACAGCCGTGCACTTGGGCTTCCCTAAATACCATGTGCTGGACCAATTTTCATTTTCGGCAAGATAAAACTCAGCGTCCGCAAAGGCTTAAACGGACATGCATACTCATTGGCATGCTTACCACTAGCCTTTAGTCAAGGCGCCCGTGGCAAGGTTTGTTTTGAGCACGGTATTGCTAGCGCTTGAGGAAAGACTAGCATTCATACTGCAGACTGTTCGCCACGAACGCATTTACCAAAACGTCTTTGTGACCTACGTGCTGAAAAATTCAATAGACTGCCGAAGTGAATACGTCACCTTTTGTTGGTTGCCTAGGCAATTGGATCTAAACTAAAAACCACTCAACCGTGTCCCAGTGCTTTTCCAATGGTACTTTTCCCGACGGCCATGATAGTTTAGATCCAATTGCCATGGCAACGCACGTCACACTTCGGCTGTCTATAGCAACGGAGGTGATGAATTATTCATAAATTATAACCAGCAGCGGCGAGCTTCTGGAATCGTCCATATAAATATAGGTAGCATTCAAAAAAAAAGGGAGAAAGAGAGAAAGCGAAAGTTATTATTCGCATTAGGAAAACAAAATACAAGAAACATTTCCTTTCTCCATAGTCAAAGTTCTAAAGTAACTCCAAATAAATTGTTTAACTATTTGTTTGTTATAAACTCGCTAACAATGCTTTTCGGGTGGCAAACAAAACACCGCGCTACACACGTACGTAACTAGTAAAATCCATACCCGGCCACTGCCTGGGACCCCGTGTACAAAGCATATAACCCATGAAATTTAGACAAAATCTGACTTTTTTCCCATGTTTTTTTCTTCAAGTTGCAAGGATATTCAGTTTGGGCCTGTTAACTATATCCATGATCTTGTATTTGGAAGCAAAAATTACGTGATGTACACTCTGCAATTTTGCCGAGATTACCTGCAACTTTTTACGATTGTCGCAAAGTGGGAAGGTTTCTTTTAATACTAGTAAACACAGCTTTTCGTAGCTTGTCGTGGGGTATCGTGAGTGGTTGTGGCTAATTGTCGCAGATGTCGTAGATTTTTACTGTGTCATCGTTATGAATCGTAATGAATTGCAGACATTCATAATGTATTTATAAGAAAATGCATATAGTAACAATTTAAAACGACAAGCGCTAAGCGTTAGATATTCTAGGATGTGTTACAACAAGTCGCAGATGTCGTAGATTTGTACTGTCACCGTAAGGAATCGTAACAAATCGCATAATGCGTGATCACTAAGAAAATCGCAAACATTCGTAGGTATTTATAACAAAATGCATATCGTAACAATAAAATAAGCTGAATTTTAGAAACACGAGAAATCATAACCACATAATAAACACAATAAGCGCTAAGCGTTACGATTTTCTAAGATTTGTTACGAAATGACTGTCTCTGTACAAATCCATGCAACTTGTGTGGTCGCAGCAAATTGTACAGTGCAATCGTAGCTTGTCGTAGAGTTTTGTACCGTGTCATATCTTAAGGAATCATAAGGATTCAATTGGGAGATCACTAAGAAAATAAATTCAAACATTCCGTCGGTCGCATCACGCAAGTGGCGTATCCGCGAACGCAGTAGTAAAACTTTGTTTTAAGAAAAATCTCTTTTGAAGTTGGTCACTTTTTAAAACTCCAACTTCGCCGGTTATTCTATGAAAAGTCGTCAGTCCTTTTAGGTGGTGCTTTTTAGTATGAGTTAAATGACGTAAAAATATACTTTGTTTATTGTATTGATTGTCTAATTAAAGAACACTTTAGCTTAAAACTCATTCGTGACTTCGTGAAAAAGCACAATGCCGACCATGCGTGATTTGCCACATAATTCGCCCCCTATCTATTTCACTGCACTGCGCGCGTAAAATATTTACAACGTCGCCCTGGCGCGTGGCATTTTCACGAAGTGGCATATCGCGATACGCCACTTCGTGAAAAAGCAATTTATGCACATACAATGTACATGTACAATATTTTTCAATGAGTGGCGTATCGCGATACGCCACTCCGTGAAAAAGAAAATTTGCATTCCCATTAGTTACGTGGTTTTAGGCAACTTCTGTAATTAAAAAAAAATTAAATTGTCAAGTCTCGTAACTTTGCATAAATATTTTTTTGACGGATACGTCACTTCGTGGTGCACCCGACGATTCGTATGTATTCGGAATAATGATTGCACATAGCAACCATACCGTAAGCGTTATAATTTGTAATTAAAAGATATGTTGTGAAGTGGCTCAGAATCTTGAAACCGTATAATACTTGCTACGATTGCACATGTCGCAGTCGCAGCAAATATCGCTCCGCACTAATGACGTCACGACTGCTGCACACGTAAAACTCGGGTAAAACCTCCCATCTTTTACCGTTGCAAGGCATGGCAAACATTAACATGACGGACGATGACAGCAATTTTCACCTTCAGAATAACGACGAATATACTTGGCACACTATGTGCGCTAAGAGCAGTTATTGAGGTTTAAAGCTTATGGTACAGTGACTTACTTAAATTTGCACAAAAAGTGAAATTTTGGTTGTCTGAGGTGGCCGGGCTCATCGATATACACTCGACCCAAAAGGTTCTGTCACCAGTAAGACATTTGTAGATATTTATTATGAAATTGGATTTAATGTAGGAAAATAATATATCAAATTTTAGCTGAACATAATCACTCAAAGGAATAGAGCTCAACGGAGTCCATGATGGCAAGCTTCACGGAACAGGAATGCAACAAAGGAGTGTGGGGTCAGAATGAAAAACACCAAAAAACAACGATGTCAACTTTATTGTACTCAAGCAAGGGGAGTTACAGTTCAGTATTTTGCTTCCACCATACCTAATGCAATGGCACGATTCAGATTGGACAATTTAACCATTTTGATTTGGATGTTTTTGACAAGACATTGATAAATCCAAACTCACTTAAAAATGTCCTAATTGTCTATACACACAAATTGCCCAAATCACAAGTTGCATTGTTCTTTGGTGTTTTTCATTCTGACCCCACACTCCTTTGTTGCATTCCTGTTCAGTAAAGCTTGCCATCATGATCTCTCTTAAGCTCTATTCCTTTGAGGGATATGTTCAGCTAAAATTTGATATATTATTTTCCTACATTAAATCCAATTTAATAATAAATATCACACACACGTTGCCCGCCCAAAGTTGGTACCGGTGCCGTAGAACTACAATTAGCCTTTTTGAAGTATGGCGGACACAATAGGAGGGCGCACTTTGCAGTGGGTATAAAATCGACTAAAATGCAAAATAACTCAGTTTTTCACTTTACACTTATTAATTTTATTTATAATTCTGTCTATGTATTATAATTACAACATGTAAATCAAGTTTTTGGAAAGAAATACAATTGATAAAATAATTCATACCCAAATGAAATTGCGCCCTCTCCTTTTGTTTCGCCATACTTCTAAAAGGCTAATTGTACGTTCGTGAAGACAAACCATGAATGTCAGCTCCTCTACGGAAAACGGAAAAAAAAACATTCGGTCGTCCAGGCTGTCCAGTAAAATCTTCAGCAGAAAATGAGAGATATCCGAAGCAAAAAGCTGCCAAGTGAAGAGCGAATCGTTTCCGACAAAGTCGTGAGTCTCGCGCGATAGTGAACGGCTGGTAAAGCGTATAACTCGACTATTGACCGTCACAGTGGTCACAGTTAATTACGGGATATTTTGACGATCTGTTTTCACAAGGACCATCAAAAAATTATTGTCAAGGATGATGTATCACTAAAATTACGTAAACAGTAGGCCGGTGTGTACCTTTAAAGGCAGAGGCTCATCAGCAATGCGCGTGCCAAATTCGTGCCACGAAATATGCAGCTCCATGCCTTTGCCGTGGAGCTGCGTATTTCGTGGCACAAATTTGGCGCGCGCGCATTGCTGACGAGCCTGTGCCTTTAACGAGGATCGAACGAAGAGCGACCGCTAACGAAGATCGAATGAAGCAGTGGGAGCTCGTACGTACATGTGCGTCGCGCATCAAGCGCTGAGCGTCAAGCGTCTAGACGCTCTGAAATCTCTTCGTCGAATCATCGTCGAACGAAGCGATTTCTCTAGTGAGAACGGGGTCAAAGTCAGGCACAGTTTTTCGTAAATTGACCGGACTATTTCTTACTGCTAAAATTGCTTCCTTGTCACCAAATTTAAACTTTCTGGGGCATTATCGTGTCATATTTGAAAGAATCTATGATGGGTATTTATTATACATGTACAATGAATACGAAGGTCTGCGATTTTCTTAGTGATCTCCCAATTAAACAGTTTCTTACGATTCCTTGCTTTTTGTTACGATCCCTATGATACAGTATGAACAAGTTCAGATGTCTATGTCAAGCCACGACAACCCTATGACAAGTTACGATTACCTAAGAAAAGCACTGCCACTGCGTGACAATTGTAGACAGGCTCTGGTGATCTTAATAAATCTTAAGAGATTTTGAAAGCCAAATCGCACAGTGGGAGCTAGGCTAGCTCAGCCCGGTATTCAGCTGTGCAATCGTATTTTGTTATGATTAGTCGCAATTATCTTAAACAGCTAGTATCCCCCGTCCAAATTTTTAAAGTTTTCCTGTTTATCATGGAAGTGTATGTGTCTACAACACCATCACAACTTGTTTTCCACCAAACATCGACAGCCTTTTGTTTCAAACGCAAAGCAGTTCCGACCCTCTTCACCGAAAATTCTAAAACGCCCGAGGTCACTTGGTTCGTTGATAAACAGGGGTTTGACGTCATCCTGAGAAGAACACAAAACGGCCTTCACTTGGCAGCTTTTTGCTTCGGATATCTTTCATTTTCTGCTGAAGATTTCACTGGACAGCCTGGACGACCGAATGGGTTTTTGTCTTCACGAACGTACAGTTCCACGGCACCGGTACCAAATTTGGGCGGGCAACGTGTGTGTGCCGTGGGGCTAAATTTCACATTGTCCGGTCACATTGTGCAGGGCGCGATATTTTTTTCCGTACCACATATTCGCTATGGGGCTTCATCGAGGCGTTTGATTGGTGCATTGTAAATGAATATTCATATTTTCTATATAGCGCCTTCAAGAGTTATTATATAAAATTTAAGGATTTGTCGAGTCGTTTGGTAGTCTAGTGGTTAAGACGTAGTGCTATCAATCGAGAGATGGCAGGATCGAATCTCCTCAGAGTCGTATTAATGTTTTTAACTATTAATTGAGGAAAGAGTGTGGTATGGTGTGGGGTTATGTTGAGGTAGTTTATCAACGAAACACATCA